>CM036551.1:1637267-2237267 GCA_020745685.1 Tautogolabrus adspersus | reverse complement strand
TGAACACGAGGATGAAAGCGGTGTAATGGAGGCGTTTTTACATTCATCTTTAGGCTCCTCATTATGCGCCCGATATGACAACCTCGTTAGGAGTGCACGAAAGATTACCCAAGCGGGTAAAGAGCACCACCTTCATGCAAAGACAAAAAAAAAACACACAAACACAGAGGAATTGTAAAACAGGTAAGAATGTAGTGAGAATATACAGACACACAAACAAACCCCTGGTGGGAGGAACTGGGTTCTTGAAGTCCGAAAGACAACCCGACTGGCGTTCAAAGACCCCTGACTGTCCGCTCTGTTTATTCAGATGGGAGCACAGAACGCCACCATTTCAAAGTCGTTGCATGACTTTGTTTTGATCCCACTGACGGAGAACATAAGTTTAAGTTCTGGTTTGGCAGCAGGGGTGATGCAACAGCCCTTTGATCCAAAAAACAGCTTCATCTCACACCTACAATTATTCCTAAAATGTAAACAATATTGCTAAAAGAATAAACTATAACGCCTTTCTGTCCATTTGTGCGGCAAAAATAACAAAGCATATTTTCTGTGCTGTGATTTCGAGGCTACGTCGGGTCACTAAAGGCAATTACCGTAACGTGAATCAATTAAAACATGTTTTTAGTTGTCTGTGCCTGAAGTGTCAGCAGATCTGGGCGCCAGTCGTCATTTGTTCTCATTAGTGTTTCTCAGAGAAATCAGCAGCGCTTGAGGAAATCAGGTAATTTGTATTTGCAAATAAGGATCCTCGACCCACCAACGTCACGTCATTTGTAACAGAGTAGTAAGTGTACTCCTGTGTGTGCGTGTACTGTGTGTATTTTTAGCACGTGTGTATATTTGTGGCTGTTTTGTTTCACAATGAAAAAGGCATTTGTGCATTAGTCTCAGTAATGGCCATGAGGCTGAGCATCATTAGCTCAACACTGCTCTCCAGTGGATACAGAGTGTAATAACACACTCAAAGTTCAAGTGTAACTCATCTGTGTGTGTGTGTGTGTGTAAAGACTTTAATGCTGCCTGAGGTGATGTCACAGTACGACTTAATTTCAACTGTTATGATCCAACAGCGTCTTATTGTTAGTGTCGTGAGCGTCAGTGCGGCTTCAAAGAAACATAACTTAGAAATGGATTTCTTCTTGTTTTACAAACTTTGCTCAGCCCCTTTAAAGAGTAAAACTGGGGGTGCACACCCGATGTAGAGAAGCTATAGTCCAGTGGTTCCCAACCTTTTTGTACTTGTGACTCCACTTTGACTTAAAAAAAACTCTGGCAACCCCAGACATCCAAAACACACACACAGCTTATATTAATCAATCAATCTTTATTTGTAAAGCGCCAATTCATAACAAATGCTTTCTCAAGACACTTTACAAAAGAGCAGGTAAAAGACCTTACTCATTGCGGTCCCTTTTAGATCAAGTCAGTACACGAGCTGCAGCGTATTGAAGAGTCTTTAGAGACTTAACGGAGCACCCTGATAAAAGACAATTACAACAATCCAACCTGGAGCTAACAGATGCATGAACTAGTTTTATCCATCCATCCATTATCTATACCGCTTTTTTTCCCATCACAGGGGTTCGCCTGTCAATCACAGAGCTGACATATAGAGACAGACAACCAGACACACTCACATTCACATCTAAAGACAATTTAGAGTCACCAGTTAACCTAACGAGCATGTCTTTGGACTGTGGGAGGAAGCCGAAGTACACTGAGAGAACCCACGCATGCACGGGGAGAACATGCAAACTCCACACAGAGAGGCTCCTGTCAGACGGGGATTCAAACCAGGAACCTCCTCGCTGTGAGGCAACAGAGCTAACCAGTACACCTCCATGCAGACTACAAACTAATTTGTTTTGAATCATGTAATAGTTAGCGCCCGTCTGTCAATCAGGTCAGCAACCAACTAACTTTGGATAACACTTATCGTTGATCATATCAAAACGGATGAGTCATCAAAAAATTCACCCCCGATACAGTGTGCCTGTGATGTCAATAACTAATCAGACCACTATCGATCTTTGTACCAGGCTGTAAACATGTTAATTCCTGCTGTCAAGCCTTTTTTGAATGGGTGTGTATGTGACTTCTCGTGCTTCTGCAGCCAGCCCCAAGCGGACTCTCGATGAACTGCAAGATTTTTCACTTGTGCATCGGCTTCATTTTTCAACACCGGAGGTTTCTGCTTGTTCTTTCTAATTCTTCCAATCTTCCAATAAAACAAACCAAAACAGCTGCTGTACCTGCATAATCCCAAATGTGATCACACGAGCATCAAGAGAACTTCACCCGTACAGGTCAAGGTCAAGGTTTCTTTATTCGTCTCCCTGGGGAGAAATTTGTCTCGGATACTGGGAAATTGCGGCACAGACAATACATGAAATAATATAAAAACAGTATAGCTCTGCTTGTGTGTGCAGCCGAGTGCACGAAGTACAGCTTTGTGGCTGCAGCTGTTAACAATTATTCTCCCACTGCATTGTAGGGAGACCAAACTATTGTCTCTCATAACATGCAATTTGCTTCAACACAGAAGATGCGATGCCATAACTGCACGACATCTGAGAGCATAAATATAACTTCAACATAGGAGCA
The DNA here is from genome assembly GCA_020745685.1 of Tautogolabrus adspersus. Taxonomy (NCBI): domain Eukaryota; kingdom Metazoa; phylum Chordata; class Actinopteri; order Labriformes; family Labridae; genus Tautogolabrus; species Tautogolabrus adspersus. The sequence goes on along the minus strand of CM036551.1, from coordinate 2,234,660 downwards.
GTGCTTTTAATAAAGGGCAGCATTCATGCATCCATACTGTAAGCATATGCCACGTATGTATTGTTTTTGAATGCATGTCTGTATGATTTGTATGTGCTGTGTATGCCACGTGTCTTCAAACATGCACAGACAAACACTTTGGGTTGTATAAATGTCTAAAGGGACATTCAAACTTAAGGTCGGCCTTGATGCCTGTTTAAAGTCTCTTTTAATGCTCATAGTCGTGCACATATACCAGAGCATAATCTGTCTTCATCAGTCAAGTGGGTGGTCTACATTAAAGCTGGGGAAGTAAATATTTTAAAACATTTAGTCCTTGATAATTATGTCATACAAGACTTTTCTACAGGGGGAAGCTACAGCATGCAGTCGTTTAATGAAATCTGGTACATCGTCCGTCCAATAAATATTGTAAAGCCACTGTGGGACAACATGCAGTGTGTGAATATTTCTCAAATATCTTGTAGTAAGATATTCTTTAAAAAGTGCAAATTATGGGGCGCAGATTGCCTAGAGCAGCGGTTCTCAGTTGGTGGGTCAGGAGCCAAAAGTGCGTCATGAAGGGCGACAAAAGTTACAGTTAAACAGAGATCACATCAGACCAAAGACCCAAACAAACAATCAGACAGCAACACAGACCTCGAGTCGAAGTCAGAACTGAACTGGGGGAAAAAGGCGTTTAAGTTTGCTGCCCCCTTTACTCTGAATTTTAAGAGGATGTTAAATGATTTGGAGGCGGACACATCTGGCTGCAGATGTTTTCCCTGATGTGTTTGTGGATGATCTTGACAATCATTGGCTGTTCAAATGTGTTATTGTGTCTTTTAATGTCTAGTCATGTTTTGCATGTGTGGCTGCTCGTTGTTTGTAAAAGATGCTGCTGCCTGTCTCGACCAGCACGCGCTTAAAAAGGAGATTATTTAAGTCTAAATAAAAAGAAAACATAAAATACGATAAGAGTGAGAGATGCTGACACATTTTCTTCTAAAGTCTTTGGAGCTCCGTTCTGTTTGTTTCTCTTCTATACTGCCGGCTTGTCATAGGCGCGTGATTATGGGAAGTACGGTGACGTCGACCAATGAGATTATAGGTTTATTCCATAGGGCTGGTTCCGGAGTGGCCTGGTATTATTGTAAGTAGCAGGTGAAATATCGGTGAGTAAATGAACAGACTGTGTGTGTGAAGCTGATATTAAAGCAGTTTGGAGGTATAAGGAGGTATATAGAAGACTTGAGTTTGGCTTTTGAAGGAGCGCTCGTTTTTTCTAAGAATGAAAAAGTAGGTCGATAAGACGTCGGCGTGCAGACGTAGGTTTGCCTGCTCACCAGCTGACGGATCATTCGGGCAGTAAACAGATCATTTCTCTCATACGTGGACATGGTGTGTTTATTAAAGCTGCTCGGTGCAGCTCGGGTTAGCGGATCGCCTGGTTTACCCGGGTAAAAACTAACGGAGTGAGATGATCTGTCATGGTGCTGTATTCCCGTCAGAAGCTCGTCACTTCCAGATATAGGCAAAGATTATTATCTGTGTCACCCACCATGTAGGTCTGAATCCGCCCCCCCCCCTCCTCCTCCCACTCCCCGTTCCAGGCTGTGCACGAGCCGCCTCGCTCCTTGTTTACACCTTATCAATCTGTCTCCAGCACTGCAGTAGAGGAGATATACATATAAAGGTGTTAGTGCTACGGTTACCTTAACAATACAACAACAGATAACCTAGAGATGCTTTTTTCTAACCGGCCGAGTTGATCTCCATTTGTTTATGAGTGTTTTCTGAAGAAGCACGAGATGGCGCTGTTTCTTTCATTTGAACATTTCATTTATCAACAGGTCTCCCTCGGGTTTAGCAACCATGAATATGTACGCTGTGCCCAACCCTGAGATACCAGGCTGCCCACCGGGATTAGAGTACCTGACCCAGGTAAGACAGACACATGCATTCACCTGATAAGCATTTATTGTTGTGTTTTATTTCACTGTGTATTTCTTTATTGTTTATGGAATCACTGCTTCAGTCAGACAGCTCACCATTGTATGGTTTAAAATATTTATTGCAGCAGATCATAGTTTGAGTTTGGCGTCTAGGCTCCGACCTCATCTCTTCTTACAGTTTTAATTTACATGCAGAAATTTGAGGAGTGATGGGATGATATCTACCCCCCCTCCCAGTCTGAGCCTACAGGTGGATGCTTGGGTTATGGCTGAGCGAGAGCGCAGTAGGTCTACTGGTGGAGGTCAGACCTGGTGATGAAAGAGAGAGGAGGGAGAGAGCAGAGATCATGCAGCTTAAATAAAACGCTAATTGGAAGGAGCTGTTGTCAGGTGATAGTTGAGAATGAAGCATGTGAAGTGTGAAATCAGTGCAGCTCGAGTTGACATTCTGAACTAGCTAGCAGGCGTTGCTTCATTTTTGTTATTTCTTTTCTTTTTATAAAATGTAAAAAGTTTCCTGTCAGCACACGTGTGTGTCCCATCAGACTTCAAGCTGTTGGTTTGCACTTCCTGAACTTTAAAACCACTGCTTGTAGATCTTGTTTTTATGCTTAGGTTCTTAACTCTGTCTGATTTTACCTTTCTGACTAGTGCTATTGTTTTTATTGTTTTATTCTAATTGTAGCACTTTGAGATTTCAAATGTAAAGTGCGTTATGAATAAAATGTATTATTATTATTACTTGAAGTTGTTTCCTCCTCTCTAGATTTTTGATTTTGTTCTTACTCTCTGATGTTCGTCCCTTTGGGTAGAAACGTCTGATAAATGTATGAATGCATGTCCGCTTGTTTCATTACAGTCCCTGCTTTAATATAAATGCATACAGTACATACTGCTGCATGTTATCTTCTTGTTTTCTAGGTGGATCAGCTCCTGATCAAACAGAAGGTCGAGCTAGTTGAAGGTAAAGTCCATCACAATGTGTTTACCTTTTGTTTAGCACTGGGCTGTTGGGGTTTTGCAGGGTCTGTTTGGAGGGTTTTAAATGTCCCTCATGGGACCCACACGAGAACCGAGCACCTTTCTGTTTTTATGCTCCTAAACTCTGGAGGTCACTGCCTCCGGACATCAGAACGGCGAGCTCTCAGCGTGCTTTTCAAAGTAAACTCAAGACCTTTTACTTTGGAGTTATCTTACAGCCTTGGTCAACATTTTAATGTATTTATTCCTACATATTTGATTATTTCTCTCTGTATTTACGTTCTATTGTATGCTTTAGTACTTTCTTGTTTTAGTCTTTTAGGATTGTATCTGTTGTCGGCCATGTCTGTGTTTATTTCCTGACTGTCTATTCTTTAGTGAAGCACTTTGTGCTGCATGCTTTTTTGTACGAATAGTGTGATATAAATAAAGTTTGAGTCGTTTAGCGATGCATCTTCCTGTTTCTTTGTGCAGCCCTGGTTGGTTTCGAGAGCAACAACAAATACGAAGTGCGTAACAGCATGGGCCAGAATGTTTTCTACGCTGTCGAGGAGAATGACTGTCTGAGCCGACAGTGTTGTGGTCCCATGCGCTCGTTCACCATCCACGTGCTCGATAACTTCGGACAAGAGGTCATTACTGTCACCAGGCCGCTTAAGTGCATGTCCTGCTGCTTCCCGTGTTGTCTACAAGAGGTGAGGCTGAACCTCGATTTAGCTATGCTCATTTTGCTTCCACGTAGTGTGGTCCAGGTGTTTCTTGTTCTCTGGACGCGTACATGTGTACACGTCTACTTTTTATGTTTCTTTAAAATACACATTTTGTTGCGGGTATGACTACAAATCACACTCTGTTCTCCCACAATCCTTCACTCAGCTGGAGATTCAGTCTCCCCCAGGTAACACAGTGGGGTACGTTACACAACAGTGGCACCCGTTCTCACCCAAGTTCATCGTAGCGAACGAACACAGTGAGCCTGTACTGAAGATCCATGGGCCCTTCTGTGGATGGAGCTGCCTTCCAGATGTCGACTTTGAGGTGGGTTTATCTAAACACAGAGATCCATTAAATTTGTGAAAACATAACGGGACACGCTTACATTCTCGCCCTCTGGACATTTCTGTGTAAGGGATCCTCCTCGCGCTCTGAAGCAGGAAATATGTTTCCAATCAGAGCGAGGCCGCTGCTCGGATGAAGCCATCGCACAGGGCATGCTCCTGCGCGGTACAGGGTGGACATTGTTCCACGGCTCAGCTGCTTTTATTAGATTGAGCTGTGAAGGGGATTTGGGTCAGTGATACAGACCTTTCACAAGATCCAGAGGATGGGCAACTGAAGCATGATATTACCGCCTCTGTTCATCCTTAGCAGCTTTGAAGTCCTTACTGAGGATCCAAAAGCAAAGTTTCTGTGGCAGCTGGCAAAGCGCTGCAAATGGACAGAATTATGAATTGTTCCGTGATCTCCCTCCAATGAAACCAAACAGTTTTTAGGGAATGATCGTTATCCAAATGCAACACATGTCAGCATTTCTCTTCTCTTCAACTCTTTCTGCAGATTTTGACGCTGGATGAAGTCAATAAAATCGGGAAAATCAGCAAGCAGTGGACAGGACTTCTTCGGGAAGCATTCACGGATACAGACAACTTTGGGATCCAGTTCCCCATGGACCTGGATGTGAGGATGAAGGCTGTGATGATCGGTGCATGTTTTCTAATTGTAAGTAAAAAAGGAGTACACATTATTTTAGGTTTGAGGATTCTCTTACAGCTTAGTGAGAGTGATTATGACCAAAGTGTGGCTGTTCAGATGCAGTAGCCTCATTTGACCTAGCTCTCGTGGGGAGTGATGTTTCTCTTCACAGGAAGTCGGAAATATCGTGTAACTACCACTTAATGCACCACTGAGCCTCCAGTTTGTGGTAAATGTGACCCAAAACCACCCCAATCACAATAAATGCACACCAGCTTTTAGAGCTACTTTCTGAGGCAGCACACTTTTCTAAAACGTGAAATGATCAAACACCTTAGTTAAAATGTTTACTGCTACTAGGCATCAAAGGTCACATATTATGCATAAAAACACTTCCCCATGTTTCTCTAACACTAATATGTGTCTCTAGTCTGTCTACAAACCCCCCAATGATGAGAAAAGTCCATCCTCTCCGTCTTTTGCCTGCTCCACTTTTCAGAAAATGTGTGCTCAAACTGGTTGTTTGGAGATTTTCCCTTCATGACATCACAAAGGGCAGTAACCCCTCCCCCAGGTGGGTGACACTCCCACAGCTAGGTGTTTGTTCTGCCCTCTGAGTCTGCCTTCTCACCGTAAACAATAGGGCATGGAGCGAGAAAGCCCGAGCCACCCAAGCCCTTCCAGAGAGGGGCGTGGTCAGACACAGCTCATTTACATTTAAAGCTACAGACACAGAAACAGCCTGTAAGGAGCTCTGAGACAAACTGGTTGAAGAGGAGAATATGTCACCTTTAAATATTTCTCAATAATATGCTTTTTTTCATGTTAATGCCTGTTTCCTTTTATGCAGGATTTCATGTTCTTTGAGACGACTAACTAGGAGCCAATCAGGATATCCATGTGAGCGTACAGTTCAACATTCCCGGGAAAACAAGGCCACAAAGCCATAATGAGCGGTCCCAAACGCCCGGACACAGAAACCACCTTCAGACTGACGGTTTCAAGAAAGTCAATGTTATAATTTTTTGCATGAACAAAGAAAAAGAATGTTTGTTTACGACTTAGCAGCTCAGGTTGGTTGTGTTTTTTTTTTGACATGTTACGGGGCCGTGAGGGCGCGGTGCAGTGTTTGTGAGGACATTTCTATTTGTGTTTACACGACGAGCTCATCGGGGCAAAGAGACTTTTGTTACTATGTGGAATCAAGAAAACTTGAATAGCAGCCTAACGTCATTATACGAGTAATTACAAGGGAACACCATCGCAGACAAGTGCTGTTAAACAGTATATTAAGTAGAGAGTGGTGTCATTAGTTTGTGACACACTTGTGTTATTTTGTCCTATTTACAGTCAAGATGGTATTTAATATAGAATATATGTGTAGCTATATTTTGCAAGAACTTAAGGACTCATGTATTGTAGTAGTTTGCAGCAGATATTCCCTGCTCTTATTTATTGATTTATACTTCGCTCTGTTTGACTGCAAGTCGACACAGAGCGATGTGTGTGCGCACGGCTTAGTGAGTGCTCGTGTGTCCGCGTGCTGTAAGTGTACCTGCGTGTGAATTTACTAACACATGAACTCTCATAGGGTGCACTCATATTTCTAATGCCATGAATTGTATTGCACTGCAAACTCTGCAGGAGGTCCACCAGAGGGAGCTAGATTTTCATTTGAGAATAACCCATAACCAGCCCATATGGATGAAAACATTGGCTGTTCATGCCATAGGTTTTTCTTTAAATATTACTTTCTGATATTTTGGGATAAACTCAGGTTGATGCATGCTGCTGTATTAGATTGTTTGCTAATGCTGGCTCTGGGAATTACACGCCTGCACCTGATACTACTAATAGGAAAAGATAGAACATATTTTAGAGGAGGGTTTGCACATCATATTATACACATATTTATATTTCACCTTGTACTAACTGGCAAATTAGAGTTTAAATTAAACTTTCTCCGTGCAACAATCCTCAGTGTAAAACTCTAAATGTTGATCTGTTCATTAGGAGGTAAATACTGATGCAAAGGTATGATCCGTGCTTTTGTACCATCATGATAAAAAAATGATATGTCTCCAAATGTTTGACTATGTGGTTCTAGAAAACTGGGGGGGGGTCGACCTTGAGTCATCTCAGTATTTATTTATTTATTTTGAAGTCTTAAAAGCTTAGAGGCTTTTATTTTTGTAAAAAGTATTATAAACTGCCAACTGGAAAAAGCCAACGTTTCCAATGTTATCTTTGTCAGCCATTCTTTATTCTGCCTTCAACAGACCGACCGTGTTGGTAGACCTCGGAGAGCAGGGGCGTGTCCAAACTTTTTGGGACTGGGGTGGCCCAACTAGGGCCCTAACTTGTGCAGGGGTGGCCTGAAGTGTGTGTGCGCACACATGAATGAAGAGCATATTTACCCCCTCTGTCTGCACGAATCACATCGACTTTTAGGTAACACAAGATAATGGCGACATCTACATCTTCTAAGCTTCATTCTTCAAGGACCCAAAACAATATGTCCGCCCAAAGTATTTAAAAAAACTGCAAAGAAACATCTGCACACTGAAAACTATGAGCTCCACGTTGCAACACAGCCTGAGTAGTGCACGTCAACAAGTTCCACCTCTGGCAAAGCAAATAGCCAATCTTAGTCAAGGATTTTGGGGTGGCCAATAAGGTTTCGAAGGGGCCCCATGCCACCCCTGGTCACCCCTCGAGACACGCCCCTGGACCTAAGAGGATTGATCTCGCCCTTTAAGAGCAAAAGATGTTGAAACTTACGGTTAAATACACATTGATGTACTTAAGATGGGTGTTTTATTTCAGTCTGTTCTGTTTTGGAAAGCGAGTTTAATAACATTTTGGATGAATGCATTGATTGGTAAAAGATGGCCGTGCTACATTCTCTCAAGGTCGTTTGATTGTGTGTAAACGCCAAAAATAAAGTCAGAATGTGTTTCAACATGTTTTTAGCTATTCGCAGCGAGTGATAGAGATTTAAAAAGGACAGCTCCTAATACTTATTCTTCTACTTTTGCACTAATACTGTGAACTAATACATCATTTAGTCATGCAGTAAATATTCAACTCTGTGAGCTTAGCTTTAATTGTGCTAACAGTCGATGGAAACACTTCAATAAAAACACAATGGTGATTTGTGCAGTCCTCTTTTTTTAATCAGTAATCCTTTTGGCGTTTAACGATTTAGCGCTGAAAACAAGTGATTTTTTCTTCCTTTGTCCTTATTAATACAGCTTTCTCATTTGAAATGTAGCAGGACCTCATAAACGGTCACGTTAAACCAGTGGGCTCGGCTTGTTAATAGTTCAAAAGCCAGTATAATTGCCTCTTTCACCCTTTTAAGCAAATTTTCTTCAGCAGTCCTTGAGAAATGTGAATTAATTTCTCTGCAGCAAAAATCTAGCCTGCAGAGCAACTGATTGGTGCGATTACGTCAAACATAGATGTCCTTGGGGGGGGGTTTGAGGAAATGAAAAGGAACTGAGAACATTTCATTTTCTACCTTTTCAGGTTCGCTAGTAACCTCAAGCTGTTAACCTTGGGAATAACCTTAAGAACTACCATTTAAAAGAGCCTCGCGTCAATGAAGGGATCAACTTTTGAACTAAGTAAAGAGAAAGGCTTGAATAGAAGGTGAAGTTTAAATCTTTGCCGTGGGTTCAGACTGACACAGCTCATACAGTGTGTTTCCATAGTTGTTAGAAGAAGAAGAAGAAGATATACTTTATTAATCCTGCGAGGGGAAATTCAGTTTTACACTGTCAGCTCCTCTGCAGTGCCCAGGAAGTGAACTGGCACCTCTCCAGCTACCAGACCAATTTCCAGACATGGTACGCACCCGGACTATACGGTCAATTCGGAGTCCGTTCTTATCGGGGTAGGGGATGGAGTAGCGAAGGAGCTCCCATGATTCCCCTCCACTCAACGTCATCTTTTGTTATTGTTTTGATTGAGAGCCCCCTGGTGGTGGACTTTACATACTGTGCGTTTAAGGCTCCTCCCCTTGTGTATAAAAGCTGTTTTAGTCAAGGACTAGAGAGAAGAAGAAGAACATACTCACTGATTATTTGGATGCCACTTAAGAGTTTTTAGATCACGCTCATTCTGTGTCAATTTATGTGCAATGTGAATCTACGAGCTAACTAAAGATCGCTAACATTAGCATGCTAACACAACAATGCAGGACACAGATGATTGCAGCTCGAGCTAAGACCAATTTTGTCCGCCGCTTGCGCTTAATGGTGCTTAATTATGGTGCGTTCTAATTCATAACTCCTTCGTGCGAACGCGAGTGGAGAGGGGTTGGAGGTGTGTCCCTGGAGGAGAGCGAAAGCTTCAGAATAAAGGAGGTGTGGCCAAACAACAGTTTGTTTTGGTTTCGTGCTGGAGCTCAAGAGCGACATCTACTGGATCAAAAAGTCACACATTCTTCCTTTAAAGATACGGTACGTTGTTCTTGTGTCCTCTGTACCTTTTCTTTTAGTGCTGTATACTCTGACATTTATTGCTGTTGTTTTTTGTGCTTAGTTGGTCTCTTAAGTGTTCAACTCACACCTTTGACCTCCCAATGACCCTACATATCTATTAGCTTTACTGGACACTTCCCCCCACTAACAGACACAGCTGTGGACTGTGACGGTCTGTGTTCCTTCTTGAGTGGACTGTTGAGACTTCCAAAGAAATCCTCTTCTCAGGGGGGGTTTTCTGCATAACTGCATTGTTCATTCCTGGATTCGCTAGAATTGTGCGATTAGATTACAGCACATTTGGTAACAATTAATCATCCAGACCACACACAAGTGATGTCACCAATGTAAGTCCTGCACTGATTTTTTGGCTGAGATTTCATGGACTGGGAACGACACAGATGTTTTCTTCATCTCCAGCAGTAAGTGGGAGTATTTTTTAGTCCAACATCCTTTTTCATTGACTCCCCTTGTAATTAAACACATATCGCAGCTTTGCAGCCCATAAAATAAGTTGTCATTTTGTGTAACGCATGACACTAATGATTACTGGAGTGAATTTGAAGTCTGGAAATCAGGACATCCAAACAAGCAACAAAGCAATGAACTTTAATGAGCTTGTTGCTTCTGTGATTGAAGCAGACATATCGGTCATTTGGGGCAACTTGCCAGGCATGTTTGGTGATGCATTTTGGAGCGCAACACCACCAGGACGAAACAGAGTGTAGTGTGTTTACAAGAAACAGTATACAGTATCTGGAATTTCTGGTATCTGTGTTTTAAACCCGCTGTGAACAACCGAATGACCGAAGCAACATCTGTGCAAACGCAGGCTAGGAAAACACCCCCGACACACAAATGGGGGGAGAGAGAGCAGATGTAAAATAAAAAAGAGGGGGATGGACATTTATTTTTATACTTGGATTCATGACAGTAAATCGCAGACTGAAGACATTTAAGACTTCACCAACGCTTTCTGCTCAAAATGATGCTCAGACAGGACACTAACGTTTCACAAAACGTAAACAAAGACTTTCCAAAACCATTGTATTTAAAGCTGGTGTCAACACCATGTGGAACACAGGACCCGACCCAGATTACAGTGTCAAAGTCCTGAGTTTTGAACTGTACAAAACACAGAAGAAGCAGAGTGGCATTTTCTGGCACAACTTCACCAACTACCACGGTGCATGAAGAGTGAAACGCTTCAAGAGGTCACAAAGCTCCAGCAACACTTTGTGGTATGAAGATCAGCTTAAAAAAAAATTAGACCGATGTGTTTCGGCTTGTGGCCTTCATCAGGGTCGTCAACGGTACAAAAACACCTCAGACCTCAACACTGGGACTTCAGGACTTTAAGGCACTAAAAGGTGTCTCAAGCTCATTGTTGTATGTTTCCGCCAATTTGGATTTTTGGCTCTTTTGCAGTTTAGTCCCCTTCAGTGGTAACACACTGAGTACTTCCTGAAGTCCCCAATCCCTGGGTAAAATGACCTACATCTGAATGGGTATACTCTCCCAAAACAAGAAGGGCCTTGAGCCTTGAAACCCCTGACACACAACAAACATTCAGTTTTGACCACGGCGTCCTCAATGTGGTTGTTGTTTGTCCCATTGCTATAGCAACCACCAGCTGGCGTATGTCACTTGAGTGTTGCCGTCACCCGTGTGAATGCATGTGGAAAAAAGTCCTCAGAGTGTGTTTTTGTGTATTCGTGTCCCCAGTGGGCAGTTCCCCTCAGAGAGGCCTAAGACAGTCAAAAAACAGCCATTAATATGTCACCCTTCCAGTTTGGAAGCGAATGGAGTCCATGCAACAATTACGTTTCCTCCAAACTATATGTGGCAAAGAAAATAACCAGTGTACAAACGTATTCTTGAAGGTGGCACTGGAAGGATAGGAATTAATGCAAGGTTGAATCCTACTCTCCTCAACCTACTTCTGCTATGTACTCTGGAGCCTTGTGGTTTTCACATGGCCGCCTAATGATGACATTCAAATGAAAGGCTGGCAATAGAGCTCGTTACGTATAATTTTGGAGGAACACTGCCCATAAACCCAGTTTATCCAGTAGAAATACAAATGTATACGACTGAATATCACACTGGCTTAAAAATTGCAAACATCTTGAACTTTGCGTTTCAAACTGTTTGCTGCTCAGGTCTTTACCGTAAGCTCAGGCTTGAAGTCTGAGACAATACATGAAAGACCGCCCGCGATACAAGTTAATTAATCCATGCACAACCTCTTTCCCTTTTTGTGGCCAGACTCCATGGTGACATTAAAAATGTACTTGCTGTGCTTGTTAAAGTTCTTAAGTCTTAGATTAAATGTTGTGCTGATGAAACCCCTTCTCAGCAGCCCCTAGACCACACCCTGGGCCAATGGATGCGCCCTGTGGCCTCATAAGTGGGACCAACGTAGACAGAACAGAGCCATGGGGATGACGTAAGGCTCATTTCTCAGGAAGACATGCTGACGGGAAGAAAGGAGTGCTGTCCTTTCCATTGATCTGGACTAGTAATTAAGCTTGCTGTGGAGTGATCAAAGCATTCGGGATAAAAATGGAAGCCCATTCTTTTACAATCATGGTGCGATTGTGGGTTCTCGAGCAGGGATGAGGGAACCGAGGGATCCAGCAGGGCAATTGCAAAACCATCAGGTTGCACCACAAAAAAAGGGTTACGTCCAAAATAGAGTAAAAGTAGAGAGAAATCCAAGGTGCGTCCAAGCCACTGACAGTTACGTAAATTCAGTTTAGACAACAACTAAAGCAGTGGACTGGCATAAATGAAAGGAAAAACTCGCTGAGATCTGTTTGTCCTCGTAGGATTTCTCTGTTTGTGGTTCAATATTTGGACTCTTCGTTACAGTCTGCCTAATGCATCATGTTTCTTCTTTTGACTTGATTCAATTGAAACAGTGCTTTTAAACCCACTGCCTCCACAACAGTGCTCAAAATAGCGGATGGCTTCCTATCATTAGGATGGTGCAACACTGTTTAGTCTTTTGCTAATACAAGGACTGCCCAGGCTGGAGGCTTGTGTGTTTTTTTTGGCACTGAAATAAGCCCAAATGAACATGCCGACTTAAGAGAGCACCACCTGTGCTGCTTGAAGGTTGCCACACAGTCTGTTCTCCCTTGTTAACCTCGATAAGATGCATTTAGCTATACGTCCATGTGGGTTGCTTTCCAAAGCCTGCTACCGTCTGCAGATACCAAGGTAGATAAACGCAGAGTGGGGATAATTATGTGGAGGTATGCCTTCTTGTTCCAATGAGCTTTCTCCGTCCCTGCCCCACTAACCACAGCAGTCGCCAAGCTTCTCACTCTGCCAATTTTTGTGCAATTAAACGTAATTTTCTCACCCACGCCGCGTGCATCCCAAATTAAAATGTCAGCAGTGCATGCCACCACAACGCCAGGACTTAAAACTTGTCCCAGTCCTGCAAATACTGACTTAACAAAGATGGCTTTGTGTTTCTTTTTGGGCTTTACAGTATCTCACCTCTTCAAGTACAATGCTCCAACGGGAATATGAAGCAGCTCATATAACTCCTGGACATTTTGTCAGGGTGTAATCAAATCCAGACGACAACTCACTGGGCTTTTCCAAATGTTTGGTGGGTGTCCCGACTTGTGCCAGTGAATTAAAGCAACACATATCCCAATCCCTATCACACACTGCCAAGATGCTCTATGAGGTTCTCCACCACACTTACATTTTCCAGCTGCAGAGAGTTATCGTACCAACCCACAGGGAAAAAGAAACCCTGTTCGATATCTGTCACTGAGTTGTTAAATTACACATGCCTAAAGGCTCGTACAAATGGAAACCTCGGTTAATGCTGTGTTGTTTTAACTCGGTTGGTCCGAGTATAGTGGTAGGGATCATGGCCTTATTTGGTCAGATTTGTTTTTGTGTTTAAAACAGAGCGAGATATGAAGTGATAATTTCCTCATGACACACTGATTTCCATAAATGTGTCTGCACAGTGCTTTACTATCTCTTGCATGCTAAGCTAAAGTAAAGAAAAGAATCATGGCTGAAGTCCAGGAGAAGAATTATACGCTGAGCTTTATGGCATGGCTGTACATTTTCAGGGTTTATCAGGGCCTCACTGGAACGAAGTAATTTATCTCATAAAAAAGTAAAAGAAAATGTGGCTTCTACTCCCTCTGCATTCAAAACCCCCAAAAACCCGGTGATGTCATTAAAGTAAAACAATCTGGGCACTGGCAGTCATAGCAACTGCCATGCAAAGAGTTCAGCAGACAGGAACAGTTTTAGCCGGGGGGGGCGCAAGTCTGTAAAGTCTAATAAAGAATAAGAGACACAAATGAGACCAAAAATGAGAATAGTTTCAAGGTCAGCAGGGCTACACAAAGACGTAGATTAAATTAGACAGTAAATGGAAGCTGGGTTTGAAGTGCAGTGTCTGTTTCCCTCCTTATTGCTCCCCCGTGTGTGTGTACAGTTTGTGTGTGTGTGTGTGTGTGTGTGTGTGTGTGTGTGTGCTGTAGAGGAGCGGGAAGCAGTGCAAACATCTGCAGCATCAGTCAACTTTTTAATATATCGTCGACTGTTAGGTGAAGACATGAGTCTGTACCGTTGAAATAATGAGTTGGTACATCCATTGGCAGAAAATTCGAGTTACATTTGGGATTTCTGAGCTGCTATTCTTTTGATTTCATTCTAGTATACAATGTGTTTTTGGGATTTGGTCAGGAGGGAGTAGCATTTTGAAGAAGTCGTCTCGGACTATGGAAAACTGTTTTCTGACATCTTAAAGACCGAATGATGAATCAATAAACTGAGACGATAACCAGCATCATGCCGCCATGGTGGAAAGTCACTTTTTTAACTTAATTCACATGTGTACTACTATTTAATCCAACTTTAAACGTCTCACCGCTACAAATCACATCAAAATGTTGTACTTCGTATGTAAATAATAAATGGACTTGAGCTTGTTTAGTTATTTTCTGGTCTTCTGACGACTCAAAGCTCTTTCACACTGCAGGTCACACCGACACATTCACACCCTGATGGTAGAGGCTGCTGAGTAAAGAGTCCATCAGTATTAACTCATCCATTCATTCACATTCATACCAACAAAGCAGCGGGAGCAATTTGGGGTTAAGTGTCTTGCCCAAGGACACATCGGACATGTGGCTGCAGGAGCTGGGGATTGAACCCCCGACCTATCCGGCTGATAGACAACCAACTCTACCACTGAGCCACAGCCGCCCCATGACATGCAAGTTTATAAAAAGTATGATCTTCTTAAAAAAAAAAAAAAAAAGAAAAAGAGGGGGTGCTGGTGTCCTAGCATGCGCCTCACAAGTCCTCGAGCACGGGCATGGGTTTGAATCCGACCTGCTTCTTTCTCGCATGTTGTTTTCCACTCTCTCTCTCTACCCAGTTTCTGACTCTCTCCGCTGTCCTGTCTCTAAAATAAAGGCGTAAAAAAGCCCCAAAAATGAGTCTTAAAAAGAACGATTCATTGCAATAAATTGAACAACTCAAATGGATGTAGTGCACATACAATAAGTCAACAAACTACATCAGTAAAACGCAGATTTAACCTTAATGCATCAGTAATATAAATATTATATCATATTTTACAGAAAGTGCATCTGCTGTTTTTAATTTAAATACAGGGCTTAATTGTTACACAGGATTTTTACACTGTGGTATTTGAACGTACACTCCAGGAAGAGATTCCTGTGCTCTTAATGAAGCATATCTTTTTGTTTTATTTAATCTGTGTACAGAAGAGGGACTAGTGGACTGTGCAGGATAGTCTAAAAAAAACTCAACGTAATGAGGAAAAAGTGTTCTGAATAAAGACTTAGAAAGTTGAAGAAACATCAGGGCACCATTAATGGGATTCTGTTGGGGGGTATTCCTTGCTTTATAGGAAGGAGGCTGAATGGAAAGTCTCTTATGAGCAGGGTGGAGAAGGAGGGCAGTGTTGGTCTGCTGGGTGCTCAGGGGGAGGGGACCAGAGGAGGGGTGTTTGACAGTCATGGGGGTTGAAGAGGGAGGGGGGGGTGTTTAAATACAGCTGTGCTGGGTAACACTTTCGCGCAGGACGTCCCTGTGTCAGGGGTGAACACCGTTATCTTTCCCTCCTGTCACTCCACTTCAAGAGGCTGCAGAAACAATCAAAGGAACCACGCCTGTTGCTCAGTTCATTTCTCTGACTTTGACTACTTTTTTCATCCGTTCCCAGAAGAGCTTCATCAAGAGCTGCTCGTCCAGAAAACTTCATATTGTATGACTTTTCTGCCTCTCTATTGCTCTTTTATCGCGAGAGCGAACATTAAGACCCTCCGGGGCTCACCACTGCTTTCTGCTGGGAGGTGTAGCCCATTAATCCAGTCGGTCACCCGCAGTCCGTCCGGGAACACGCACTGAAACAGCAATGGAGTACCTCAAGTTTTGTTTTGTGTTTTCATGCTGGATGAACTTTGCGACTTCTCTCTCCTCTACCGAAACACCTCAAACTCCTGCTCCTATTCCTAAAGGTAAGCAAATCATAAGAATCAAAATCATGATGCTCTTCTGGGACTCGCCCCGAATTTATTAACCCCATTGTGATGGATAGGCTCCTGTACGACATGTTTTATTGTTATAGGCCTACTACATATTATATAGCTAGGTGCCTTACTGTAGAAATAGAGATTTAGGTTGTCTATCCTCGAAGGTTTAATTTAACGGGAGAAAATGCGGGTCACATTTGCCTGCGTTTCCCTGTGTGTCACGCACTTACATATGTCGGACCATTAAATTATATGATATAGCAGCTCGGTATAAAAGCAGTGTCTGCGGTTTGTCACTACCCGCTGCTTGTTTCATGTTGTTTGCTCTCGCGCAGCTCCCGCTTTTATATCCACACGTCACGCTGTAAAAAGTCTGCACGCGGGGAGGAATAACTAACCAATTGGCGGCGACTCTTTGATGCTTTCACTCATTTTTCACAGTTAGTCCTATAGACACTTTTTAAGGCGTGAATGCATCATAAATGAGAATGTGTAGGAAATCAATTAGCGTTTGATTTTAATGGCAAACAAGCAATTATACGCACGAGGACCTGAGGTGCATGTTGTAAAGCTGTTTATAATTGACGGCACATGGAGCAGAGCCAAGAACAACCTGTCGGAGCAGCTGTTAGGACAACCTATATAATGTAGGTAGGCCTATACAGTGGGGTTGTGCTTCTTAAACCCCCCCCCCACTCCCACAGTTTTATTGAGTTGTTTGAATCCCTTCCCCTGTTAGCATGTTGCTGTGGGTAAATTGCTCTAAATTGCCCTAAAATCATTTCAGTTAAACACAGCTCTTTTCACGCTCGCGGGGCATCTTGTAAAAACCTGTAGACAACAACATAAGTGTAGACATGTGTGTGTGTGTGTTTTTTAAATCCCCGTGTTGGTGTCAGAAGAGCTGTGGGCTTGCCTCTAAGTTAAGTCTGGAAATGTACTTTTCTAATGAAGCATTCTGCTGGGGTGAGGCAGTCTGCTATCAGGGAACAACAGCCGCCTTCAGTCTCCACAGGCCTGTTTTGTCCTCTGGTCTGGACCAACACAGTAGCCCCAGTTACTTTACAAGGGTTAACATGTTTGCTTATAAAAGCCTTTTCAGAACACCTGGGAGGGATTAGAGCGCCAGCGGAGAGCGGGTCAGCTTATTAGGATGCACACACTAAATCCAGTAAATCTCTTGAGCGTGTGGAATTTAGAAATAAAATACATAAAAATAAACAATTCAAATAAATCAAATTAACCAAAAAAGATGAAGAGCTGACAAAAGTAAGTGTAAGGGTGCACGAGCACGAGCACATGCACGAGTACACAACGTGGACATGAAGTATAATCAATCCCAGCCCCCACACTGTCCCAAGTGTTCTGGCTGTATCTGACTAAAATGACTCAAAATAAGCCCCACAGTCAGTAGAGCAGCGATCATGTTCTCTGTGTTGTTCTCAGATGTGCGGATGCAAATATATTAGCATTAATCTGTAAAGTAGCTTCGATAGCAGTTCATCAGTTTATTCCAAGTGACTGAATTTAACGTCAATGTTCACCGGTGTTACGGTTTAAAGAGTGACCGTGGTAACTGGCGACTTTCAGCCGAATTAATCTGGGTTGTCATAGTAACAGAAATATATGACTGGTATTTTTGACATTACAATAAAAAACTAAACATTGGACATTTGTTAGGACAATTTACTTCATCAACATCTGCTGCCACTATGCTAACCACAGACACATTGATCTAAAAGGTGCCAGTAAACATGGTCACTTTTTAAGCTGTAACACCGGTGTTATCAAGAAACAACAAATGTCAAAAGATGTGAGTTCTTAAGAGGCCCCCATGACTTAATGATATAATCCTGACTGTCCTCACTCTCGTGGTGCTTCAGAAGTTCAATAAGCTCTCTTAGGAGGCAGTGTGCTCTTTCTCAGGTTGTCTGCGATCTATCTTATGATGTAAGAGCAGGATTTGGACGTATACGGAAACCAAATTCACATAAGTTAAAGGTTATGATAATCGTTTTTCAAATGAATCTCTCAAAGTGGCAATAAACACAAAAAACTCTTTAATTAGAAGCCAATCAAGGAGCAATAAGGAGGTCTCTAGTCTGTCTACAAACCCCCCAATGATGAGAAAAGTCCATCCTCTCCATCTTTTGCCTGCTCCACTTTTCAGAAAATGTGTGCTCAAACAGGCCGTTTGGAGATGTTCCATTCATGACATCACAAAGGGCAGTAACCCCTCCCCCAGGTGGGTGACACTCCCACAGCTAGGTGTTTGTTCTGCCCTCTGAGTCTGCCTTCTCACCGTAAACAATAGGGCATGGAGCGAGAAAGCCCGAGCCACCCAAGCCCTTCCAGAGAGGGGCGTGGTCAGACACAGCTCATTTACATTTAAAGCTACAGACACAGAAACAGCCTGTTCTGAGCAGGGCTGAAATAGAGGGGTTTATAGGCATGATCAAATACAGGATCAGAGTGGATTTAGAACAAGACACTTCACACACATGTTTTTAGGAGCTCTGAGACTTATTTACACTGAAGAGGAGGAGGATATGTGACCTTTAATATTCATTCTTGACAAATGATTTAAATGTTTGATTGATGATCCAAATTAAAGCTTATTTATAAAACGGCTGATGTAAGTTTACTCCATGGATAGTTTGAAGTGTAACTTCATGTAACTTTCTTTCATCCTCAAGCCAAAGTCATAAACTCCTGACCCAACACAGCGCATTAAGCATCATGATTAATAACTAGAATATGTAGCACAGATTTAGTTAGGGTTACAGTTTTATTCCACCTCTTGTTCTTGTACTAAAAAAGAGGCCGTTTGTTTGAACACTTACGTCCATCAGTAATCAGCCATTCCAGGATATTTAAAAGTAATAACGTCAGAAACAATGCAGCCTGACACCCATTAAATGATGTGTTAATAATATCAACTAGATGAGTCATTTTCCCCATCAAGTTCTCAGTAGACTGATTCTTTAAACCCTCTGAAACAAAGTACGTTAGAGAGTGTGCTGGTGAAAAGTGAAGCAAATGGCTTTAATGACTTTAATCAATCGGTAGACTCGTGTTGCGTCCCTGGCAGCTGGGTAGGCATCATTTTTCCCCTTTAAATGAGGTCAGATGACGTGTTAGCTAGCACCTCAAGGAGAGCAATTCTGTTGAATGTGAGCGACTCCCCTTCAGGTGGGGCAAGACGCTGGTCACTATTGTGATGGGGTTTAAAAAACAATACTGTGTATTGAGTGTAGGTCTCACTTGTTGCAGATTCTGGTATCTCTCCTGCAGCAGCTTTTCTCTGAGAGCAATAAATAGCTCAGGATTAAAATGGTGGGATTAAGCGCTGAAATGGAAAAAAATGAAGAATGAAGGAATGCAGCCTTCTGCCCATTTCTTACCTACGGGCACCTGGCAGGTCCCCGTGAACAGCGGACGTGGCTGTTGATTTTAAGGTCGGTTTTTGGAAAGTTACAAAAAGTGGGCGGGGTAGACCCCCTCACTGTCCAGCTATCTGAAAGGAGCTTTTCACTCATTTCTGACTTGTTTTTTTATCACCTTTTTGCACTGTAGCACCGATACTTTTGACCACTCATGTCGTAATAAAAGAGACTATTGTTGCATCTATCTCTGCAGGTATCTCCTCTGCAAAAATCTAAATTGTCTCCGGCACCCTAGTGTAACTTTTTTGATGCCCTGAGTAGACGCGGCTTAATCCCAAGCCTCATTGTACAACGTTCTGTCCAAGTGGGTAAAAGGTAAACGCTTCAGACGCGAAAACAATGTGTTTTCCGTGTCTCTTAGTTTAAACACAAAGATGCCAACATCTGAAAATCCTAAAAGCTTGGATGACTTAAGTAAGGCCTTCCACATCAGGAGTATTTTACAGAAAGCTGATGACATTATGAACTTGGAAACCAGCTCTGAGTTTTTGACAGTAACTTGGACATATTTCTTGGCAATTATCTGTGTTCGTGTGTGGGAGGACAAGTACCATCACTGTGAATGATCTGCTCTGCCCCTCTGTCCCATGGAATAGATGACCTTTCTCAGACATCAGCGACGTGTCAGCAGGGAGCGTTTTATAGAGAAGAAAAAGGAAGCTCCACCTAAAGTAACCCATGCCTTACACACAGTAGAATATCGCTCTCCATGCCTGTAATTCCAGTCTAACAAACTAACAAACCCTGCTGGCAGGACGAGTCTGTAATCAGGCCTGAGACATTGTCACTGTATCACCACAAGGTTGGTTTCGTGCCTTCTTTGCAGCCAAATATGCATTGTGTTGTCTGCTTTTTCACTCCGTCTCTTTTTGCCTGCAGTGTCTGAGGTATATTCTGCAAACACTAAATACATGACAGCAGAATGTGGAGACGACAGTTCTCATTATGCAGAGTCTTCTGAAAAGAGAAGATATTCCAGCTCTTTGGTCAGGATTTATGGGTACATTGCATCTATCTTGTTGTTCTACCTAACAAGCCGTTTACATTTACGACTGTCTGAGAATGCAAACTTAGCAGCTGTTGATCTTGGCTGGATCTTTTCTTGATAAAGCCGAACAGGGTGAACTGTTTTTACCGAAATGTCTTGTTCCGACTTGTAGAAGTTTGTTTTTAAATGTATAAGTACTTGTCATGACATGAAAGAAAAGAATAGCTGCAATCCTTACTGTAACATACCGACGTGATACGGGCTTCAGAGGAGAGAGGGGCATACATCCCAGCTACGTTTGTCAGAAGGATGCAGGAGTTAGAACATTTTACTGGAAATCTTGTCATGAGTAAACTTTCAACTTTAGTGCATTCATCCATGAAGTATGCATTTATTGTGATTTGTTTGAGGTCATTGCTTTGAAGCTCCCATGAGGAGTTTCTTAGCTGGTTATGAAAAAAAGACTGAAATGATTAGTGAAGACATCCGCACATCGGCAAATAATGTGGCATGAACCGATGTCAGTAGCCGATGTCTAT
Organism: Tautogolabrus adspersus; assembly: GCA_020745685.1. Classification (NCBI taxonomy): domain Eukaryota; kingdom Metazoa; phylum Chordata; class Actinopteri; order Labriformes; family Labridae; genus Tautogolabrus; species Tautogolabrus adspersus. Next base: position 2,214,042 of record CM036551.1, on the reverse strand, counting down.
CTGTTGTGCCAAATCAATTTAACGCTGACATCTAGTTCACCTAACTACTGATTGAGAGAAGAGGTTTTATTATCAGGCAGATGAAGTCACCTGTTGAACAAACTCTGACTTGTTTCATCGTCAAACATGAGAGAAAATGTCGGCCTTGTGGGAGTCTTGCTCCAAAAGGAGTCATAAAACAAACATCGGTATCTGCAAGCTGCTAAATTATTATTTCTAACATCGGCATCGGCCCTGATTTTCAGCATCGGCCCTGATTTTCGGCATCGGCCCTGATTTTCGGCATCGGCCCTGATTTTCAGCATCGGCCCTGATTTTCAGCATCGGCCCTGATTTTCAGCATCGGCCCTGATTTTCAGCATCGGCCCTGATTTTCGGCATCGGCCCTGATTTTCCCAATTGGTGGACGAAGGAAATTGTGCATTCTAGTTGCAAAATGCAGACTATTTCTGTCTTTGACTCCCAGGTTTCAATTCACATTAACTTCTTATTCAAGACTATTCAAGTCAATCAGCAAGCTTAGACTCACATGCATTTGCCAATCATGAAACTCACATTTTGAGGTATCAGCATGTTGTCCATTAAACTGCTTAACTTCTCCCTCCTCTGCGGACAGTATTATCAATACAAACGGTCACATTTCACTAAATTATGATCTGCTTTCATTAATGTACTCATTAAAGATCACCATTCAAACTTAAACTGTTCATCACTTTGAAACAAACCAAGTGTTCTGGTTAATAATGGAGGATTTAAAGACCGCTGACACAAACCAGATGAGAGTTGTTGTTGTTTTTTCTTAATTTGAGTTATCTTCCAGGACAAAGAAAGCTATTCTTGAATCATGACGTGACGAGACTACTAAATTGTTTCCTGGCACAATGCTGGTGACATCATTCCACATCCGCGGGCTGAGTGCCTGTGGTTTGACATGTGTAATTGGAATCACAGTCTTTTTCCTGGGGATGTCCTAAATGCCTCTTGGATTATGGAAATGGTGTGTTTAATCAATCAATGTGACTTTGAGGAGTCATTAGAAAACAACTCCATTACATCGTGTACAGCTAAAATATCAGACCTGTGAGCATCGGCCCAGTGGTCTCATCTGTTAAATTACAGCAGATTACTAACACATGGGGTGCTCACCTAAGTAACAACAATGGTATTATCTTAAGGAATGTCTGGATGTCCGGGGGCTGCTGGCTGTCAGATATTAAAAGTGCTTCTTCTGTGCCAGAGCTGCTTTAAGTCCTACTTAAAATTAGTAATGTGTTTTAAAGCTGGAAAACCTTTAACAGTGGCGTCACAGTAGGTTTGTTTGCACACGTTTGTGTCTGGCAGAAGGCTGAGAACTGGATGGCTAACATTGAAACATATGTGAAGACTTGTCAGTAACGGATTGGGCAAAAAAAGACAAGATTGGGGGCGGCTGTGTCTCAGTTGGTAGAGTCGTCGGCTCTCAACTGGAAGGTCAGGGGTTCGATCCCCAGCTCCTGCAGCAACATGTCTGATGTGTCCTTGGGCAAGACACTTAACCCCAAGTTGCTCCAGCTGCTTTGTCGGTAGCGTGTGAATGTGTATGAATGGGATGAGTTAATACTGATGGTCACTTTACATCGCAGCCTCTACCATCAGTGTGTGAATGTGTCGGTGTGACCTGCGGTGTTTGAGCATTCAGAAGACTAGAAGAGTACAACCTCAAGTCCATTTTCCATTTACCATTGGTTTCTTTTTGTGTATATCATTGTTCTTATATTCATTCATAAAATACAAAAAAGTCAACAGATGAGTTCAAAGCTGTGTGCAGACCTCCGTTCTTAAACTGCCATATAAGGACTGATTATTGGAAGCTGAAACAGCGAGGTGAACCCTCAGCTGACCCTAACAATATTGCAAGTCACAATATTTAGGATCTTGCTTGTAGATGAATCACCTTATTCTGCAGCCCCCCCCCCCCCCCCTCAGCTCTTCAGCTTTTTGCTGAGTCATCATTTTTTTAGATCACCGCCCCACATGTGGTCCATTGGTACCATTCTGAGCAGACTTCAGTTTCAGCTTTAAAAGGTGATGACAATTAATTTTTTTATTATCACAACATGTGGCCACTTCCTGCAAAAGGTCAAAACCATCATGTATTTGAGTTTGAATACCGTCACTATGCCTTTCTGAACTACATCTGCTGCCAATAGCGGTTTCCGTGTCATGTTTTACAATGGCTTAAGAGCACATGGTTGCACTGATGGTCAGATTAACACCTCATTGGTTTCCAACTGTGACCGAATGTCTCAACAGAAGCACCATTTGAATTTCTTTTTCAAGGAAGAAACACATTTTGTCCAAGTGATGACACATTGTTCTTTTTAATCATGAACTCTTCTATCACTCGGGCCGAAGCTGCAGTGATCTTAGAAGTACAGGATCGTGTGAATCGCCTTTACAATTAGGAACGTTATGAAGCTCTCTGAAGCCAAAGAAAACCATTGTTACCTCTCTGATTGAGCCTATTCTCGAGTAGACAGTATAGTGTGTGGCTGTGTCTCTACTTTCCTTCCATGTGGTAAAAAATAAGGCCACCAGGAAGTCATTTTCTGTATTTAGGTAAGGGGAACTGGATGACACATCTTCAGTGCTCACTATGGTGGCCAAAGTACATCGAGTCCAAAGTGTCTTATACTCTGAAAATACTGTTGACATAGCTAACTGCGCATCACATACCAACAGAACACTGTTGTAGCTTCTTAAAAACCTGGCTCAGAGCGTTTCAACATTAGCTACTAGAGGAGGTCATTGCCAGTGTTGAATAAACAGTAATTACCTTGACTAATACAGTGAGGCGTTTGGACTGTACAGCCAGGCATGGCCAGTTAAAGTTGGATTCACATTTCGTATGATGAAGGCTTTAAGTAGAGTGATCATCAGGTTTAGGAACATTCAGTTGCACTCAAAAAAGCCCAATGTGGCATCTTGAGCTCTATTCAGACGGCCTGTTCAAGACACGATATGTACGTGATGTCTCAGCTTCAGTATAAATGTCACAGAGGCGTAATGGGGGGACCAAGTAACTCTATCAGAGTTAGTAACATAGGTGATTAATGTAGACGGCAGAGAAATAGGGGGAGAGCAGCGCTGTGTGTGTGCATGTGGAGCCGCCAATGTTTATTTAAACAACATCATCCCCACAATGCCGCAAGGCAATGAGAAACCCCAGACCTTGACACCAATATTGTGCTGTTGCTAAATTACTATACTTGCATGAAAGTCTTCATGACGGTGTCTACATGTCCACAAGGAAGGTAGGCTCAGTGAAGTCCATGTGAAGGACAAGAACGTGGGCCTTTAACTGAAATAGTTGAAATGGTCTTTTCCTGGAACTATTTCAGACGATCTTGGTGAGCTAACAGTGAACGCTGTATCTGTGTGGATTAATCAAAAATGGAGCGAGCAGTGGTTTCACTGGCCAGGACTGTCTCATCAAACAGGAGAGTTCATATTATCTTTATGTTCAAGGCCGGTACACATTCGCATGATACCTCTATCCGTTATTCTACAAATAGTGCATACTTTGGCTTTTCCCAGGACAGAGTGTCAGAACTTTTGCTCATCGCTGTGTGAAAGTTTACCTAGACGGCTGAGCCCCATGTGGTACAGAGAGAGAGAGTGAGAGGGGGGAGACGGCTTGGCGCCGATTGCCTTTCTTGGAGAGAAGTTACAGCAGTACTGTAGGAGCTGCATTCCTTTCCTCCTGTGGGTTGTTCTTACAGGACTGACATGAGAGTGTGTTGTGTTTACTCTGAATAGACACTTATCCAACAAAACCATGGCTGTCTGAAAACCTCTCCTTTTATAGTGTGTCACCATCTGCCTCTAAGGGATGCTTGGTCATTGGTGATCATTCATACACACGTGTGTACACCGCCAACGAAGCAGCGGGAGCAACCTAAGGTTAAGTGTCTTACCCAAAAACACATCGGACATGTGGGAGCAGGAGCTGGGTATCAAACCCCTAACCATCTGGTTGAAAGGTGACCGACTAAACCACTGAGCCACATCCGTGATACAATTCTTTGCTATGAAATTTGAGCACAATTTATTATGGTGACTAACTACAAAGTGCAATAATAATCAGCCTTAGGAAACCCACAAATTCTGGACTTAAAGGGGCCTTTTGACAACCCCCCAGTCTGACTGACATTCAAACGAGATTCATTGGCTCAGATTGGAAAGAATTGATATATCATAAATCTTCCAGTCTCATGTTGTGGATACATGACCATCATTTCCAGCGTCGGTTTCCTGCCCTAGTTTGGATGAGGACACCGTAAATCCTGAGAGATTTCTTTCCCACCAGGCATTATAAGAAAAAGCCACGAAAGAGACCGCAGTGAAGTGTTTGAACAACAAGTTTTAATTTAGAAAATAAAAGTGTCTGTCCCCTGCTTCTAAATCAGAGGTGGTTTCATCCGCCAGCTGTTCTAAACTGGAAGCTTGCCTGTTGGGATGCAGTCATGTGGTCTGCATGTTTACAACACGGGGAGGAAAGCGTGTGTGGTTCGGAAAGGTTCGGGTAAAGCCACTTGAGGGGCTAATTGAGATCACGGATCGCAACATGCAGCTTACCACTGGCTTCAATTGCTTAAATACAAACAAAGCTACTGGTGATCCGGTCACATTTTATGTCAGCACAAAAATAAATTGAAACCATCTGTTGAGGGAATAAATCTCATGTCCTTGCTGGAATCACAGCATTATGAAATAGAAAGTATTCATGGAGGTCTCCAATATTGCAAAGGAACCCCAGCGGAAAATACAGATCTGCGTGTATTTGTACAGAGATATTTGTTGCACGTTTGAGTCTGCAACACCATGAGGAGAGTCTATCTGCAAAGGTGTTTCTTACTTCCAATATTCAAAAAGGTAGTCCTCCAGGAAGATCGGCTTCACAGAGCAAAAAGGAAGCATAGAAAGTGTTTGTTTATTGCAACTTTGTGGTCTTGATAAAAGCACATGTGGAATTGAGACATGGGTCACTGTGAGAGTCTGGTGTAGGAGGGAAAAAGAAGCTTATAAACTTATCCTGTAACCATTAAAACCCCTTGTTCTACAAAGCTGTATGGGAAATGTCTTTTCCAAATGTGGGACACATCATAACCTCCCTGCACCAATTTCGGTCATGCTCATCCTTCAAGTCACGGACAGGGACACTCCTGTGGCTCGTTATCCCCGCCCCTTCCCCCTGTTTGCTACTGAGGCTAAGTTGAATTTCATGTTGCTCTGGATCAGCCCACTTCCTTGCCATAAATGTTTTCTGAAGCTGTTAGGTTACAGGCATACTGGGAACTATTTCCAACCTGAAACAGAACCTTTGTGTCAGAGGAGCACTGGAACGGCTGTTAGAGCAAAGACAGGGCCACAGGCTAGACATGGATGAGAGAACGGCTCAGTCACATCGATAGACAGTGGATGGAAAAGAGCTGCAAGGACACTCCTTGTGATGCACTTAAGTTTGGAGGAGTGGGTGAAGGATGGTATCGTGTTTTTGGACAAATAATAGTAAAAGTACAAAAATACTCACACTAGCAAAGTTGTCCTGTACCCTGCTTAAGCTCGATTGTCCCCCCCTCCTCATTACCCCGCTGGCCTGCACTCACACTGCGCCAGGACTAACCGGGCCTGAGCACGGTTACCTCTTACAAACAGGCGGAAAAGAAGAAAAAAAAGGGACGCGCTGTCGGCTCCACGTCCGCACATCCGAAAACAACACAGAGAATATGACAGATACTTTACTGACTTCTTTTGAGTCATTGTAATCAGATACAGTCAGAACACTCTGGATTCCTCCATAATGAAGGCTGTCAACGTTGTGTTCTCGTGCTCGTGCATGAACTGTACCTGCACCTCTTCGAAGCGTGCCCAGGAAGTGTACCGTGCCCGAAGGATCAGAGCACTCAGACTAGTCAAACGAACTGGACTTTAGGGGTGAAGTGTGCTTTGGCACGATACGGATTGCCTAGTGTGAGTGCGCCCTAATTGTGGGTTCAAGATTTGATAATAACCCTTTTGCAGAGTTCACCTTCATTGGCCCTACTTGGTTTGTTTGACCATCCAATTGGGGGAGGGTACTTGTACAGCCTGATAAAACATCAACAAATATCCCTTGTCGGTCTTGATTATTTGACCTACGTTGTGAGATTTGTTGTGCAGTCATAAAGACGAATCATCACTGCCAGGGAAAAGCAGTTTAAACCTAAATAACCTCTTAATCTCTGAATTCTAAGGTGTATTTAAAGCTCTTCAAATGTGTTCTGGATGCAGAGTGCACTTCTGGGTCCTTCACAGGCACCTGACATGTTCACTCGCCTACTTTCAATCTAACGTGCCAATGTCCAATAAATGATTTACAAGGCTTTAGTGGAACCTAGTGTTGTATATTAAATTGAATGCAGATTGGCTCTGGAGACATGAAAAGCAGGATCAGTATTGAAGTGGTCGTATAAAAGCTTATAAAAGTGTCATTAACTTTTTGTTGGCCTGTCGGACTTCTGGCACAGGAATACATTCTGCACAGTTTAGGGAAGAATGAATGATTACTCCTCCTGCATGCAACAACAGAGTCTGATGAACAGGATCTACAGATCCAGGGTACTTCCTTCCTTGGCACTTTCTAATCAAGGCCACCCCCGGTTTGGTTTGACAAAACAGAACAGTAGAAGTGAAAAGCAGCTTAGTGGGTTCAGCCTGCCTCTCTCTAGCTTCACATGAGGCTATGGTGCTAATTTGTACTTGGTCTAACCCGTCTTCAAACCTCAGACTTCTGAACTCATGGCCGGTGGAAATGTCCTGCAGCTTTGTGGGAGTTTTTTTGAACCCAACAGGAAAGAAATTATTAAGTCTGTGTCTAAATGTATGCCTCCATTTTGAATCAAATAGACGACAGTAGATGGAGCTAATTTGAGATGCAGGTTTAGACTGCTGAGCCGAGCAGTTACCAGTTTGTTGACATTGGTCTGAGGTTTACAAGGAGCTTGGTTCACAGAAGATGGAACCTCTATGCTTATATATATAAGTACCACTATATTCTAACATATTCCTGCGGACACAATGAAGCCAAGATTATCCCATAAAAATATCTAAATGTTGGACCTCTTCAGAAATAACATTAAATGTTACACTATTCAGCTGCAAGAGTACATCCCCACATCCCTATAATTTGGTTGCCAAGATATGTGATGACTTTATAAGACACATGAGTTAAGTTGTGGGATTTTGTTTTTCTTTCTTTTTTCAGAAAAGTTGCTGGTCCTAACTGTCGCAACCGAGGAAACAGATGGCTTCCTCCGCTTTATGAAGTCTGCAAACTATTTCAACTACACTGTGAAGGTACGTCTGTCTCCTCATATTCTGTAACTATGTCAACAAATGGGCAGTCCTCCCAGCTAACGATGCTTCACTCAAACACACACGCCAAACCAAGTCTTACAATCACATGATTGATTAGGCCTCTTAGAGGGAACAATGAGGTGTGTGGCAAGCTGCGAAAACATCCATCTTAAAGGGATACTCCTCAGTGTGGGTCCAGAATTTCCCCCTGTGGTTGAAGCCACAGTAAAAAGTCACAGTTTGTGCGCCCGAGCATTTGTGTGTTCCTCTGTCTCTCTCCTGCCAGCACGAAAAAGCTGCTTTACAAACTTTTTTGGGGTCAAATCTAGAGGTGGTTTTTGCAAGACACCTTTTTAATGAACTTTAATGTCAATTTAATGCAGTTCTTTGATTTAACAAAAAAGCAAACCAACAGGTGTTGCAGCGATGGAAGCGGGCAAGAGAACTGGTTCAGATAGAAGTGATTGTACCCGACCTAAAAAGCCTCTGCATGTTTCTAATAAGCTCCACGAGCAGAAACGTGCTCAAACTAGGATCAATATTGGAGATGCTTTTGAAAAATGGAGAGAGGTTAGAACGCAGAAAGGTTTACAGACCGATGCAGAGCTGGATAAACACTGAAGCTTCAGTGTCCACCACATGGTGACCTGCGTGAGCATCTACTCTAGAGAGGAGGGGGGGAGACAGCTCTCTATAATGTTTTGAATTTGGACTGCAGTACCCATTTTAAACACTAGGTGTCAGAGCTACATACTGCTCCTTTAAATGCAATTTCTCAAATCAAATCAAGTAGCTGAGTCATACTCTGTCCCTCATGGATAATTCATGGAGACTTACTTGAAAAAACGTCCTCCTAATGGCAGAATAATAAGTTTCAAGATAATAAATTATACAGATTTGAAAAATGGGCGATGTGCAAACAGGAAAACATCTTTTGAACTTGTTGTTGTTGTTCAGCTGGTTCATGTTGGGCTCCTCAGCTGGTTCATCACGTGTTCTGTCTCAGGTGCTGGGAATGGGAGACTCATGGAAGGGTGGTGATGTGGGTCGCTCCATCGGTGGAGGACAAAAAGTCAGACTACTGAAGGAGGCCATGGAGGCTCTGGCTGAGCAGGAGGATCTGATCATCCTCTCTGTGGACAGGTACGTTGTCAAACAAAGATTCTACTTCCTCTTTAGCTTCATGTGACCAAGTGAATGTTTAATATTTGAGTTGACTTCAGACTAACACTTCCTTTCTCCGTGAATGTTTTTGATTAGTCGCTGACACTCTGCCCTGAGAGGTATAAACACCTTTCTCTAAGTGCCTGCTTCTTTGATGTGAGCAGCCACATTTAATACAGAACAAAGATCAAACTCTTATTATTTGTCTCTGTTCTTGCTTCGTGTGTGTTTCTATCAAAGATGTTGAGCTCTCCGTGTGATTGAGCTTTCTTCTGATTTACCTTTGACTTGAGTTAGAAAACATTTCCATGACAACAAAGGGAAGCAAAACTCCTCTAACCGTGTAGATCCATGAATTAGAAATTAAATCATTTTAAATCACAGACTGTAATGATTGCTTTGAAATCGACCCCTCCCTCAGTGTGTGAAAGTCGTGTTCTGCCCACTTATGCAGCAGCACTAACCTCCCCCCTCCGCTCACTCGTGTAAAAGACGTTATTATAGAGCTCGGGAGTCATTTTCACATGCAGGTAGCTGAATTATAGGAGCTGACTCTTCAAGGCCAATGGAAAGTTTGACAGAGATAATGTTAGTGGTTTGGAATAATAACAGCTTTCCTCAAATAGAGCAGCTGATGATGATGATGATGATGATGATGATGATGATACTCACTGCATCACGTCGCATGAATAATGTGAGCTGTAATTCGATACGTTGCCACACCCTTGACACAGGTACTTGGAATGTTTCTGTTTTCCTTTTGGAGAAAATGCGCTAATGATTATGAACTATATTAAAAGAATTTTGAAGTGTATAAACCCCAATTTCCACAAACTCTGTGCACACTACGCCGCCGTTCGCTGCCGCTCTGGTCAATGATTGTGTTTCCACGCGGTCTCTGGAGCCTGCCACCAGCGCCGCTACGCTCTGCTCCGTTCCAAATACGCTGTGAGTTTGTTTTCGATGGAGTACGCTGCAGGCACGCGTCAAACTGGACAGAATATGACAACCCGGACAGGAAGTCAGACAAGGAGACGCACAGAGCGCCAATTTCAAAATAAAACACAACATACGGACTCATGATCGTATTTTACATCACTTCATCAACATTACGTCAAAACAGGCACCGAATGAGCAACATGTTGTTTGCACGTTTTTGTCTTTGTTCCCGCGTGATCTTGTAGTTCTCCTGGGATGTGTGTACAGCTGCTCATGGCTGCGCTCACGCTTTACAAACAGATCTAGTGGGGTGAGCGTGCTGTCCGACGGAACAAAACCGTGGCACTGACGGGCCGCGGCACGCACGGAGTATGTGGAGAGTGGGGATAACTCAGCATGGCAATGTTCATTCTCTTTACATTTCATTCATGTGTGTCCTACACATAATGTCCTCGATAGCTGCATCCTTTCACTCTGTGTTGTTGAGGATGAATTCCATGAATAGAAATCTAAACCAACTACATGTACAGACTCAAGCCTTTATTGTCTGTGTTCTTATCTATCTGAGCTGTGTCGTGCAAATAGATAAGAACACCTGGGTGTCTTATTGTCACCATATCGAGTGTCTAATAAAAAGACTGAAGGGGAAAATGGGTCTCTAGTACAGAAACAAAAGCTGTTTTCATTTTATCATTAGGAAGAAACTCACCCAAGCAACATTTGTATCAGTGACTGACTACAGTGAATGCTGCCTCATCCTCACTGAACATGTTGGACTCAGTGTACCATGATGCGTTCACATTGTGTCTTGTACAAGAGAGTAGGTTTGTCTTCTTTGTAGAACTAAAGGGATGAAGCATTGGTCATTTTTCTTTATAAGGCTTCATACTACACGAGCTGCCTTCTTATTTATGTTCTCTGCTGATCCTAAATCTGTCAGCAGCTGCAGGGTTCGATCTCAGGACTCATCGTGTTTGTCACTCCGTGAACTCGCTCTGTCTCTGGTGTAAGAGCTTTTAGTGTGTTTGCTCCATCGTCTCGGGCAACACCTTTGTTTGTTCTCAACCGTCATTTATTTTTCTACAATGAACTTTTTTTAAACATCGTCATGATTATTTTGTCTGGGACTGGAGGTCATTTTATACCGCAGGGTTTACTGTGATTTACGACTTAACAAGGGGCAGAGGGTGCTCGTATAAACATGTGTCGCCCAGATGTGGATAGCATGCAGGCTTTGTGACCTATGTTTGACTGTGCTTCCTCTCATGATATGCCTGAGGTGCTTCAGGTTATCCAAGAAGGTGGTTGTCTTTCCCCTTTTCCTGCCACCATATATAAACCAGTTTGTATAAAGTTCATGATTCTTATTTTGGATCAGACTTTTTTAGATCAGTGTGTGCAGACACAAGTGCTGAATCACAGTCTAAAAGAGGGTGTTTTATTGCCAGTGACTGGGTGGAAAATGATTCCACTGTTTTACTGTTAGGACTTCACACTTCACTGTAAAATCACCAGAGACATTTGGAGTTTTCACGTCCTAGAATATCTGACCTTTGTTTAATAGCTGGCTTTTAAGTCAACACGATGCCTCTGAAAAGGGTTAGGAACATTTTCCTCTATCCGTCACGGAGCTGCATGAACGCATCGACACAGTCTGCCTGCCTGTACAAATGCCCACCAATGAAGAATGTCTACTATTTACATTGAGATGTTAATCTGTAGGGAGCGTGTCCAAGCACAGGTTTCTTGTTTAAGAAGACTGTCAGACTGATTGATAATGATCTGTTGTATTTCATCTTCACTCCTCCCTTTTAGCTATGATCTCATCTTTGCTGGGGGACCAGAGGAGATTCTCAGGAAGTTCCAGCAGGCCAATCACAAAGTGCTCTTCGCTGCAGAGGGACTGATATGGCCGGATAAGCGACTGGCTGACAAGTACCCCTCAATCCGCAGTGGCAAGCGCTACCTCAACTCTGGAGGTGGGTCCCAAGAATTTTAAATATGATCGAAATGCTCTAATGTTTGGAGCTATCCAAAGAAAGTGCTCTGTTAGCTGAGGCTATCTTAAATTCCTCCATGTCAGCTGACAAAAGATAAATGTATATGTAAGAAAGAGCGCCTCTGGTTTCTCTCAAACCACTGGGGCTCATGGGAGGGAGTGCTTCAAAATTAAAGTGGGTGGAAACTAAAGACCAAAAAGCATTGGTTTAAACGGTGCAGGTCCAGGCTCTCAGGATGGTTTGAGAAATATAAAAGGCCTTTAATTCATCGGGCTAGAAACATTTAAAATACACCAACATGTATCAGCTTGCGCCTCCCTCAGGATGTAGTGACACACTTAAGGGTGTTCAGAGGTCCGAACTTTTCCTCCCCTTCTTTACAAATGTATATGTGTCACTCTTTACAAATCGAGCCATATTTTGAAATGTTACCCCCAACCCCTGCATACTCTGTGCGCGCCCCGGTCCATCACTGGATCCGTTACTGGATCTGTTTGCAGCCATGATCAGCTGTACACACATCACAGCAGAACAACAAGGCATCCCCTTCAGTTTAGCATTTTACTCACACTAAACACGCTGACATGCATCCAGTCTAATTCCTTCCATCTTACATGTGTAACTACAGTAATTGTGTGATGGGCTGTGTATGCTGCCAAAGCATGGGTAACCCACACACAGTACTGTGCCTGATTGCATCCTGAGTAGACACAGATGGAGGATTGTAGCTGGCGTTGCTCTTAACGTACTGAGGCACACACAGTGGACCTCTAACCAACACTTGAACCAACTCTAAATCCCAACCCTGTGCAGCATTATTCTTAAAATGAACTACCATCCTCATATTCTCCATTTAGTGTGATGATTATCACTGTGGGTCAAAACTCTTTAGTTTTCCTTATCTGAAGGGAATAGTTCGACCGATGGTTGGTTTGTGCTTCACAAACTGAACGTTGTTTTTGTTAATGTCATGTGCATGTAGGGGTAGAGCGGTGTTTGAGTAACTTGGTTCTGAACCAATAACTCCTATGCATGGACGTGGGTTTAAACATTCCCCTCCTCAGCTGTCACACTTTGAAGACTCGCAGGCTAAGTTGGAATTCAGGGCGCTAAGCAGCCGTTCAGCGTCAGTGTGATTGTTTTAAAGATTCTTGTGGTGCCTTCAAGGAATGGCAACAGACCTGTGTTAGTTTTAACATTTAAAACCACAGGACTTTTATTACTATCTCTTTAAATAAAATGGAAGCATATTTTTCCTGTAAACTCACACCTCGAGGTATTTCCTCTCCGAGTGGACAGAAGCTGACAGATTCATAGGAAAGTTAACTGCATACTTTGTTCCTTTTTGGCCCTTCTGACCTGATTGTGCCCCCCCCCCCCCAGACACTTTGCATTAAAGACATCCAACAGAATCTAAAGATGTTTGCAGAGATTTTCAACGAAGAAACAATAACAGTAAGCTCCCATGCATAGTCCACATGGCATGGGCAGCTGCATCCTGTCTGTCTTCAGGACACAGAATTACTACTTTCCCTGTGGTCATCAGCCTGCTCTGACCTCCCATACTGGAGTCTAGCTGCCCTCGACTGATCAGAGGCTGTTTTTAGCATTCATTGTCATTGACTTGACATGTGGATTTGTCTTGGCCCCCACAAAGTGCCGCAGTTTATATAAAATTGTTGGTTTTGTTTTTGTTCCTAAAGCTACCGCCCAAATGACTGTTGGGTAAATGTTTCAGAGCATCTGGACACATACTTTCTCAGAGGGTGCTGGGTTTCAGGGAAGGAATCATGATACAGAAGAGTTGTGTTTGTTTAGCTGAGGTTATCTTATCTTCTCGCTCCCAAAACTAAAAAAACATTTGAGAGAAGGGACCTTATTCAGAAGGACGGGTGGTAAAGGTTTGCAAAAAACATTCAATGAAACAGTTTTCTGTCAGAATAAATATAAAATAAAATGTTGAATTCCATGTGGCATATAATATTCTTGCAACGTTGGAGTTGCACATTGTTTACTGTGTTTTACAGCCGAGCAGAGCAAAACAGTGAACTTTTCCAGGAGCACTGGGGCCTGCAGTTCCCAGAGCTTTTCAGGATCTGTAGATTTTACAACCATCATTTTGCGGATAAGCAACCGACAATACAAGTCGCATAAAATGTCATGATTTCCTTTCAACTGTGCCTTGCTCCAGCCACTTGGATTATGTCATGTCTATCCTTTGACTTGTTTACAGTGTCCAAGGCTTCTTTTTTAAATGGTGGGATGCAAAATGGCGCAGACAAGCTACACAGCCGTACCCTGCAATCTGCTTCTGTGGTCAGTGTCCTGGAGCACGAAAAGGGAAAACAGGGAGACAGCTGGGCAAAGCTGGAGTAGAGATCGCCATGAGAATGTACGTTTTCGAGAGGATGTGAGACACTAGCACAGACCGTCCCAGAAGCTTGCGGGCAATTATTGCACTCCTTTCTATCTAGAGTCTGTGGGAAGAGAAAGTTCCTGCCCGTTCCGTGTGTGCTTGGGATTATTGCCAAGAATCACACTTTGCGTCAGGCGTTCAGGCTTCCTACAGGGAAGTCTTTCGACCATGAAGCCAGCAGATAGTGTGTAATTGTCGCCAACAGTCTGCCAGTGGTTGCCTATATGACCTTGTAAACTTTTCTCAACCCTACACTTTACGGCTGGATGTGTGGTTCACACTGTTATTTCCTTGCAGGTATCATCGGCTACGCCCCGCACATAAACAGAATAGTTTCTCAGTGGAATCTCCACGACAACGATGATGACCAGCTCTTCTACACTAAACTATACTTGGATCCCTTAAAGCGAGTGAGTATTTTGAGTTAACGCCAAACACTTGGGTGTGAACATATCCCTAGAAAACAATCCTGAATGGCTACGATACTCTTTTTTTTTTTTTCTTGCAGGAATCTCTCAATATGACTTTGGACCACAAGTGCCAAATTTTCCAGAACCTGAATGGGGCTGTTGGTGAGAAATCCCGAGAAATTAAATTCCACTATTTAACTCTCTGCTAATCTGTTTGTTATAAATCAAATATTTGAGAGCAAGGTAATCAAACCAAGAGTTTCACACTGATACTTGCACATTTAAAAAAGGAAAACTGGGCTTTTAACCTTTTCTTCACTAACACAAGCCAGAGATGTAGTCTACTGTTTGGCTCCCACACTCTGGGCAAGATTGTGACGGTATTTTCAGAGAACTTGTAGACTTGGCGAATCTCCCCGGTCTTAAGTTAATAACCTACAAAAGCTCATGCCCATGTGGTTAATACATTTTCATAATCTGGCACTGAAATGTCTCATGTTCCCCTTTGTTGGCAGATGAAGTGCTTCTAAAGTTTGGAACAGACCGCGTGAGAGTTAGGAACATCGTGTACGACTCTCTGCCAGTGGTTGTCCATGGCAACGCAAACACCAAAGTGAGTAAGAAATGATGGCCTCAGGCACACCTTAGCATCTGGCGCAGCATGGATTCTGTCAGGTTGATCATTTTCATCGAGAACGTCTAGCCGTTGGCTGAATTATTGAACTCCTTTTTCCCCATGCGTAGATGAGTTTCTTTTGGACCTTCTCTTTTGTATTCACTCAACATTTGTGGCCAGTTATCGTATTTCACTGCATAGACTCTGACACATCCAGGAAATATACATACTGCTCCAGTGGTGTTTGCCAAAAACTCTGTCTATAAAATCCAAATCATTACTTAGAGGCAGGGCAAGATCAGGCTAAACCGAGGCTATCATTCTTTTGTGCATATGTCTCCTTTTATTCCTTTATATCACAGTGAAGGGCTGAAAAGCAGGACGTCTGTATGATCATTCTGTTAGGTTTGTTTCTGGTCCCTCCTTTGCTCCGCCTCCAGCCGTCTGCCTCTGGTCGTCTTTGGTAATGAACCAAATCCAACAAACTATTGAGTCATTCTTCCTGGAGGCCCCAACATCTGCGGGAGAAGCTCTAAATAGTAGATCACAGAATGCTTGTCCAAGCAGCGGGCTCTGCTGTTGGAGCTGTCTCGCTGGATCTCTTATTTATTATGACTTTCCACTTATCACGCCAAGTTCAATCTGGTGAAAATACACGAGCGGAGTGATAGTGGCTGTGATAAGACAGACATAAATTGTTGGTATCAGTCTCTGCTACCACCTACAATGCAATAATAGGTTGCATGGGGGCGCTGATGTCACACACTATATGTACAGAGGCTGTCGTCCTCGTCGTAGCGGCTGTGGGTTCCAATCAAACCTCGGCCATTTGCTGCATGTCAACACCCCGATCTCTCCTCCCAAAGTTTCCTGTCTCTCTTCAGCTGCCCTGTCCAATAAAGGCAAAAAGGACCCAAAACAGGCTGCATGTTTACCAATCAAACCAGTCGTCAGAGGAGAATACAAAGCTAGTCACAGCTAACAAAATGTCAGCCATCAGTGTTATTCCAGCAATGTTATGTGCCAGGGGGTAGTATGTGTTGGCCAACACTTAAGTCTCAGTATAAGAATCAGTATCAGGAAGAAATACTTGGTATCAATACAGCTTTCATCATCATCTCAAAACACTGACATACACTGAGAGAAGGTATAGATTTCATTGGAGGAGATTTTCGTAGCCAGTGTTCTTAAGTCTTTGAAGCGACTCTGCCCGTCAATCCCATCTTATTCCAAATTCGTATATGAAGAAGCAGAGTGGGATTTTCTGGCACAACTTCACCAACTACCAAGGTGCCTGAAGAGTGAAAGGCTAGAAGAGGTCAAAGAAGTACTTTGAAGTATCAAGTTGATCTTCAAACTATGGGTGTTTCTGGAGCTTTTTGACCTCTCCAAAAATATTTAAGGTCAAATTCTGAAGTTGGATATTCCTAACAACTCAGTGTAGTAAAAAAGGGCTTCTTTAAAGAGTTTTTGATGATGCAGAAATCAAACTTCCACAACCAGGCATTCACCTGCTTTGAATTCTTTCTTTTGCAGATGTACTTGAACTACTTGGGCAACTACGTCCCCAACACGTGGAACTACGAGCACGGGTGTAGCCACTGTGATGATGACATTGTGGATTTGTCTCGGTTAAAAGTAAGTGCTTCAAATGAAGACGTTTTCTCTTCCATTTTTAAAGTGCAGCTGCAGAAAGTTGGTATTTGTGGACATAGGAAAGGATGAAACATCGCCTCTTCTTCCAGTATGAACCGTCATCAACCGTGTGTGTCTGTCTAGACAGCAGGAGGGCAGCCCAGTCTGTCCTATTTCAACAGATAAGCTGGTTTGTGCTGCATTCGCTCCCTTTCCAACAGAAATAGGTTGTGTGCCCGTTGGTCCTTTTGGACCCTTTTAAAAGAGCACAAGTGCCAGGGAAACTCCTCGGGGAAGTGGAAGCCCAGCACTGCTGTGGTGCAGGATATGGTTTCTGGGGTTTTCAGAAGGGTTCATTTAAAGGGGTGTCACTGTCGGTCAGCCTGCCTTTTAGTGAGCCTTCAGTATGGGTTTTATCCACAATAGTAAGTTATGGTGGTTACGTTGAAAATTTGTCACAGAGTTCAGCCAAGCCTGGCAACGTATAGACAGCAGGAATGGCAGGCAAGAGGAAATGTCTCTGGCTGTGGTGGCTTCTGTCAACGATGTTAGCAAACGTTACTTTTTCCTTTGTGGACACAGTATTGAAGCATTTACAAGATCCCAGTTCATCTATTCTGTTATCCTGGTTTGGATGTACTCTGTGCTGGTTTGTTATTAGAGCTGCAGACAGTTTGGATAATCAATAACCATTTTATTCCTGTTTCAAGAAATGTCCGACATGTGCTTCTTCAAGCTTCTTCCATCAAAGGATTTTCTGCCTTTCTTTGTCCATTATGAGAACAAATAAAGACTCTTTGGGCCTTTGACTATTGGTTGAACAAAAATAGGAATTTGGCAGACCTCGCTCTGGGAAATTATGATGAGCAATTTTTCTGATGTTTTTCAGACTTAACAAGTAATCCATTCATCATGGACCGGCACATTAATGGATAATGGTCAACTTGCCCCTGACCTGTTCTATCATGAAGGCCGACACAATACATAAACAGCAGATCTGCCGTCCGCCTGTACGCTCCATAAATAATTCTACTTCGATGCTTTGACTGGAGCTGATTCAACACAAACGCAGCGTCATGAAAGGCTCCTCTGTGAGAAACGCTCTCAGTGACCTTCCGTAGTGAATACTCAATAAATGCTGCTTCTCAATAAGGGTCGAGTTAAAACGTTTCATTAGACTGTGCCACGCTGTATTTCTGGGACTTAGACTTGTGGAGTTTCAGGTCATGTGGAAACACTGGTCATACTGGGGTAAAACCAGGTCACTGGCAGTCTGGTTTGGTTCTTGGTGTACTTTGGTTTGGGTTTACTCCCCGTGGCAGCACGCTCTGTTACACGACCAAAGGCCTTCACTGAGCGAGCTGGACCTCTGCAATCCTGTGTTCTAAAGAAAGTCTAGTTGTCACTTTCTTCTACTTTAATGAATAATGAATGCTTCCCTCTGTTGTTTGTGCCTTTCCTTTCCCTTTTCTGGCTGTCCTCTGAGTGTCCATAATAATGTATGCTCACATTTTAAAGATGCATGAGTTCCCATACTTGTGCACTAAACACAGTCATTGCGGAACTTGCAAATTAGACGGTTGTGCGCCGATCCCTTTTCATGCCGGGTCCAGACCTTTGCTGTGAACTGGTCAAGAGGATCAGGGATCCAGACAGAGCTGTGTGGGCTGGAACTCCAGTGTCATGGGAAAATGTATCCTCCTCTCTTCTCTGTGTCTCTTGCTTTATTTCTCTTTATATCTTCCGTGCCCTTTACTGCCGGAGCAGCGATTTGGTACTGTGGTTGTACTCTGAAAGGGTTATACTGTACGTGGCAGTCTGTGTTACAAGTTAGGATGCTTTTAAAGCAGTTCATGTTTATTAGATCACTCACAATGACTGTCTGGTCTCAAGAAGCAGGAGGAGTCCAATCAGTTTCAGCCCAGATTTGCTCCCCGTAAACCTCAAAGGTTTTCAAATAGAACATTGCAGAGAGAAATTTGAGGTTTGAAAGAGACGTAAATGTAAAGAGCTCGCTCTTTGTGTACATATGATGTGTCAAATACCACAATGATTTATGTGAAAGTGCTCCACAGTAAAGCTGTTATGTTTGAAATAGTACTAATTTATTTCCCCTTTTATCCAAACAGGAGTATCCAAATGTTCTCATTGGAGTATTTATCGAGCAGCCCACTCCTTTCCTTCCTGAATTCTTCCAGCGGCTGCTGACCCTGGACTATCCGAAAGATAAACTCAACCTTTTTATCCACAATAATGTGAGTGAAAGAAGCTGCAGCAGCTATTAAGTGTTTCTTCTACTCCAGATCTCTGTCATGAACCATGCATTGGCTTCATGCATTTCCCTTTTACCCATTTAATACTGGTTCTCGTACTCAGGAGGTTTACCACGAGAAGCACATCCAGGAGTTCTGGGATGAGAATAGGAACACGTTCAACAGCTTCAAGGTTGTGGGACCAGAAGAAAATCTGAGCCAAGGAGAGGCCAGGAACATGGGCATGTGGGTCTCCTCTTGTGATCTAATATCTCTTTGAAGTTGGGTTTCTTGGAAGAAATGTATTCAACCAGATGAAGGGATTTTTAGCTCCAAATAATTTGAGCCTGAAGGAGAACTTTCCTGTTTGGTTTAACCTCAAAATGGTGTTTGCATGATTCTTACTGTATCAGAAAGTCCTCTAATGCTTCAGAAATATGTGATAGTATTGATCCATGTATTAGTATATAAATAGAGTGACTGAACTATTGTCAGCTCAGTGGACGGCGCTCCAGACTCGATGTCTCGATTCGTGAATCTGGTATACTAACAGGTGCAGTTTCTGTCCTCAGTTCCTCCTTTGGGCTAACTCTCTCCCATTGCTTAGAGTCAAGTATTAGTCAGTTGTCATGGTGATAATTCAATCTGTGAGGCCTCATCAGAGAGGTACTATAAAAGCTCAGCATGCAAGCATTGGTCAGGACAGCCCTTTAATGAGGACGTCTGAGTTATATTAGCAGTCTCTAATCTTCCTGAAATCACATTTATCCAAGAGTCGGACTCTCTGTGATTACTTCCAAGTATGTCATTGACTGTAATCAGTGCCGGATCGAGTAATCACTACTTTTCTCCTCTGTCTGTTTTCGATTTCATTAGGCATCTCTGCCGTAAGGATGCCACATGCGACTTCTACTTCAGCATCGATTCAGATGTGATGCTCACCAACAGACAGACACTGAAGCTCCTCGTCGAGCAGAACAGGTAATCATATGTTGAATGGAACAAAAGACGAAACTGGAATGAAATCAACAAGCCTCCCTGCTTGTTTGTTGTGACTGTGAACGGTTGGAAGTTGTCCCTTTAAGTGGCGAAACCACATGAACATTACAGCTGAGTGAATGAAAGTTTAAAAATAAGTCGCCCTGGCTTCCTGTTTTCCCCGGCCACATGGAAAGAGTGGGAAAGTCAATTGCCCTAACCCCGAAATGCCACTCTCCATTATACAAAAAACAAACATGCAAACCCTTTTTCCCTTTTGCAGCTTGTGATTTTTAAGAAACCTTCCCGTAAACTCGATGTAATGTGGCAGTGGCGTGGCATGGAGGCCTGTTGGACGCATGCAAAGTAAAAGCCCTTGTAGGATTATTTAAGGACAGCATGTGAATTCTCTGCTGGGACTGAAGCTGTGGGAAGAAAAACGCCAATCTGTCTCAACCGTAAAGCATTCGTATGCAGTGCTGCAGCGCATCCATATCAAACAACCCTGTCATTTACGGCTCAATTATTGGCAAGTTTAATTCAGATAGAGGAAAGAAACATCCCTTTCTTTGTGGTTTAGGTTCGTAAGACAGCAGTGGAAAATTCTTGTTATAGTATTTCTTTCAAATTCGAGGAAATTGAGCCGATTCAGGGTTCAGAAAAACAGCTTTCTGCAGCGATATGTTACACTTACAGTATCTGAATCCAGTTTAGAATGATTTCCTGCTCAGGGCTGGTTGAGATGACACACTTCTGTGATCTTAAAGAACTCGGCAGGTTTTCATATCTCTCCGAGGAGAGGTTGATCTCATCGATGCAGCACGCTAGCTTTAGCTCTAAGAGACCAAGTACGTTAGGTGGTTGGATGTCTGTGAGATGTCACTTGAGTTTTATCCGCTCTGACAGAATAACCATCTCTCCGCTCTCTCTCCTGCTTCCCTACAGAAAAATAATTGGCCCCCTTGTCACTCGTCACAGCAAGCTGTGGTCCAACTTCTGGGGAGCCTTGAGTCTGGATGGTTATTACGCTCGCTCTGAGGATTATGTCGACATTGTGCAGAGGAAACGTGTGTAAGTCACAAGTGCAATGAAGGCACACACAGCCAAGCTTTGCAATTTTTATGGTTCACACACACACACCAGAGCTGGAACTCTGAGCGTGTCCATGACTAAAAGAAAGGATGTGCTGATACGGTTCTCGTCTTTGTTAAATCAGAGACACCATGACACACGCAATATTCCTTAATTATGAGCTCTATCCTAATAATAGATAGATAGATAGATAGATAGATGTACTTTATTGATCCCAAACTGGGAAATTGTGGCGTTACAGCAGCAGGTTATCAAACACACAATGTTAGTAACTAAAAACAATATAATATTAAATACAAGGTGAATAAGCATTAGAATATAACAAAAAATAGGATTCAGAAGAAATATATACATCCAGGATTTAACTAAACATTACTACTAGTCTGGAATGTGAAAAATTTGATGCAACATTTGTAAGTCATGTTTAGCTGAATGTAAACATACTTTCCAGGAGGTAGATGAACATGTGTAATAAAACAGTGATAACAGTATTAAAAGAGCAGTATTGATATAAAGAGCTGTCCAGAGCTGTGCAAATTCTGAGCTGTGCAATCAATTATACCTATATTAAAGTGCAGGAGTGTAGACATATATCATCTGAAACTATTGACTATAATGAGGAGTAGGCAAGACAAATGAAGTGAACTTTAGTGCAGGGATAATTTGTAAACTTTACAAAAGCAGAACAGCTGTGCAATAAATGATACTGATATTAAAGTGCAGGAGTGTAGACATGTTATCATCTGAAACTATTGACTATATTGATGAGTAAACAAGACAGACGAAGTGAAATTGAGTGCAGGGATAATTTGTAAACTTTACATGAGCAGAACAGGTTACAGTATGAAGAGACAGAGATGATCATGAGGACAGTTCTCTGCTCGCAAGCGGTGAGCTGTTGTAAAGGGCTATGGCTTTAGGTAGGAAGGACAGCGGAGTTGGATCAGTCTGTTAGAGAAGCTGCTCCGCTGTCTGTCCAGTGGGTGGTGCAGAGGGTGATCAGGATTATCCATAATGGATAACAGTTTGTTCAGAGTCCTCCTCTCTGTCACCACTACAAAAGAGTCCAGCTTGCAGCCAATCACAGAGCAGGCTTTCTTAATGAGTTTGTCCAGTCTCTTAATGTCACCGGCTCCAGAACTGCTTATACACACATGAAGCGTGATGAAGATAAACAAGTGATTGAATACTGAGAATCAAAGCCGGAACGATGACAGAAAAATCTGTATTAACATTTTTGGGCGGCTGTGGCTCAGTTGTTAGCCTCTTAACCGGAAGGTCGTGGGTTCGAATCCCCAGCTCCTGCAGCTACATGTACAATGTGTCCTTGGGCAAGACACTTAACCCAAAGCTGCTCCCACTGCTTCGTTGGTGGTGTATGAATGTGTGTGAACGGGATTAGTTACTTCTGATGGACACTTTTCATAGCAACCTCTGCTTGGACATGTGGCAGCAGGAGCTGGTGATCGAACCCCCGACCTTCCAGATGAGAGACGACCGACTCTGCCAACTGAGCCACAGCTCTCTGTATTTTCAATATACTTTTATTCCAGTTGCTGATCAATTTGTAAAAGGCAAAATGGTAACTATGTGTCAGACTTCTTACGTTTTAGTACCTGAAACTCTGCAGTGCCACATCAGACTTTTAACAACAGCATTCAGGCAAAGGGAAATGGCCTCAATACAGAAGATCCTGAAGAAGCTGAAGAGATTTTTTACCATTTCCTTTTCTTATCATGATGCCCACTAATACCATTTCCAATGACCCCCACATGACACCTATAGTCATGCACGGCATGAGATTGAAAGACTGCGTAGTTTAACGGTCAATGCAAATGAGCACTTCCTCACTCCTGCTCCCGTCTTGTTGTTTCTAGGGGTGTGTGGAACATTCCTTACATGGCGCATGTATACCTTGTCAAGGGCACGACCTTGAGGAATGAACTGAAAGAGAGGAACTTCTTTGTCCTGGAGAAACTAGATCCCGATATGTCTTTGTGTAGGAATGCAAGAGAGATGGTAAGTGTACCGTACCATCAATCTTCATGGCACGCTAATGAAAACACATTGTCAAGATGTACAAGTCTGCATTAGGCTGCAACAACTGTAATGAGAAAATGTGCAGAAACATAGACACGTGATTTAGTCCTGCTTGGTGGAAAATACAATGAATCTTAACGTAAAAGTCAACAGCGCGACAGAATCCAAATGACGGCAAGTATCAGCTGTTCTCAGTGTTTTTGTCGGTTATTAAGGCATGACCCTCCTCTGTTTACGGTTTCTCTGTGGTGCTTAAATGTGCTCTGTTCCCCTTGTATCCCATCAGCCTTCACTCTCTCTTGCCCGCATTGTAACATGACCACAAACGTTGCAACCAGTTGCAGTGTCTGCCCGACTAGCTGACTAAAAAGTTGTCTTGCTCCTTGTGCGTTTCTTTCCTCTTGTAAACTGTGTGCAGCTTTGTTTTTATGTCACCTGTATACTCTCCACTAATCATGCCTGATCCAAACTGTGTGTTCTTTTGGATTGACTTTTTAGCCAGCATGCATTCCTCCTGTATTAATCCACAAAAACATCAGCTTCAGAGGGAACCTTGCTCCTTTTTTTATTGCATTTTTTTCTCCTCCCAAGTTGCTATGTATGTGACATATATGTTTCAGCCATCACCCTGTCTCTTATTCTGAAATCATGATTCATGTTATCCTGTTTACATGATGCTTCTCCTTTATTTTAGACCAGTCACAGAGAAAAAGACTCCCCTTCTCCGGAATCATTCCATATGCTCAGGCCCCCAAAGGTGTCCATTTGTTTTGATTATTCTGCTTCCTGAAACATCCATTTCCAATGGGTTAGCAATCAGGAGCCATTCTGAGCTTTGGCTCATTTCATAGGCAGACACTTTCACTTGCAAAGTGCTTAATGTGATTTGGGATTGTTTTTGGCCCGGTTGAGTTGAAATTCCCTAAATATGTAGGTATTTATTAAGGTTAAAGGTCACATATTATTCTCCTTTTTAACAAGTTTCAATAAGTCTCAGAGTTCCCCAAAACATGTGTGTGAAGTGTCTTGTTCTAAATCCACTCTGATCCTGTATTTGATCATGTCTATAAACCCCTCTATTTCAGCCCTGCTCAGAACAGGCTGTTTCTGTGTCTGTAGCTTTAAATGTAAATGAGCTGTGTCTGACCACGCCCCTCTCTGAAAGGGCTTGGGTGGCTCGGGCTTTCTCACTCCATGCCCTATTGTTTACAGTGAGAAGGCAGACTCAGAGGGCAGAACAAACACCTAGCTGTGGGAGTGTCACCCACCTGGGGGAGGGGTTACTGCCCTTTGTGATGTCATGAAGGGAAAATCTCCAAACGGCCTGTTTGAGCACACATTTTCTGAAAAGTGGAGCAGGCAAAAGACAGAGAGGATGGACTTTTCTCATCATTGGGGGGTTTGTAGACAGACTAGAGACACATATTAGTGATAGAGAAACATGGTGAAGTGGATTTTGCATAATATGTGACCTTTAAACAGATTTGGCAGTAATATAGTGGAACTGTCTTTCTCGCTGCCTCTCCTCATATCAGGAGCTGGTAGCTCTTTGGAAATTGATGTTGAAGTTTTGCCTGAGTTTTGTTTCAAAGCAGAGATTTGTGTCTGAGCTAGAGAAAGAAAAAATACATGATGTCTGTCCTGTTTTTAAAAAATGCTTTCCAAAAGGGAAATCAAGGAGGAGAAAGGTTGGAGAGTCGGTTCACATGCAAGTCCCCCTGTCCTGATGCTTTACAATGAACAGCCGAACGTTTACACAAAACATACGTAACCAGCTGCTTCCTTTAAACACACTGACTGATCTCAGACTAGGCTCCAAAAATATTTTTCTTAGCTCAAAAAAAAATCCTCCTGGTTTAAATCACAGCTTTCACCGTTTGATTTTTGACTCAAACAATTTGGAAACCTACACTAGGAAATTGCTTAATCATTCCTAATTCATCATCTTTTGTTCTCGGCAAAGCCTAGTCTGATAGTGAGTCCAAATCCAGCCCGACACAGCGCCCTCCCCCATGCTTCACTGCAGAGGGAATATCATTCCTGGATTTTCTTTGTTCCAAGCACCCCTCTGTCCTGTTCCCCGAGCCTCTCACCTCACTGCCCCTCCCTCTCCTGTTCCCTGACACCAACATCCTGCAGCCCCAAACACCCATAAATAATCATAGATTATTTATACGGCGTCTATCTAAAGTGACAAACAACAGATTTCAGTGTGTTCAAGCACACTTAAATCGCACTTTATTTCTTTTTGATGCAAATGAAGCTTTGTAGTAGTTTGCAACAAGTAACGGTTTGGTCAGGTTTAATGCTAATGCTAACCATTGATGTGATACAATGATTACAACCTGCAGAATGCTTTAGAACTGTAAATGTGCATGTGTAATGGTTATGTAGATTATATTAGAAATCCTTCCTGTGACATGTAACTCAACGTTCCCCGTTTGTGAAACTGACTCAACTTTTTCTCCGTTGGCTGCAGGGAGTCTTCATGTACATTACAAACCGTCACGACTTCGGGAGGCTCATTTCCACGGCCAATTATAACATTTCTCACTATAACAGTGACTTGTGGCAAATATTTGAAAACCCATTGGTAAGTCATTAGTCTCTCTCATTATTCCTCAACACATTGTTTCTAAATGGCTGGAATAAACCGCAGCCACCTGCAAAGGTTATTACCCGTAACGGGAGGGATTACACATGTGAGACGATTTTGAAATAATGACTTGAATGTGATAAGACTCCGGACTGATAAGGGTTGAGATTTACTCCTGGATTTGGCACGCTGAGACCTGCCCTGTGGGAGACGGGGATTATCTCTGTGAGGTATGCAGGTCAGCAAACAGTCCGCACTAAATGGCCACCGATCGAAAATTCTTTCTCCTCACAGGACTGGAAGGAGAAATACATCCACCAGAATTACACTCAAATTTTCACTCAGAACTACATGGAGGAGGTTGGTATTAATGTGTGTGTGTGTGTGTGTGTGTGTGTCTGCATCTGTTCAAGACAGAATGTGAGACAGAGAAAGAGAATGACATAATATCACAGACAAAGCCCAACATCTGTTTTTAACTTATCTGAATATTACATTACATCAACTACAGCTCAGGGTGAAGGTGTGGCTGAAGTGTGTTTTAAGAAAAGTCTGTCTGAGCCACTGTGTGTTTCTGTGTGTGCGTGTCTGTGTGTGTGTGCGTGTCTGTGCGTGTCTGTGCATGCGTTTGCGTGCGTGTTGCAGCCCTGTCCAGATGTGTTCTGGTTCCCAGTATTCTCAGAGAAGGCCTGTGATGAAATAGTGGAGGAGATGGAGCACTACGGATCCTGGTCTGGAGGCAGACACGAGGTCAGTGCTGTTAGCTTATCTGAGTTATGGCATGATAAATGACATTCAGCTTTCTTCTCAAGTTGTTTCCTCTCTGTTTACTTAATTATTTTTGTGACACTGAAATGTGACGATCGCTTTTGGCATCTTTCCAGCAGTGTTAGCATGCAGTTTGCACAGTTGGAGACAGCAGAGCTCGTTTTGTAGTCTACAGAAAACACCATTTTATAATTAAAAAATAACTTTACAAACTTTTTAATTGACAGAGTTTGATCATTTTTAGTGTCTCAGTATAGTTAATAGCCGCACACCCAACAGAGAGGAGTGGAGGGAAGAAAGGGTCACATGTTGCCGACTAAACTTGATTGTATTGTGATGTATTTGTTGTCTTTGACAGCGCGGTGGGATTTTACTTTCAACCTACTGTTGACACCCTTTGGTTGTTGGGGTGGAGGGGGGTGAGAGGTTGAGGTCGTGAGTGCATCGTCCTGCTTCAGCTCCTGTTTGAATTTTGTTGCCGTATATTTGTTAGGACGTGCACAATCTAACACACACACACACACACACACACACACACACAGACATGACTGGAGTTCAGGGTACTTATCCTCACATGCTTAATTTAACGACTATCCTTTGCAGGTCTGTCATTTACATGTAGCCAAATAAATGGTTATGATGTTCTGTTTTATGTGTATGGTTTATAATTCATGTGGTCTGTTTTATGTCGTTTGAAATTGGTATTCAACGTGTCTAAAAGTTTGCCTCCCAGACAAAATGTGCCCAGATACTTTGACTCACTGTGTTTGGGAAACGACCGAGCTGGATGGGTCATTAAGCCTCACGCAGACAGACAACAGTACAGCCTGCGGTTTTAGATACACACACACTCACGTCATCATCACTTTGAAAACCGTGGTCACCCTCAAATCCAGGAAGGCGGTTCATTTATCCCAGCCTTAATCACTCTGCAGTGATTTTTTATTCTCTCTCTTTTTTTCTCTCAGGACAAGCGGATCACCGGTGGCTACGAGACCGTGCCAACGGACGACATTCACATGAAGCAGATCGGCTTCGATAAAGAGTGGCTGCACTTCATCAGAGA
This sequence comes from Tautogolabrus adspersus, assembly GCA_020745685.1. Lineage (NCBI taxonomy): Eukaryota > Metazoa > Chordata > Actinopteri > Labriformes > Labridae > Tautogolabrus > Tautogolabrus adspersus. The sequence continues at coordinate 2,186,693 of CM036551.1, read as the reverse complement.
GTTCATATCCCCCGTCACGTTAAAAGTCTTCTCTGGATACTACACAAAGGTCGGTTTGACCTAACGCTAAAAAAAGAATAGAGAGCTAAACAGAACCCACCTGATGATGCTCAGTGTGAGCTTTCACAGACATAGCAGGTTTTTCTTTGTCTGAGAAGTCCAAACATACACCCACAGTGAACTAACGTCATGTTCTTCTGTGCCTTCCTCACAGGGTTACGCTATAATGAACTTTGTCGTTAAATACACACCTGGGAGGCAAGCATACCTGAGGCCCCATCACGACTCCTCGACCTTCACCATCAACATCGCCCTGAATAACAAAGACACAGACTTTCAGGTAATAAAACTACCCAAAAGCTTCATCCACAACAGCCTTCAAAGTATTATTGTTTAAGTTTCTTTGTCATATTTGGAATCACATTTTACCATTTAAGTGCAAAATTCAGGTTTTAAAGGATCAATCAGTAAGAGCTGTAGTGAGTGAAATGATAAAGTGAGCTTACTCTATGATCAGACATTAAGGAAACATGCTATGTTGAAGTGCTGGCTTCTCTGACAACAATGCAGCAGCCAGTATGTCCTCCTTCTAACTTTAGATTCTGGTCCTGAATGGTCTGGATTTGTTTGGACCAGAGAAGGTAGGCGGTTTTAAGGCACCCCCACACGGCCGTTTTGGACGCCCCTCGGTTTGCCAGATATGAGAGCAGTTATCAGGTCAAACCAACAGGTGTTGCAGCGATGGAAGCGGGCAAGAGAACTGGTTCAGATAGAAGTGATTGTACCCGACCTAAAAAGCCTCTGCATGTTTCTAATAAGCTCCACGAGCAGAAACGTGCTCAAACTAGGATCAATATTGGAGATGCTTTTGAAAAATGGAGAGAGGTTAGAACGCAGAAAGGTTTACAGACCGATGCAGAGCTGGCTAAACACTGAAGCTTCAGTGTCCACCACATGGTGACCTGCGTGAGCATCCACTCTAGAGAGGAGGGGGCGGGGGGGGGGGGGAGACAGCTCTCTATAATGTTTTGAATTTGGACTGCAGTACCCATTTTAAACACTAGGTGTCAGAGTTACATATTGCTCCTTTAAGGATGATGAGTCATGGTAAATGCGATCTTTCACACTTAAATTATGTTTTGGATATCCTCGTTCACCCTGTGATTTATCTCATCACTACTGTTATCATTTAGATTTAAACCTTTAACCATTTGTCACTGTCCTCTTCCTCTTCCTCTTCTAGGGCGGAGGTTGCCGTTTCCATCGGTATAACTGTTCCATAGATTCACCAAGGAAAGGCTGGAGCTTCATGCACCCAGGACGGCTGACTCATCTCCACGAAGGCCTGCCCACCACCAACGGCACGCGCTACATCGCAGTCTCCTTCATCGACCCTTGACCTGTCTATTATGTAAATGTGTCTCTTGATCTTGCTTTGCTTTTTTTCTTGCCATGTTTGTGTGTTTTTTTTTCCCCCTGTCATTTGACTTGTTGTGTCCTTACATGTTTTGCTGATGCAATTCTTTTTCATGGCAAAAACTGAAAGAAAAAACGTTTGCATTAAAGGAATCTCTGTCAAACAGAGTAGATGAGAAAGGGAGCTGATACAATAAGAAGCACAGATTAGAAAGAAACACATGCTAGTCGATCGGGGTTCACAATGTCGCTTCACTCTCATTTTCATTATTCGTTTTCTTTGTTTAGTTTCAAAACCAACATCCAGCAAAGATGAACTGGTACTGTAGCTTCAAAGCTTTTACAATACTTATTGTTACACTGTCATAGCCATTATTCAGACACACTGGTAGCTTTCCCAGCAGTTAGCTGTACTACGCTAGCATACTCATGTTTGCGTGTGTTTCAGGTTGAATTCACTGATCCCATTTATTCTGTTAACAAATACCTGTCATTGCTTCAAGAATGACGACTGGTGCTTTCAACGATCCATGCTCGAGCATTAGAGATCCAGGTCACTATTTGGTGGAGTGCAAGTTTTTGTAATTTATTTAAAGTTGGATTTGTGCCCAATAAAAAGAACTTTATTTTTGGAATTTTGCACACGAGAACCAAAAAAAAAAAGAGAGAGAGACGGCAGACTTCAATATGAGTTCTGTTTGAATGAAGTTCGACTTTGTTTTTACTTGAAAGGATTTTCTCTTCCTTGCTTTGAAATGTGTTAGTTTCATTTGCTTTCCTGAAGAAACATTCTGCAATTTTTTTTTCTGAGAGATGTGTGAACGTTTTTTTTTTTACTCAGAAAAGTTGTTTAACTTATTGACAAAATGTAATAAAAGTCTTTATGAAAGTCTTTTGTTTTCTTCTTTATTTTATCTTCATTACATAACATTCAAAGATCTGTTATTCTATAGACCCTGATCCTGTATTTGATCATGCCTATAAACCCCTCTATTTCAGCCCTGCTCAGAACAGGCTGTTTCTGTGTCTGTAGCTTTAAATGTAAATGAGCTGTGTCTGACCACGCCCCTCTCTGGAAGGGCTTGGGTGGCTCGGGCTTTCTCGCTCCATGCCCTATTGTTTACGGTGAGAAGGCAGACTCAGAGGGCAGAACAAACACCTAGCTGTGGGAGTGTCACCCACCTGGGGGAGGGGTTACTGCCCTTTGTGATGTCATGAAGGGAAAATCTCCAAACGGCCTGTTTGAGCACACATTTTCTGAAAAGTGGAGCAGGCAAAAGACGGAGAGGGTGGACTTTTCTTATCATTGGGGGGTTTGTAGACAGACTAGAGACACATAGTGTTAGAGGCACATGATAAGGTGTATTTGGCATCATACGGCACTTTAAGGTCACAATATTCAGTAAACTAGTTGCTTATTAGCATGCTAATTAGTAGCATAGTGGCTGCTTTTAAGTCATTATTTAGCGCTTATTAGTACCTTATTTTATAAGACCATAGTCTATAGGTAATAGGTCATTAACTATGAGTTTTCCCTCCTACTTACTGCTTATTGATAAGTTGTTGAACTTTAACTTTATGACGGCCAAACTAAGCAAAAGCATATTAAGATCATAATTCATGTTCAACAACTTCCTTCCTAACTAGCAATAATAAGGAGGGCAAACTCTTAGTTAATGGCCTATTAGTTATAGGTTATGTTCATGTAGAATAAGGTACTAATAAGTGCTTAATAATAACTAATAAGAAGCCAGTGTGCTACTAATTAGCATGCTAATAAGAAACTGGTTAATGGTGAATAATGTGACTTTAACTTAAAGTGTTAGCGTAACTTTAGATACTGAACTGTTCAAGATGTTCAGTCCTCTCTGATGACCTTGCTGGCAGAGGCAAATCAATGTCTGGGAATAATCACGCCCACTTCATCGTGCCTTGTATGGTGTTATCAGTTCAACACAAAGTCTGTCGAGTATAGTTCCACACTGAACACGTCTCATGAAGAAAAGATCAAGCCTGGTCTGGTCTGGAGTCTGCTCTGCCTCAGGAAGCAGCACTGGGTGTTTGGGGTGTGGTGTGATGATGTACATCAGTGTGAATGTAGTTCAGTTTACCTTAGGGGCCGAGTGCAAACATGTACATGTAACTTTATGAAAGCTGTACAGACGGGGGCTGTGCGGCTGACGACAGAACAGTGGGGGGGGGGCTTATGGGAAGTGGGGACAACAGAAAACATGTCAGACAGGAGGGTCAGGGCACTTTTATCTATGACTTCAAGGTCTGACCCCTCATTCATATCCCTTTACTTTTTAGCACCCAAACCCTGTAGACACTTGAGTCCTCCCCTGAGGCCCATGTTTCTACCCAACAGGTCTGACTCCATGACTACAGACACGTTTCTGCTCCCTGTGAAGCCTGGTTGAATATCTGAGTAGCTGCTACCAGGAGGCGGGGAGAGGAGGAGATTTAGGTCAGCATGGGGGAAAGGCTCTCATGCTGAAAGAGCCCCTTTGTGGCAGCCGTTTCCCCTGCTCTGCCCTGTGTCCAGCCCCTCTGAAAGGTGACATTGATCGGGGCCAGGCGTGCAGGAAAACCTGCATACCTTCTAAACTCTCAATGGGCAATGCAATGGGCCCATCAAAAGGAAGAAATGGAGGGAAATGTTTTAAGTCTGATTTATTTCTTAAGTCAGACGGAGAATAAGGCAGCCCGGGTATTTGAAATCCAAACACAGGATGTCTTAGATCTTTTTTTTTCTGAATTATGAGAAGATTCAACTCAAGAGTGCATGTTTTTAAAGTCAAACCCGAACACACCAGTGGGCCAGAAAACAGCCCTGTATAGGTTCAATGGGAAACGTGATCCTTTCCCAAAGTAAATTCAAGCATGCCACTAACTGCAGGGTGCCTACTGACAGATAGTGATTAAGCCATTACTGTGGCAGCCACGCTGGTTCTGACTAAACAAAGGATTTAAATTAGGTGTTTACAATGATGAGAGCCTGCAAGTGCCTGAGGCCAGTCAGTGTGTGGTCAGATCTGGTGCCCGTGGTTTGGAGCCGATCGTGCAATGTGGCAGAGGAGAGAAGCTTCCCGCATATCTTGATGCAGACTGGTGACCTGGTATGTGCCACAAGGAGGTCGGAGAAGCCGTTTATCCATACCTCATAACCACTTTACTCTCAGAATCTGTTTTCTTGCAGACTTTGTCGTGCCTTCTCCTGACAAGCTGTGAGAATCTTTATCAGCATGTGTGGCTCTTTCCCCCGAGTCCAAATGTTTGTACTGAGGACATCGTTTGATAAACAGGTCACAAATGTATATGTGTATAGTTTAAGTCAAATTATTACAATTTTCTTGATGATGAGGATTTCTAGGGATATGCACACAAATTGTTGACTCAACGATTAAACGTGGTCAACCCTAGATGCTAGCACCAGAAATAGTAGTATTTATCTAGGCCCTAAATTCTCGTTGAAAGTTGTGTCTAAGCTGTAATGTATGAGCCCACCACTAGCTGGGGCTGTAGCTCTGGCTAATGCATTGGGCCTTCTCTCCCTGTGCTACCGTCTGCTACAAACCAGCAGAGTGGACGGATGGCATCTCGTAGGAGCTGCGCAGGAAAACAAGCATACTCGACTTGAGCAATACGTAATCACATTCAGAATAGGTATGTGGATGTTAACCCTACAAAGAGGACTACAAGCATGACACCATAAATTTGAATTGCGAAGGGCACACATTTCAGCCGCATTTAAAATGGTTGGAATTTGGCTAAACACAAAATGGTCTTGCAGAGTGTTGAGCCATGTCAAAGGTCACATATTATGCTTTTTCTGGTTTTATATGCTCTTTAGTGTGTTCTCCAGGTGTCTTGTGCATGTTTAGGCACATCTATGTGCAAAAATTCAAAGTCTGCGGAAACGCAGCTTCTCCTACCTCCTCCTGTTAGCAGTAGCAGTAGCTGCGTGTAACGCTCGGTTCTAGCCCCCCTCGTTGAAAAGTGCAGTGTGATATCACACTGCGATGATGTCACTGATCCAAGCCCATTGGCTCGTTGTGGCAAGCACAAGCTCATGCTGCACATTAGCTACATTCCCAATATGGTAAAAGGGGCGTAACATTTCCGAGAATTGTCCGAACGATTGACCAATTACAACAGAGCAGATCGGCCAACCAATCAGGTCAGACTTGGCACACGTGGGGACCCTGCTCGGGGGATTCAGAGCGTTGCAAACACAGGCAGATGAGACGGGCTGCATCGATCATCAGTACATGAAAACAGACACTTTTTTTGAACATTAGCGATTGTGAATGTACTTTAGTAGGCACATACATTAGATATATGAACCCCAAAAAGGGCATAATATGGGATCTTTAAGGTCACATATTCTCACTTTACAAGGTCAAAATACACTTTAATGTGTTTCTCTAACTCTAATATGTGTCCCTAGTCTGTCTACAAACCCTCCAATGATGAGAAAAGTCCATCCTCTCCGTCTTCTGCCTGCTCCACTTTTCAGAAAATGTGTGCTCAAACAGGCCGTTTGGAGATTTTCCCTTCATGACATCACAAAGGGCAGTAACCCCTCCCCCAGGTGGGTGACACTCCCACAGCTAGGTGTTTGTTCTGCCCTCTGAGTCTGCCTTCTCACTGTAAACAATAGGGCATGGAGCGAGAAAGCCCGAGACACCCAAGCCCTTCCAGAGAGGGGCGTGGTCAGACACAGCTCATTTACATTTAAAGCTACAGACACAGAAACAGCCTGTTCTGAGCAGGGCTGAAATAGAGGGGTTTATAGGCATGATCAAATACAGGATCAGAGTGGATTTAGAACAAGACACTTCACACACATGTTTTGGGGAGCTCTGAGACTTATTTAAACTGGTTGAAAGGAGAATAATATATGACCTTTAATTCAAATTTCCGTGTAATCCACTGGAAAATTAGACGCTGGGAACATCCCTAATTTCTACAGAAAATGAAAAGAGGAGAAAATCGAACATTTGTTGGGAACTAATTTCAGCTGTGGGTTTTTACACTTTCTGAATAGCACTGTGAGTTTTTGGAGCTTGACTCAAAATAAACAGTCTGTGTTAATCACAATGAGAAAACGTGGAACAATGAAGCCCATTGATGGGTTTTTAATCACCTTTGAATCAAAGAAGGTCTATGGAGCAGAGGAATAAACTGGATAGGACTCAAAATACGAGGGCGAGTAAGTAGGTGAAATTCATCGTCATGGTTTCTTAAAAATGTAGATTATCCTTATTATGCAACGGAAACTAACACGTACAGTAGTCCCTGAGGAGTAAGTCACCAATATGATGCAATGCAACTTGTAGATCCACGAAGCATGCAAGTCACATACATAATACATACGTTGTAATGCATGGGTCATTTAGTGTAAACCTCTCAGATGATGTTTGGAGAAGAGGGGTGGAGAAGTGGGGGTATCCGGGTTCAGGCACAGTGCAATTGTGAGTCAGTCATCAGTGGAAAAGTACTGAGATGACACTGGAATTCAGGGAGGAAACGTTCAATCCAGCTGGGCACAGATGCATCTGACTGAAAATACGTGCGTTTGTCTGTGTAAGTTTGTTGCTGTCTGTCGGTTTCTGTCCACGTTTTTTTACCTTTTTGTCAAACACTTTTAACTTTACAGGATTTCAGGGAACAATGCAGGAGACTGTGTGTGAGCTTGAAACAAGACCCCCCCCCCTTTGTGAAACTTTTTGCCGGGCATAATGAGACCTCTGCCAAGCACCCACATTTTTAAGATGCTTTGAGAAATTAGGACGATGACGTTTGATGCCTTCACATGCACTTCAGGAATTTTGTGTTGCTCGTATTTTATTCTAAAAGCCTAAAGCAAGAAAAAAAACCCAGCATGATTTGATATCATTTACGTAAGTGGTTCCCAACCTGGGGTCCCCCGAGGGGGTATAGCCCCTAAGGTCTCGGTGGAGGCTCTGTCTGCTCTAAGGTAGTCAGATTTGCACAGATCAAATAAAATCTTGTTAGAAATGTATTTTGGTTAGAACACGTGTGAAGGCATATTCGGATTCAAATTAATTTTAATTTTTGAAAGACATTCATCACTTTTTTTTTAGTTGGTCCTGGGGGGGGGGGCTGCACTTACCTTAGATACAAATGTGTGTTTGTGTGTGTGTGTGTGTGTGTGTGTGTGGGGGGGGGGGGGGGCTCCAATGAAAAAAGGTTGGGAACCACTGGTTTACATGTATATAACCTATTCTTTAACCTTCTGTCGACAACACTAAACTACAAATTATTCGTGATTTTAGCCGAATAAAACAATCTTCAGGTAAGCAGGTCAGGAATGAGTTTCTTTATTGACACAATCCACTCGACATTTCTTTCACTATAGAACAAGTCTGAGTGCTTCAGCAGCTGTAGCAAAGGAGCCTTTAATTCTTTAATTTTAACAACTTCAACCACTGACTTCTGATTCAGCTCCAGCTCTTACACGCTGTAAAAGTTTTTTTTCGTCAACTTTATTGGGCTCTTAAAAAGAACACCGTGAGAATCAATGTATGCCTGGTCCCATTTTTATGTTGGAAATCTCTCTTATTACGATCTCATTTTATAGTGATGGAAGGATGGAAGCAGACATGTCAGGTATAGCGTGATGCAGTGAATGTGATCAGTGTTGTATAATTTACCCAAAATAGTACTTGTTATTACACGGCTGCCATCATGACTATCTCCAAGGTAAGTAATCAAATAGATCCACGGTCCAAAATACCAATTATATCTGATTGTATGCTTTGAGTCTATCAGCACACTCCCTTTTCAACCAGCCAGACTGTTTACCAAGTCAGAGTCAACTGGCTGCACGTACCATTTAGCCAAATTACACAGCAACGCTCTGTAAAAACAATCAGCAGCCCCACACTCCCTGACAGATATTGATTTATGGAAAAAGACAAAAGCCGAATTAGAGACGGGTGAATGTCAAAAGCCACAGAAGCTCCGTTTATAGTAAGGAAAAAAAAAAAAAAGTCACACAACGTGTCTTTTATGAGCTATTTCAGAGGCTTGTGAATGATCTTTCAGTCTGGTTTCAATCGTTTCACTTTGAGAGTTGAACTGGAGATGAAAGAATGGGAGTGTACGTGGAGGGTTCTGGTGTCAGTGTGCGTGCCCCTGTGTGTGTGTGTATGTGTGTGTGTGTGTGTGTGTGTGTGTGTGTGTGTGTGTGTGTGTGTGTGTGTGTGTGTGTGTGTATGAAGGCTGCTTGTCTAAAGTCAACATAAGTAAAGAGGGAGGGGCAACAGGAGGCCAGTGTTTAGACCCCCAGAGCCCCCGTGTGGGTAGACACAGTCTGTGCCATTCTGAGGTCAAGTTGAAACGGCTTAAAGGAGCAATCAGTGAGATGTGTAGTGAGTGAAATGATAAAGTGAGCTTACTCTATGATCAGACATTAAGGAAACATGCTATGTTGAAGTGCTGGCTTCTCTGACAACAATGCAGCAGCCAGTATGTCCTCCTTCTAACTTTAGATTCTGGTCCTGAATGGTCTGGATTTGTTTGGACCAGAGAAGGTAGGCGGTTTTAAGGCACCCCCACACGGCCGTTTTGGACGCCCCTCGGTTTGCCAGATATGAGAGCAGTTATCAGGTCAAACCAACAGGTGTTGCAGTGATGGAAGCGGGCAAGAGAACTGGTTCAGATAGAAGTGATTGTACCCGACCTAAAAAGCCTCTGCATGTTTCTAATAAGCTCCACGAGCAGAAACGTGCTCAAACTAGGATCAATATTGGAGATGCTTTTGAAAAATGGAGAGAGGTTAGAACGCAGAAAGGTTTACAGACCGATGCAGAGCTGGATAAACACTGAAGCTTCAGTGTCCACCACATGGTGACCTGCGTGAGCATCCACTCTAGAGGGGGGGAGACAGCTCTCTATAATGTTTTGAATTTGGACTGCAGTACCCATTTTAAACACTAGGAGTCAGAGTTATATATTACTCCTTTAATTCGATGGATTGAGGAGTCTGAAAAAAATAATCTGCACTGATGCAGATCTAACGTTTGAATATTTTAAGATACGATGTAATAAAAAGAATAATACCTGTTTGGCTCTTTGGGAAGAAATAAGCTGCAGACATAATTTAAATTCTGACCTGACCAGCTGTTGTTAGGTTTGCATCAAATAGAATAGACTTCATGTAGTTAGTGTGTCTTATCTTTTCTCACTGCCTTGCTGTATATAACTCCATCAAAGCAAACATGAAAGTGCAGATATTTAGGATTCCATTTTCTTCTCCGTTCATTCATAGTGAGAGTTTGTTTAAGCACTCCACCCTCATCATTTTGAAACGGGTGACATGCTGACAGGCACAGGAAAGTGATGAAATCTCTCTGCAGATTTCCTTTTCGACAGACAGTGAGATCTCCCGCATGTCAGATGACGCTGTTTACTGCAATGTTTGACATCTGTCAACAAACCCTCCCTCTGTTTGTTTCACTTAAACGATTGCTTTGTGATTTTTATCTGTGTTGGTTTGTGAGTTTTGGCGCAGTGTCGGAGATGGCCACCCACACTCAGCTTTCCCAATCGCACACGAGAAGAGTGAGGAATTATTCTTTGAGTGATTTGTATAGCTTATACTGTGTATTCCTTTGTTTGGCACTTTTAATGTAGTTTCTGTGATAGGAGCAGGAATAATAATCTGTTCACAGATAGATATCTACCAGAACTTTCATAAAGGCTGTAACACTCACAAACATATCCAGTCTCTTATATCATTCTTTCCCTTCCTCAAAACACTGTAGCCCTGATTTTAGCCTTGCAGGAAACCATTTCTTATACTTTAGAGTTTATTGTCCCCATGGGGAATTTCTTTTCCACAGCACCGTTACTGTCAAAACAGACAATTCCCACCACAGAACATACATACACAAAACACAGAGTATAACACAGTCAAGAGTTCCCACTGTGTCCCACTGCCTGTCCAGCGAGGTCTTTTGTTCAGGGCCACTATAACAGCAGGGATCAGGCTCCTCCCGAGGCGAGCCTTTTTGCACCTCATTGCTCTGTACCTCCGTCCTGAGGGAAGGGGGGTGTGGTGAGTGTTCAGTGTGATGTCCTGTTCTATTGGGGTTGCAATGTGTGTGATGGTGGCTGTTATTGAGTTCTGTGAGGTTTGGTGTGGGGAGACCAATTATTCTGGCAGCTGTGGTTGTGATGCGTGTGAGCTTGGCCCTGTTTTTAACAGATAACATGTTAAAGAAGGTGGAACAGTACAGCAGGATGGGCTGGATCATTCTCTGATAGAGCAGCAGGAGGAGATGGGGGGCAACATAATCCTTTCAGTGTGAGGATGGCTGACAATCTTTGATGGCTCTTTTTTATTTCAATCAATCAATCTTTATTTTATATGGCGCCAATTCACAACAAATGTTATCTGGAGTCACTTTACAAAGAGCAGTGGTAAGAAAAAACGTCCTTTAAAGAGGCAGACATCTTGGGCAGAACTAGACTCATGATAACAGCCGTCTGCTGAAACTGCGCCCGGTTTAAAAAATGGGTTAGGGGAAGATGAGATAATATGCAGGAAGAAGAATAAGGACAGACATTTCAAGGTGTAGGATATGTACTTCTTTTTCTACTGCAGGGGAGAAATCAAAATGTAAAAGCGGCTGTGGCTCAGTGGTAGAGTCAGTCGTCACTCAAGGTAGGAAGGTAGGGGTTCGATCCCCAGCTCCCGCAGCCACATGTCCGATGTAACCTTGGGCAAGACACTTAACCCCGAGTTGCTCCTGCTTCTTGGCAGCATATAAATGTGTATGAATGGGTTAAAAATCCTGATACACACTTTACATAAGAGCCTCTGCCATCAGTGTGTGAATGTTTAGATATATACGAGGAAAATAAGTGTGAGGAAACCATGGTGCATACCTGTACAGTATCAGTGTGGCCTTTTCAGGAAGACACGATATGCAAAATCAACAGAGATTTTCATCTAACTCTGAACTTGTTTACTTTCTGAACTTCTGTCACTACTCAAAAAATACCAAAAAAACCTGAGGGGAAATCAAGAAAACATTACATAGTGCTTTGTCACCAACATCAAAGCTGCCCTCAGCGTAGTGTGAATATCAAAAGCACAATGAAAAATAAGCTCTCTCTCTGAACCAGTGATGAAAGCCTGCGAGTCAAATATCTGACTCACCTGATGTTTCCACAGGGCAAAGCAAGGCTCATCCAGCCAGGGACCAAAAATGAATAAACACATTCATTCTTTCCGGTGTCGAAATCTATATTTACAGCACCTCTGAACTATATTTATGTGTGTGGATGCGTGCTTCATTTCCTTATAAAGAGAACAAGTAGAGGGTTATAGCAGGGTTCGTGTCATGGGAGCATTACTATCGTCGATCTTGTCGAGCGTTTCTCTGATTGCCTGTCTATGTCTCTGGTACGATGTAATTATATGTTTGCAGTTGTGTGGCTCTTGTTGGATTTGTAGTTTGCACTTCTTCCTCGGGTCCTATCAGACACTGAAGATGCAGAATCCCACAGTCGGGGCGTGTTTGTTTTTCAAGCCATCCACTTCATGTGAACCTGTTGCCCTCTGAGGAGCCAGAAGCGATGCAGCAGCAGCGGCAGACTGGCAATCTGGTGACCACAGCCCATCAAGACAAGACCAGTGGTGATCCACCCTAATCCGTTTAATTGGCTCCTTGGCTCTGACTTAAAAGACCGACCACAAGTGAGGGACTCTTTTGCTTTCCCTTGGATACCTCTGTTGATGTACAAAGAAAGTCTTCCGAGTTGGTAGTTGTGGTCAGCAGCCCAGTGTTGTGGCGTTGTGCCTTCGTCTGGGCACCCTGCCATTAACCTCTTTTTCTTTGAACTTTCACAAGTTTACTTAGAGGGCTGGTTTATGATCTGGGTCAAGTGAAACTAGCCAGGAAATACTGTAATATCACATTTCATGAGGGGGATTTGTTTATGCTGGCACACACAATGCATGCAAGTGACAAGGTTCTGTGAAAAATCTATTTCTGTTTCCCTTTTTGACAGTTTTTAAATCCAAAAAGATGCACAAAGACATCAATATTTTGCATGAATAGAGAAAGGCTCGAGACAAGAGTGGTATCAGAAATGGGTGAAACCTTTGTAGAGTGTCACTGCATTGACAGTATGATCTCACCATGAACGTAAATGACTCTAATCAAGAGTAAATAGCCATGTTGGTATTTCTATAAAGGTGAACACGTCAGCATGATTCTGAAGCTACCTCTTATAACTACAATTGTTGGGGCGGCAGTAGCTCAGTCTGACTTGGGTTGGGAACCGGACGGTTGCTGGTTCGGGTGCCTGTACAGACCAAGTATGGAATTGGGACAGGTTGTTGGAGAGGTGCCAGTTTACTTCCAGTACTGTTGAAGTGTCCTTAAACAACGCTGAACCCCTAACTGCTTGAAACCCCCTTACTATGACATCTCTCCCCAGATCCTGTTTGTGCCTATGTGTGCGTATGAAGCGCATCTCTCAATACAACCAAGTGAAAAGTCTTATTTCCCATGGGATTATTAAATATGCCCCGAGGAACACGCCAGCATGCCCCTGAAGCTACTTCTACTCAAATCCAAATATGTTGAAGTCATTGTTGGGCTCAAATATAAGTCTGGGCATCACAAAAGTCCCGAGTGTAGGGCCTCCAGGAACCACAAGTGACTGGACAAAACTTTATGGTCATCGTCCCTTAATGGGCAGAAATCTTCACCTGATATGTGAAAACTTTGACTTGATGACTTCATGATCGCAGATGATGTCTGAGAATCTTTATCTCATAGCAATCCATCAGTTTGTTGTTGAGATATTTTAGGATAAACGGCACCGACATACATTTTCATGCATGGATAAAAAAAGGAGCCCTCCTTTAATGTGAAAATATAGGAAACGCACTGTAACGGGTTGGTGCAGTATCAGCAGGAATGCAGTCTTGTGCCAGACCAGGAGCCGAGTCTGAAGTCAAAGCTTTACCAGTTGATAAACGCTCCAATCCTTATCCATGGGCATGAGCTTTGGTTGTGACCGAAAGAATGATATCTGAGATACAAGGTAAGGAGATCAGACATCCCGAGGGAGCTTGGAGTAAAGGCGTTTCTCCTTTTCATCGCAACAAGCCAGTCAAGATAAATCGCAAATCTGAATAAAACGACTTGTAGGCGCCTTTGGTTGAAAGTTTTCCAGGCATGTCAGACTGTGAGGCGACCTCCTCGGAGACACAGAGCCTGCTGGAGAGATTAAAAATATCTCACCTGCCCTGATACAACTCAGAGTCCCCCAGGAGAAACCGTAAAATGTTGCTGGGGAGAAATACATCTGGACTATCTTGTTTGGCCTGCATGCTGCCACTGATACCTGACCCCAGACAAGCCGAGGACAAATGATGGATGGACAAACGTAAAGGTTAATACGCTATTGATAGAGGACTTTTACCAATGAGCAGTAATTCAAGGATATTTTGCATTATGATTTGAGAAAAGATCAACAAATCCAAGTGATTCTTAAAGCTTCTGAAAGTGACAGACAGTGAACCAATGTAAATATGACTGGATGAAGCCTGAGTGACGTCACCCGTCTGTTCCTGCAGGGGGCGCTGGAGTCCCATCGATGGCGGTCTCCATGCTGGAAATGCTGTCAGCCTAACTTTCAGTCAACCTAACGACAGGCTGAGAGCTGGAGCTGAGGCGGGTTTTAAGCCTCCTGACAAACCGTTACACCGCGCCCACCTGTCAATCAGGTCAGCTACACGCCTTATTGTGAATAACTCTTATCCTTCATCAAATCAAAACTGCAGCCAGCCTCTAGTGGACACTCAAGGAACTGCAGGATTTTACAATTGGCTCAATTTTTCAACACCGGAGTTTGCTGCTTGGCTGTGATGGAGACAAACAGCTTTGCTTCTTTTTCCATCAGATGATGCCCTCTGTAATAATAAGGACAGTTTGATCCAATCACAGAGTAAACTGGACCTAACAGTGGGTCATCTCTGTGAAAAAAAATAACAGAATAACAAATGCAGTTTTTGAAGGTCAAGGTTTGGTTGAGAAACAAAACCAAAGCCAAGTGGTGGTCATTATGGAGCACACATGCAGCTACCTCCCCCCAACCTCACGCCCCCCTCCCCATCCTTTCCTTCCTCCCCCATTGCACACATCAGCACAGAGGTTAGAAAACAGGGGGGAGTTGTGAAAGCTGGAAATCACACATCTCTCTCCAGTAACACAACCTCCCTGGAATGCTAAGACTGGTTCACAAGGTCAGAAGTTCTCCCCTCGCAGATCTCTCTCTGTAACTTTCTTCTGCACTGCTTCCTCTTCTCAAACTTTGAACGCATGAGACCACCGATTAAAACGGGTTTTAAATAGTCACAGGACAGGATCTTTTTGATATTTTCTGCTTGGTGGCTTGGGAGTAGCCAGTGAGCTCTTTTTATGCGGCAAAGTTCCATAATATGTATGATTTATTGCAGGAAATGTGCACACTGAAAGCATACATATGTTTCCACTTTGGTACATGGCGTTTTCCTTATGTAAAGCCTGACCAACTGTGCTCCTAATCTGCACTCATGCATACTGAAGCTCCCATCAAGCTGTCCCTCTGTTAAACAGGCTTGAGTCAGCCAAAGACACTTTGGTCACTGAACCCTGTTTGTTTTGAGCCTCTATGAAATATAATTGTGCATGGATATATATTTAAATGGAAGACAATGATAAAAATAATGTTACACAGAGAAGTCAAATGAAAACATTGCTGGCAAGACAAACAAACTTTACAATACTGACTCATTTCTTGTCATCCTCAGGTTTCATATCTACAGACGACCTCCACCTGCAACGCATCACGCTTTCTCTAGAGAACCGTATAATTCATCGCTTGTCTTGATACTGGCGAGCTTGTCAAAAACAGCTGGACCTTTGTATGATGCTCTTCTGAAACTTATCCGCCTTCTAATGAACTCTTGGTGATGAATGTGATCTGAAATGAGACATCCAAAACAATCCCAAAAATCTGTTATCCGAAATGTCTTCAGGGGCGTTTTGACCTCATTTATACGTCGTGTAGAAAAGTATATGTGAAGGAGTTTTCCGTGTGCTTTTTAAAATCTTTCTGGAGTGTGTATTCCCACTATGTTTTTGACAAACGCTTTTCAAATGATTCAAAAATCAAGAATTTTGCACAGCTGTGTTGAATTCTCAATTCTGATTGGTCAATTACAGCATCCTAAGGTCGGCTATTTCTTTATAGCAGACTGCTAGCAGACTATTGCCATGTCAAAGGTCTGATCAGAGACTCTGGAGAAAACTTTTATCATCGCACTCCACTTCACCATGTTTCTCTAACTCTAATATGTGTCTCTAGTCTGTCTACAAACCCCCCAATGATGAGAAAAGTCCATCCTCTCCGTCTTTTGCCTGCTCCACTTTTCAGAAAATGTGTGCTCAAACAGGCCGTTTGGAGATTTTCCCTTCATGACATCACAAAGGGCAGTAGCCCCTCCTCCAGGTGGGTGACACTCCCACAGCTAGGTGTTTGTTCTGCCCTCTGAGTCTGCCTTCTCACCGTAAACAATAGGACATGGAGCGAGAAAGCCCGAGACACCCAAGCCCTTCCAGAGAGGGGCGTGGTCAGACACAGCTCATTTACATTTAAAGCTACAGACACAGAAACAGCCTGTTCTGAGCAGGGCTGAAATAGAGGGGTTTATAGACATGATCAAATACAGGATCAGAGTGGATTTAGAACAAGACACTTCACACACATGTTTGAGGAGCTCTGAGAGATCCCCCCCTCTGTACAGTCTTCGGAGGTAGTAACAGAGGTGTAACAGAGGCGAGACTGGACCAGTGGAGCCAGTGGGGGAGCACAGCGCTTTGTGTGTGTGCATGTTTGACTGTGTGTGTATGTTGAGCTCCTGCTTTGCTGTGCTTCTGCAACACTGAAATGCAATGTGAATTTACAGACTGGGACACCAATATTACACAGTCGCAGAATCAATGTAAACGTACAAAGACGTGATGATGGCTGAGCTTAGTTGCGAAAAAAAAAGCAGTCTGCAAAGTGCTACTGTCAAATTGAGGGCTTGCATCTCACTGTGAGGATTCCACTCCGCTCTTTATGTGTATAAATTAACTAGAAAATAGGAATGTATTTAAGTATGCTCTTCATTCATCAACCTCATTAGAAAAATACAACCTTAGTATTTAAATTATAAAAGATATAATACAAAATTATAACGATGGACTCAAAGACGTGACTTCTTTTATCTACTGAAGGATTAACATTTATTGGTAAGAGCTACAAACAACACGATTATTCTCCAGTAAAAAAACATTCAGCCATGCTACTCTGCAGAAATATATATGCCACACTCACCTCCTGAAACACACATACACCGACTATTTAAAGACCCTCATTTGATTCACTCAGTAGGCTGAAATAACTGGGGTCAATCGGTGGTTGCTGTATGTTTGCCTACGTGCGCATTCACACACAATTTTCCATAATTTACACTGCGCGCAGGAAGCTGCTTAAATGTACACATATGGCCACCCAGCGCTGGGTGTGTTGATTGCCTTCTGTCCCACCCACAGAGTGCTGGTGTAATCACACACTCCTCCACACAGGGATCACCTCATTGCTGCATGTACGTTGTGTAGGTTATATGCTTTGCTGCTGTTTCTGAAAATTAATGACTTTGTAAGGTCTTATACCAGTCCGTCTATCAGTCGATATGTTTTGGCGTGCATGCTCCTTACAGCTGCACAACCAGCAAAAGAAATAGAGCAAGAAAATTGTATATCAAATGGTTATAATGACCTTAAATTGCTCTCAAGTGAGCCATGATGGAATGAAAAAGCTTTCAAGACCGCTCTCTGTGCCGATCTGAAAATCATTAATGTTAATATCGCTCTAAATTCGTACCTCACTCCACTAATGCAGATAGGAATGTATGGCAAGAAAGTGAAAATGTACAGCCTGCTAACAAGGTACTAAAATGTGCTTTATGAGGGAACAATGAGAAAAAAAAAACACTCTGCAGTGTGTAGTCTGCAGCCTAGACAAGCATGATCAAAACATTTCTTCATGCAGGAATCAAAAGAAATGGAAATGGGTGTGGAGACAGAAATGTAATGGCCGAGGTGTTTTTCCTCATCGAGTTTCTTGAGCACTGCCAGGACAGTTATAACAGCCAGGGGTCCCAATGTAGGGCAATATTAAGGCACAGTCTGAAACTAATGAGTCATGGTAGTCTGGGTGAGGCTGACATCATTTCCCTTTAGCCTCCGTGGGTCTGGAATGCGACCCCCCCTCCTCCTACGTCCTCTTCAAACTCTGCTGCTGCTGTCTGGATAACACAAAGCTGTGAAATCCATCTACAGTGGAGACAGTAAGAGTTCACAGACACACAAAACTCGGAGTGAAACTTTAACTCGTGTGGATAAACACATAAGGAAGCGACGTGTGTAATATAATTTCACTTGAGGCACTTTAAGCGGCATAAAGAAATAATAAGCGCCCTAAAATGATGGATATTATCCCGGCTGCTATTTACAGGGATGCGCTGCAATCCAGCCTCGTCAAATTGCAGGGTTGCTCCACAAAAAATAGGCATTAAGTGAGTTTTTCTTCCATTATGTCCCCAGCATGGGTGGAACTTAACACTAAATGCCAAATTGAATGGTGTCATTACAGCGATCTGATGAAACACTGCAGAATTTAAACGGAGCGGTGTCACAGATGCTGATCTGAATATGAGCACAAACAGTGAAGGGTTAGTGGAGACCGACGTTCACAGAGAGGCCTACAAAGATTCCTGAGAGTGAGAACGTTTTTTCCTCACGGTTCCTTCCTCCGGTTTGACTTTGTGACTCAGTGCTGATGAAGACGGATAATTCTCTGGTGGTTTGAAGTGTTGGGTGAGGTAGAGCTCTGCTAAAAGTCGCACATTGTGGCTGGAAACACTCGACAACCTCAGTGCTGCGTGGGACAGACGCCTGGTCAGTGAAGTTTTGGCAGAGGAATAAAGCCAGTCATGCAACGCTGTAACACTAAACCTTCACTAACAGGGACGCTGGGATGGTAGAGGTAATAATGGGAAGGTTAGAACTTTAGTCAAGTTTGGATTTTCTTTGAATATTCACCTTACTGAAGAAGAGCAGCAGCATCAGTATTTACTACAAACAGGAGTTTTGCTTATGATCTAAAAAACAACCACATCGTATAGTGTTGTTTTGATATGTTTGATGCTCCTGTAACGTCCAGAAGCATTACACAAAGCAAGCAAACTCCTCCAGCTCCAGGGAATAAACACAGTCCTTGTTTCTTAAAGGACCAATCTGTTACTAAATCATCAGACATTAAGGAAACATGCTATGTTGAAGTGCTGGCTTCTCTGACAACAATGCAGCAGCCAGTATGTCCTCCTTCTAACTTTAGATTCTGGTCCTGAATGGTCTGGATTTGTTTGGACCAGAGAAGGTAGGCGGTTTTAAGACACCCCCACACGGCCGTTTTGGACGCCCCTCGGTTTGCCAGATATGAGAGCAGTTATCAGGTCAAACCAACAGGTGTTGCAGCGATGGAAGCGGGCAAGAGAACTGGTTCAGATAGAAGTGATTGTACCCGACCTTAAAAGCCTCTGCATGTTTCTAATAAGCTCCACGAGCAGAAACGTGCTCAAACTAGGATCAATATTGGAGATGCTTTTGAAAAATGGAGAGAGGTTAGAACGCAGAAAGGTTTACAGACCGATGCAGAGCTGGCTAAACACTGAAGCTTCAGTGTCCACCACATGGTGACCTGCGTGGTTAAATATCTTTGTCACTGAAACCACAGTTTAAAATCTGTGCTCAACATTTCAGCTAAACACATTTTCTTTGTGTTATCTCGCTGTAGTTGTTTGTTGACCAATGGTATATATTTAGTATACCTCCAAATAAACGAGGTCTCATTGTGCCTTCAGTTTGCTGTAGGTCCCCTCACAGATAAATCCCACACTCATTTGAATGCAGACCGTCAACACAGCTGTCAGGAGCAGCAGGAGAGAAAGTGGAGAGCAAAGGAGAAGTGGTATGTGTACTATAAACACCGTGAAGTCGCACCTGGAGATGTTACTGCATGTGTGTTCAGTGTTGTAGTTTAGGGTCATGGGGTCAAATTACAGACTTGACAAAGTGCTCTAGTTCAGTCTGGTAGGTGGGGCTTATGATGGAAATGTTTGCAAATCTTAAATTAACAAAAAACTTAAAATGTGGCCCTCTAACTTTTTGATACTCTGGGAGGCTGTGGCTCAGTGGTAGAGTCGGTCTTCTCTTGGTTCGATCCCCAGCTCCTGCAGCCACACGTCCGATGTGTCCTTGGGCAAGACACTCAGGCTTCATCCGTTAATATTTACAGTCTATGGTCAAAATACATGAATACCTAAACGTCTGTGATAGATACAGGAGGTTGGAGCAGAAGTGCTCGTATTTCCTTTTAACCACCCTGAGTCCAAGTAAACCATAAACCACACTATAAGACTAATAATGTTCAGAAATGCATCTTAATGCAGATCTCAGTCTGGGGCTGCTTGAATTGAAATGTTAGCCTCAGCAGATGTGCTGTGAGACAATAAGTGAGACAATCAACACACTGCAAGGAAGCTTTCAAAAATATGCTTCAGAAAAAAACAAAACATTTGGATCAAAAGACTGATTAACACTTGCTCATTTGCATTTTGTCAAATGTTCATTCGTCAGAATTATCAAAAGTTGACTGAAGTTGTTGTCAACATCATTAACCACGAAGCAGAATTTCAAATGAAAAGGAAATATTTGATCAGTGAGATGAGACGCTTCCATCTGTTCCACTCTTCTTCCCTCTCGTGGCTGAGAAAGGGACTCAAAAATCTTCCTAATTAAGGGAGAACTATTCGCCTTTCAAGCTTGTATTTTTTAATTTGTCAATCCTTTCTTGTGGATTCTTCTGCCGACCAAACACTCTCTGGAACTTCAATGTTTATTTGATGTAAAAACAAACATCATTTCTTTACTTTTCTTAAAAGAACTTCATCTTCAGCTTTTTAAAGTTAAGAATCGAGATATTATATAAAATATACGTTTAATGATTTAATACATTGCTTCTTATAGAGCATGTATTAAAGGTGCAGGGTAAGGATGTTTGCCTTCAGGCCACAAGGTGGCGCCAGTGAGCTGCAAATGAAATCTCCAAACTCCAACCCTCTGCACTCCGAATCCAAATTCATCTCCACAACTTATTGCTCGCTCTTTGCTGTGAG
This sequence comes from Tautogolabrus adspersus, assembly GCA_020745685.1. Classification (NCBI taxonomy): domain Eukaryota; kingdom Metazoa; phylum Chordata; class Actinopteri; order Labriformes; family Labridae; genus Tautogolabrus; species Tautogolabrus adspersus. The sequence continues at coordinate 2,165,959 of CM036551.1, read as the reverse complement.
GCTTTTAATTGACGATGTGGGTTTTTGAGTTTCTGCGCCATTCACTGGGAGCAAACTGGGTCATCATTTACAAACATCATTTAATAATAATGCCAATTCATTAGTGCAAGACCCAAGCAATCTCTTTCATCAGCTGAATAGAAGAATGCCACTGGGGCTTGAAAGCAGGTCGGTGATGGGAGGCGGGGAGTGGGAACGGGGGGGGGGTGTAAATAGCAGAGCTCATTCACTGGCTTAATGTGGCAGATTCCAGTGCCTTTAGTGAATTCTTGATCTGAGTTGAGCTTCATCCGTAAAGTATAAGTAAATGTTTTTGATGAGGCACAGCGACAGTTTGGGAGTCACTGATGTCTCCAACAAAAGCATAAAAAATGATGCGCTTTTATTCCCCGCTTTCTTTTCATAAACAAACTGAATGGTCCGTATCTTTGGTAATAAAGAAAGATGCAACACATTTCCTCTTGAACATTCAAACCCATTGGTGTCAGTGTTTTCAGAAGCAGAACGAGGGGAGCGGGGGGGGGGGGGGGAGATAGCTGAGAAAGTGTTGTCAAAGAGAATTGTTATTCAGTCCGTCCGTCCGGCTTTAAAGGAGATCAGAGGAGACTGCACAAGCAGAAGAAGAAGAGGAAGAAGAGATGAATAGCCATGGACGAGGCTTGGTTTATCTTCTCTGCATTTGTGTCCGGGGAGATATGATGGATGGGTGAGGAAACCCGAAGTCTTAGTGTTGTCTGGACGGCAGCAGGAATAATAGAACGTGAGGGATATACTCTCAAGGTGGGTCTCGTGTCACCCAAGGATAAGGACACTTATCTACCAAAAGTGCAGTCCTGAGAGACAAAATCAGGTGGCAGCGGAATAGGAATCGGCTCTCATCCGGCTCTTTGTGTCTGATAAATGACAGCGCCACAAGTACTCTGATGTTGCGTTATTGAATGAGCGTGCAAATCCTGTGGACTGACTCATATCACAGACTCTGTGAATGGTTAGCAAACAAGAGAGGCTCTCACAATCAGAGCGAGAAACAAAGGGGAAATCAGAATCAGGGCTGACATGATTAAGTGTCGAGTCAATCCCAATGAACTTTTTCACCATTTGTGAAATCATGTAATTTACGGCTCTTTCAACAGCCTGTCCAAATTAAAGATTTACTGCTTTCAGTGTTTTTTGTCCAATCAGCTAATGGATTAAGTGACTAACGTTAGAATCTGTCTACCAATTTCCAGACTTGATCTGCACCAGGACTAGAACCGGCGACCCTCCTCTTTCCAACCCAGGTCCCTACAGACTGAGCGATTGCCTCCCCTAATGGAAAATAATACAGTAGATGCTGCCACTAGGACATACAATACACAAACCCATTATTCAGTGTGATTGCTGAGCAGATGACGTGCTCATTATAGTTCTATTTCAAACTATTCGTCAGTTTGTTCAGTTATCCGTCTGTTACAAATTAAACTGCTGACATGTCCCAAAAACGTTTTTGTAAAAGTTTCAAAAAAGCAAACAAACATTTAAGCTCCCCATCAGAAAATGTCAAACCGAGCCAGAAACCTAAGTGTATTATTTGACAGTGACCTTCGATTTGAAAAACAAGTTCCTGAAGTCGTTCAATCATTCTTTTTCAACAGAAGAGCATCTCGAAAAAAACAAAAAACATGTCCGGAAACATTACACAACACAGAAGCTCTACCTCTGCCAAATGCTAGAGGACAAAGCTGCATCTCTTAAAATAAAACTACTTTTATTTCTAATGCGTCCGTCTGGTTCACTACTGTTTCATTGTTATATAGTTGGTTGTTTAAAGGTCACATATTCTGTAAAACACACTTCACCATGTCTAACTCTAATATGTGTCTCTAGTCTGTCCCCCCAATGATGAGAAAAGTCCATCCTCTCCGTCTTTTGCCTGCTCCACTTTTCAGAAAATGTGTGCTCAAACAGGCCGTTTGGAGATTTTCCCTTCATGACATCACAAAGGGCAGTAACCCCTCCCCCAGGTGGGTGACACTCCCACAGCTAGGTGTTTGTTCTGCCCTCTGAGTCTGCCTTCTCACCGTAAACAATAGGACATGGAGCGAGAAAGCCCGAGCCACCCAAGCCCTTCCAGAGAGGGGCGTGGTCAGACACAGCTCATTTACATTTAAAGCTACAGACACAGAAACAGCCTGTTCTGAGCAGGGCTGAAATAGAGGGGTTTATAGGCATGATCAACTACAGGATCAGTCTCTTTACATTGCATCGGTTGCACTTTAATTAGATGTAACAACGTCTGCATGTATTGTACCTGACAAATAATCTGAAAATAAATAAATTGTAGTCAGAAATTCAGAGTTGCTGGTCTGATGCATCATCCGGTACGCCCTCCTGAAGTCGGAATTTCAACTTGAAGAACCTTCAGTAGCCTGAACTAAATTCCAACATGGCCGCTACGTGCATCAACAGTAACGTTTAAGCCGTAACTATTGTGTTTATTAGCAACTTTGCTTTGTTTTTGTGTAACTACATCAATCACACTTCTAGTGTCGTGTAAGTTCTATCTGTAGACATGTTGTTATTTTAGTAGTGCGTTGTTATCGCCTGGTATTAGCTCACAGAACAAAGCTCTATGGGCGTTTATGTTTCTTGTCCAATGTGGTTGCCAACTCACAACTGGAACGTGGTTATCTTGGGTGTGATATCATTCCCAGCTCCGAGATCCGAGGTGAATGGAGCCCGCCATCGGTCCACCTTCAATCATGTTTTCAGACTTCTTATCAGTCTAATGTTGAAGTGATTTAAAGAGGAATAACCACTGATAAAAAATAATTACTAGTTCCAGCTCTTCTTTTACTCTCAGTGTTGACATTATAATTATTTTCTGCCCTTACGGAGCGTTCACACTTCCTGCTTTCAAAAGTAATAGTAGTAATAAGTGTAGAGGCTGATTAAGTTCATTGGAAACTTTTTCAATGGATGTCTAGCTGACAGCCGGCGGGGGTCAATCGCATTAAAGCCTTGTCTATTAATTCATCTTGTAGCATGCACTTGAAGAGAAACCTCGGACATTATGCCAGTATTTCAGCCCTGAAGCACTTTGAATTCTTGAAGCATCTTCGAGTGCTTGTCCCCCAAACGCCCCTCGAGAACCGCACAACCCAACAATGCACAAGGTGAATTAAATCAGCCGAGAATAAAACCTCTTCACTTCTCGAGACACCCCCTTTCAGTGTCTTGGATTAAGTCCCACATGTGGGAAAGATTGATGAATTACTAACCGTCAGTTATTCTCTCTGCCCATTGTGTCCACACGGGGCCTTCACCACGGGGCCGTAAGGAGCAGGAGGTCAATGTCATCGTTTTTTTAGCTCTTACTTGAGTTTTGGAGGTTGTGAAGTGCAAACATTTGGGCTTCTGAGAGCGTTTTCATATTAGGCATGATTGTTTCGTAACGTCCTCGAGCTCGATTGCTCCCCCCTCCCCCGCTGGTCTGCGTTCACATTAGTAACATGGTTCCGTACCCGAGTACACTTGTGTATGTACACAGTCTGATACAGCAGGGGGCAGTATGCACATGGTTGGTTGCACATCCGCCAAGAAGCAACCATGGCAACAACTCGCATGCTGAGTCCATCCTGATAAGTGTGGATGTTTTTGTTATTTCTGAGACGCCAACATCAAATGAACCAGACTTTGGGGTCAAGCATGCTTTGATAGGGGCCTGGGTCCCCAGTGTGAAACCACCCTCAGACTATTTGCATTGTTTTTAAGTGTTTGTAGGTTGTTTGTAAGTTTTGCTCCAACTGTAACATACTACATCCCTGTGGACAGTTTGAGGGTTACACGTTACAAAGTTATCTGTTGTGAGTACTCAGATTACTTTGCTGTAGTGACGAGTAACGTGACGCGTTAGTTCCACAAATCAAGTAATCCGTCAATAGTTACTTTTTCATAAATGCTGCATTTCCCCCTTCTTCCCTTCGTCGCCTCAAAAGAAAAGAAAAGAAAAGAAATCTCAGAATCATCTGCAGTTTCTGTTTCTCTTCCTCTGAGGAGGTCCACGCTCATTAGCAGAAGGTCAGTGCGCATGCGTAGCTACAGCGAGCTAATTCAGTGAGAGGGCAGCTTTTACTGCGTGGAAACATTCCCATTATTTTGACATCCGTTAAAGGATATATTACGTCTGTCCTTCCTGTTATCGGGCTGCAGAGTTACAGATGATGGAGTGTAAGGGAGGCCTTGCTATGACGGTAGTCGATACATGCAAACATGCAGACGTGCAGTCGGCTACGTGCCGTCTTGCCTGTTTGGCCGGCGTGTGTTTAAATTTTGGTAACATAAGAGTACTCTAACACGTTACGTTGTAAAGTAACAACAGCCAACTCTGCCTCTGGGTAGGAACTCAGTGCAATGTTGGCGTCTGACTGGTTCCCCGGTGGTTACAGTTGGTGTATTTGTGTCGGGGACCGTGGCTTCAGTAGTAGCAGGAGGTCAGCTGTTTGTCTGTGGATGATGGATTTCATAAAAATATTGGGGAGGTGGATCATAAATTGAGCCATCACCTTTCCTCTCCCCCTGCAGACAGCTGCCTGTAGTGTCATATCTACAATATTCCTATTACATGCTCCCTCTGTGCGGCTCCTGTGGTGGATCACAGCAAAGTGGTGAATAAGAAGGACAGAGGAAGAGGGGGAATAAAAGGAAAAAACTAGAAAGGAAACAGGCCTCCTATATCCATAACCCTCCTTCCATAAACGCTGTTGTCACTGCTGGGTGCAGGAGCAATTAATCTCAGCGAGAGGAGGCGAAAAGAGAGATGCACAAGTACAAAAGCTATCAAGATGACAAGACTGCGCAGTGCAATTTACCAGGTTTCTACTGCTGTCAAGGATATAAATGCCTTGATAAAGTTGTTATTGTGTCTCTGGAGCATATTTCTCATGTGAGGTCTGTGTTGATAGTTTTGTAATGGAGATTTTCAATTATATCTGTTTTGCCGCTGATGAATATAATACAGTGTAGAGTCTAAGAACACAGACACACAATGAGATGCATTTGTAAGATAAGTTGGTGTTATTACAGAAACAGGAGGAGCATTAAAACCGTTCTGCCCTAAGAGAGTCTTAAAAAAGAAATTCATTCTCCACCGATGAGTCATGTGAGGTAGGAAATGTTTTAATTGGAAGCTGACCTGATGCGTAGTTTGGGATATAATGAACTACTGAGACATCGGCTCTGCAAGGCCACCTGATATGACGGCACAAAGACAGGTGAGATGAATGAGCGAGTGGTCGGCCTTCACAGAATGCATACCGTTCTAATGATGGAGAGAAATATATTCATTTCACCGCCGCAGTTCTGCAAACAACATGTGCTCCAGAGACAGAAAACAGGAGCTTTCAACACGTCTGGAGTAAAGATCTTCTGATACGGTTTCTTCTTTCCAGATACCTCGACATTTGTGATAGAACACTGACATTTTGCTAGCTTTAACAAACACAACCCTTCGGTCCTAAAAAGAGAAAAAAACAACACAATATCTTGTGCACACGAGATATTATCCTATGCATTCCATACATGACCAAACCAATCCTTCATATTTTTAATCTTTCTCTTGAAACTGGTGTATTTCCTGATCAATTAAAATGGGCTAAAGTCATTCCCCTCTTCAAAGCAGATGATCCATCCCTATTTTCCAATTACAGACCGATATCTAATCTACCGTGCTTTTCTAAAGTTCTGGAAAAACCATCGTCCTCAGTGTTCTCCCGTCACAGCAGGATTTCAAATCACCCCACAGGAGAATCTGGCAAGATACTCTTTCCGTCCATCAGATAGTCGGGCCTTTGCTGACTTTGGTTGGGGGGAATCAGGCCCAAAATCGTCCCGTTTATCTTGTAGTGTGTAGTGTGCCCCGCTTAAGATATCTAATGAAATAAATGGTACTGCTATTGGAAGTATTCTGGAAGCCTATCGGTATCCGAACAACTCTCTATGGGTTATAGATCAACTCTGGTGTCGGGATTGGAAATACTGATGTATAGATGTGTGCCTATAAGGGATAGCATGAATTTCTTTTCAAAATAAATCGGCTGTTATTGTGATATTTCTGCTCACGCCACCATTCTGTTAAAACCCTTCATATCGAAGCACACATCTCTCTTACTGTATGACTCCGCCTCTGTTTAACACGTGGTTGATTTTTCATTTGACATATACTCAAGTCTCAAACTGAGGAAACAGAACTTTGTAAGATTTAGTTCTCTAAATATTCCCTACGTTACCTTTAAGTGTGTTTCCTGCAAGAAAAAACCAAGATGGTGGCTGCCACACATTCTAGCAGGACTTGGTGGGATTTTAGGATCTATGAAGAGGATCCATCAAACCCGTCATTAAAATATACGGTAGTTGTGTAACAGATGGCATGAGTCCTGTCACTGACATTTCAAAGAAAAGACGTCGAGCTGGCTGAGAAGCCTGAGTGCAGCATCACTTCTATCATCTACTGAGCGAGCCGGGGATGTTTCCTTTAAATTCTCAGGCAGTCGCTGATGACTGTGACATTGATTGACTAACATGCCTTGAGTTTGTGAGGTCGGTTCTTGCAGTAAACACTAAAAAAGAACTCGCTTTAGATGCAGTGCATATACTGTAGAGACGCAGACTGCAGCCTTATAGGAGAGAATATATCTAAAGAAAAACAAGATCCACTTTGTCCAATGACTTTTTAATCCAGTGAATGTGTTGGCGATGAATAAAAATCATGTTTATGAGCTTAATAAACAGTTAATGTGACCTAGGGGCATAAGAGTATTTAATAATACAATACAGTGCACCATGTCTAGGACTTTATAGGAAGTTTAGTGGTGTATGAAAAAAGGTCAACCCACAGCAGTCAGGAGATTAAATCAATATACTGACACACAGTCAAAGGTTTCATCATTTAAAACAGCAGACCGCATTCTGCAGCTATTACTCTTACTCTATGATCAGACATTCAGGAAACATGCTATGTTGAAGTGCTGGCTTCTCTGACAACAATGCAGCAGCCAGTATGTCCTCCTTCTAACTTTAGATTCTGGTCCTGAATGGTCTGGATTTGTTTGGACCAGAGAAGGTAGGCGGTTTTAAGGCACCCCCACACGGCCGTTTTGGACGCCCCTCGGTTTGCCAGATATGAGAGCAGTTATCAGGTCAAACCAACAGGTGTTGCAGCGATGGAAGCGGGTACCTCTGATGGTGATGAAGAGGTCGGATCACATCTCCCAACATGCTATACTTAAAGGGAGAACCTCAAACATTTAGACTTTAGATAGAGTCAGTAGCTGCTCCATCGTCCCTTCTGGGCCTCCGTACATGTGTGCTGGTGACTGTGTCTGCAGAAACTCTGTCCTCTGACTGGATTTTACTGTTCTGGTTTGTTTTGGTTAACTCGGGACGTTTCTGGACGGAGCTGGTGTGTTTCTTCCAGCCAATGACAGCGCAGCAGGTGAGGTTAGGAGTGGATACAATTCAGAGATTGGACGAGATTCAAACTGCTGAATATGACGGACCTGGACGTTGAGACAAAGAAGAGAAAATAATCATAGTGAGTTGAAACGCAGCTCGTTCCAAAACAAGGGTGAACCTTGTGTTGGCTTTTCCCCGTGGACGTGGAGTTGGTCTGCTTCCTGTTGGACAGGCAGGTGACAAACACCGGCGGTTAGCTTGTGCTAGCGTGCGGTAGCTTGCAGTGTAGGTACAAGCAGTAAACGTACACACTACATCCTGCAGTGAGTGTGAGCTTCTGGGGGCGATGAGCCCAGGAGGAGGGGCCATGTTTGAATGTTGTGTTTACAAGCTGCAACGCACAACGTCAGCGACTCCACCTTTAACAATTAGAACATGCTGTCACACGATCACAAGTACAAGTCATTTAGACGAGTTTCATGTTTAATAATCACATAGAAAGAGGAACAGGATGCACCAAAGAAATGCCTTACTGTAAAAGCTAACACTATCTCACAAGAGTTATAATGGAGTACCATGGGAAAGTTTGCCATCACTTCCCATTTATGTATTTTTAAATCTTTATGACTGCAAACTGGGACTGCATGAATACTTCCTCACATTCTCTTTTGTACAAAGAAGAAGAAGTGGAGCATCTTCATCTCAGAAAGGCACTGAGAGCTCATTCAAAGTGTGCTTTCAATCACTTTGTGAGCCACTTTGTAAGGGAACAGTAGAGCCATTCTGTAGTGCGGGTACATTTACTGTAGGGATAAGCAAGTGCACAAGGACACACATACAATGCTATAAGGAGCCGAGTACAAAATGAGAGCGTATAGAAGTAGTGCTGAACAGAAAGCTGTAACAGATTCCCTTTGTATAGTTAATCCTGGTTTGTTACTGGGCCCAAAATATAACAACACCACACAAAGATACCTCAAATGCAGGTTTCAAAGGGTTCATGTTTTGAGCCTTAAAAGTCCAATCAGTGAGATGTGTAGAGACTGAAATGATAAAGTGAGCTTACTCTATGATCAGACATTAAGGAAACATGCTATGTTGAAGTGCTGGCTTCTCTGACAACAATGCAGCAGCCAGTATGTCCTCCTTCTAACTTTAGATTCTGGTCCTGAATGGTCTGGATTTGTTTGGACCAGAGAAGGTAGGCGGTTTTAAGGCACCCCCACACGGCCGTTTTGGACGCCCCTCGGTTTGCCAGATATGAGAGCAGTTATCAGGTCAAACCAACAGGTGTTGCAGCGATGGAAGCGGGCAAGAGAACTGGTTCAGATAGAAGTGATTGTACCCGACCTAAAAAGCCTCTGCATGTTTCTAATAAGCTCCACGAGCAGAAACGTGCTCAAACTAGGATCAATATTGGAGATGCTTTTGAAAAATGGAGAGAGGTTAGAACGCAGAAAGGTTTACAGACCGATGCAGAGCTGGATAAACACTGAAGCTTCAGTGTCCACCACATGGTGACCTGCGTGAGCATCCACTCTAGAGAGGAGGAGGGGGGGGGGGGGGGGGGGGGGGAGACAGCTCTCTACGATGTTTTGAATTTGAACTGCAGTACTCATTTTAAACACTAGGTGTCAGAGTTACATACTGCTCCTTTAAAAGCCAAAACTGTGTTTGTGATATATAAAGCAGGTACTTTAAATTATTGACCATCTATATTCCTTCTGGCGAGATAATTCAACATATCACACACACACACACGTACATACAGACGTCTTAAAGTATTGAAGATTTTTTTAACGATGCATTCAGACGCACACTTCATATGTAACATTAGATTGAATGTACAAGATTTATTCATCAAGTGTTTCAATCAGAAATCTGAAGAAGAGTCGATGGTTTCTTTTTGAATTTGAAATTAACTTTAATATTTAACAGTTGTTTCTTGTTACATGCCAGGTACGAATGTTTTTCCACTTCTTAAGCGTGTTTTTATTTGATAATCAGTGATTCATTTAATGTTTTAGAAGCCTCATATATTTGTCAGTTTAAGAGTAATTAACCAGAGGCAACAAAGTGACGGCACATCAACACAGAGTCTGCTTTAGAGGCTCTGCAGCGGTCTACAGTTGGTCTCTCTATACCCATCATAGGTTATTCAACAAGGCTGGGATCAGCTGAGCCGACTCGTCCCATAATTGGGTTTATTGAAGATGTGGTTTACTTTTAATGCCGCTGAGATCGTGGATGTGCAGGGCCGTGAGCGATGGAGGAAAAGATGTTTACAGAAGCAACGCAGAAGCCTTCTCTCTGAGGTGCTCAACCACTTTACATTACAAAAGAGGGAAACAGCGACAGGGGAAGCTAATTATTCACCTGATATTTACCATTCAGCCAGACAATCTTGCATAGCACGGCTTGTTTTCATAATTTTTTGTCTCTGTATTTGATAAGATAGAGAACAGGGAGCTGACTTTTAATAAGGCACGGGCACCACGCTGCCTCTGTGCTCCCAGAGAATCAACATTTCACCAGAGAGGCGGAAAAATGCATACCAAATAGGAAATCATTATTTCTGCTTTTCACAATGTGGGAAATGAGGGGCGTAAGGTTCTCTTTGGCAGCAGAGGAGATGGAAAACATTTAATTTTCTTGCTCATTTTTTGAAACTTGGAGCTGAGCACTTATATCGAGTTACTGAATTCTTCATCTTCTGGAGGGGAAACATCCACGACAACAAGAAGCCTCTGAATTTCATGCCATTAACCCAAAACATAAAGCAATCACATCAAACGTTTTATGTAATAAACTATTTGTGTCTTTGTTTTTAAGTTCTAAAAAAGTTCATTCATTTATCACATGACACCGTCACTTTCTCCAGCTTACAACCTCTCAGAAATATCATCGACTTTGGAGCCGTTGACTGTCAATATGACTAAATGAAACCTGAGATGTCCCCATCTGTCCCTGCAGGGGGCGCTGGAGTCCCATCGATGGCGGTCTCCATGCTGGAAATACTATCTCAGTCTAACTTTCAGTCAACTTAACGACAGGCTGAGAGCTGGAGCTGAGGCGGGTTTTAAGCCTCTTGACAAACCGTTACACCGCGCCCACCTGTCAATCAGGTCAGCTACATGCCTTATTGTGAATAACTCTTATCCTTCATCAAATCAAAACTGATGAGTCATCAAAACATTCACCCTCCGTACAGTGTGTGCTGATCAAGACATGAGCTAATCAGACCTATTTGGTTTTTTGAACCAGGCTGTAAACATGTTAATGTCTGCTGTAAAAACAGGCTTTTTAGAATGGGTGTGTATGTGACTTCCTGTGCTTCTGCAGACAGCCTCTAGTGGACACTCGAGGAACTGCAGGATTTTTACACTTCAGCATCGTCTTCATTTTTCAACACCGGAGGTTGCCGCTTGTTTCAACCTAAACTTTCCAAGTTAAAACTTAACATGTCTCTGATTTTCTCCACTACACCTACACTTTGTGATACTCTCAAAGTAATTAACTGTGACTTTCATGCCATTAGACCAAAACCTGAGGTGGTTTAGTATTCTTTAATTTGTGTCTCTGAATCAGTTTAATCGACTTTTAGGATTAATAATCGATCACTGATGGACTTAACCTTAAGCTTTAGTCAGCCTTGGTTATGACCTCTCTTGAAACCTTGTGAAAATCATCGTTCAGACTACAATAACAACGCCACAAAAACAAAACTGTTTTTTAAATGTAATGTTTGATTATGATGCTTCTTATAGATTTTGGCAGCTCAGCGAGTTCACTTGAACAAAGCATCCCGGGTTCTTTAATCTTCCCTTCTGAGCGGACTCTTCTGTTAGCTGCAGTCGATGGTCCGACACGGTTAAATCCTCATTTCAAACGAGCTGGCAGTCTGCTAAAGTCCTGGAGACGTGACCAATCAGCAGCTGTAATTGAATGGCTAATTAGTCTGATTGTCTTCAGCTGTGCAGCTTCTCGTCTGGAATCAATATGCATGCAGCCGACATGACTTTGATGTGTGGCTCACTTTATTATTGTGCATGTTGCAGGATTGTCATGCTCGTCTCTAACTCATAAATACGGCTTCTCTATGGAAACACCAGCCTTTATCCATCTAGTGGTTTTCATTTTACAGCAATGAAACAATTACCTGTAAAAAGTATGAACTTGATTGTTGGTCATGCTTAATTTGTTCTTGTTTTTTAATTTCCAATACATTACAGACTTTTAATCTTAAATAGGAATTGTTGACAATATGAAGTAAAATGTTGTTGACATTTTGAGACGGATTTTTCTCGCAAAAGTGTCGTAACCAAGCTCAGCCGTCATCACGTTTTTGTGCATTCATATTGATTCTGTGATGGCGTAATATTGGCAGAAATGCTGCTGTGTCAACAGGCAAGAGAGTGAACTGCTTAGGGCCCCAGGCCAGTAAGGGTCTGACAAAATGTGCAAATTTTGCAATGACAGTAGGAAACCTCCCTAATGGGGCCCCATATGACAGCAGTCACTTGTATTGCCCTGCCTGATTCCTGAAGAGGAATTATCTCTCCGGTAGTGAAAAAAGAAATAGTATGAGGGAAACTGGCCGACATAATGGTGGTTGGAGGGACCCCCAATTAATCTTGCCTCAAGCCCCAACAGACTCTAGCCTCGTTACTGAATATTGGCGTCCCAGTAAATTTACATTGCGTTTCGGCGTTGCGGAGGCACGGCACAGCGGGAGCTGCACATACACACAGTCAGACATGCAAGCACACACAGCGCTGCACTCCCCCTGCTGGCTTAGCTGATCCCGTCTCGCCTCTGCAACGCCTCTGTTAACACCTCCGAAGACCCCCCCTTTACGCTTTCATACATTCAGATTGAAGGCGTAACGTCACAGGGGCGTAAATATCGTCGCTTGAAATGGCAGTCTGGATAGTGCTATAGTGACACTGGCCCTAACTTGGTGAAGGGAGCAGCGCAGATCCGGGTGTAAGAATCATCTCAGGACAGGGTCCAAGAGGAATCTATGAAACGTGCGTATCTGACCAATCAAACATAACACACTACACTGGGACATGGTTATTTCTCAAAGTAGGTCAAACCTGTTTTAACTAATTACTTTTGTGGTTGTGTTTAGTTATATTTTTTTAATTTGTGGTGTAAAATGCGACTGACAGCATGAATTTAGTTTTCTAAACTTCTCAATGGTTAGTTTTCAGCTTTTGAACTTCCACGTCTCTTATCGGGTGTTTTCAGCACAACAAGGTGCATTTTACATCGAAACACTAAAGCCCAGTGGTTCATTATGGATGGACTTCAAGGCGCCAGTTTCCACTGTTTTCATGAAAAACAAAATCATCCTGTTATTTGTGAGAATATTCAGCGAGCCCCTTCGGTGCGTTCGCTGCTTTTCAAGTTTCATAACAAGCCTTCCTCTAGAGGTGACGGTGGCAGTAACGATATTAATGAATTATTAATTGTTGTTGGCTGCAGATATTGTGTTGTGCCACAGTGTGCAAGGGTCAAACACATCAAACTGTTTTGATTCCCTTTTCTCTTCGATAAAACTCGGCAATGATGTAAACAATATGCATTCATTATGAGTCCTGAATTCAACTTAAAATAAAAAGTGAAATATCAGATTGATTCCAGATTGATGCAGGGCTTCATACTGTAGTGCGTACATAAGTCACCATGTCAGAAAAGGATCTATATCATAATCAATGTGTGTGTTCCCACTGCGTGTGTTTGTGTATGTGTTACGAACACTCTGCATGTACGGAAAACATGAGCAGCATAAATGTAGTCATCAAAACACATACACATTTCTGCATAACTCAAACACACATCATAGAAAGTAGTGCTGCAGGCAGAGGGGATTTCTGTCGGAGGTCTCCTCTGCTAACAGATGGCCACTCTGTCAGACCTGGACCACGGGTCAACATGATTTGCATATCAAATCAGTCTCTGAGCAGGAGTCGCGCAGCTTGCACTCACCTGTTTCACTCACTCAGATAGCAAACGGTATAGTTGTTGTTATACGAATGCAGCTCTTCCCAATTACCTTCTGGGAAAAATGAGTATAAGCTTTTATAGATAGATAGATAGATAGATAGATAGATAGATAGATAGATAGATAGATAGATAGATAGATAGATAGATAGATAGATAGATAGATAGATAGATAGATAGATAGATAGATAGATAGATAGATAGATACTTTATTGATCCCGAGGGAAATTCAAGTTTTATGTACGCTACATCCAGAATTCTGCTGCTCGTCTTCTCACACACTCCCGCACCCGTCACCGCCGTCCTTCATAACCTCCACTGGCTCCCCAGCCCCCATCCCCCAGCGTATCCACTTCAAACTTCTTATTATCACCTACAAAGCCCTCCACAACTTGGCTCCCCTCTACCTGTCTGAGCTCCTCCACCAGCACACTCCCACCTCTCTCTCAGGTCTGCTGACAAAAAACCTCCCCATCTCCCCCCATGCAGGACCAAGCATCGGTCCTGGGGGGACAGGGCCTTCTCCATTTCTACTCCCGACCTCTGGAACTCACTTCCAAAAACCCTCAGAGACCCCCCCTCACTCTCCACCTTCAAGAAATCCCTAAAAACGTATCTCTTCAACATCGCCTACAACCACGAACCATCTCTGTCCTCATCCTCCTTCTCTTAGACTAATTCTTCTTTGTTTGTTGTTGGTCTTTGTTAAGCGTCTCTGAGTATTCAGAAAAGCGCTATTTAATATTTTGTGTAAAAGTTTGCATGTCAACTTTGGTTTACAGTAGCATCACTAAACAGCAAGGACAGCATCTTATTTTTTCCCCTTCTAAATATTTAAGTCTGCCTTTTGCAAAATCCTGTCCAAACCATCTCTCCTCCTCTGGTCAAACATGCTTTAATCTGTCTCGAGGTGTATTTCTCCATCCAGCGTGAGATGAGAATTGTACCTGACGTGCAGTAATACCTTCTCCCTAAGTATGAGGTTTAATAGAACGATCATTTGTTCTGACAAATTTGTTAAAGCCATAAATATTTCCCCGGGAACGAGCTCCCAAAATGAAGACGCTTCTGTCAGCATTTCTGCAAAAATGATTTCACTTCTGTGCAAAAAGGCCTTCAATTTTTTATGACATGCGGATAACAATGATGAAAGACGTGCTCGTTCTTTGGGGCTGAAGTGCGGTGTATTTGCCGACTAACTTTTCTTTTCCGTCATGGTTACGGACGATGAGGTTTGTAATGAACTCACTCATTTTTCCTGCTTGCAGACTTATTGAGAAAGATGCCCTGTCTCACTTGGACTTCCTTCCTTTCAGGTTTCCCTCCACTGCTCCAAACCAGTGGTGTTTTGTGGGAGAGAATTTGCTCATATAACCCGCGCTCAGCTCCATAAATTAAAGCAGGGAAATGTGATTTATCTCCTTCCTCGTGTGGTTCCTTTCAGCTGACTCTCTGAAATAACAGCAAACATAAATAGGGGGTATAAAAAGAGCCTGTGAACGCTTGAGAGAGTGGATTACGCCATGAATCAGTTTATTAACGGTGGGCCATGGAGCAGTGTCGGCACAGGGGGAATTTATTCATTCATAAAGCAGTGTTTACAGCATTTATCTTCACCCCAGAGCAGTCCCCTAAAATGTAACAAAGTACCCTAAGACAAAGACGTGGCATGATGGATCTGAGAGTTCCTGTGTCAAGGCCGCCGGCAGACTCGGTGGCGTTCCTGAGCTTTTGCAGGTTTAGCGAGAAATAAAATAATCTTCAGCACAATGGAGGGCGGCAGACAATGTTGCTATTGTTCCTGCATGCTGATTGGATCTGGTGTACACAACATAATCCTCAGTGAAAAGACAACGATGAGAATGAATGTCATTGTAATGTATGTCGTCGTGAAGCAGCACTTTCAAAAAGAAATCAATGATCTTTGTCAGAAATAGGAACGCACAGAAATCTCTGAAAACACATCTGATTATGTGAAGTGAGATCCGGATGATAGTATGGAATCATCGTAGTAGTACTGCTGCAGCGGCGGCTTGGAAAACACATTTTAATTGGCCGGACTCAGTCTTTGAAGTTTGCTTGAGTATGATAGTCGACTCTGGTTTGGGCTCTTTAGGGGACATTCAAAAAAAGAGAGTGGATGTTTGAAATTTGAAAAGGTAAACGGTGTCAATATCAGGCCCAACAGTAACAGTCTTGCTGTTGGCTAACGTGTAAAAGATTAAACAAGAGACCCAAAAGAGAAGTGTGTGTTTGAAAAAGGAATACTGCAGATGATGTTCTATCCCCACCAAATCAAACAGGTTGGTTACTTTCCGAGTGTGGATTCATATTCACCGAGTTCAAAGCATTAGACTTGTGATAGTCTGGCTGTCAAACTATTTCATCAAAGTATCACACCAACAGTGAACTGATTCTATCAAAGAGTATTTCCTGAAGCCTGAGGAAGCGTATTTACTACCTGCTCTTTGGACCAGTGGCGTAGCAAGACTTTAAAGACCTGGGTGGCTGAACCAGGCCGCTGACTTCTGCAGGGGTGGCCGGAGGTGTAAGTACACATTCACACGGATGACGAATGACAAGCATGTATGAACCTTTTCTATCTCCACAATAAAGAGGCAACTTTAAGATCAGCGATTCTGAACTGGTCGAGCCTCAGCACCCGCCGCCAACTCCTCAAGAAAAATCACCACCAAACTTTGAAATATTTTTTAACCAATCAGAGGAAACATTTTTGCAGTTTGGACGTCAGACGGTACACAACATGTGACAGAACAAAGACATGGAACAAAACCGATATTTAAAAGGGGCTTCAAAGACTTTTGGACCCAATTTTTTTCCAGGTGCACATTTGCGACCCCCTGAAACCAGCTCCATATGTTGAAAGTCCCCATTTAAAATACTAACATGGGCTGCCTTAATAGCCTTAATAGTTGTTTGAACAAAAGTCCCGCCCCTGACAAGACAAATAGCCAATCATAGGTCAGGATTTTTGAGGTGGCCAATCAGATTTCGAGTGTCCTGCTTTAGACCTCAAAACTGACTTTGATCACATGATCTGTCCCCACTGTTGTTCTGGGTGAAAATTCACCTCATTACACAAACATGGACCCTAGACGGTTTCTCATACGCGGTCCTGATGATGATGGTTTTGTTTGATGATGACGATGATGATCTTTTACATGTATTGATACATCAATGTCTTCATTAGTACTCGAGTATGATGAACCTGTTCTGGACTAAAGTTAGTTTTGAGGGAATAAATAAATATCTTTAGGTCATCACATACAAAACAAACATCTCCCCCTCCATCAGAGACAAAACATGAAAACTGAAGCACAGCCTCGACTCCTCAGAAAGTCCCTAAAGTGTGCACTGGCAGAGAGAACAGATCAACGGTAAAGGCAGTCTGAGATGAAATGTAGAGGCAGATGGCACCCAGTGGGTGGTACCGGCCATCTCAGATACGAGCAGTCATGCTGGGTGAGACGGAGTCCACGGCTGATTGGTGTCTATCTGACCCACTGGTTGGTTGATTACTAGCATCACACACCACAGGACACTCAGGCCTAGTGTTTGTCTGCTGATGGCTCGGTGGGAGAATCATTACTGCTGTGGGTTGAGTGCAGCGGTCATCAAGATACATCACGGTGCAGAGAATGAATGACGAAGCTGTACCTCGTGGAAGACCAAGAAAGAAAAAGAGGACGAGTGTTACATTAGGTGTCCGTGTTTTGTGTTGATGAGGTCAGTTACTACAGTCGGAAATGTAAAAAACAAAACAAAGCAGTCTGTTTTATTAACAACTTTTGAGTCTGTTCACAGTGCCTGTTGTACTGAATGCTTGCAAGGCAGTGATAATAGTCACACAGCAGATAATAGCAGTGTGCTAATAGACAGTAAAACAGCATTGAGATTGCTCACACAGAGGTGTAGTGGTGCATAAAGAAGTAGGTACACATACATTATTTTTTAAGTGTCCCGTCCAGCAGAGGATAAACAGCCTCTGTTACATGCCGGACTACTCTTTGCATATTTAGTTTGTGTGTAGCTCACGTTATAGAAACGGACCCAGTGGAGCAAAACCATGGCGCTAACGGAACGCAGCGAGCACAGACTGTGGAAATGGGCAGTTAATCCACCAGTTACCACGGACCAGCTGTTTATTATGTACATGTACTTAAAGGTAAAGTCCCGCACACTGTCTAACTTGGAAACATGACCTACAGGTCTAGTACCGAAGCGTTGCCAATAAATGTGTGTTTGCAAGTGTGTGTGAAGTTGTTGATGGACACATTGCTCTCCTACGACCTGACTTATGAAACGAGATGTGCAAAGGTTTTTTTCTATTTTGTCTTATGTATGTGTACCATATGTTTCCATTAATCATATATAACAATCTGTTGACAGTTGCTTTGGAGGATAATTCCTGCAGGTACCACTGTTATCAATCATGAATCAACAGGATTCAGAACACCAGAGATGCATTGAAACATAGCCTTGAAAGTTCCTGCAGTGCTCATGCACTCTGTATAAGAATTCATGCAATGCCTCGTGTCCGTTCAGATTTTTTTTTTTATCAGAACTAACTGTCTTATAATAACCACTCAGCCTCAGCAGTCTGTTAAATGTTCATCCCACCCACCTTATGTTTGGGCTCCTGTATCCAGCTGCTACATGTAAGTAAGTAAAGTTTATTTACAGAGCACCTTTCAAGAACAGACGTCACAAAGTGCTTCTCAATAAAGGATCGAGACAAAGAGACAGTTTCATAAAATCAAATATAGACAGATCAAACAAAGTCTGAACAGATGGGTCTTTAGATGCTTTTTAAAAGTGTCCACAGAGTACAACGCGCTCAGTTCCGGCGGGAGACAGTTCCAAAATGTAGGCGCCACAACCTCAAAGGCTCAGTCTCCTTTTGTTTGCAGCCTCGTGCGAGGAACAACCAGCAGACCCTGGTCAGAGGACCTCAGGGACCTGCTGGTGTTATACGGCCTCAGCAGCTCGGTGACGTAGGCTTGACCCTGCACGCCTCTAAACACAATAAGAAGGACTTTTAACTGGATTCTGAAAACTGACCGGGAGCCAGTGTAAAGACATGAGCACAGGTGTGACATGAGACCGTCTGAATGATTTAGTCAGCAGCTTAGCAGCAGCATTCTGGACCACATGTAACCACAGATCAGCATCCCTGATCCCTGCTGCTGTGAGTGACACATTAAGGCTTCACATTACCCAAAGGTAAGACTTCAGCGCCAAGTATGCAGCCACTTTGGATGATCTTTTGAGAGATTCACTCTTGACAGTTTTTCTTTTCTTTGCAACATGGACAAGGCCGCTCCTCATGTAAGAGGGGTTAGACAAAAATCCAGACATTAATCAGAGAAACAAGGCTAAGAAAGCTGCATAACAGAGTGTGACGGTTAATTAAAAACTCCTCTGATACTGATGTAGCAGGTTAGGTTCCTTCTCTGAACACAGTATTTGCAGTCTCCTTTTTTGTTGTACGAGGAGCACATCAACGATAAAACTATTGCTCAAAAAATAGTGAGTGGGAAAAAATGGGTTTTTGTTTTTCTGCCATAGAACTATAAAGAATAACAGAGAATGAATAGCCATGTTTTTTTGTCATAAAGCCAAATCTGATTTAACTGGCAAAATTCTGATGCAGGGACAGTCCAAAATAAAGCGAGAAGCATCTTAATTTCCAGCAGAAGGTATCAACAGCAAAAGTTTTGGCTGCGAGAGGAGCTAATTGTTATTTGTATCCCTGTTGTTCCAGCTGTTTCCGTCCCACTGAACAGCGAGGCCCCCCTCCGCTCCCAGCAGCTCATTTTCCTTGTTCATCATATTGACGCATGTCAAATTTACCGCAGACTGTCAATATGTGACAGCTGAGTGAAAAAAAATGAAATGCGAGCACACAGGAAATACATCCTGATACCCTGAGAATAACTGCTGCAGCGTACCAATCTGTCAATTATCTACACCACGAATAGCGTGGCCCACATCCCATCCCTGCACAGCACAGCACACAAACACATGAGCAGACTGGCTGACCATGTGTGGTTTGGAGTAAATAAAGGTTTGGGACATAGATTTAGATCACTATGGAGGCATTTCGGTCACAGCAGGGCGGCATTCAATTACCTTGTTCTGCCATTTGCATTCACCTGGTGCAGAGCTGTGATGATTCTCACTGTGATGAGACTGTGTGCTGGCTACAAACCACTATGTTGCTACTCATGGTATTCATCAAAAACCCCAACATGATGATTTTATTTAGATATAAACATTAACAGAAAAACTGGGTTTCATGTGTATCTTTCTCATGTGTACCTCCATATTACGTGTAAATATGGTGTAGGAGAAACGGGTGGATACCAGTAAGCCTGCATGTTTGTGCACATGTGGCTGTCTTCCTCTGCTGGGGTTTTCGTATAGCAGCTGGGCCTGAGTCGAGCTGTTGCTAAAAGGCGTGCGAGACAGCTGCATTTGGCAGAGAAAGGCAAAAGCCAGTGGGAGGACAGCAGACAGGCAGGGGCAGCGGTGACACAGGGCTGTTCTGAGCCAGAGGCTGCCCATATCACGGTGCAGAGTTCCTGTTCAGTGGACATTGCTGCAGAAATAATGTGCAGAAATAAGAAGAGGTGGGTGCATGCATCGTTACCAAGCCTACAGTATACAAGTAAAGGACTTCTAATGTTTCAACCAGGGTCGGAGCAACACTGATTTTTACAAAGCCTGAGAGTTCAGGTCAAGTGTTTCCATGGACTCCAGAGAATCACGAACATGTTGTCTTGATGGCGGCTAACATAGCTCGACTCCATAGGGTTTATCTGTTGTACTAGTCTGACAGAAATGACCTCACTGTTGAGAGAAGCCCAGTTAAAATCTAAACTACAGCTAGAGTATGTTCCCACTTACATAAATGGCATTGTGATATTGTAATCCTCCACATTACATGAAGTTGATTTTGTAGCTGTCATGGTGATAAGTATAATCCTTCAGATTTTAACCTTGGATGGGGGGCAGCCATCATCACAGAGACTTTCTCGTGCATTTGTCAACATCATGGTTCATAAAATGACATTTTGAAGCTCAGATTCAAGATCTCATTGTCTTACAAACAACATCTGCAGTGAGTCACATGTGTGGGGGTATGTTTCTTTAACAAACTGCTTTGTTGGGGCGCTGGTGGCCTAGTGGTTAGTGCGTGCACCAGATGTACAGAGGCTTAAGTCCTCTAGAGTGGACAGCCCGGGTTAGATTGCGACCTGTGGCCCCTTTCTCCTGTGTTGTTCCACACTCTCTCTCTCTCTCCTTGGTTTCTGACTCTATCCACTGTCCTAGCTCTATAAACCAAGCCGGTTATCCAATACAAATATAAGATAAACGTAGTAAAATTGGACGCACGTTTTTAGTTATGCAGAACTGAAAATCAAGTTTGTCATCGTTCTTATCGACCCTGTTATCGTGGTAAATATCAGACATTATCTGGAACTAGAGGACTTAAAGGATTCAATGATGTGTTGAAACAAGTGAAAGAGCTCACTAACACAACGCAGTCCTGGAGTGAGAGATCGGTTTTCTTCAGATAGTGAAGGCCGGGAAGGGTGAACTCAAGAAGCGGGGTACTTAAGTGTTCCCTTCTGTGGGGATGCTCTTGACAACTATTAGTTAGACTGGCATCGAGAGGTTTCTGGAACACAGGCATGCTCTTAGCACCATTGCAATTTAGTAGAATATTCTGATTTAGCTTCAGAGAGTGCACACAGTCAAAAAAAAGTGCAGGCTTTAAAGAGGCAAAAGAAGCTTCTACTTTATTTGATTTGGAGGTTTTAGAGTGAGGGGGGTACCAGTCAGAATTAGGGATGAGCTTCTTTACACCCAGCAATAAAGAAGGGTCCTACTAGTATGCTCTTCTACATCAGCTCGTGCTCAAGAGAAATCAAGAGAAAACACAGTTATGTAGACGTCCCATTCTTCAGAGCTTGGCTGAAAGTACAGTTTAATGTCTTTTATCGGCTACCTTTCTGCATCAGCTTGAGACTGCACGAGTACATTCAGTTCCCAGCTCTTGTCGTGGATAGCCGAGGAGTGTTTCTGCACAGCTATTGTTTGTGGCCGATCCTGCAGCCTTGACGGTACATTTCTAATATACTGGTCTTATTCAAGCTACAGCTGAACTCAGCTAAGGCTTCTGCACAGAAAACGCCTCAGCAGCCATGAATGCCCATGCATATATTACTCGAGTAGCATTCACACATAAATCCCTAATCCTCCCTGAAAGACATACAGCGTACAGCACCCGTCTCCACCACAGTTGTATTGTTGGCATGCTATGGTGCTACATCCTGATCTCAACCGAGAACCTTATTAACTACTTGAGAAGGGTCTTACGCTGGGGGTCTTGCCTCTAGAGACCTGATTAGGCTAATAAAGCATATCCACAGGCATGTACCGCACGTTGATTTGGCCAATTAGGAAGGTGACAAACCCTGGACGTTTTCTCTATGCAGACACTCAGAATCTCATGTTAAGATAATGACGCAGGGGAGGAATTTTGAAACTGGGCTTTAAAAAAAGGATGAGAGAAAGCTGCTTATACTACCTGACACAAGCATGCAGACCTGTCTCAAACATCTTCTAAGGTTATATGACAGACAGGTTGCAAAGGATGTATTATAATTGTTATTTGGTCCTATTTTGAAACCAAGTCGGTATGTTGGATCTTTAGTAAAGAATTTCTTCTGGCTCTGAAGGTCAAGCGTCGATATCCCCAGTGGCTATCAGACTGTAGGCATGGTTGCACATAAACACTCCTAATGTAAACTAAGAGCTGAATGAATACCGCAGGGCATTACACTGGCCTATATGAAGAGGCCTGAGTCATTCCTTATTACGCCAACAGAAGAAAACAGTCCTTCTCTCATGCAAATTAACATAATATACTTGACTAGTCCTCGCTCAATGTCATATCCTCTTATCAAGTACAATACTGAATGTGCACCATGTTTTGTTACGCAATTTAAATCACAACCATTTTCCTAACAGCTCATCCAGGCTACACATGTTTTGTGGACGTAGGCAAGGCTTAAGATCGTGTCCCTCGGGGGGTCATTGGGGGTCCCGGGGCCGTTGTGGCGAGCCATCAGGTCCCTGTATTACCGAAGTGAGAGCTGTGTCTACATCCTCAGCACAAAGTCAGACATCTTCCCTGTGTGTGTTGGCCTCTGCCAGTGTTGCCCCTTGCTTCCGATTGTGATTTTCGTGGACAGGATGTCAAGGCGCAGTCGAGGTGGAGGAAGGTTTCCAGTTTGTCGACCTCAGAATTTCATCTCTTATTTTTTCAGATTATCTTGTTTTGTTGGTCTCTTCGGGCTAGGACCTCCAGCACGCATTGCAACCGAGGGCAAAGCAGTCGAGTTGAGGGTCAGCACCTCAAAGTACGAGGCCACGGTTCTCTGCCAGAAAACGCTGGATTGCTCCATCCAGGTGGGGAGTGAGTCTCTGCCTCAAGTGAAGGAGTTCAAGTATCTCAGAGTCTTGTTCACGAGTGAGGGTAGAATGGAGCGGGAGTTAGTCAGAGAGATTTGATTGGTGCAGTGTCGGACCATCGTGGGGAAGAGGGAGCTGAGCCAGAAGGCAAAGCTTTCGATCTACCAGTCAATCTACGTTCCAATCCTCACCTATGGCCATGAGCTTTGGGCAGTGAACGAAAAAATGCGATCACAGATACAAGCGGCTGAAAAGAGTTTCCTCTTAAGGGTGGCCGGGCTCAGCCTTAGAGATAGGGTGAGGAGCTTGGACATCCCGAGAGACCTCAGAGTAGAGCCGCTACTCTCTTGCATCGAAAGGAGCCAGTTGAGGTGGTTTGTGCATCTGTGGCCAGAGGACTTTCGGGTAAATCCAACTGTGAGGTGACCCCGGTGTAGACCCAGAACACGCTGGAGGGATTATATATACCTTATAGCCTGGGATGCCTTGGGATCCCCATGAAGCAGCTAGAAGACGTTGCTTGGGAGAGGGACGCTGCCTGATATCAGAAAGCCATAAAGCAGTATCAGCTAACTGTAAATGCTGCCTTTACAGGGTCACATATTATACTCCTTTTCAACTAGTTTAAATAATCTAAATGCTAAAAATCCACTCTGATCCTGTATTTGATCATGCCTATAAACCCCTCTATTTCAGCCCTGCTCAGAACAGGCTGTTTCTGTGTCTGTAGCTTTAAATGTAAATGAGTTGTGTCTGACCACGCCCCTCTCTGGAAGGGCTCCGGTGGCTCGGGCTTTCTCGCTCCATGTCCTATTGTTTACGGTGAGAAGGCAGACTCAGTGGGCAGAACAAACACCTAGCTGTGGGAGTGTCACCCACCATGGGGGAGGGGTTACTGCCCTTTGTGATGTCATGAAGGGAAAATCTCCAAATGGCCTGTTTGAGCACACATTTTCTGAAAAGTGGAGCAGGCAGAAGACGGAGAGGATGGACTTTTCTCATCATTGGGGGGTTTGTAGACAGACTAGAGACACATATTAGAGTTAGAACAACATGGTGACGTGTCTGCGTCATGATGTTTAAACAAGACTGGAAAGGTACTACGATTTTAACTTTTATGATGTAGCATTATAAAACTTCAGCAACATCACAGCTGGAACTTTTCAGTATTTTAATATGACAACCTAGGGAGTCTGGGAAGTGTGTATGTGCACACAAGTGTGTTAGATACATTTTCATTCAGGGAGGCAGCTTTTTTTTTTAACCTCACTTGAAGGTGACATAAATCACTTTCTTAGTGAGAACTCACATTCCACCTTGAGAGCACCTAGTCCCATTTTTATCAGTATTAATGGTCGTCCCCTTACTTAGCCAAAGCTATTTCACACTTGGTTAAGTAAGGTATGAGAACGTCTCCTTGGCTGTATATTTAGCCGGGGCCTTTCCCTAAATATTTTCAAGATCCCTAATCACTGAGCAAAAGCTGCCATGTGCATTAAAACACTATGAAAGCTCACAAAGGCAATTCATTTCCTTTTCCCCCACGTTGAGCACCTCTCAGCTAACACACTATGAAGTCTGTGCTGAGCTTCTCCGGGAATCCTAATTGGAAAATGTTCAATAATGTTGAAGCGGCTCTGACTCTGTTTTATGTTCTGGTCACACACACACACACACACACACACACACACACACACACACACACACACACACACACACACACGCACACACACACACACACACAGCCTGAGAGACAGAAATCTCAAATATTCTGAGACTATGAGTTGTATTAAGTCCACTTAATGAGATTTTTAAAATGAACCTTTTCAGTATATGCAACAGATTTTAATTTTTGAATTTGCAATTACAGTTTCGATTCTAAAAAATTCCCAACTTCTGGTTCAACCGTAGCCATTTTTTATTTATAGCATGCAAAACAGCCTTGAAATGAAGAGCAGCCTCACAAAAAGGACAAAGACAGTGAACTGAGAGAGCCAGTTCACAGAAGAAGTTTAACCAGATTTTAAAGCAAAAGCCTTCAAATTATTCTTTTATAGTGCTTGCACTTTTTGTTAAACGTCCACAGAGCTGGGCTTCATCCGTCACCCCACGTGGCCTTACACAGAGCACTATCTCTGCTGACCCCTCCCCTGTGCTCCCACACACAGGGGAGAGGATGTGGGTCAATACTCACATTACTTACTCTTTCCTCTTTTTTTAAACCCGGTCACTCTTATCCTCCACACCCACCTGGCTCACTTAAACTCACATAAACAGATAGCGGAAACCATCGTCTTGCATGTGCACACACAAAGAGACAGGCACTGTGCCAGGCGGAAGGTTTTTTTTTTTTTTAACTTTTCAATTCCCATTGCTAAATGGAACTTTTTCTTTGCAGGCTGGGTCACATCTTCGGTCAAACTAGTAGGGAGCTGTGTGTGCATATAGTGCTCTTATTATCTCAAATAAGGCCGGGAACTCGCCCTGCTTCACAAAGAAATCTGAATTTCAGAGGTGAAAAGTAGAGAAGGGCTCGGACATTTAACATTAGAGAGGGATAAAAACTTCTGTAGAACTTTTTCATGCTAACATCAATAATAAGCAATAACGTTCTTCTTTGAAATTAAAATCAAGGATCCAACATTCCCAGTAAAATGTTCAGAAATGACTCCTTAAAAGTTCACCATGGTTACTTTTTTTATCTCTTTCAACAGGCCTGTTGCTGTCATGGTGTGTTAACACGATGATTCAGCCAGTTAACCACTATTCTAGCATCCTACAGAATGTTTTGTATAACACATCCAAACCTAACACGCCTAAAGATAGATCTTCCTGAATGGCTTATAATACTCTTTAAATCTAACGGGCCATGAAATAGAGTGTGTTGGTCTATTCATCGCTGTGAGATTTGCCCCCAAAATTCTATTCGTCTTTGACAAATTCAGGCTGTATGTATGCGGCAGGCGGCATTACTCCGTAAAAAGAGGGTAGACTTGGAACGAGTGGCTGCAGATAATTACAAAGGCAAACACACTCGGCGGCCATTTAGGCCTAAAGTATTTCTAATTTCACAGATGTGATCAACCTTGCCAGGGGGTCTTTTTTTTCTCTCTCTCTCGCTGTATGTGGTGAATTGCGGCGCTCCTTCTGGATGTCTATGACAGCAATGATGAAGTGTTAAACAGGTTTCTGCTCCACACTTTGTCACTCTGCCGTCGAGATGGTCGGGAGGCTCTGCTAGGCAGCCGTACGGAGCTTAGAGCAGACCGGCGGACCGTGAAACTGCCGAGTTTGCCCTCGGAGCTGCTGGAGTACCCTTGAGAAAAACACTCTGGACTAAGTAATTTTAGGACGTAAAATGTGACTCCAATGAGGGCAGAGGTAGGATTAATACAATGATTGCCAATGTTACTTTGATGGAAATAATGATTAATTGCTTTGTAACAGGAATATTGAATGCCGCGGCGTCTGAGAGCTTTAAGCACCATGTTGGCGATGTTGAACCCACCTGTTCATTTGCCGTGAAGGTCAATTGGAAACATTTAATGGAATTGTTAGGCTCTCCTTCCTCCTCTGCTAACATTACCTTTAAGTGTGACTGCAGGTGTAATCTGTCAAATAGGCCCCTCGCAGTGAGTCATTGGCTTGGGCGCTCTGATTCAGCTCTGGCCTCCTGAAAAAAGAAAAAAAAAGCTTGTGATTAAATGGGAAGTGTGACATAACTCTTGTTTAATGGTAGAAAAACAGCAGCCAGTGTGTTGGCATAAAGCCTGGCCCACGGAACATAAATCCTGTTCCCCCACAGATGCTGCTTGTAAAAGGTCAGCATGACTTTGAATCATTTTACTGTTAAAGAATCAAAAGGCAAAAGGAGGCTAATCCATTGTTTTCATCTGTTAGCATAGCCGCACGTGGAGCATTTGTCAAAAGCAGCCTCAGGTTGTCATCAAAGATTCGTGGGGGAAGAATAGCCGAAAGATCGATTCAGCTGATCTTTGGTGGAGTGTCATTCTTTATCTATGTGCAGCTTTGCACACCTCTGCACACCGGCTCTTTACATGCAAATCAGCCGGTGAAATGATCAATAGAATGCATTAGGAAGCCGGCGTCCTCTGAACTTGACCCGGGGGCAAAATGATTGTTTTTAAGCAGAAATATGAATTCAGAAAAGTGTTACAGCGAGGGGGACGGAGGCAAAGTAGTCACGCTGAAGAAGTCCGCTAATACACACCCACAGCTCGGGCTATTAATAAACATCATGCTTCATTTTATCAAGAAGACAAGAGCACAGGACGGGAATGATAAGGTAGGAGGTAATGCTGATTTCAGGCTACGCAAGCGTTTCTAACATGACAGTCCCCCTACACCTTGATAAATGCAAGCGAGTGTCAGCTGAGTATAAAACAGCACTGAGTCAAAGTCGCTTTAAGTCGCCGACACAAGCGTGCCTTTCAGAAAAAGCAGACAAAGCATATGACATAAAATCGACATTGCCGAGGGTCCTACTCAGCACAGGCGAAAAGGGACAACAACTCGGTGACTTATTGGGATGATCGACTTTTCCCTTAGAGAACGCAATGAATAATTCGCTTTTACCAGAAGAGGGGAAAAAACTCCCCCAGGGTATTGAACCAAATCGTCTTTTCTCTCTTCATTAGAAAAAAAAAAGTCTACAAAGTCTTATCAGCATTCTGCATTCTCTGCCATTGGAGCTCAGATAATTGATTATGTTTAGGAGGTTCACTATTGGATATGCTGCGCCTTAGTAGAGGAAAGAGATATAGCAGTAAATTAAGTTTACCTTCCCAGGGCGCAGTCAGACAAAGATTCACTGACCTCAAAAGGACACAGTGAAATTGAAATTACATTAAAGGGAAAAAAAGTTTAATTCAGAAGTATTATCCCGATTGGACACGCTGCACACCCACATTTCTGTCTTGAAATGACAGAATGTCGTGGAGAGTTTTCGTGTCATCTCGTTCCTTTTTTTTCACAGCCTGTTCGAGACGGGAATGCTGCAAAGTTTTTCCACCTCTCGTCTCGGAATAAAATCTACGAACACATAATGGGGTGAACGTTTTGAAGGACCTGCATCGAGACGGCGGTGTGAAGTTTTAATGGAATTTTACGAGTGTGACCGTCCACTGAGGATTTAAAAAAAAAAGCAGCAGCTGGCAGATAACTTGGGGAACAGGAAGGAGAAAAAGGAGAAGACCAAGAAGAAGAAGAAAGTATCAGCTAACCTACAACAACTCTGAAACTCAGATAATTGGGGCGGCTGTGGCTAAATTGGTAGAATCGTCGTCTCCTAACCGGAAAGTCGTAGTTGAGTAGTCCGAGGACTAGAAAAGCGCTATAAAAGCTTAAGTGCATTTACCAAAATTGTAGGGAAGTGCCTTGACACATTCCTTCCTTACATTCAGAATTATGTCCAGATGATTCTGTCATGACTGTCTACAATGAGTGAGAAGTTCGAGTCCCGCTGGCTGTGTTGTTGTCAGAGCCGTGTTTACATGGACGGGACGGCCGGCTCCTCCCCTTGTGTATAAAAGCTGTTTTAGTCAAGGACTAGAGAGAAGAAGAAGAACATACTCACTGATTATTTGGATGTCACGTACATTTTTAGATCACGCTCATTCTGTGTAAATGTACATGCAATGTGAAGCTACGAGCTAACTAAAGAGCGCTAACGTTAGCATGCTAACACAACAATGCAGGACACAGGTGACTGCAGCTCGAGTAGAGGAGAATTGTGTCCGCCGCTTGTGCTTAACGATGCTTAATAATGGTGTATTCTAATTCACAACTCCTTCCTGCGAACTCGAGTGGAGGGGGGTTGGAGGTGTGTCTCTGGAGGAGAGCGGAGGCTTCAATACGGACCGTTTGTTTTGGTTTAGTGCTGGTGCTGAAGGGCGACATCTACTGGATCAAAAAGTCGCACATTTTTCCTTTAACTGCAAATGAGCTGTGTGTTTGTGTGTTGTTTTTTGTAATGTTCACCTGACACACAATCCACCACTACTGGATAAATCTCAGAAGTGTTGAAAAACAGCAAAGATCTCAGGTGGTGCATGGCTTTGTCTGCTCGGAGGTAGTCAAAATATGATTTGCACATTTTAACTACAAACCATGACAACACCCTGACTGGATAGTTTATACAAAGTACATTTGGTAAGTGTGTGTAAGCCTGTTATTCTGGGATCGTATAACTCTGTTTATTTCTGACAGCATTGTGTAACTGTTTTATGTGAGGGTCTTAGGGTGGGGGAAAATAAGTTTGGGAGACCCTGTTATCAGACAAACCATGAGAAAGATGTTGTGAAATGCATCAAGTGTATCCATCTAAACTCACAACCATGGGCTGAATTCTTTTGTACAGTGTTTTAAATGGCAAAGCTAGATTTATTAGCTCAACTGATACAAACGTTATTGAAGCCATTAATTCATAATCCAAATAAAAGCTGCTGCCCCTGCAAAGTATTCCCAAATTGTATTCCACAGTTCTCCTTCCATCCAACGCACATTAAAACAAGTCACAATTAAACTTGTAAGGCAGGCAGTGGAGACATTCTTCTCTCAGTTGCAGGCATGTCAGATTGTGCAACCATATGAATTAGCAGGTGGGTTTCGTTCCGCTCCAGTTGGTCTGCCAAATGTGCTGCTAGATTTATCTTCATTTGTTTGTCTACTGTCTTGTTTTCCCTCAAACATTGATCTCCAGTAAAGACTAGAAAGCTGTTGTTCTTGCCGAGGCAGGAGAAGCAGAGTTTTTTTCCTAAGGTTACAACTCACGAAATTATTAAGCGACCCTCCATTTGCCTCCTTGTAGTGGAGTACTCTGTTGCTCCCTGCAGAGTGTCGAGCCCTGTGCTCTGTGGGGGAGAGGTGTTGACAGGATAGTCTAACCATTTTGACTGGAGCACCGCAAACAACATAAAAATTCTGTGTGCTTCAAGTGAAGCTGCACCTGGCAGGATGTAATTTGACTTTGCAAAATCAAAACTACATCTGGTAAAAGAGAGCAGCTCAAAAGCACAAGAACCTGAAAGTTGTTTCTCAGACAGTAATGAACGATGATGAACGCTGTCTCTTTAAAGCTCTGTTCTTATACCACATAACTGCTTTGCTTATAACTTTATGATGAGCACGTAAAAGCTTACAGGATCATATGCACGGAGACAATTATTTACATTTATATACCACACACTGTGTGTGGAAGGAGGCGGTTGGGGTGGTGGAGTTTAGAAGCATCGGGATAAGCGTCCTCAGTGTCTCCCTGTAGTCTCAGGCATGATTCATGTGTACTCGAGTACAGTCCGGGGGAGATGTGGATGCAACCATGCTCAAACAAGGAAGTGGACCGCTATATGATGTAATTCTAAACGGCTCCTGTCGCTTTAAAAACCATTGTATCCGGCAGCATGGGCCTATTTCGTCCTCTGATCTGCACGGAAAAAATGTAAAAGTAGTTAAGAGGGTCGTTGTTGGCGTCTCAGAAATAACAAACTTCTCTGAAAGGTTACTTAACTCTGATTACCTGTGCTCTGCTCTGCTGTGGTGCAGAATATGACCCATGTTCAGAAGCTTCTCAGATATCTGAAACAGCAGTTGCTGTTTCCACCTTAGACAACCGTTTCTGCCATGCCAGAGACTGAAATGAACTGCTTATCCAAAGTGACGAACATCAGAGATTAAGTACAACACAAGCAAGGATCTAGAGAGGACACGACGTCAGGAAGTGCAAACGAACAGCTTTAAGTCCGATCGGATCCGTGCTGACAGGAAGTGACCAGAGGCAGAGCACAGGTGCTGACAGGAAGTGACCAGAGGCAGAACACAGGTGCTGACAGGAAGTGACCAGAGGCAGAGCACAGGTGCTGAAAGGAAGTGACCAGAGGCAGAGCACAGGAGCTGACAGGAAGTGACCAGAGGCAGAGCACAGGTGCTGACAGGAAGTGACCAGAGGCAGAGCACAGGAGCTGACAGGAAGTGACCAGAGGCAGAGCACAGGTGCTGACAGGAAGTGACCAGAGGCAGAACACAGGTGCTGACAGGAAGTGACCAGAGGCAGAGCACAGGTGC
Organism: Tautogolabrus adspersus; assembly: GCA_020745685.1. Classification (NCBI taxonomy): domain Eukaryota; kingdom Metazoa; phylum Chordata; class Actinopteri; order Labriformes; family Labridae; genus Tautogolabrus; species Tautogolabrus adspersus. Next base: position 2,134,933 of record CM036551.1, on the reverse strand, counting down.
TGAAAGGAAGTGACCAGAGGCAGAGCACAGGAGCTGACAGGAAGTGACCAGAGGCAGAGCACAGGTGCTGACAGGAAGTGACCAGAGGCAGAGCACAGGAGCTGACAGGAAGTGACCAGAGGCAGAGCACAGGTGGTGACAGGAAGTGACCAGAGGCAGAGCACAGGTGCTGACAGGAAGTGATCAGAGGCAGAGCACAGGTGCTGAAAGGAAGTGACCAGAGGCAGAGCACAGGAGCTGACAGGAAGTGACCAGAGGCAGAGCACAGGTGCTGACAGGAAGTGACCAGAGGCAGAGCACAGGAGCTGACAGGAAGTGACCAGAGGCAGAGCACAGGTGCTGACAGGAAGTGACCAGAGGCAGAGCACAGGAGCTGACAGGAAGTGACCAGAGGCAGAGCACAGGTGGTGACAGGAAGTGACCAGAGGCAGAGCACAGGTGCTGACAGGAAGTGATCAGAGGCAGAGCACAGGTGGTGACAGGAAGTGACCAGGCTGAGCGCTTCTTATAATGACGCTATAGTTGTAAGCATATACAACAAAGAAAGAACAAAGAAATGACTCTCTGAATTCACTCCAGGGCAGGAGTCTCCTCTTTACTGAGAAACGTAGGTCTATCTGAAGGCCTCACATGTAATCAAAGTTAATCCAAAATCCTCTGTATTCAAACAGAAAACCATTTTTAACAGTAAAATGTGTCCTCTGTTCATGAACGTGTCTTGTGTTCTTTATCAGTCCACACAGGGACCTTGGGAGATGAAGGGGCTATTAAGGAAATAAATAAAAGCGTGTACAGACACTTAGCTTGATCAAGACCAAGCATTAAATAATTACTGTAATTCACTTAGGTTTCTTTTAAGCTGTGTAACGATTTTCCTTGTTTCCCTCCTGCATAACATTGATCTGATGAGGAGGACTAAACAAACGACCTCTAAATTAATTGGGATTCTCTCCGCCCTAAAGTAGTGCATCTATCTGTGCGGGAATAGCAAAAAAGCTTTTAAAGAAGGGAAGATAGGACAGAGCAAAGATACTGAAAAGGCAGGAACAAGCTTTGCATCCATTGCAGCAGAGATATTGTAATTGAAACGAAGGTGACTGGTACATCCGCCAAGTGAATTGGAATATCACCTTGTCCTCCTCTTCAGAGCACAGACGGAATAAGGTAAAAGGAAAGTGCATGCTCGTGCGCACACCTCCTTCGCCAGAGTCTTTGTGTGGCTGCATCTGTGTTGAGGTCAGCGGGCTGTAAAATAGACCACATGTGGGGAAGAGATGAAAAGAAATAAAAGCCAAGAAAGAGAGTAAAGGTAGCAGGAAAAAGAAAAAACCTAAGGTGGACATCACAGGACATGACACAAAGTTAATCTCGACAGCTGGGGCGAAGCGAGTTTAGGGGCCAAATCCTCTCGGAATCGGATCACATTATCTTTCTAACGCGCCTGACCATCATCATCCATCTTCCAGAGCCGATGTCCCGAGGCAGAGAAGCGCACAGCAATCACAGTGGTGCTCTGTAGTGTTCTACCCATCTCCGACTGCTGGTTGTGGATCAAAGAACCTGTGCGCCCGCTTTGAAGTGGAAGGGCCATCCGCTCAGGGAGGAAGGTACGCTTCTTTCCATAGGCTAATGAATCAAATTCTCCTTCTAATTATCTCTCAGTACGGAGAGGGAAATTGCAAAACATCGTTGGGTCCTCTGGCTTTCTTCTACCATCAATGATGTGAGCATACATCTTCCACAGGTGTTTGACTTGGAGTCCATAAAAAGCCACAGCACTCGGCGCCCTAATAACCTGCAGAGGAGGAAGAAAACCCACGGATTGCATTAACCCCGACCGGAGAGTGATGTTCGCGGCTAACGCAGAGACAACACTGACATGTAATCATCATTAAAACAGGAATGATACATTTGCATATCTTATAATAATAAAATGATTAAAAGCACATTTCCGTGCAGTGCAGTCTTTCATTTACGAGACAACTTTACATAATGATCCGAGTGGTTGAGGGGGCTGACGCTACACATACTAATAGAGCAATTAGAGAGATAATTTCCAGATGAGCTCGACTAATACAGTAAATATTATTATTGAACATAATTACAGAGTGTGCTGTTGATCATCTGAATCCCACAGGGGGGTGTGATGGGTCTTTTGTTAAAAAGTTACGAGGTATAAATAACCAACAGAACAATCTAGAAGTAACCAGATGTTAAACAGCAGGATGGATATGACTGTTAGTTCATTCGTGCATAGCGGGAATTTGGGCAAATTTGAATTGCTTGCGCTTTTCTAGTCTTCTGAATACTCAAAGCGCTTTTACACCGCATGTCACACCTACACATTCACACGCTGATGGTGGAGGCTGTTATGTAAAGTTCCCATCAGAAGTAACATATCCCGGAGCACTGGTGGCGCAGTGGTTGGTTTGCGCGCCCCATGTGCGGAGGCTGTGGTCCTCCAGGCGTGCGGCCCGGGTTTCGAATCAGACCTGTGGCTCCTTTTCCCTCAGGTCGTTCCCCACTCTCTCTGTCTCTGATTTCCGACTCTATCCACTGCCCTATTTCTCCAATAAAGGCAAAAAATAAATCTTTAATTCATACATATTCATACGTAGCTGCGGGAACAAGTGTCTCGTCCAAGGACACAGCAGACATGTTGCTGCAGGAGCTGGGGATTGAACCCCCAGCCTTCCGGTTGAGAGACTTGTGTATTGTGTATCTGCTTGTCTGCTGCTGAAGGCACCATGTTTTCCCAGGCTACGTTAGACTGCCATCAATCTGCAGCATGTGGGTACGCTGGCCAACGTTCCCTAAACGTCCAAAAGCCTTTCGAGGCCTGCCAATCTTCTCCTGATCATTGTTGTCAGCGTAAATCTAATTTGTGCTTGTGAGGGGTAAAGTTTGACCTCTACTATGTTTGATAGTTTGGCTGACTTCCTTGATTCATGACCCGACTGCAGACACACCACAGGTGAGAGAAACTGCCGCCAGATGCCTCCGAACAGTCTGTCAACTCCTGAAATATAGCATCCCACTTTCCTCTTCCTGTATTTATTATTTATCTCTTTGCATTCTTTTCACCTTTCCTTCACAGGTTGGGTGTCGAAAAGTGTGTGTTTCATGAGAGATGACCAATTCTGTTGGGGTCTAGACGTATTGACAGTGGTCTGGAATGGCATGATAAACAATAAGAGGATATTTATGGACAGAGACCCGCCCGTTTATGACCACACTCAGACAGGAGAGATATATGGCACTCCCACCGTGAAGGCAGCTGGGCTTGGCAACAGCTTTATAGGATCCTTTGTGTTTGTGACAATAATAATACGATGTTTGTCGCCTTAGATGTGGCCTTATGAGCGGATATGGAAGACAGATTTTTAGAAACTTTCCACTGTCTGCTGCCAGGGAAAATGTAACCATAATTCATATCAGCGAAGAAGGTCAGACTCTGCTGACACCAGACAGCTCGCTGAACAAAAACTGAACGCCATGCAGTGGTACACCGGGCTTTATATGATCTCGTTTATATTGTGAATCTGATACTCTTGGTTTCTCTATTATATATGAAACACGTTGGTTATAGATAAGCTGCAGGACTGGTTTCAGATCTGTCAGTGTGAGAGCTGACACAGGTTAGAGTACGTATGTAGTAAGTTGTTTAAAGTTAAAAGTGTAATATCATTTCAGCCACAGGGGGCGCTGCAGTAGCTCCTTCCTCAACATCAGTTGTCTGAATAACTTGGATAATATCGTTCTTATTGCTCACCCTCTGGCTGTTTGTTTACAGTGAACTTATTTAGTAAAATATATAATGATACTTTTTAAAAAATCGCCTGTAGGTGGTGCTAGAGGACTTGAGGAACTATATCTGCAGCTTGGAGGTGGAAAAAGCTGCAGAAGAGACGGTGGTAGCGATGGCTGCAGTGATGGTTGATGATGGCTGACGATGCTCACAGCTTTGCAAGGCCTCACAGGTCTTTTTTTAAACTCAAAATTACAAAACAAGACTGAGAGACTTTCCTATTTTCACATCAATGCAGCTTACCAAACAACAACTTTAGGTTTGGGGTTTTTGCTTTAGGACAGTGGATAGAGTGGGAATTTGGGACAGTGGAAAAGGAGCTGCATGTCAGACTTGAACCCCTCCAGCTTGGAGGTCTATAGCACATTTTCTAAAAATCTGAATGTTTTTGGGATCTTTGTGTTTTGTGATTTTGCACAGTAAATAGCCTTTATCCATTTACGTCATGCAGAAACCAATCAAAGCCCGTGATTATGTTTTACCAATCATAATCAAGAAAAATCTCCCCAATGCAGTTCCTTGAGTGTCTACTTGAGGCTGGCTGAAATCTAAAGTAACACCATTGGATCCAATACTAAAATGCCCTTTTTCAGGATAAATAAACACGTTTATAGCTTGGTTAGAAATAACACATTTGGTATCAATAGCTCATTCCTTTTTATAACTCATCCATTTAAATTTTTTAAGCCGAAGCGTTATTCAAATATTTGCATAATATTAGCTGATTGCCAGGAGGCTTAAGGCCCGACTCAGCTCTACCTCTTTGCCTGATTCTAGATTGATTGGAAGTTAGGTTGAGATAGCATTTCCAACGTGGTGAACGCCATCGTTGGTGTTCAAAACACCTCTTCAGAAACCAATGAGTGAAGCCTCTGAGACTACATCCATCTTTTTGGTACCGTTCCATTAATTTTTGTAATTTTCCCTTTAAGCAACATATCCAAATCCAGGATGACACCACTGATTAATGCCTATTGAAATCAACTTAGATATGAAGGTCAGGTATGGATTAGGCTGCGAAAACATTGATGTTTGCCAGCTTTTATTTCTAAATCAGCTCTAACTGGCTGATGTGAGGGGATCTGTATCGGCTGCCCATGTGGTTGTGTTAGACCTGGGATTGTGTTGTACTTATCCACATTTGATAGGATTAGCCTCAGCAGCAGAACTCGCACAGCTAATTTGGTTACATCACATATGGCCCAGAGCTGCATTCCACACAGCTGAATTTGGACTGCTGATATGTAATTAGACTCTGTAATGTTAAGAAAAGCTAAGATAAGAGGTCAAAGATGGAGCGTAAGAGGATTAGAAAGGTGCAGAAAAAGGGCTCTCATTTAGAGTCTTCTCTCTCAGCTCCAGAAACATGGTAGACCCAAGACAGAGAAAATGTGCCATCATGCACAAAATGCGACAGACAATTTTGGGATAAGTAGGTTTAGAGGAGAGCTTGCTATCCCCTGCTGCACTTTCCAAAATAAACAGAGACTGAGACTGCACAGATGGACGGAAAATGTCATTGTGAATTAGCCTTTAGACTGCTGACTGACAGCAGGGCTCAGCGTGCACCGGCATCAACTCAATTGGCGTTCAGTGGCAGGTGGACAGAAAGGTTGTTAAGACGACAGGTTCAATCTCATCCAGGGCAATGAAGTCTGACATTTCTATGGGGATTGGTCTTTTTATTTGCCCCCAATTCCAATTTTCTACTTTCATCATATAGTAACAAAACCATCACCTGCAGTAATAAGAAATGGGAAAATAGTGATGGTCATTTGGATGATGTAAGGCGATGCTCTCAGAGTCTAAGGTGCACACACAAACACATACTGGGTGTTCATTGTCGTTCCAGTCATGTACGATGGATTCAACCCTTGATGCGTCAGAGGATTTTACTGGCAGCAAAAGAATATCTTCACGATTTCCTTCCATTTGCGGCTGAAACCAGGGACACATTTTATTGAGACCCAGATTGCATAACATCTGTGTTCCCGGCCTTACGTTTGTCTGAGAGTTGTTGCTTTTGTCTGGGGGATAGAGAGGGTGATGAGGCGGAAACATGCACAGGCGGCAACACTCCCTTTGGGCTGCCATTTCTCCGAGGTTGCTTCCTTATGAGATGGGACAACAGTTGCCATGGAGAGAAAGGCCGATGAGGATCAACCAATAGAATAAAAACATACTTTTTAGTTCCCAGCCAATTCTCATAATCTTGATGATACCAGTCTCTTAAAGACAAATGTGGAAGCTCCCCGTTAAGCTCAGATTGAACTTCATTTTAGAGAATCTGATCAGCATTGAGTGGAGGGGCTGCATAATTCTGAAGTTCATGAATTTCTGCTACCTCACTACTACCTTTTAAATTTCCTGATCTGATAAAATGTTCCATGACTTCAATCTGTGATTCGATTCAATGGCACATAGTAATTATTAACTTGTTTATTTTGCAGTAACACATTTGTATGCGAAATGAAAACACAATTTATTATTTTGGCTGATAAAATAATTGCTTGGCAGGTGAATTTGTTCCTCTACATGCCACCCTGGCCACTGAGTCGAGTTCATTTCGGACCTTATGTGAAACCTTTTGTCCTTTTGTACTTTCTACAGTGGAATTTAACTTCACTCAACAAATGCAGCTAAATCAATCAGTCCCCATCCTTGAAGACAAAAATGGAAACGTTTCACTGATTCAAATGAATTAAATACCATTTGGAAAAAAAACGTCTTTTAACAAACCACCATCAGGGGAGCATGTTCACATCGTGAAACACTATTAACGGCTGCCCTCTACTTTTTAATGAACAACCAGACAGGATCGCCCCACTGTGGAACATGAAATGTCTTTTGGCATTTGGTTGCTGAGTAATAAGGCTTAACGCCAACAGGCTTTATTAAGGCAGAACCTCGACTGGAATTTCAACTTTGGACACATATACCATTGTGGCAGATTGCGATGAATCACCCCCTCAAATCCCTATCTCACCCCCTCCAGTCTTGTTTTTTTGCAACGACACTGCTGCCAAGGCCTCATCCCACCCAAGCTGCTGCACCTTTCTTCTCTTCTGACATAAATTGGCTAAAAATAAAAAAAAACCTACTTCATGGATGATTTTCTGTGCGCCCTCACATGCAAGCACAAAGAAACACCCTCCACCCTGAACGCGAAACCCTAATCCTATTTGACTGTGTGGTTTTGAGGACCTGTGGCAGGCTAAGGGAAGCAGTAAGCTGCTCTTGTCTTAAGGGCAGCATGTGGCGAGTACGACACATTAATCACGAGGGCAAAAAGAAGCGAGCGGGAGAGAAAGGATTGGAGTGTTAGGTGGGTGGCTGAAAGGTTGTATTGCCAGAAATTTACCATCAGTTTGTCACTGCTGTTGCTTCACATGCTGGAGGCACCTGCAGACCAAGTTGGCACTGCATTACTATTTGTCCAAACGTCAAGCCGGGTGCCTAATCACATCACAAAGCTCTGTTAAATAAATTCATGCAAATGATGGCCAGTATGCAAACACTCCCACAAGATAAATCCGTGTAGATGCAAAGCAAGCAAATGTTTTCTGCCTGCTCATTGTCTAGTGGATTGAGAGTCATGACTTCAGATGCTTGCAAAATATGAATTTTGTATTATATTTGTAATGCTGAGAAGATCCTGAGAGACCGAGGCAATATTACAGTACATTGAGCATGTTAGGAGCATTCCCTGCTGATTTGACTGAGCAACAGTGAGGATTGTGTGAAGCAAAAATGGGTTTAGAAAAGCATGCAGTACAATACACCAAGGACTTAAAAGTATAAGTGGGTTTATTAATGGATAGGCAAATGAACAAAACAGACAATAGAATATGCAGGCAGGATGAAAGGCAACGAGACATGTGCGACTACCAGCATCGCCAAGGGAAGACGTCTTTGTCTTCATGAGAGACATTTTAAGAGTGACAGCTAACCTTGAAAGCACCTTATGATATACTGAGGCATCTTTCCAGAGGTCATTTATTCAAAAGATGCTTATCCCCCGAAGAAGACTTGATAAATGTTGGGACCAAACGCGTGTTTGAAGTCCAGAATTTTCGATTTCCATTGCTCCGTGGACCAGTTCTGAATCTCACATGCCCATCGTAGGTGCTTTCGGTGGTGGACATTCTGACCAGGCTGCGGTCAGAATGCGATGCATTGTGTCTTCAGGCACATCTCTATCAGAACCATCATTCACAGCTCCAGTAGCTCTACTGTTGCTGGGTCCCGAGCCCCACTTTGAGAACCACTGGTCTATTTACACCTCGTCAAAGTTGCTCACATCCCTCTTACCCTTGCCCGTTTTTTCTGCACAACAAATCGATTTTTAGGACCAAATGTTCACTTGCTGCCAAACACATCCTACCCACTGACAGTTGTCATATTAAAGAGATCATCAATGTTATTCGCTGCACCTGTCAGGGGTCATAATGTTATGGCTGATCAGTGTATATGGACCATTTACAGCGAGAATGTGCGGAGGAATACATCCTCTCACTGGCTATGGTTGAACCCAGCATTGCAGAGATATTGCAATTTCTTTTCTTTATTTATTATGTTTAAGGTCAAGGGTACATTTGGATGAATCAGGTATTAAGCTGTATTTATTCGAGCCAGAGTATACAGCCAAAGAAATGTAGGAGACAAGTTCAAAGCTCCAATGGTCGCACCCGATTTATTATGGGAAATGTTGGCACTGCGGTATGGCAAAGAACACGGTTAGAAATGTGTAGCTTCAGTTATCTACATTTACCATCAACAGTGCTGAAAGAAACATGTGAACTAATTCAATGACCGTTCTGTGCAGCCCAAGGAACCATGAAAATGTTTCCAGAGGCACCAGAAAATTAATCCCTCCAACTCCCTTGATCCCTGCAGGGTGAGTGTCTTTGAGTAAAATGACCCTTCGCCGCCAGTCTGTACATCCCAGACGGAAACAGGAGAAAAGGAAACAGACCTTGGATCGACTGAGATATGAAACCTCCTTCTGATAACCTGGAGGCTCCCCAAGTTAATACAACTCTACTTCCTTTTTCTCGTCAGCTCTAGGCAAGATGTTCAAAAAGGTCTGACTTACAAAAGTTCTGCAAAGGCTGATCGTCTTCTCGATGGGGGGGGACTGTTAGTGTTGAATGCTGGAGGCCAACCTCCCATGTCCTTTTAAAATGAGAAGAAAGTTCTCGTTCTGAAAAGGAAGGGAATATGAATTTCTATTATGAGGACACCATCAAACATTCCCAATCAAATGCAGAGTTTGAAATTATCTTTGTTTTTTAGAAATCCTGGATGAAGGTGCCTAAGGTGCCTAAAGGTATATTAATGAACTGGGCTTTACATAAAACCTGTGATAATCCATTTGATCCTTTTCATTTACTCCTCTGCAAGTATGCCTTATCTATCCACTTAGCAATGACTTTAAAACCTGTTGATTGCCTGCTTGTGACATTAAAGGTCACATTTTATGCAAAATCCTCTTCACCATGTTTCTCTAACTCTAATATGTGTCTCTAGTCTGTTTACAAACCCCCCAATGATGAGAAAAGTCCATCCTCTCCGTCTTTTGCCTGCTCCACTTTTCAGAAAATGTGTGCTCAAACAGGCCGTTTGGAGATTTTCCCTTCATGACATCACAAAGGGCAGTAACCCCTCCCCCAGGTGGGTGACACTCCCACAGCTAGGTGTTTGTTCTGCCCTCTGAGTCTGCCTTCTCACCGTAAAGAATAGGACATGGAACGAGAAAGCCCGAGCCACCCAAGCCCTTCCAGAGAGGGGCGTGGTCAGACACAGCTCATTTACATTTAAAGCTACAGACACAGAAACAGCCTGTTCTGAGCAGGGCTGAAATAGAGGGGTTTATAGTCATGATCAAATACAAGATCAGAGTGGATTTAGAACAAGACACTTCACACACATGTTTTGAGGAGCTCTGAGACTTATTTACACTGAAGAGGAGGAGGATATGTGACCTTTAAAATCATTAAACCTTTTTGTCTTAGCCTCAGGTGCTTCAAAGATCAGTCGAAAGTTGTTTACAAAGGTGTTCAGAAACACACAAAAGATTGCTTAAGATGTCGCTTTCGTAATGCTTTGTTGTTCTTCTCTAAAAGTCGGCTGGCTGATTTTTGACAAGAGGAAATTATGAAATCGAAGGTTTATTAAGTTTTCTATCGTAGAGTCATTACCGTGTCTTTAAGGAGCGTAATTTGTCATCCGTGACAGCTGATCTGCCATAAGAGAGAAAACTGGGAGAGGGGGGGTTTGGGGGGGTGATGTCGTCCACCCATCCATACAGCAACCTGTTGTGTGACCAATACTAACAGTTCACTAATGGGCTCCCAATCACTCTCACCATGGTAACCTTGCTGCTCCTGCTGAGCATGACTCTGGTTGTGAAGTGGTGCAGATCAGGTTTGATGGACTTCCAGCATAGCTCTCAACTACTTAAGCAAAGGCTGAGAGAGAGAGAGAGAGAGAGAGAGAGAGAGCTCAGCATGCTTTGTGACTGATTTTCCGTGATTGGCTGTAACATTTTCTTGACAAACTTTTACAGATAATTATAATTACAGTGTTCTCTTCACATTATAATTATAATAAAATATTATAACGTTCAGTGCTTGTTTCGGAGTGGTAAAAAGGAAAATGTTGTATAAGCATTGGAATGGCAGCAAACGGTTGCAGTCACAGTCAGAACCAAATGAAAAAGAAATGTGCCTTGATGCAGGATGAGGGAAACATACACGATAGTCCAAAAGGCTCCAGGGAGTGTGAAACATATACATCCAATATTTTGTCTCTCCTTTACTTCAAACCACTCCACCATTCATTCCCTTTCAGCCGCAGCCTCACACGTTGCCTTTGGCTTCCAGCAGCCATGCAAAACTGGAACCATCTGTAGCTCCGGTAATGATGGTGGCAGAGAGACCAACGTGGCTTTGAAAGACATCTCTTTGACGTTGAAGAGGCCAAGATAGGAAACCCAGGATCCAGATGCTCCAACTTCAGGAGCAGCGCAGCAGCTTTGAAACCTTAAATGAGGTGCAGGAAGAACCGCTGGCTGTAATCATCTGGCTTTCTGTATCTCTATCTCTTTGACCACGCCTTGACGAGATAGAAGTCAAAAGTTAAAAATATACAGGGCCCAAGGGCATACTAGACCATTAACTCTTTCTGGCCTTGCTCTACCCCGCTTTCTCAGCCAATCAGGTCGTGGCAGATGGCTGCCCACCACTGAGTCTGATTCTGCTCGAGGTTTCTGACTGAAGGAAGTTTGTCCTTGCCAGCGTTGCCAAGTGTTGGCTCATGGTGGAACAACGTTGGATCTCTTTTAGTTATCCATCCATCCATTATCTATACCGTTTTTCCGGTTGGTGGTCGTGGGGGCTGGAGCCAAGCCAGCTGTCATTGGGCGAGAGGCGGGGTACGCTCTGCACTGCATGGTCGCCAGTCAATCACTGACATAGTGAACCATCCAGACTCTCAATCACACCTACGAGCAATGTAGAGTCACCAGTTAACCTAACGAGCATGTCTGTGGACTGTGGGAGGAAGCCGGAGTACCCGGAGAGAACCCACACATGCACGGGGAGAACATGCACAGAAAGAAAGACCCTGTTAGCCTGACAGCCCTCTTTTAATAATATAGTAGGTAAAATGTTATTAGATATCTTTTGTTTTAATTGTATGCCTTATAAATAAAAATGTATTGATCGGTTGACTCACCCCCAGAAGACTCAGCTAGCAGCTGGTGTGAAGGTCCACATGGAGGTCCAAGCGTTGCAGCTCTTTGTCTAACTGTCTGTGGTTACAAAGTGGTTTTGAATTGTATTAATACAGACCAGTTGGTGTGTTTAAAACATCTCTATTTTTTAAATATACTTTATTAATCCCTGAGGACAATTCTGGTTTTAAACTCTGTTATTGAGAGACATGCTATTATTGAATCACACACATGCAACCACAGGATCTGTAGACATGCATTAGTGACCACCAGAGGGGTTGAGGGTTTGCTCAAGGGCACCTCGGCAGTGCTCGGGAAGTGCCCTGGCACCTCTCCAGCTACCAGAACAACTTCTATATTTTGGCCCGCATCGGGACTTGGACCGGCGACCCTTCAGTTCCCAACCCAAGTCCCTACTGACTGAGCTACTGCCGCCCCAAATATTTAAATGTTACCCAGCTCATGGTTCATTAGTTAACAGTGAAAAGCTGAATGAACAGAAATCACTCTTAGCATTTAACACCGACAGAGAGCTGAGACTCAGATTCATAGGCGAGGAGGAGAGAGCGAATGTGAGGAAGCCACAATGCAGAACGTGTTGTTTTAAATGCATTCAACTTTAAAGTCTATCTGAACAGTCCTGGTGTGAGCTGGATTACTCTGATCTTGACAGCTTTCAAAGTTTGCTCCTGCTCTTGCTGCATCCCGATGATGAGCAGCACGGCTGTGCACAGGGCACACATCGATCCTCTTAATAAACAGGAATGTTTTGTTGTTTATCAAATATGATTCTGGTTTGACTTTCTAATCTCTGATGATTGACATGCAACCAACAGCAGGATAGGATCCAAATAAAGTAACATACATGAAACTAACATTACATCAAGGGTCGTCTGAGCTGTTTGTCTTTGATCTGAGTACCGACACGCTGCGAGCGTGGAAAAGAAAACCGTTCTAAAGAGGAGACGCATCAGTTGATCAAGTGTTTAAGACTTGACAGGTGTTTCTAAAAATCCAAGAGTGGTACATTAAAGTACCTGCTAATTATGAGAACAAATAAAGCCCTGATGTTTTTTACATTTCAAAAGCACAGAGGCTGAATTATTCACGAGGGATCGGAATATTGGACACAACTAAAGAGGTGTACTATATGGATATCTTCTCTGGATCTATTCACGTGATCAGAGCAGGAGACACGAGACATCAGTGGACGTCTTTGTCTGTTTGTTTTTTATCTTCCATGCTAAGCACATCATCTTTTGAAGAAGTCTTTCTCTGTGTTTTTGACTTAAATCGAAGGCTGAAGGACAAGCTGAAGTTAATAAAAACTCACATTTACTCTGCAGCGTAAAGGAAGCGTAATAATGAATACACTTCAGTGCCTGACTGATTTGACACTTACCTGCTGTGCCTCCGTCGCCTCCTCCGACATACATTTGCATGCTGCAATGATGAGCACCAGGTGCTGGAGGACACTAACGAGACATAATTACTTTGCAGACCTCGCAGTGTCCGGAGAAAAACACCGGCATTATAACAGACGTGTCTGCTACTTTCTTATATGCCTTTCCCAAGGCCACACGGAGAACATTACATTACTGTCAAACATGAAGTCTGTTAGTGGAGGATGTTGCCAGCATGGATTGACAAGAATTAAAGGCAGAAATAAGAGAAATAACGTCCTAAACGACAGCTGCAGCAGAATCGGACTCTCTGCTGTCCGTCTATATGCTCAGTGCTCTCATAGATTCAAACACGACTTACGCCTCGATCTGTCTATGCCTACTGTCTGGTGGCCACAGGGCCGTGTCCGCACATTAAACTGATTTGATCTGTCTTTCTTTAACCCATTTCAACCTTTATAGCTGTGTTTACTGCAAATGAAGGCCCACAGTGGGTTTTTATTAGTGTGCAAAACAAATGGAAGCCCTTTTATACGTTGCTTTTCTCTTTTATTTGCATTAAGAAGGCAAAATCCTCGCGCTTTATACAACGTCTTCCAAACAGGAGACTGGAAGAACTAATAAAAAAAAGAGTGCTTTTTTATACGACGGTGTTCTCTGGAAGAAAGCAAAAGACCCACAGCACTGACTCACGATTTACTGTCGAAGAACAATTCACTGCCACAACCGTCAGCATCAGAAATGCAAAAAGAAAGGACATTTTGTCAGCAGCTTCTGCTCCTCTTCTCCTCACCCTGATCTCCCACTAACTGTGTCATTATAACAACCTGCTCTTTGCTTTTCAAACACCTCTGAAGAAGCGAGTCGGGAGATGTCGAAGAAATCCCTTCAAGGAGAGATCCAGATATTTACTTTAAACTGCGCTGCTGCGACTCACTAAAAATCCTCAGCAGCTGCTGCAGAGATGCATTTGAAACACGCAGAGTTACTGAGCACGTCTTGTTGGTTATAATTATGTACAGCGTAGAATATGGATTAGTGCTTCCTGTGGATCATACAGACGGTTATAAAGGTAAAAGCAATGATTACACGTCCCTGACAGGTAAACATAAAATCCCTCTCTGCTTTCAAGCTGTGTTTTTTCTCAGCGTCGCAGCATGCTGCAATACAAATGCTGCAATACAAAGGTGTTTCCAGACCAAACAGTTCTGGGAACTTTTTTAAAGAGGAACTAACCACCCGGGAGTTCCCTGAGAACGACACACCATGGGGACTTTTTCTGCTTTCACAACACCATGGTGCTGGGAGAGTACCTACTCCGAAGTAGGAGCTAAAAAGGTTCCTCATGAGGCGCCGGTAGCCTAGTGGTTAGTGCGCACGCCTCCATGTACAGAGGCTGTAGTCCTCCAAGAAGGCAGACCAGATTCAAATCGACCCGTGGCTCCTTTCCCGCATGTCATTCTCCACTCTCTCACCACGATTTCTGACCAAGGATTTACAAGATATCCACTGTCTAAATAAAGACATAAAAAGCCCAAAATAAACTTAAAATAAGGTTCCTCTAAATGATGTTCTAGGAACTAAAATAGTTCAAATTTCCTGCGGTGCAGAATCAATAACAAAGGGGGACGGTTCCAACAGTTACTAGAACTGGAAATGCCTAATTTCTCCGCAGTCCCCCTTTGTATGTTCCTACAAAATGAACTTTCATAAGTTTCTTCATATGCAAACTTTGTAAGTCTGTATCTTTGAGTCGGAGAAGAGCGAGAGAGATTATTCTCATTCAGACGGGTATGATTAATCTGACACACTTTATGTGGCACAGGTGCTGTTCCTCACAAAATGAAGATAAAACCAGTTTGGTTTTTGCTCAAATTGCCCTAAAATGTACAGATTGTCTAATCCAGTACGTCATCCCTTCGTGAAAATGTGATTGATACTTTTAGCTGCATCCATTTGAAACCATTATACATGTTTCTATTTTCTCCCTGCCTCATTTGAAAAACTTTCTTCACAGTATACTTTCTCCATATGATATGCGAATACGAGCGCTGAGAGGGGAGATATACCTGGAGATTAAGATGTTTCCACACTTTATTAGCACCTCCTGTCAGCACTCAGGTGTCTCAGGTGAGATATTCCCTCCTGAAATGACGCTCTGCAGCAATCACTGAAGGGGGCCGTCAATCACGCCAAAAGGGGAGAGAAACATGTTGCTGACACTTAACATAAATAAGTCACATTTAGAAAATCTAATTCACACACTGAGAGTACCTGCGCTGAGCTGTTGATCATCTAGAGCTACTGATATTGAATCCTGAGTGAAGAGTTTAATGAGACTGTTTATTCACTGTTATCACCACCTTTCAACCAATCAGGGTTTTTGTTGTTTTTGCAAGCAGATGTCAAGACATGGCGTTAAATGGTACACCAATAACATTTCTTACACTGTCAAGTCTTAAAGGTCGCATGTCATGTCAAATCCACTTCACCATGTTTCTCTAACTCTAATATGTGTCTCTAGTCTGTCTACAAACCCCCCAATGATGGGAAAAGTCCATCCTCTCCATCTTTTGCCTGCTCCACTTTTCAGAAAATGCGTGCTCAAACAGGCCGTTTGGAGATTTTCCCTTCATGACATCACAAAGGGCAGTAACCCCTCCCCCAGGTGGGTGACACTCCCACAGCTAGGTGTTTGTTCTGCCCTCTGAGTCTGCCTTCTCACCGTAAACAATAGGACATGGAGCGAGAAAGCCCGAGCCACCCAAGCCCTTCCAGAGAGGGGCGTGGTCAGACACAGCTCATTTACATTTAAAGCTACAGACACAGAAACAGCCTGTTCTGAGCAGGGCTGAAATAGAGGGGTTTATAGGCATGATCAAATACAGGAGCAGAGTGGATTTAGAACAAGACACTTCACACACATGTTTTGAGGAGCTCTGAGACATATCTTAAAAACTCTCAGAGTGTCCAGCTGCCTGTGAGTGTGACATTTTCTCTTTCTTCCTCGTGTACGAAGCCGTGAGTCAGAGGCCTGTCCTGTGACACAGCTTTACCAATTATTATGCAGGAATAGCAATTAGGCACACACAAGATTGTCAAGGTCAAATGTAACGGCTCCCTTTATAAATAAGACATCAACAGGCTGTGCTCTGAAATAATAGTAATACAAGCAATACCATAATAGGCGGGATAAGACTTTGGCTTACTGTAGCGAGGTTCTGATGGAACAGCACTGCATACTCAATCAGACATTTCCGACTCTGCAGCTTGTGTTGAGTTTGGATTTGTACTTCTGACTCATAGTCCAAAAATGTTGATTTAGCATTTTATATTTAAACCTGTTTTCTTTGGAATACGCCAGTGATGCCGACGTCATTTACTCGTAAGAGTCGAACAGCATTGGAGCTCCTATTTAGGTGATTCGATGGGACCACTTTACTGTTTTTCACTGTGTTTATTCAGTCTTTGCCGGTAAGTCACCTTGGACCAAATCGTACCACTCAGTCCAACACCAGGGCGAGAAAATATATACTTGTCCTCTTGATCCTACCCCTCAACTACAAAATTCATCAGCAGAGGGATCAGGAGCGGGAGCTGTCAGAGTATCCATCATCATTGTCAGAAAAATCACATCTGTATTCATCAATAGCCACGGGGCAAAATGTGAACCTGCTTATCATCCCTCATGGGCCACTTATAGGGGTCACACTTGAAAAGTCAAAGACAGATTCTGAATGCTGAGGTATTGTGCTAAATAAACTAGTAGATTTATAAGGTAAAGGCTCAACACACTCTCAGTTTTCTGCCGGAGAAGAAATCTCTCCCAACAATCTGTGTCCAAAGCCTCTGGAAATGGAGTTTACAACAGATCAAACTTATCCAATCAGCTCTGGCTTTTGGATTAAGGTCTGGCATTTGAAGTTTTCATAACTTAATCTTGTTTATTACAAATATCTGACCTTCTTTTTGATCTCTTGGGTCTGTTTAGAAGATCATTACAAAGCCCCCGAGGGTTCGTCTTTGTGCTTCACAGTCGTTTGTGTCCAAAAGCTCGACTCAGAGCTGAGATTGCGAGCCTGATTGAAGCTGCAGTGAAGAACCACACTGCTATTTCAGGAACAAATCACTCATTTGCTACTGCAGTAAAAAAAAATAGAGGATGAATAAATGTTGAGTAAGATCTTTTTTGAGCCGTTTCCTTTGCTTGTAAGGTTCCCCCGTGGGGGAGGAAAAGGAGACAAACAAATTAGAAGTAACCTCAGCGGGAGAGGTCAGGCATCTGCTACAATCTTCCCCCCGTCACTTTGAGAAAAGAGGCCACTTTGCATTCTGTGGCGGATTTCTCCCCTGAGCAAAACATAAAGTCAAATAGCCACAGAATGATTTCCCCAACCTGACCTCTACAGAGATGATACCTACTTACCACACACAATTACGGTCTTATTGACTTGCAAAACATTGTTGGTGCAGTGTCTTCCGGGGGGCTGAGCAAGTGAGAATCAGTATGACACGAGGAAGAGGCGCAGAGGGCACCGGTTTGTTGTTTTGTGTTCGTTCTCAGAGTTTTTTTGTTTTAACTTTGCTGGAGAAATAAGGACGTCAATGTCAGATTTATTCTTTCTTCATCTGAATGAAATATCGTAACGTCCAATGACAAGAAACGGGAGATATTAGACACAATCACTATTTTGATCGTAACTATAAAGAACCAAAAACGTATTTTTTTATTTTCAGATACGACTCCTGCAGGAGAGCATGGGACGGCACGACCTTTGAAGTCAAGAGAATATAATACGTGTATGCCGTGCCTTCTTTGCTTGTTTACTCTCTAATGGGGATGTTTTTTAATTTAATTTAGTTAAATGAATCAAATGCAAATCATTGGAACGTGCATAAATAAAAAGTGGTACTGGTTTGTGTTTTCATGCCTTGTTGGAACTTCCAGCTTGATGTCACAGACCTTTTTAACAAATAATTATCCTGATTGAAATGTTGGTTTGAAGGCTTTACTTTCAGGCATGTCATTTAATATATAAGGGCCCTTTGTCCACCTTGTGTTTCCTCCAGGCAGAAAAGTGCTGGCTGTGCTGTGTGAGTGTTTGCATGAAGCAAAGTTTGTTCATGTAGGACACATTTTAAGGTTTACTTTGAACGCAGGTCTCTAACACAACACTGACTGCTACGTATATTCCACCAGATGCGTGTTCAGCATCAAGTGGTCCAGCTCAGCTCCGTCTCAGCTCTGACAGTCCGCAGCCGTCTGCAGCAGATACACAAGGCTTCTATTTTTGCAGGATGCCGGAGCACGGCGCATCAATTCACCACAGAGCAGATCGAGTGGAACAGGAAGTCAGACACCGAAACAACATTGAAATATCTGGTTTATTTTCAGAATAAAACACTCAATGACCTTATGTGTGTTTGTTGTTGTGTTCATAAGGCTTTTATACAACATGCATCGTGTTATCTTGCGCAGTCCCTCGTGATTCTCTTATTACCACAGGAAAGTCTCAGGACTCCACCTGTCTGGCAGTGCCTGTGGGTGTTGGTGAAGGAGTGAGCACATGGCCGTTCCGGAGCGGAGCTACCACGCATGGCACAGGTATCTGGTGGAAGTTCTGAATAACTCTGAAGTCCTGTTTGGAAGTCACTGACATCCACCAAATGATCATCAATAGCCTGACTCTCCATTCCTTTGCACAAAGGACTGACTTCTTCTCATTGCCAAACTTTGGCTTTGGACATAAACCAATATGTCTTTGTAGTGAGGGGAAGTCAGAGCTGGTTCAAAATCCAAAGATTTTTGTTATTCCGATCTATGAGCGGCCTCATTATAGCACTGGAATTATCTACATTACAACATGCCAACTCTCAGTGTGACACTCTGCCTAAACTCTTAGTCGTTATTTATTCACCAAACGAGCATCTTTTTGGAAGAAAAATCTGACAGGAAAAGTTTGACTAAATGTTGCATTGATAAAGTAACTTTCTCATGTATAACTATATCCACAAAGCAGGAAGGACCCTTTACACCGAGGAAACCATGTGTGTGCTGCCACTCTGTAACAGATGTTAAGTGCAGATTAGAGCCGGCAGTTTGATTAGGTAAGGATTTTCCTGTCAGGAAAGGGAAAAGGTAAGGGTCTGTGCCGACGCTGGCACATCCCTTCCTTTCTCTTATCCTTCCACTGATTAATGGCAGAATCCTAGAGTCCTCTGAAGGATCGCTGAGGCCCAGGGAAACCTCCAGAGATGAGGCTCCCTGCCAATTACCTTCCTCAATAATGTTCGCTCAATGGCTGAATGACAGGGACCGACCCCCAGGGGATCTGAGTGGGCTGCTTTTCGAGAGGAGAGTCGGAGGCTTCACGAGTGCTGTGGCTGCATATGGAAACATTTGTAGGTGGGGAGGGGAGGGGGGTAAAGCTTTATTACAATAGCAATGCTTCGGCGAGTTATGGTTCTGCTTCCGTTCTTTGATTATGTATGACTGTGTGAGGAGGAAAAAACCAAGTGAGCCAACCTTGGAAGAGTGAAAATACAAAATGTGGGCGTGATTTTGAGTTGGCCGTAAATATAATTTATACTGATAGAGAAGTGTGACTGTTCTCTTTGGAGGAAAATAACCAAGTAGGAGAAATACCACTCTGAGTAACAGTGTGTACATCCTATTCTTAGTTCTATCCTCGCAAACGTAGGTTCCAGTGACTCATCTACAAATGTGGTATGTTCTCAAATAACCCACAATCTAAAGTACAAAAAGAACAAAATTAAGAGAAATTACGTGCAAAAACATGAGCGGAGCAAACCCTTTTCATTGCAAGAGATTCATAAGAGAGAGGAAAGAGATTTGTACCTTCAAGTGCAAAGGTACAAGGACTTGAAACTCCTCCACCTTTGGAGAACTTCCCCTCAGATTCTGCAGATAAGCAGCCCTGAAAGGAGAGATTAGGAGCTTGCAGGCAAATCTGCTTCTCCCTGCTGATTTGGGCATCCATTTTAATGGGGACACTTAACACTCATTCAGGAGCTAGACCCTGAGACTCGCTGGGTTCCTCCCAACGCAGTCACTCTACTCCCGGAGTAGGGAACCGGTAGCCATTGTGAGCATCAAAAATGCATTACCTATGCTCCTCTGTCTGCTCAGCATTCTCAACAGTGGCACGGCGGATTGTCAGCACTGTCACCTTGCTGACAGCGGAGCAGTTTGTAGGCTAAAGAGTAACAGGGCTGTAAAGAGCTGAGCTACATCCAAAGCAAATCACAGAAATAAGTGGCTGTATGTCAGTGCTCTCATTTTGAGAGTGTTTTGAAAAGGGCCCATTCTTTTACGGAGCTTAGAAATGCACATTTCTTTTGGTCCCCATACTTGTCAAATACTGTATGTCGACACAGAAACTGAACAAAGATTTCAGAGCTTCACAGAGAAAATCTACAGTTCTTTAACAGAGCAGAAAGTTTCGTTTCTGATGTCTTAAGACTTGATGCTTAACTCCATTCTTCTTCTTTTTCCGGCATACAGATCGATCCTGGACCAAAATCTCATTAATTGCTTCACTACCAGGCGACTTGCATCCTGCTTCTCCGAGAGTGGGACCATCCAATCCTTCGGGGGCCAACACACACTCTCTACAAAATCGATTCCAAAGACACTGGAGGTAAAATGTCAGCCTCTCTGTGATAAGGAACATCAGCAGAAAGGTGTAATTGAAATTATAAAGACTTTCTTTGATCTGTCTAAAGTTGGACCCTTCCTGTACAGAGCTTTAATCCTTCTTGCGTTTATTCTCGGCTGGCAGAAAGTGTGATTTTCTAATTGCACAGAGTTTTCAATCCTGTTAACTATAAAAGATATCAAGTCTCTGAATCCATGGAAGAGGAAACGTTACCATACATACCATTAAGATAATACAAACGATGTAAACAGCTCTGAACGTTTTGGATTGGGCACTGAATGGACTGCCAGAACGTCTGAATACAGCGTCCAGACAAAAACAAAAAATACCTGTATGGATCATTTCTGCATTTGTACTCTCTAGGGTTAATCCAATTCCAATACCACTACTGCTACTGATATCATAATTAGAAATGCTTCTGATATATCCTAAAATACTTTAAGCTAAGGGAAGCTAAGCTAAGGTTATTTGTACCCAGGAGGTTTGGTTTAGAGTGAGAGAGTCGGCCTCCTTTTACAGACAACAGGACAAAACAGTGCTCAGTACTGACGAGTCCAATGACTAAATCATACTTTCACTCACCTGCATAGGTGTCAGGAAAAGTCTAAAATGAAATGACTTTTGGTGATGTTCCCGTTTCTTGCAAAAGATGAAGCAGACAAACTGATGATGACGATATGAAGAAGTGATGATTGATTAGTTAGTTGACGGTAAGAACTGCGTGTTCCCACCACGCCACCAACTTCCTGTTCACCTGTGACATAGAAACCAGGGAACTACCGATACGAGATTTTTGGGGCCGATGCAGAAAAAAATCTGATGCCGATATATCGGCTGATAACTTTCTTATATCTATGTTGGATCTGTAGATATAGATATACGTACACATTTATTGTGTTGATCCCTGATGTGTTATCACACACTTGTTGAAAATTTATAATGAAGACAAGATGCTCACTCAACTGGAAATAACTGAGCATGTACGTGCGTCATCGCTCGACACTCTGCAGAGTGATGATGCTTGTTGTAATCCATATAGCGCCCTCTGCTGGTGACAGAGAACTGCTAGTGTAACACAATGAAACTCAAATGAAATGATGTTTGACTGCTGAATAAATCGAGTAATATCGGAGGGAAAATTTGCCGATATTGATAGTCTCTGGATACGCTAATATCAGCTGATATTATCAGCTTGCTGATTAATCGGTCGGGTCATACTACCTGACCAACTAACCCACACTATCAATTATCACCACCTAGTGTCAAATTTAAGTAAATCATAAACAGGTAATCTAAACTATTTCATTAAAATACAATAACGATACACACAGAACGGTCTCCTACAGGAGAAATGAGGTTTGAGATGACCTTTGTTTTCTTTGTTTTGTTTGCAGGAAGGTGTCTCAAATGTTTCATAATCATAAAGTCATTATTTTCTTACAATCCCTTCCCAACAAATGACTTCGGTTAGTCTTTCTTTGACGGGATTAAAATGGGAAATACTGTCAGAACCCCTCAGGAGAAAACTAATTTCAAACCATTACAGACACAAAAACACGGCCAATTAGGATGAGTGAAGCTCTGCAACAATGGGCCCCTGTCAAATTATTTTTCTCATTTCGCCTTTTTCTTCTTCCCAACAAACAGATATTTCACACCATTACACAGTAGTAGCGCAGCACATGCTGTGAACATCCATGTCACTTCTATTTTCCTACAATTCATGGCTATGTGGCTGAGTCGTTATGTCTTATTCAGCGCCTGAGGGAAGATACATAACTGATAAGAGCAAAAAAAACAATGAAGAAAACACACGAGCGGAGTCATGGGATTTGTCTCAAAATGGTGAAAGTGCATCTGATCCGTCAAACAACAAGATTTTTGAGATATATCCTGACATGAGCACTCACTGGCCCTCTGCCCTGCAACCATTTCCCCAAAGAACAGCTATTTGTTCTCCTGTATTAGTTATTACGGAGCTGACATTCAGGTCTGTTCCTGCACCCTATCACCTAGAATGCAGACTACAAGAAGGCATTTCGTTCTGAGCATCTTTTCCCGGTAAAAACAGAGCATGCAGCAGCACTGTAGTACATTTTCATTAGCATACAGTACGAGGAACACTTTTGTGGGCAGAATATTAATGTGTTTTGCAGAGTAATGTGACAAGCGTACATCTTGGCCTATGGGCTCAACTGAGCAGGAAGAGAAGAATGAAAAGGGAGAAAGTATTTAATGGTGTTTGGGTTCCAACGGCTGGGAGGTGAAAAGGAAATTAGAATTATCTATAATGTGGTAACAAGAAAAAGTGGATAGCTCAAATGGTGCACTGCCAGATTTTAAGGGGCAGAATTGAAAAATACGAGCTAACATACTGGCTGCGTAGGATGGGCTACAATTAATGGTACTAAACTGTAACTGTCTTAAATCCATTCAAGATTGAAAAAAGACCTTTTTCCGCTTATTGCTTCAAGGAATAAAAAAGAAAAACTCCAAATGTCGAATATTAATTCAGCACATGACACCCTGTAAGTGGTTCAAGCCCAACAGAAGTGCCAATTAGTTTGTGCATTTAAGTGCTGCATTGAATCACGGACCGTGTTTAGATCCTGACAGCATATCGCCTATATTTAACATCCCGTAACAAATCCACAAAGAGAGCGTTTCACAGCGGCAGCAGTGCCACAAGCAAGATGTACGCTACAGACGATATCAATTGATACCTCTTTTCATCTCCCAGCTATCCAAACATCTTCCCCTCCATCCCCCCAGTCCCCTCCCCACTTTGTCATTTCATGTCATACTTCTTTTGTGTTTGTTTGAATTCCCCGTAGGCTCAAATGGAACTGACAACAGGATCAGCTCCTTTGGTCGACTTGTCAGACGATTGAATTGTCTGCTTCATCTCAACCCAATTCATTGACCTTCTGTCTGCCGTCGACAGGAGAACGGCGAAGGTGGAGTCTGAACTCACCCACCTCTGTAGCCGGCTGATCAACCTGAGGAAGTCATCGATACTGTTGTGTTCACACTCGATCACACTGGTAAATTACAGTTCAGTGTGAAACATGCTGTCACCGGCAGAGAGAACAATGATTTTGAATGAAAGAATGAATGCAGGGTCGGACTGCATGTGCCTCAGATGTTTCATTTGTATGATGTGGGACGACACCCAATACATGGCCCGGGATAATGACAGCATTACGATACAGGGATTCTGTGATAATTCATATCACAAGACAATCATGTAGAGATACACCATAATGTCTGATTAACTGAAGAATAGAAAAGACACTATAAAGAGTTTTGTATTTATTCACTGCAATTTGGAGTCCATTTTAAACTTCTTAGTGCACTTCATCCTTTAACTTCCTGTCACCGCTGTCCCACATTATCCCGCTGTCTTCTTCTTCTTTGGACATTTATCTCCTGTTCACGTTACCCTCATTCATTCATAAGGGTCACCATGAGGAGTCATGAGTGGTGACTCGGTGAGTCAAACTGACAGGGAATTCTGTTTAAATGGTAAAATGGACTTAAGTTTGTGTACTGCTCGTCTAGTCTTAGCGTCTCAAAGGGTCACCACAGGTCACCTTCACACACTGGTGGCAGAGGCTGCTAAGTAACGTGTCCATTCGTATTAACTCGTCCCATTCATACATGTTCAAACGCTGCTGACGGGACCCATTTGGGGTTCAGAGTCTTGCCCTAGGACACTTCAACATGTGGCTGCAGGAGTTGAGGATTGAAACCTTGACCTTCCGTTTAAGAGACGACCGACTCTACCACCTGAGCCACAGCCGCCCCTTCACCAAAACACCAATTGCCCAAAGCTTTTGTTGCTTCCACAACATAATCCTCTGAAGACATGAGGGATATATTCCATGTTTGTTGACATTTAATAAGTGCCTGATTGACAAAAAAAAGTCACTCCAAGCTAATGATCTGATTTTGTTCCTGTGTGAAGGCCTCCGACTTTGATGAAAGACCACGATCATCTGATCGTAAGTAGTTGCTAGGCAGCTTTACTTCTCATTAACACTGACACAGATCACACACACACATGAACACACGTTAACACACAGTGCAGCATCTACAAAATAAACGAAAAAAAGTCAGACTAAGAAGTAATCAAGAGTATAAAGTCATATGAATGTCTCCCTGCAGTAGATAAAAAGGAACACTGAATGTTGTTTGCAGCTGGAGACCCTCAACCCTCTTTGTCCATGATGGTTTTCATACCAGCAAACACCTCATCCACAGAGCGAGACGCGTCTACAGTAGGCACCGTGCCGAGTTTCTTATACAGTGCAATGATTGGCTGTGTAGACTGCAGGTAAGTTTAGATTCTTTCCTCCAAACTTTCTCAATCATCCGTGCATCCGCTGCTCTTCCCTCTTTCTAGACGTGTTGATGCAAACCTCATTACTGCAGTCGATGAAAAGCACAAACTTGACATCTGCTTTGCCATCCATGACGGTGTTCCAGCCCTCCGAGGTTGTCCTCATTACAGGGGAAACAAGTCTACGAGGAAGTGGAACTTATTAGGTGACTCAGCTTCTATTTAGAGCACCGTATCTTTTTTTATGGGAATATTGGTCTTTGGCACCAGCGATTCTATAATCGTATCATACTAGTCAGGACAACAATATAATGCTTTATCGATATTTTATCCCAATGTAATATTTTCACACAATGCAAAGCCAAGTGATAATGGACCATTGTCCCATCCAGTATCAGAAAAGGATTTTAGTTGCACTCATAAATTAGGCAAACCCTTCTCTAAGCAGCACATGTCCCATTATTCTAGAGCCCGACCGATTAATCGTCCAGCCGATAATATCGGCCGATATTAGCGTATCCAGTGAGTATCGGTATCGGCTAGTTTTGTCTCCGATATCACTCGATTTATTCACCAGTCAAATAGCATTTAATTTGAGTTTCATTGTTTTAAACTAGCAGTTCTCTGTCACCAGCAGAGGGCGCTGTATGAAATACAACAAGCATCATCACTCTGCAGAGTGTCGAGCGGTGACGCACGTACATGCTCAGTTACTTTCCAGTCGAGTGACCATCTTGTCTTCATTATAAATCTTTGTGTTTAATAACTGCATCTGAGGGATGTATCTGTATCTATCTCTAAAGATCAAAGATCGAGCTGAGAAAGATATCGGCCGATATATCGGTATTAGATTTTTTTCTCTCCCCTACATCGATATCGGTTTCCGCCCCAAAAATCCTCTATCAGTCAGACCCTTCATTTGACATCTTATTTTGTTTTTCCACTTATAAACTGGGCCTGCCCCGGCCCTCAGGCAAGCGAGGAGTAAGTGAACCTTTTTAAACATCCAACAAGTTTAGCAGCCCGAGCTAAAGGAGATTGAATGTTGGACTTAAAATCGGCGGGTTAACAGAAACAAAAACTCAACTCAATGTTTCTTTGTGTCTTCTAGATGTGATAGTATTTCAGTATGGTATTTTAGCTACTTTGCTGCGCTAAAAAACTAATGTAGCTTTAAGTCTGAAATCTATTACATGAAAACAGACACGCATTGCTTCTTCTTGTTATGACAAAGTTTGTCAAATCTCACTGAGAAACAGACGATGCAGATGTCCGTAGAATAGACGGAAAAAAAACAACAAGAAATCCAACAATTGAATTTAAAAGTGGTAATTCTGGAGGCCATTTATGTCAAACCAGTCATTGACCCAGGAGAATCAACAGGGGATTAGCCATTCAAAGATTGGTCGAGGGCAAGATGGCCGCCCCCTGCTGAACCCACAAGCCACAGGTAGAGATCTTAGATCGGCTTAACAGAAGACGGTGCTAATCGCATTAAAGTGACAAACATCATTGACTGGTCTTAGTAATGGGGGCTAGTTGGTGTTAAATAGTTCAAGGAGGCTAATAGGATCTGAGTTTCTTATTGATTGTCAATCTGGTGGGACTGGTAAACAAAACATTTCCCAACAGACCTGTTTTAAAGAGCAATGCCTTCCATAGCAGGATATGAGAATGCTGTTGTTGCACAGTCTGTGATCCACTGTGGTCATATAAAGCGTCACTTAGCTCAACTAAAGTATTAAAAGCAAATCACAGAATCACGATTTCCTTTTTCTCATCTCTTCATCCGCACTGATGTTCCTTTTTTTATTGCAGTGTCCACTTGTAAAAAGCAGGCCGAGCGAATAGAAATGAAAAGCCTTATTTCACTTTGCTATCGATACAATCCCCGCACCCCTCCCCTCCCCTGCAGTTTTTCCAGAGGTTAAAATTACCCTGAATGTTTGTGTTCAGTCCCTCTTCAGACCAAGACAAATATTGCCAATCTGGCGTCTTCTGGCTCCGGCTGCACTCTTACTCTGCGCCCAGAGAGAAAAATGGTCTGCTTTCCCAAAGGGGCACAGCGAATAGAGCTATGTGCGAGGCTATCAGGGCTGTGCAACTTACGGATGGCATAGACATTAAATTGCACTTTCTCTCCAAAAAGAATGCCATTTATCTCTTCAACTGGGAGCCATCTGATTGGTGGAGATGGCTCTCTTTGTACAGATGTCAGGGGTGACATTTGGAGACATCCAGCAAAAATGGAATGTTTGGAGTCAGTCAGTGCAATAGCTCAAATGTTGACAGCTGGGGAATATGCCAAGCCCTTAGAGAGCGCATCCCTCAAGTGAAACATTTTTGGAGATTGGATCCACATTGTGCCAGATGGAACAAGATTATGATACACTGTCTGCTCTGACAGCATCTGGCCTTGTACAAGTTATCACAGAATGCTAAATTTGATCACATTGATATTTACCTGTCTCGGAGTCTGCATTTTCACACCAACACCAGGACTTTATTGCCTATACTTTACCGTATAGGTCCCACATTACCCCGATCCTTTCCCCCCTTCATTGGCTGCCCGTCACATACAGGATTGATTTTCAGATTGTTTTAATAACTTTTCAAACACAACACAGTCTGGTATCCATTTAAATTACAGAGCTATTGACACGTTATGCTCCAAACCGTGATCTAAGATCCTCAAGAGTACCTTCATTAGTTGTTCCTAGGTCGAGGCTGGTAACCAGGGGCGACCAGGCATTAGCCATCTGAGCCCCTCAGGTGAGTCCCTGCCCGAGGACTTTAGGCTGGCAAACTCATTACCTGTTTTTAAATCTTCTCTTATAGGGAGGCTTTTTAAAATGATTGATTTGTCATTTTTTTTCTGCTCTGATTTATTTAATTTGTTCTTATTCATAACTTTAATACACGGCTGCCTTTTTTTTTGGGAAGCACTTATAGGGCCTGGGTTCACAGACGGCAGCGCTCACGACCTCCGTTTCAGAGCGCTTCTCACCAGCGGTCATTGTTGCTAGGTTACGAATGTCAACTTCTGCTTCCCTCAGTAATGTCCGTTAATTAGCTCTGTGTGTTTAATAGGTAGTTTTAATCCAAGGAAATATCACAAAGAAAACATGAAGACGATTTAAAGGAGTCGAGTCCTGACATCAGCAGCAGCTCGACACCTGGAAACTGTTCCCTCGAAAAGACGAGTCAGAGTAGCGTCTCCTCCGCCATTGATGTTGACAAAGCCGGATGTTATAAGTCCCGCCCCGTCTTGATTTTGATTGGTCGGTGATTGAGAAGTGACGTTGATGAGCGCTGCGCTCTTCCAAAAGTTGAACTGTTTTCAACTCAGAGCACGGTGAGTGCTAGGGCTGTGCTCAAAAAATCGATATGGCAATATATCGTTTTGTGCTCCTTGCAAATACATCTTTACAGATGTTACAGAATCGATACGGCTGCAAAGCTGTGACGACAGTTTTAAAGGCCAATTGACTTTTGGTGCCGTTCACAATAACACCATAGCCATAGCTCTGGGATTCAAATATTTTAATGTATTTCTAGGATCTATGAGGACCTGAATTGAAGTGTTTTAATTTGTAGGATCCTTAAAGGCAGGGTTGGTCATTTTCTCCAGATCCACTTATTAAGACTTGGGTTGAAATTGTCTATAGGTCCTGACAGAAATTAATAACTCATGTGCTCTGAAAAAGGAACAAAGAAAATCCGTCATCTGTAGCAG
The DNA here is from genome assembly GCA_020745685.1 of Tautogolabrus adspersus. NCBI lineage: Eukaryota > Metazoa > Chordata > Actinopteri > Labriformes > Labridae > Tautogolabrus > Tautogolabrus adspersus. The sequence continues at coordinate 2,106,230 of CM036551.1, read as the reverse complement.
TTGTAAGCCTGTAAAAACTTCGACTTCTGCCACGAGGTACCAATCTGATGAACCAATCACAATCTCCCTGTCTCCCTGCTCGTTCTCTACCCCATGCGTGCACGAGCCCACACTCAAAGCATGAGCTGAGGTCCGCTTCTGGAGCAATGGTGCTTGTGCATGTAAGTGAGGGGCGTGGCTTTAGAGGGAGCACAGAGGGGAGGGGGTGGGTGCAGACGGAGCACAGAGGGAATGCTACTTTCACAATCATGCTAGTTTTCAAAAATTACCAACCCTGCCTTTAATATGCCTCTTTCTTATATTCTCAACAATAAAGAACAGCTGTTGTAGTAAATTCTGTGAAGGACATGGTCATCATCCAAAATCAATGTATATCACGATATGTATGGTATCGTGGGGTTGTGGGAAATACCCAGCCCTAGTGAGCCGGCGACAACAAACAGCTGACGCCGAGGGTGATATCATGGAGGACACAGGCCCTTAAACTGTTTGTGTTTGATTTGGTTTTATTCTACACATCATGTAAAGCACTTTTTAACCTTGTTGAGCTAAGTGCGATATAAATGGAGTTAGTATTACGATCACTTACTTGGCTGTTTATTTGTATAAATCTAATACTATAATATGTTTGTTTAGGACTGATGTTCAGAGAATAAAGCTTTCACAATAACTCGACTTTGATGTGTGAGAATACAGAACTATCAGGGGAAACGATGTCACTTTTGATGTGTATATTCAACACTTTAACTATTTCATAATTTCTGTGATTTAGATATTTGACGGCGGTGGACTCCTTTCTTCAGGGACAAGTCAAGACTCGAGGATACGCTGGTGAAATACTGGCTTCATTTGACAGCCTCACACTTCCACTGTTGTAATTAGCCCCTTGGAGACATAAATAACACAACGTTGACAAAGATATCATTACTTCCTCACGCTCTTGTCAGGAGTCACACATTCAGTCCCGGTTGGAATATTTACACTAAAACAAAATACAGCTATAGACGCTTTGAATGTAAAACACATCATTAAAACATCGAAGTGCTGCTTTGCTTTTTGTCTTCAATGGATGCAGACGCAGGAAAAGAAGCACCTTTAGAGGATAAATACGCAGATGCACTGATGTATTGTAGTTAAAGGAGTCAATATGAACGGCTCAGTTCATGTTATTCTATAGATTAAGACTCAGAACTCAAAACCAGGAAACAAGACCAGAAGCAAAACCTGAAAGACAATTAAGTATCAATCAATCTTTTTTTGTTTAGCGCCAATTCAACTACAACAACAAGTATTATCCCGAGACGCTTTACAAAATAGAAGGTAGAAGACCTTACTCATTGTTAAGAAAAATAGGACAGAGGGAGATGGGATAAGTTTTGTATTCCTCGCGTTTCTGTTGTTCACACTTCCTCGCTGCTGAGGTGGAGGTCGGAGCAGGCCCTGCATGAATGAGGTTGTGGGGACGACACAGTCCGATGGTGGTGGCTGGGCGTCAGGTAGAAACACAACGAGAAGTCACAACTAAAGAGTTCCTACAGTAGCTCGTATTTTATCTGCTGACACAGCGTCTGCCCTTCACGTCGGAGGGGAGGTGAATGAAAAAAGCTTGATGATTCCCACCCTTTTCTTCTTCCCGCTGGATGCTGGTTTTTAGTCCCAATGTGCAGAACAAAGCGGTACAAAAAGAGCTTTATAGATTTTTTTATGATGTTAACGTAGATTCAAAGGTTTGTAGTAGGGCTGGGCAATTAATCAAAAATGAATCGAAACCGAGATTCAGAACCTCCAACCGACGTAATCTTGCCCATGTTGATTATTTAGATTCAGGGTCACGTGGCGACACGTCCAATCGGTTTAAATCTTGTTTGTAAATTGTGTGTCATGCAGTGGTTAACGCTGTGGCCTGGTTTCTGGTTCCTGGTTTGAATCCCTGTCTGACAGGAGCCTCTCTGTGTGGAGTTTGCATGTTCTTCCCCGTGCATGCGTGGGTTCTCTTGAGGTATTCCAGCTCGGAAAGAACGTGCACGGGCTTGGACAGGGTTGATTTAGGCTCAGCCTTTTTATTTGAAATGCATCTGTGTGCCACCCAGCAAATCAAGAAGTGTTGTGCACTGATTGTATTGTTTGTCTCTTTAGAGAAAGAAAACCTACCTGCACAAGGACGAGAAGTGGTCACACCACCATTGTCGTCTTTGATTGTAATTACAGATGCAACCAGGAGGAAGGACTTTTCTTTTCTGCCGTCTTGTTTTGTTGGGAGGGAGTGAAAAGGAGGACATGCAAAGAGCTTGGCCTTTACTGAATCAATGAAAGCAAGAAGCACAAAGCTAAAACACAATCTTTCAGCTCAGTCACAATATTTGCGATTTATCAAAAATGCATTTACTACTTGCTTCAAACATCTTCATCTTTGTACAGAAATAAAGCACTAGTAGTTCCTCTGAACACTTTAACTGAACCTCTGTAAACACACATATCTGTGCATGTTCGCTCAGCTACATTCAGCAGCAGGCTATTCTTTCCCATACGGACACAACTTATTTGTTTTTTCTCTCAGATTGATTTCCTATTGTGTACAGCTGCAGATGAACGGCTGCTGTCTGCTGTGTCAGCTGTTACAGTAAACCCTGACTTGTGCATTTGAGCTTGGCCGGCCAAACACACGAAAAGATTTGAAATACAGCAAACTTTGAGGGCAAAAACAAATCGATGGCGAGGGCTGAGTTCTCCGTTTGTCTCAATGCTGAAAATAAAATGCACAGAGAGCGAACCAAACTCTGTGTTATGTTAGAGGTCAGTGTTAGAGGAGTGTAACATGAATTGACCAAAACAAATCAGTTGTGAAATTCACAAATGCACTTCAAAAGCCATGTCTTTGCTGGATTAACGTAAATGTTTTATACATGCACGCCTCGTCGCACAGCTTGCACTCTCTGCACTCTGTATCACAGAGCTCGGAGGTGCATCACTCACTCATCACTGTTTGTTGTCTGCATGTGTCCGATGTTCTTCTTTAACCACACGTCCACTTAAACACCAACGTATTCTTATCTAAAGTCTCTCTCAGGTCTGCTTCCGTCAGACCTTCTGACCTCCATCAGTCAGACGAGAACAGGGACTGACATCAGGTTCTGCCGACGTGATCAGAGCAAAGCATGGAGCAAAGTTTTAGGACACACCCACCCCGACAGCTCTTTCAAGGACACGCCCGCCCGAAAGCTCACTCAAATTTCCGTTCAACTGTAGACAGAGCCGGCCAATCAGAGGCAAGGGGGCACGTGGGGAGGGGGGCCTTAAAGAGACAGCAGCTGACATGAAGCGTTTCAGGCAGAGGATGAAAGGAGGGATCTTACTGACGCCAGTATCAGATCAATAAAGAGGTTTATGAGTCACACATCTCACAACGCTGCTCACCAGGTGTCCCAGACTGACGTCATGAATGGTGAGAGTGAGGATAATAGATCTCCTTTAAACTTGAAAACACGCCTCATGTAATTTCACATCAAATCTCACAAAGGGCCCTCACAGAGCTAAAAGTGCTGACTCAGCAGAATCTTACTTACTCTGGAGGATTGTTCCCTTACAACTGGACGAGGAGGAAAGACCATTTTTCACTACAGAAATATGGAAAGCTCTATAAAAAAGCTCTTATAAGCAAACATTGGAGAGTAGTCAAAGGAAAAAGATGACCCAAGTTTCCCAAAAGAATCCTAAACAACCATTTTCTCTCAGGTAGGAAAATAACCGAGAGAGTAAAATACATTGATGCAAGCTCAGCACAACACAGATCAAATAAACTTCATAAACACAATATCAATATCACTCAAAATTCAAATTCAATGTGAAGAATTTCTGTCAGTGGTGCCCCTTGAGGTAAAGCTGCCTCGATAGATAGTAGCTCATAGTTATCAGCCTTCACTGGGTCCATAGATTGGCAGACTGTTTTAGGGGCTTCAGAAAATGACTTTGAGTTCTCGTGCTGACGAAGAATGTTTTAAGTCACAGTGAGCTACCAACGAAACCACCTTCCTTTGAGGCAAAGGCTCGGCTGGTTCCACTCGCCCCCAATTTCCACGCCGCGGTCCGTCAGAGCCACGGTTTGGCTCCATCGGACGGTGGCGCACCCTGCCCCACATGGGTTCACTTCTGGAACGTGAGCGCAGCCGTGAGCAGCTGTACACACATCACAGGAGGACTACAAGATCACGCAGGAGTAAAGAAAATATTGTTCAAACAACATGTTGCTTTGTCTCTCTGAGGATGATTTGTTGTTCACTCAGTGCCTGTGTTGACGTCATGTTGATAAAGTGATGGAGAATATGGTGGTGAGTCTGTATGTTGTGTTTTATTTTGAAGAACTTGAAACCAGTCCATGCTAATATGATGCTGTTTCTGGTGGGGGCGTTTGGTCGAGTAAACGTCAGCAGCAGAATTACTTTTCAGTGATGCTCAAACTGCAACGCAGCCACCTGCCACTAGCCAGCGCTGTAGACACAGACTGGCTGTAGCTCCGATAATGGGCCTGCTCTTCCCGCTCTCAAAAATGTTTTATTCTAGACGGTCAAATTTTCGTTGCCACTTTTGATTCGCACAAATCTAAATGATCCTACATTCAACCTCACTAAAGTCCCAACAAACCTTCAGTCCTTTATCTTGTGTGCCAAATAAAGCTTCATAACGTCCCAAAATGTTTTGTGTTCATCACACGAAATGTTCCTTTGCACTCATCTATCATAATTCATGTCACTAAAATCCCCCTCGCCTCTGATCCCCGTATCCAATCTGATGACTACATAGGCAGTTGCTTAAAACAGAAGCTTCTTTTTGTTCATGCAGTGCACTTATCTAACATGTCCTGAGGCTGTGTTGTGTGCAGACAATAAATCATGCTGGAAAATCACGTGTGGCGGCCCAGAAACAAATGTAAGCCTATAAATGTCTCCATAAAGCGTGCTTCAGCCTGCAGGTTCTGTTTTACTTTGGGTTGAGCTAGATTTACAGAAACAGGGTGGTGAATAAGATACGTGATACAAAGACGGAATGATATCACCGTGATTAATGTACAGCAAACAGGCCGGGCTTCATCTCTCAATGCGTCATGTCGCGATGATTCATTTGTTGAAAACACTGAAGTTCTGTATACAGTATTTTATATTTGCTATATTTACACAAACCAAAAGAGAAATAGGCTGAAAATGGTCATTTAATCATTTCAAACTGTCACCTGATCTCATCTATTTGAGTTACAAACAGGTGAAGGGGGACCACTACATGCGGGCAGGAACTAGAGCCGTCCCAAACCATTATTTTTCAATCGACTAATCTCTGACTTCACATTACCTGATCAATGAAACTATTCACACAATATGGATATCAAAACATTTCTTGGCACTTAGAGCATTGCTCCTCAAGAATCTCTCCAAAATAAAATTCTGTGTGATTAATTAAATTGTGCAAAATAATGAATTCTGATGCCAGATGTAGCATCTAACAAAAAATGAAGCCGATGCTGAAGTGCAAAATCCTGCAGTTCCTCGAGTGTCCACCAGAGGCTGGCTGCAGAAACACAGGAAGTCACATACACACCCATTCAAAAAAGCCTGTTTTTACAGCAGACATTAACATGTTTACAGCCTGGTTCAAAAAACCAAATAGGTCTGATTAGCTCATGTCTTAATGGACACACACTGTACGGGGGGTGAATGTTTTGATGACTCATCAGTTTTGATTTGATGAAGGATAAGAGTTATTCACAATAAGGCGTGTAGCTGACCTGATTGACAGGTGGGCGCGGTGTAACGGTTTGTCAGGAGGCTTAAAACCCGCCTCAGCTCCAGCTTTCAGTCTGTCGTTAGGTTGACTGAAAGTTAGGCAGAGACGGCATTTCCAGCATGGAGACCGCCATCGATAGGACTCCAGCCCCCCTGCAGGAACAGACGGGTGACGTCACTCAGGCTTCAAACATTAATATTTACGAATTATGGTTTTGACTTTTTAAAATAATACTTGAATTGCATTCTCTGCATTATATGTTCAGATTCTAGAAAGATTCAAGCAGCCATTAAGCTCAACATTTTGAATCTCACCAATTGTTAAAACAAAGGTGACGTTTACTGCTTCACTCTGACTCCTGAAGAAAGGATCACTTTCAGACTCTTACATGGCTGCCTCTGTAGAGGACCATTTATCGAGACATGTGGGCTTACTTCATTATCTTTCTTTTCCTTTCCTTGCGTCAACAGGACTTTGATTTTTGGACGGGGGAGAGAAACAGTTTTTGGTGCATCACAACAACCCTGTGGACATGTTTTTGGATATGACCCTAACCAGATTTGCACCCAGCATGGTGTCAACACCAAAAAAAAAGGTATTTCTTATCTAGCTAGCTGCATACTTGTGGCTAAAAGTAAATACGATTGTATGAATTCCATCTATCCTGTGACTGTGAAATGACGGTTAACCTAAAAAGACACAGTGGTTTAAACCATTTCAAACACTAAGCTCATCCTGAGGAAGTCTTCCACAGACACAGACCGGGTTGCCTCCGACTTTCGAGTAAAATGTAAAGCTATGGAAGAAAATCTGGAGTTCATTTTTTTCATTTAACTGACAAGTGTAATTTGAGGCACTTGGCTGTGATCGCCTGAAGACTGCCCACAATCTCCCCGTGTGCTACAGCTCCCTCCCACTCTTTATGACAAAACGAAGTGCTGCTCCTAGTTCACACTTCATTACCCACAGTAATGCCTCGGCACAATGATGTATGGAAGTCTTCTCACTCGCAGACTCGCTTCTGGCAAAAACGGCTCAACAAACTTATAAAAAGGGCCACGACAAAAGTGTTCTCAAAAGGAGAGTGTAACTTTTTTTTTTCCTCTTAAGAGTTGGGGGAAAAAGGTAAGTTGATGAAAACGCCTCTTTGGACTGACATGGACAAACATGTTCTTGAGTTTAAAAATGTGGCCAGTTGAGATAAGTTTTCTTGACATACGGAGTGAAAAAACTCACCACTTCAGTGAAGTCCGGGTCTTCAGGGATGTTCATGGCTTGTTTTTTTAGATCAAAATGAAATGTATGTGTGGCTTAAAGTTTTTTAAAGTGTGGGGGCACTCGTTAAAAATGAACTGGGTTATTTTTCCACAATCAAAATTGTTGAAATGCAGGCTTTTTTGAATGGGTGTGTATGTGACTTCCTGTGTTTCTGCAGCCAGCCTCTAGTGGACACTCGAGGAACTGCAGGATTTTACACTTCAGCATCGGCTTCATTTTTCAAGCTTGGTCAAAAGAGTTGATTGAGCCACACAAATGAAATCAATCTAGAGGAGGGGGATCTTATTTTGGATCATTATTGACAAGGAATCATTCGGATAGAGCTCCCCAGATCAGGTGGTAGAAACCTGCATCGTTTCTGGAAATTCAGCCACACTGCGACAAAGATAACAGTCCGGGGAGGTCTGTAGAGTGTAAGTCCGGTTTTATGTTTATATATTTACTTCAGGTCATTCAACTTCCTCTCTGGGGCAAGTCGGACATACTCAAACAGTTGAGAGTTGAGAGTAATGGTAGTGTGTTACAGTGTGCTGTTCGTAAAATATTTAACTTCATTGTCAAATGTAGTAGAGACTCGGGGGCGAGGGGCCTCAAGAGACACGCTTGTAAAGCAGGAGGGGTGGAAAAGCAAGTCGCCAGCGGGTGCAGCCAAGATTTGAGACCCTTCACTGTGGTAGAGGGACAAGGCTTCTGTTATTAGTACTGGTCAAATGAAAAAAATAATCGACAGGATGGAGGATGGGACCGGAGTCATTCTACCGAGATTGGGAATGGACTGGATTATTTTTGTGGAAGAGGGATGAGACGGGAGTAAAGAACATCTCCCGTGTCAGCCTCTAATACACACAATACACTTTAAGCATCCTGACAAATTTCTCTGTAGTGCAGTTAATACTTTACCTGACAACGGTTTAGTTAGATTTACAACCAAGAACATAAAAAATCCCTGACAACGCTCCAATTCAGCTTTTCTCTTGCTCACCATTGGAGATTTTTCTTACCTGCTCAGTCTCCCTCCTTCATCACTCACCTAATCCTTTCCCTCCATCACCTTAAGGAGTCCTCTGTGGGCAGAGTTAATTGGAAGTGTGTAGTAGCCCGAATAAAATGTAGATTGAAGACACAATAACAAAGATAAAGAGGAGCTGGGTGAGAATACAACCCTCAGCAGGAGAACTAACACACTATATCGAGGAGAGCACAAATCTGTGTTACCGTAAGTGCTCTAAAGCAGCAGCCATTTTTAAAAATTGCAAACTAAATTGTTTTTATTGGAAATTCAAATGTTACTGTAAATGGGAGTAATATAAATTCAGCTTTTGCTCTCTTTGTCCACAGATTTACAAATGTATATTTAAAGGAGCAAAATGTAACTCTACACCTAGTGTTTAAAAGGGGTACTGCAGTTCCAATTTAATACATTGGAGAGAGCTGCTTCGATCCCTTGCTGTCTCGTGCAGGCATTTTAGTTTCTAACAAAATCTTTTCCTGGAAGTTCCTGAGCTCTCAGGTCTTGTAGGGTTCCTGAGGATTGATAGTAGGGACAGCCTGCTGCTATGGACCCCCCTCCATCTGTTTCAGTGTGTTAGAAGCCAGGAGGCCTTGTCCCAGCAGCAGAAGCGAGACTCTCGAGTAGATGGGGCTCTCCCAACCTTCAGCGAGGTGATCTGGTGCTACTATCACCCGACGTACCTGACACCCAGCCATCCCCACAACAATCGCCGTCCTCATTCATGCACGGTCTGCTCCGACCTCCACCTAAGCGACGAGGAAGTGTGGTGAACAGGAATGCGAGAAATACAAAGGAGAAATCCTTCCTGCATATTATCCCATATGCTCTTTTGAAAAGCGTCTCGAGATCAAACTTGTTATGAATTGGCGCTATACAAATAATGATTTATTGATGGATTGAGTCTATGCATCGTGCAGCAGTCACAGGATATAAACATCACCACCCCCTCCCACTCGCTCAAGGTGAATTCTCCGATTATATCCTGCTGCGTTCTCACATCAGATCCCTCGGACTTTGTGTGTAAATATTAGGAGGCTGGCAGTAGAAACTCCAGCTGAGGTCCGAGTGTGGCTGTTTGCGTTCACAGATACAGCTCCTCCTCCAAATATGAGGAGTTTTTTAGGAGTTTTCTGCAAGTGTGGAAGCGCTAATTGACAGGTCCAAAGAGAGAAATGAAAATCTGCCTGACTGTCAGAGAGCTTCTAGACGTGGAACACATGAATATACGAATATGCTCAGAAGGCATTCGCTCTATTTTGAACAGTAAAATGTGATATGCATTTCCCACTACAGCTAATTACACTCATCATAAGCCAAAGCCCTGCAGTGTGCCATTCTATTCTTCTTATGAGGACGGATTTTGAACCTGGAGTGCGGCATGAATATCAACAACATAGGACAGGATGAAAGAAAAAAAACAACAGGAGGACTTCAATAAGCTGACCCAGAATTTACGGTTGGGAACCAATGTTTAAGGAGTAAAAGTGACCGGGCAACAGAATACGAACAGAGATTGGCACTAGTGCACAAAACTGGTAATATACACACGAGCTGATACAATTCAAACATGAGATCATTTGTAAGGAGATTTCACGAATGATCACAACAGTTGACTGAGATTGTTTTGTACCGCACAAGAACTGAATAAGGTCCCAAAACTTTGCTCTCTGCAAGTCGCAGCCATTTCCCCACAATTCATTTATCAGACGCTTTTATCCAAAGCGACGTACTTCAGAGAGTAAGAACAACACAAGCAAGGATCTAGAGAGAAGGAGACAACTTCAGGAACTGCAGACAAACAGCTTTAAGTCTGATCAGACACACAGGTGCTGACAGGAAGTGACCAGAGGTGCTGACAGGAAGTGACCAGAGGCAGAGCACAGGTGCTGACAGGAAGTGACCAGAGGCAGAGCACAGGTGTTGACAGGAAGTGACCAGAGGCAGCACACAACATCAACAGCTGTTTTTGAGCGTTCTTATAATCATTATCAAACAAAACCATTATCTCGACAGTGCAACAAGAGTGTATGCTGTCAGACGGGGGCCACCTTAGGGGGGTTCGGTCATTGAAAACTTGCACATTTTGAGACACTGCTGTGGTTTAAACTCAGACTCAGACTTCGGGGGACCCCGGCTGGCCAGGGGCCCCCAAGCGGTGGCCTGCCTTTCCTGATGACAAGCAGCACCTCTGCTGGTTCTAACCTCTTGATAGATAAACAGATAATCAGTGGTATGAAAAGTTAAGATAGATTAGTCGTGTCTGTCTGTCTTTGTGCTTTGATGGATTCAAATTACAGTCTGATAATTTATTTATTTATTTTTTATTGCAGATTTTTGGTACACCCATTGATTGTGGATTTAGCTTGTCCTTTAAATGCTCTCAGTGGTATTTTTTGTTGCATAATAATATGACATGGAAATTGCATAACATATAAGTGCTGCACTTATTAAACTCCTTTTCCTGCCCTGTAAATAGAAATATGATAAGAACAGAAAAAAGAGGACAAATGACATCAGAACAAAGATTAAAATAACGTTAAAAAAGCTGAAAGTTTGAAGTGGAGAGCAGACTGTTCCAGTGCAGAAGCAAAGCACGTCTGTCACGGGCTAATACCAGCTAACGCGGCTGAGATCAAACAGTCCCGATTATCCGTCCATTAACCTACAAAGGTCTCCAAACAACGGTCACATGACGGCATCAAAGTAAGTCTTTTAAAAGCTCTTTGTTGGCTGAAAGCTGGAGCGGGCGGAGAATAACAATTATTCTCAACAGCGGATGGAGCCAGTCGACAACCTAATTAGTGGGTCAGAATGTGAGTGGGCACTTCATTGCACAATGACACTAATCTAGTTTGAGTTATTCAAATATTCCTTGGAATATGTTCATGCTTTTGAGAAATAAGGAGTTTTATTTTTATGCTTGCCATTGGAGGATTTGTCCATCTCCAGAAACAGTATTAAAAAAATCCTGATAGCTGGCTTGGATCGGTTCACTCACTGGCGATGATTATTGATGCTAAATCGAGTGATTATTGGGACGTGCCAGAGATATACTGTTTGCAAAACCTCTCTCAGCACATGCTTTGAAATAATCCTGCTCTGTTTGGGTTTCTCAAGAGAGAATCAGACCTTTGTAGAACTGATGAAGAGGAAGTGGAAAAAAAACAATGGTCCATTTAAATAACAGGGGAAAAAGGTGTATTTGGACTTTTAGCATTCTAAAAAAATATGATGATGTTCAACTGATGGCAACAATCCTTGTGCTAACTTTGAGGGCGCACTCACACTAGGCAATCCATACCGTGCCCAAGCACGCTTCACCACTGTATGACTAGTGTGAGTGCTCCGATCCTCTGACGGAGCAGCAAGACACAAAGATGAACTTCAACGTTTGTCCGAGAAAGACGTCTTGATGCTAGTTTGCGTGTCAGCCGTGCAGCAGGTTGGCATACCGTCTGAAAAAGCAGAACAAATGAGTGATTAGAAACTTAATTTTTTGTATCTACAGCCTAACTTTTTGCAGTTAAATATTCTTTTTGGTGTCAAATTACAATTTTATAGTCTTCCTATTTTTGCTCAGCATGAATTTGGTTTGAGTAGTATTGACAACAAGAGTGAATGCTGGCGTCTGTCCCAAATAAAGGCCGGCTCATTTCAGAGACTGAAGGAAATAACAGCCCGGGCTATTAATTAAAGTCTTACGGTACATTTGTATGAAATGTGCTGTATCAATAAAATTGGATCGGACTGAACTGCTGTCTCAGGAGTATGATATGGTGCAGTTTGAAGTTTGCATTAATGATTTGCTCAATTGTGTATCTCTGAGGAGAGGATAAACAATGGACCCATGGGAAAATAAGGCGCCGTATTGAGAACAAAGGGCTGGAATGTGTTTGTCTGATGCAGACAATGAACGGGAAGTTCTGGATAACAGAAGTAAAGCAAACCCGCCCCATACCATACAGCAAACCCCTGGGGTGGACCGCTCTGTACAAGTGCTGGGCCCATTTTCAGCAGCCGGCCTGGGCATGAGATCCTCCCTGATGGATTGTGGAGATTACACATGAACCAAAGTTTATGGGTTTGCTTTTTTTTTTCTCTACAGGATCAGATGATGTCACTGAGTCCAAGAGGGTACTTCTGCACTGAGTTGAAAAGTGGGGTCAGCTCTCTGATGTGCTGTGAAGATCAGGCTTGCAGGCTGAGGCAGAGCTCTAAGCTAATTGATTCTTGCCTGTAGCAGAAACGAGCTAATGATTTGGTTATAGCTTCTTCTTCTTTTTTGCAGCCATGGCAAACAGTTGACAAAGCAGTAAAAAACTCAATTTCTGATTATCTAGAATCAAGCGATCCAACAGAAAAACAATTGAGACAATCAGTTTGCTCACCAGACAGCAAACAAACAGTCAATGCTGGATGTTGTTGTGAGAATTAAGCCGCAAAAATGAGGAAGCATGTGTTCTGGCACGAGTGTCATTTAGAATATCCATCCCAAAAGAGGCAGGTAATCTCAACCCTTCAAATTATCTCATTATGTCTCTTCTGGTTTATTTTTTCAAAGTCAGAATCAGTGAAGACTTTTCCATCTTCTTTAACCTCCTTTAGGTTTCACTCTGAGCAACTCTGCACAGGCTGTGCACGGTGCAGACTGAAGGATCAAAGAGCTCGCTGTGTGTACCTAAATATAAAGAAGCACGGGTCAATCAAAAATGGAGCTGTCTTTTCAGAGTAAGGGGATGATGCTTAATCATGTAGCAGCTGATATTTGTGCATTCTGTCAGGCTGTCTCACTGCCTCACACATTGGATTAGGCACTTGACTGAGAACTAGTTCTGGCCCATTTCACCTCGTATCCTAGCAGCCAATTGCGTTTCATCTCATTGTGAATGGGTACAAGAGTATCTTGCCCTGCTGTATTATGCATTATATTAAAGCCTGAGCATTGAAATGTGCACCTCGTAAAACTTAACAAGCAGCCGTGTTTCCGAATCATTTGGCTCTCTCTTTGTAGCTTTACAGTACGACGGCGGATGATTTGTTGTTGTTTTGTTGTGCTCAGTGTGCCGAAAAAGATGATGGAGGATGACAAGAGTGTCTTTTGATATTTGCATCTTGCCAAAGATTTCTGTTTGCTTCATTAGCGGTGTTCCTCATGTATGTCAAGATCCATCCCGGAGCTGGCAGAGAATTTGTGTGTTTACCCAAATGGAGACAAAAAAACATTTCAGTCTTAATACGTGGCTCATTGTTGGCTTGATTATTTCTTTAGCCCCCAAAGTTACACTACAGATCAGTAATATTGTTCAGAAAGTGCTAAAACATCACAGTCCTTTTGGGCCTGATCTACAGTTTACTCTCAAATCTGATTGGATGGTACCCAACGGCTTGTGAGACCCAGATTGTAAATCAGTATGCAGCATTCAGCTCGTATCCATAGCGCTTAGGCTCCATTGTGAGCGTTCCACACATTAGCATCCAACTTATTATCATACCCAAAGGTGAAACTGCGGATCAAAGGCAAGGATGTTCTGTTAAATATTTCAGCCTCATTACAGAATAAGGGCTTTTGATAACTGGCCTTTGTGTGCCTCTGTCAATTTGAGGCAGTGATGTCCTCTGCTGTTGAGCAGGAAGTGCAATATTAATAGCAGCAACGCCTCGCTCCCGAATCAGGGAAGCACTCGAAGGTGCAACACGCACAAGTTCCAGGCGGTGCGGGTCCTATAATTGGTCCTCATGTGTCACCTGCTTGGCTCTATGTCACATGTTCTCCCTTTGGGGAAACCACTGTACCCATTAAACCTTTCTCACTGTCTCTATTAATCTCACCTTCTCGATGTAATGATCCGTTGTTCGCTTTTGACACTTGTGAGAAACTGTAATGGCTACTGTAGTGGTCTGCTGGACGCGGTGTTATTAATGGACTGAGTGTAATCTTTGAGACTGATTCCAGCTTGTGTTGGGCGTACTGTATGTGTACAGACTGAGTCAGACATTTCTTTATGATTACCAATCCTTCAAAAGGAGTCTGGATTGCTGCTTGTCTCTACTTTTCTCTCTTCAATTAAAAGACAAACCAACAATAAAAGTGATTATTCCACGTCTAAACAAAGTGTTGCACTTCTAAAGTGCAAAGAGCTAAGCTTGATAGATGCAGTTTGGCCCTTGCCCTTTTCAGTAAGACGTGCCGACTAATTTCACATGAATCCAGGCTTCCTGTTAACGGATCACAACATGCTGTCAGTGAGCCTGCAGAGTACAATCTAACCCCCCCTGTCAGTATTATGCAAAAGAGCCCATTATCTGCTCATTCGCAGCTCTGTGAGGATACATTTACAGTACTGTGCTCGAGAGCATCCCTCTGCTCTCCTGCCGACGTCGAAGCAAACTGACACTCTCCCTGAGAATATATATCTTGCCGCTATACGCTTGAGTAATTAGAGGAAGAGGCTCCGGCTACCATAAAGACTGTTATTGTTTACCGTGGTTGAATAAGCAGTGTGATGAGATGGGCCGGCTGACTGATGGTGCAAGTACTACCCTCGGTGTCAATGCATCGATTCAGTCGTGCGCTCAAGTCGATGATGCAAACAGCTCGGGGATGATCCCCTCCCACGTCCAATGACTATTTATACCAACCAGGTAAGCTGCAAATACTGTTATATTCTACTGCCACCACAGAGTTAAATGAGATCATGTCCACTTCTGTCTGTTTTAATTTCAGAGAAAATAGCATCGACCTGCTTGATCATTCGGTGGCTATTACTGTATTGACGGCTCGAGCTTTGAGGACTTCTGTTAAAGCCTCGAGTAATTATCTTATAGAGTACTCCAGGATAACTTTGGCTTCAGAGATAAAAAAAGGTCAAGGATGTTTGGAGCCGCCATGCACTAAAAAAACCACCAAGAAGACGCCTCGTCCCCTTTATCACTTCTACGCATGGGTGCTTAAAGAAATTGTTTTCACACTGGAGAAATCAATGTGACAGTAAATCTTTAGTGGTGGTGATCGTTTGTCCACTCCCAAGAAGAGTTGTTTTTACAAAGATAGAAAACGTTCTGCTCATAAAGCCGGTTTTACATGAAAGACGTCTCTGAAATCATGCAAGAAACAAAAACCAAAGTTTCACCTGCCAGATGTATAATTAGCCGTTTTTCACATCTGCACTCCTGAGAATATCTCGATAATTTCATTGGGACTGCTCCCGAGATTCTCCCGACCTGGCTGTTCACATATGCTCCTCACAGCGGGAGACTATCCCTGTCAGACAGGAAGGGGGGGCAGGGGGGTCTCCTGAGTTAAGATGACGCGTAAAAAAAAAGATGCGGAAGTAGCAGACTATACGATGTCTATAATGAGAATATTTGTCTTTATATCAATGCTACGTGTAGTTCACACAATCTGAACTAAAGAGTGGAGAAGAACATACTGGAGAACAGGAAACAGAATGCAGCAGGTTCATTAGAGCACGGAGATCGTAGTGGTCGCTTGCATCGTGCAGCAGTAACAGGATATAAACGTCACCACCCCTCCCATTGGCTCGAGGTGAATTCTCCGGAGAATATCCTGCTGCGTTCTCACATCTGCAAGCTCGGACTTGCTGCAGAATAAATACTAGGGGTGTGACAGGAGAAACTCCGGGTGAAGTCTGAACAAAAAATTCAGCTGTGAATTTTGCGTTAAGCTCCTCCAGCAAATATCAGGAGTTTTCTGAAAGTGTGAAAACCCTTATTGAAGCATTCTCTTATCAAGCTACATCCAACAATGAGCTAACCCCGAATGGTATTAACTCGTCTGCAGCTCAGCATGGAGGAGCTCCTGTACGTCTAACTACAGCAGAGGGTGTGCTGCATATGTGATATCCAGCAGCTTTCATTAGGTGTGAATGTAAAATTATGAGCACTGAAGCACCTGCTGTAATGAAAGCCATAGGAGAGAAGTAAAGTAGAGCGGAGAGGCAGTTAGGTTTATATCGGATTCCTAAAGACACATTCATGCATCCTTAAAGTTTTACCTACAGCGGTAGCCGGGCTCAGGTTAGACTCTCACAAAGAAAAATAATTTGTTCATTGGTCAAATTCAGGTCGGTTCATTTGCCTGAATGATCCTCGCTCTCTTCATGTCTACTGAGGCTTTCTCGCCCAGTGTATGGTTTGAACTTTGCAACCTTGGCAGCTAATTTTGGTTTAATTTCAGGAATTTATCACTGCAGCTCACTTCTAATGAAGCTGTGCTCTCTGCCCACTGTTGTCTATTGTGCTGTGTGTGTCTCTAGCACTAACATGGTAATTATTCTTGGCACACCTTGATTGAGCAGTCAACAAGGTGTCAAAACGAGAAGGTTCAGATCAAGTGAATGAAAAACACTGATATCATGTCGCTGAAACACAAAGCAACTGTTCATTTCTCGTGAGTTAATGAGAAACATTAAAAAGCTGCTTTGATTGACTAATTGCAGGATTAGATTAAAGTAAAATCTGGATATTATTTCTACCTTCTTTATGTGCTAACACTTCTTTCTAGAAGTACAAGTTTGGATGTTCCCCCACTATCATTTCCCTAAAAAACAATGTACATATACTGGCAAGATTCCCCGTATTGTAGTCGCTAATATGCCACCAATTTTTTTAAAGTAGCAATGAAACTAAAACACTCTAAACGCCTGATTACTGTAGTGTTAAAATATGGGTGACAAATTGCACATAAATAGGATTAAACAAACCGAGGCACATGAACACACTGTGTTTTTTCCCTCATACACAAACAGAGCATTGAACACCTCTTGTTTAAACAGATGAGGAGCCCAAACTTTCAGCAGTGTGCAGCATTAAATGAGCCCGATTCCCTGTGATGTTCTTATCACCTCATCCCGCTCCTCTCCAGGGTCTACTAATGCCTCCCCCTCCTCGCTGATGCTTGACAGCGCCGATGCAGTCTGGAACGAGATGAGCGGCTGGCCCAGATATGACAGAGAAACAGACAACACTGAGGTCCTCTGCCCAGTAGGGATGGAAGTAATTACTGACAATATTATCTCCAGCTGTGGGCTGCCGTGCTTTTTCCACACTTTGCCTTCGAGCATTAAGATCCCCTGGGACTTCCTTCTGGTGGTCCTACGTTACCTTTTTTGTAATTTATTGCACACTTGCTCTCGTACAAATACTATGCAAATTCTTGGTGATATCTTAAACATGCTTTGCAACGTGTAACGTCACAGTCTTTGTCCTTCCCTCACCACTCTGCTGTAATGAACGCATGTTGTAATGCTAGAAGTGATTTGGAGGTCTGTAAATTAAATGGATTCTGTTAATCATTGTCTGATGCATTTTTAGCCTCGGGGAAATCACGGCTCAGCCGCATGAAAACGAGTGCGTTTGGTTTTCATTGTTGAAGAAATGTGAGGATGCTCATCAATTATAGGCACAGGAGATATTACAGTGTTCTCTCACCTTGTTAAAAAATCACAACCAGGCACACGGTGGATAGAGTTAAATAATGAAAAGAAATCTCTGTGCCAAAATCTCTTTTTTAGGATAAGTTTGAGAGCAGTAATGGCCCAGAAAGATAATGAATTTATTTTTACTCAAGCTTTTCCCACTTTTAGTGGGCTGTTTATCATTATGAGAAGCTTCCAGCAGAGCTAATGTCAGTCACACAGGTAGACGGTAAAGTGTAATATCGGCTCATTATAGGGGAGAGGAAGCTTTGTCCAGCAGTCCTGGAACACTTTTCTACTCTGCCTAAAACATTTTAGGCACATTTTACAGGAATAGCAAGGGGTTAAGGAAAAAACTTGAAAGTATGGCAGCGTTTAAGTATTGCCGTGTAGAAATGCACAAATCGGAAGACAAATCAGTATTTTTACATTTTTGTATAATTCTCACAGACTTTCACTTCTCAGTTCATTCTCATCCTGTCTGCATCATGCAGGGATAAGCTAGTGGCTGCATTAGAGTCTGCTAACATGGCAGCCTGCTAACGTTACAGCATGCTAACATGGCAGCCTGCTAACATGACAGCGTGCTACTGTGCGAGTCTGCTAGCGCCTGCTACCAGAACAGTCTGCTAACAGTACAGCCTGCTAACGTCACAGCCTGCTAACAGTACAGCCTGCTAACGTCACAGCCTGCTACCGTTACAACATGCTAACTTCACAGCCTGCTACCGTTACAGCATGCTAACATTACAACCATGCTAACGGTACAGCCTGCTAACTTGACAGCCGGCTACTGTGAGAGTTTGCTAACACCGGCTAACGGTACAGCCTGCTAAAGTGACAGCATGCTTAGAGTAACTTCATGCTAATGTGGTAGCCTTCCAACAGCGTCAAATGTTTCCATTTGAGTGGGCGACTCGTGTAAAACAAGGTTTGCAGACAGTCGTTTTTTTATTTACCGTTTTCTCTTTCTTGCTGGCGATGTTCAAGTAATGTGTGTCCAACTTTAGTGATGGGATATTAACTCAGAAGGGAGGGATTTTTTTTATCCCAGTGCGTGGACCCACAGGCGCACACCAGAACCAAATCAGAGAGAAATACTTTGCATTGAAGCTCGCTGTACGTAAAAAGGAAAACACAATTCACAAGCACGTATTGAACCGTGGATGTCGTACCGAACTTCTATTTAGAATGGTTACATTCCAAGTACTGTATGTTTGCACCGTACAACATGTTGGCATTCATCCACAGGCCTGAAATAGACACAATGATCCTATGGAGATGTAGAAAGCAGGGCTGTCTCCACGGACTTCTTCAGTGGCTGTAATTGAGGCAGCAGCAGACGCAGACATGTACAGATTAGCTCTTGCAAAGTATAAAATGAAGTAAATGGTTTATTGATTTTGCCCCTCCCTCAGACAGAACGTAATGATATGAGATGAGATGTTAATAAAGACTGAAGCTTTAATGAGATGACACCTACACTGTCTGGCACCTGCTGGGATGTGCATTTAACTGCATTCTCCACAAATGATCGTCCTGTCCACCTCTCCAGGAAGAACTGTAACTCCGAACCAATGATTTTTTAACAGATGCAGACAGATATAAAGTTCCCAGGGTGTCCTAATGAAGAAATGCAATATAACTTAGTTGCCGTTTCGGATCCTTTTTTTGAAGACTGGAACATAGTTTAAGTGGGCCGTGGCAAGGATTATT
Organism: Tautogolabrus adspersus; assembly: GCA_020745685.1. Classification (NCBI taxonomy): domain Eukaryota; kingdom Metazoa; phylum Chordata; class Actinopteri; order Labriformes; family Labridae; genus Tautogolabrus; species Tautogolabrus adspersus. The sequence continues at coordinate 2,087,015 of CM036551.1, read as the reverse complement.
AATGAGTTGCATCAGCCAAAATTGATCAGAGCCTTAGAGAAGATTATCAAAAGCATTTGAGAGAGAAAGAGAGAAACTATTGATTCTTGGGGTTGGTTGCTTAGCTTTTCCACTGAAATCTCATTAAGGATGAAGAGCCCTGCCACAGTTGGCTTTGAGCAGTGTTTACCATCTTCCACACAGAATTTTTTAATTACGGGAGCGGCCGGGCTGCCAGGGTCGATAGTTACGAATCTCACACCGATGGGTGGGGAGAGGAAACCCACTTAAGTTTGGGACTGGAAGAATCAAACAGATGGACTTCTGCTCCCAAGTTCACAGCAGCGTCCTTCAGAGTTTCACTTCAGCTTCTCCCGGCCTCGGAAGGAAATAAAAACAGAAAGCCCGACTGGAGAAACAGAAAGAAATGGCGATGACGTAAAGGCTGGTCAGTTAAGCTCCCCCCCCCCCCCCACACAGATGAAAGCACTATCATCTCAAGGTCAGTCCACTTGCTAAGTCTTGCATTTTCATTTTCTTCAAATGCAGGCAGCTCTTTGTAGAGGTGCTTCTCTGTGTGACGGGAGAAGAGCTTTTCTCGAGAAGCAGACCTTGCACACATGATTAGTTGATGATCTCAGCCTCTGTCGAATGTCTCTGTGTTAGTGCAGCTCTCAGAGAAGATATTCATCAAAACACACAGTTAGCAGTGACACTGGGGAAATGGAAACATTTGCATTAAAGGAGAAAAATCCTCCCACATTAGTGTAAATGGAAGCAATATGGTCACTTTCTTTTCTATGTTGTTGCAGAAATAGTCACATTTAATCCCCGATATGCGCCGATATTACTCGATTTATTCACCAGTCAAACAGCATTTCATTTGAGTTTCTTTGTGTAATACTACCAGTTCTTTTTCTGGCTGTCACCAGCAGATGGCGCTATATGGATTACAACAAGTATCATCACGCTCACGAGGGTCGAGCGGTGTCTCGTCTGTTATCTTCTCACCTCTTTCATTTTCTGTCTTGAAGCCAAAATGCTTCCACACCTCCGATTTAAAAGACGGTGGTGCGTCCTCAATTTCTAAATCTTGCTCTGCAGCTGCTGACGCTCACCATATTATTGCGATTCAGTACCGATGTGAACCTTGACACCTTTGAATCCAATTATCAAGATTTCACGATGAATCTTTACATCCCTAGTATCGGGTTATATGTCTCCCTAATATCGATATCTGCCCTGAAAATCCCAAATCGGTCGGACCCTACACAAAATATCTCACAAAAACATACAGATGACATTTTTTAAGAAGTCTTAAGACCACAAAAAAAATGTGGAAATAACTCATAATCAAATACTAGTCCTCCCTATCGTCTCCAATACCATCCTTGAGTTAGATAAATCATTCAGGTATAGGAACACCCCATATGTCTTCCCCTAACTCCACTTTAACCAAAATGTAAAACAACATTAATGATTAATTTAAGAAAGACTTCATCTTTGGTAATTAACATCTTCCCTCTGGTTGAGGGCTCCGATCTCACAGTGAGCAGGACACGGCTGAGGAAAATAGGGTTTTAATGAGAGCGATGCCGTTGAAGAAGAGGCAGCGTAAGACCTGGTTTGAGAAAATATGAATGTTTCATCGAATAGACTGAAGGGTTTTTACACCCTATGAATTTTACTCCAGGCAAAAAGGGGGCCGTAAAACAATCCTGAGTCCGATCAAAATATCTGACAGCGCTGCAAACGCATCAACACCACGTGAATGTCGGAGGTGATGCTGCTGCATGCAGGTGTGTTGAAGATGAGGCCCGTCTACACACACGGGCTAATCAGCTCTGAGTCGAGAAAATGTCAACATTGATCAGTGCAATTTTACAGGCAGAGAGAGCATCAGCGGCTCATTACATTTATATTGATAAGGGTTATATGAGCCAAATTAAATCAGCCAATTCCTAAGAATAATGAAGCTCCCCTGTTCCTTCACAGCAATTACATCCATCATTCAAGCTGATGCCAGTAAATAACACTCTTTAATTAGCATGACTAACAGGGCTTATTCCTTTGCATAGCACGTCAACTTAAATAAGGGTGAAAACAAAATCAGGGCCGCACACATGTTCTCAATGACTCACAGATTCATCTATTCTATTTACAATGAGTTGCTTTTACTTGAATCATTTTGGCCGCAGATAAAGGTGAAGCCTCCAACTCTAACCGCAGCGAGGTGTTCATTCATTGTTCACTCGGTCGGTTTTATAGGTGATGAAACCCATCCGATATTGCTGAGCACGGTGTGAGAGTGCAGGAGGGAGCAAAATAAACAGTATCGACACCCGGCGTACATGCCTTGCTTGATGTCCTCGTCAAACTGTCGGCCTTAAAAGCCAGCTGCTCTAATTAGCTATGGATTCTGCTGTACTGCGGCTCTTCCTCATTATTTGACATGATGTCATTTGTTCAACCACCGACGGTAAGTGTTTGAGCAGCTGCTACGCCCCTAAGTGAGCCTTTAAAATATGGCTCACAGAGGCATCAGCAAACAGAGCCCGGAAATTGCCGTCATGGTTTATAGAGTCAGGGATTTTCTCCTTGGACTCACATCAGTATGTCCACTTTCGGTTGATACCTCCAGTGACAGATTACAGCCTTCAGGGACACCAGTTTGTCAGACTGGGAGATAGGAAAACTGGAAATTCTGCCAAGAAAGTGCTAATAAATACCTTGAAACATGTTTATTAAACATCCTTATTAGATACTGAACATCCTCTCTACATAAAACAATATGGAGCCATGGGACTGAGATGCTAAGGCACGGTAAATAATGTTGTTTTTTTGGTAAAATTGAAGAAAATTATTACCGTAAATCCTCAAATAGAAGTTAGTGGTAGTGGTCAATTAGCGTCGGGGCCTGCACGAACAAAAAGCAGCCCCCTTTTTACAAACCGGGGGACTTGTTAACTTGAGCATGCTAATTCACGTACGTTTCCATTTTAAACAGTGCAACTTTTAATGCTTTTTAACCGTAGTCTATTTTAAACTGTGCTGCTTTTCTTGCCTTTACAGTAGCGATCATCACATGTGATAGCACTGAGCCAAGGTCACATATTCTCCTCCTCTTCAGTGTAAATAAGTCTCAGAGCTTCTCAAAACATGTGTGTGAAGTGTCTTGTTCTAAATCCACTCTGATCCTGTATATGATCATGCCTATAAACCCCTCTATTTCAGCCCAGCTCAGAACAGGCTGTTTATGTGTCTGTAGCTTTAAATGTAAATGAGCTGTGTCTGACCACGCCCCTCTCTGGAAGGGCTCGGGTAGGCTCGGGCTTTCTCGCTCCATGTCCTATTGTTTACGGTGAGAAGGCAGACTCAGAGGGCAGAACAAACACCTAGCTGTGGGAGTGTCACCCACCTGGGGGAGGGGTTACTGCCCTTTGTGATGTCATGAAGGGAAAATCTCCAAACGGCCTGTTTGAGCACACATTTTCTGAAAAGTGGAGCAGGCAAAAGACAGAGAGGATGGACTTTTCTCATCATTGGGGGGTTTGTAGACAGACTAGAGACACATATTAGTGTTAGAGGAACATGGGGAAGAGTGTTTTACATAATATGTGACCTTAAAGTTGTCTGCAAATATTTTCTGGGTCATTTTTCACCTTACAGCGCTCTACCAGAACATTTTGGTTAACCATTTCTTCAGCCATGCTGCTAAAGCATGGCTAAAAATGTAAAAGAATGAAGCAAGGATTTGACTAATGCTCATAAATCTAAAGACCATCAGAAGTCTCACTGACAGAAATACAATCTAACTCAAGCCCGCAGACAGAACACATAAGCTTCTTGCATATAGTAATGAGAATACAGAATCTTTTTGAAATATCATTTTCCGATCCCAGTGTAATAAGCATGTCTCTGACGTCTGACACAGTGTGCTGGTAACTGGCTGCATTTCATCTTATTTGGCATTCTGTGTTGGCTCTCTTCAGTCGGCATGGGGCCTCCTCGGAAGCAGCTCATCAAATGTGAGCCATGTCGTCTTTCCGATTTTGAGGGATGTACTAGCAGGGATTCTTACATGAGTTTGAGAACATCATTAAACTCACTTAGATGCCTTTGTGCATTGATGGAGCTTTTATTGTTTGGAGCATATAGGTCTTGAAAGTGTCCCAGATTTATTCTCTTTGTCTGCATTTGAGTCATGTGTGGCTTTTTTTGATTTGTGCGATTTGTCCCCTCAGACAAGACGAACCCAAATTACCCTATATAGGCCAGAAACTATTAATTATTATTCTCCCTCACATGGACAAAAATAGCAGGTCAGCAATGTTTGTATTAAGCAGACTCAGGATACAGCTGATAGTGTTAGTGTCCCGAGGCTCGGTGCAAGAACACTCTGGTCTGCTGGATTCAAAAGCACCTGCACAGACACCTGCGAGGATCCCCTGTGAATTCCTGCAAAATGCTTCCCTCAACACAACCCAAACCTGCGCACTTTGTGCTTGTCTCAGTAAACAAGATCTTTGAGGTGTGCGTTTTTGTCTCCAACCTGCGTTGGCCTGTGTCACCCAGTGTTTTACACTCCAAGTCTCAGGACCACTCAGCTCTTTTTTTCCTCAGAAGGATTCTAATCAATCAGGAAGCCCTCCGGCCACGTCCGCAAGAGCTCTCTCATTCCAAGCCAGGACGAAAAAAGACTCGAGTCAGTCGGGAATACAGATCGAGGAAATACTGAGGCCCGTGGATAGAATGAATTCCTGAAGTCTAATTTTGGTAAATGAAAGCCTGGGAACATTACGTTAGGATCCAGATCATTCCCGAGGACCCGAAGAGCAAATTAATTGAAATCCAGTTCTGGGAAATAAGACTTAAAAAACATATATATATATTCAACTGACTGGTAGGAAAGACAGAAATTGATGTTTGATTAGTCCAATGCACCGGGGAGTAAACAAGCTTCAAATCTGCTGCTTCAGTTTCATCTTGAAACGTTTAGCAGCAGTCAAACACATCGTCAGACGTTCAAAGAGGACTTCTCTGAGCTGTGTCTGATTGCTGATCACAGAGGAGGTAATTATTAAAAAGCGCTCATTTTAATTAATACATAAACGGATCATGAGATGAATTAAAACATTTCCAATGTTGTCTTTTTTTTTATTGACATAAACTAAATCATTTTATATCGATTATGTTTTTCTAAAATTCCTTTTCATATTGTGTCTGTCTCTTCCTCCCTGCCTCCTCCTACTGGTCAATCCTCTCCACCTCCTCCTCCTCCTCCTCCTCCTCCTCTTCCTCCTAGCTGCACACCTGCAATCAAGCCTGTAGTAAAAACTCTGGTCTTACCCTGCATTCATGTGATGTCGGAATAACGAGTTTCCGACTTGGAAAATGGACAAATAACGCCTGCTCAAGTCGGAACAACAGCTCAGAAGGTGCCCTTGACGTCATATTCGTCATCACATGGGGGCAAAAGACATTTTGTTATTTTTAAGATGCTTTTTATTAAAACACATATTGCAATTCAATGTTTTGGGGAAATATAACTTGTAAAAGAGACATCACACATCTTCTTCATAGCAACATCAATGTTTATCCTGTCGTTACAACACTCCGACTCTCCGAACAGAAAGCACGTGAAAACACTGAAGTCGGAAGAACCACTTCCCAACTCAGAATCTGAGACCATCCGAGCGGCTCATGAATGCAGTATTTCATTCACTCTGCCCCAGGTCGTCTGTGTGTCTTTTCCTCCCTGCCCGCCCGCCCGCCACGACCTCTCCTGCCGGATTACCAGCCTTTACCGCTTTGTTTTTCTGGACCATAAACCCCCTTAAAACCAGACTTGGGTCCAGCCTTTTGTCAAATCATAACTAATATGATTTAATGATGCAGCTGCCTACACGTGTATTACTTCTTTGTTGTCTAACAGAGGGGAATTCTGTTGAACGCTGAAACCTAACATTCAAATCAAGGTCGTTAGCAACACCTAGCTAAAGTAAACTGGAAATTTAAAAGACAAGTTCCAGCTTTGCATAACTTCACACAATTTCCCTCCATGCTGCAATAATAGGCATAACAAAAACATGTCAAGTGAAGAGTTAACACATAAGCTGCCTTTATTTCTGTTCGTCAAATGTGCTCCAGACTGGTTGAGTTTCCCTGGCTGTTCAGCTCTAAGAAATTAAAGAAGCTCTGGTGACGTTAGCCAACTTTCTGTAAGACGGTGATGGAAAGAGACACAGAGGAGAGAGCTCAGGTGGAATTCAGCCCCAGGCCAGCGGGGAAGCTAATCACTCATGAACTCTATCTGTGCGCACAGGTTGAGCACATTTCTGTGCTAAATTTCACCTGCTGTAAAAGCGACTCCTGTAGAGTGACATGTCTGTCCCTATTGGGTTCCTGTTTTAGCACGGGGGAAAAAAAGAACATCCTGGTTTTATTGAAGGCATCCAGAAGCGAGTGAAATTAATAATTTCATAATGTAAATACTAAACTGTGATTTCTCATTTTTGAGTACCTTGGCATCAAACTGCCTCCAATGGGTGTAAAGATGAAGTGTACTGAATGTGTGTCACTTGCGTCCTCAGAAGAGGTTCGACAACATTTTACAGAAGCCCTGCGCTGCTCTGATATCTCATTCTTTGTTTACCGCCTCGGGCTGGAGACTAATTTTGCCTATTAATTCTATAGTGCAAGGCGAGGGATAACAAATGTAAATATGGAAGACGTGTGATATCTCTGCAAGCAGATGTGCTATTGCCTGTTGTTCAATTAAAGAGACACAGCGAGACGGATTACCGCTATACCTTTTAACTTGTCGGATTTGAATGTAGATTTTCTGCGTATGAAGTAAATGGCCCATGACGCTGCTAATCATGGTCTTAAGTGCACGGTGGGTTAAGCTGAGTGTAAACTGTATTCTTAGTTGATCTAAGTCGTAAACTTAAAAATAACTGTGACTGCACACCGTTACTATCTCCGTCTGTAAACATAATCAACCCCATCAATAAGCAAAAGAAACAGATGCTAAAAGGCTTACTGTGAGTTAGAACTGATTAATCTGATTCACACATGCATGTGATCTCATTTCTAATTGATGGCGCAAAATCTGTCTAAGAGGACATTTCTGAAATCTGTAAACATGTCAACATTTTCCAAACTCAATCTATGGGGCGAGAAGCACACGCAGTCGGACAAACAGGCTGGATGAATCAAACAAAGGCAACTTTATTTTTATTTACCATGATGTCGGAAGTAGGGGGCGACAGTAGCTCAGTCTGTAGGGACTTGGGTTGGGAACCGGAGAGTCACCGGTTCAGTTTAAAGGTCACATATTCTCCTCCTCGTCAGTGTAAATAAGTCTCAGAACTCCTCAAAACATGTGTGTCAAGGTTCTTGTTCTAAATCCACTCTGATCCTGTATTTGATCATGTCTATAAACCCCTCTATTTCAGCCCTGCTCAGAACAGGCTGTTTCTGTGTCTGTAGCTTTAAATGTAAATGAGCTGTGTCTGACCACGCCCCTCTCTGGAAGGGCTTGGGTGGCTCGGGCTTTCTCGCTCCATGCCCTATTGTTTACGGTGAGAAGGCAGACTCAGAGGGCAGAACAAACACCTAGCTGTGGGAGTGTCACCCACCTGGGGGAGGGGTTACTGCCCTTTGTGATGTCATGAAGGGAAAATCTCCAAACGGCCTGTTTGAGCACACATTTTCTGAAAAGTGGAGCAGTCAGAAATATTACACAGGCTTTTGTATACATTCACATTGTGGCCCTTTTGATTCCATTACCTCGTCTTTCAGTTAATTTAAATAATAAAAACTCATATTTAAACCTGAATTTACATACCAAGGCTCACTCAATAACACTTAGTCATACTTCCTCTGCTCGAGTCCTTGAGCTTCTCTGCAGAGAGCAGCGTGAGTGTGCTCGAGTACACTTAGCTGAGGTTCATTGTGTAACACTCAATTACAAATGTAATCATTACAGTAAGTGTTATCCTCTGTTAGTGTGACTAATGTCTCACGTGTCGCCTTGGACATGTAAATTAACGGAGGATGTTAGAATGAGTTGTACTAATTTATGCATGATCTTTACGTCAACCTCATCTATGTGATCAGATCTGTACATCGTATACTTGTTATAATCACATGATCACACACTTACCGACACACTGACCAATCACTATGAGGGCAAGCTGACCTGACCCGAGCTCAATCTGATGCTTTGAAGGCAGAGAACTATAAGGCGGCTGATGGACAGGCTGCTTCAGAGGGAGGTCTTTCAGTTCTGAACCTCATATCAAAATGTAGGCACAGGTTAGCTGAAGTCAAGTCCGTAGAAGTGAAAAGTCAGAGCTTTTAATGTCTCAGATCATTGTATTAGTTTATGATTGGCTATTCATCTTTGAAGCAACAGGCATAAACATCAACGATATCCCTTAAAGAAGCCTTAAAAACAGAGAACCAGGTTTGACGGCTGGAGTTAGAGGGAGTCATAGATCCATGTAGATTACTATGAAAGAGAAGGGCTGAGTATCAGTTTAGGGTGTAGGCAGCCAGTTGTGGTGCAATTAAGTCCGCCTGGCATCTCTTTCTCTGCACCAGAAGAAGTGGCACTGAGTGCCAGGCCTCCGCTGGGCCTGCTGAGCGGATGCTAATAGAAATGCCAGCAGGCTCTCTCATAAAGTTGTTGAATATCACGAGTCCTCCACAGTCACGTCCCAGATTTGAAAACTTATTTTAACAAACGTATTGTAACTTTTACCACACTAAAAGGAAAGGATATGAGTTTCTATGAACTGTGTAAAGTAGCTATTGATGAGAGATAATCTCAAGAACATTTGAAATTCAAAGGAGCAATCTGTAACTCTGACACCTAGTGTTTAAAATGGGTACTGCAGTTTAAATGGGAAACATTACAGAGAGCTGCCCCCCGCCCCCTCCTCTCTAGAGTGGATGCAGGTCACCATGTGGTGGACACTGAAGCTTCAGTGTTTAGCCAGCTCTGCATCGGTCTGTAAACCTTTCTGCGTTCTAACCTCTCTCCATTTTTCAAAAGCATCTCCAATATTGATCCTAGTTTGAGCACGTTTCTGCTCGTGGAGCTTATTAGAAACATGCAGAGGCTTTTTAGGTCGGGTACAATCACTTCTATCTGAACCAGTTCTCTTGCCCGCTTCCATCGCTGCAACACCTGTTGGTTTGACCTGATAACTGCTCTCATATCTGGTAAACCGAGGGGCGTCCAAAACGGCCGTGTGGGGGTGCCTTAAAACCGCCTACCTTCTCTGGTCCAAACAAATCCAGACCATTCAGGACCAGAATCTAAAGTTAGAAGGAGGACATACTGGCTGCTGCATTGTTGTCAGAGAAGCCAGCACTTCAACATAGCATGTTTCCTTAATGTCTGATCATAGAGTAAGCTCACTTTATCATTTCACTCACTACACATCTCACTGATTGATCCTTTAAATATGGTAAACATGAAAACTTCCCTAATGAAATATGTTAATTCAGTGAGGAATCAGACGTTCATTCATATTCATCTTGGGCCCGCAGGTTTCAGAGCAGTTTAACCCAGTTCAGCTGTGTTAAAAATGGATGTTTCTTCAACTCAAACATTAATCTTTCAGAGAAATATACGCCAACCAGACGGCTCCGTAAGAATTTTTCCCCCTTAATTTTCCATAATAAATTGTCATGAGCATTCATTTGCTGACACTGCAGAATTAAACAGCCGCAGAGATACTTTGGTTATTACTTAAAAGACGTCGGCCTATGATTGGTGTGTTTCAAGACGTGTGAAAAGTAATTGCTGTAATAAACCATAAAATCACATTTCACAACACTGACCCAAATAAAAGGCCTGCTCCGCTGAACAATGTGCACGCACGTTGTAGCCAGCAGTAATCAATTATTTTCAAAGAGGGAGCAGAGCATGTGAAACATCAATATCAAGAAGTCAGAGAGAGAAATTGGTTCTCGTCATTTCACCATCTAGAGCAATGGCCTGCAAATCAAAGCCTGTTTACAATCACGAGTACCGCAATGAAGTTTATCCACGTAGCAATGGCTGCTGAAGTGCTGAAGTCGGTATCACACGTCAATAAATTCACAACGCTGCTGCATCATTCGTCATCAGTATTCCCCGACCCACGTGTTCTCAGCAGTAGCATGAACACACTTTTCATACAAATGGCTCCTCGCTATTATTCAGCACAGAGAAACGCAATTAGTTTAAGTAGTGAGCATGCACCAGAGATTCATGACAAGCCTATTTGTTAAAGGAACGCTTTAGGGCTTTAATGGTGCATAAAATAATATACATCATCACAGAACACTTAGGGCTGCACGGTGGTGCAGTGGTTAGCTCTGTTGCCTCACAGCGAGGAGGTTCCTGGTTTGAATCCCCGTCTGACAGGAGCCTCTCTGTGTGGAGTTTGCACGTTCTCCCCGTGCATGCGTGGGTTCTCTCCAGGTACTTCGGCTTCCTCCCACAGTCCAAAGACATGCTGGTTAGGTTAACTGGTGACTCTAAATTACCCGTAGGTGTGAATGTGAGTGTGACTGGTTGTCTGTCTCTATATGTCAGCCCCCCGTGACCCCGAACGGGAAAAGCGGTGAAGAAAATGGATGAATGGATCCACTGAACACTTATATAGGCTCTGGAAATGGTCATCTTAATGCTGGCTTTCATGCGTTTGGTAGACTGCAAAAATCTTCTCCTGCTGCTGTGCAGATTGACCTCACCGCGATGATCTTTGAATGGAAGCCTGAGCCGACACCAGAGTGACGCGCCACGGCGGCTGTGTCCACACTGGATGTCAGCGGTGATAAGAATTCACTTTCATTTCCCCCTACATCCCCGCTGTCCACTATTCCAGCTGCTTCCCCCTGTCATCTTTGCTCTGTAATTTTCCTTTGATCACAATGTCAATATCTACACTCGCCCGATTTCCCCGGGTGTCTTGCTGCCATTTACACCAACACGTTCGTTCAGAAAGTTATTAATGTCTAATCATAAGGGACTCGAGCGTCTGATTTCTATGCACATTTGCTGGATATCCCTTAGACAGTCTCGTCAATGAGCACCAGCGCCCGGACCAGGACACAATGCAAATTAAAATTCTCGGTCTCTGCTGCGGGTGAAAAAAAGCAGAAGAGACACGAGGATATTCAACACGGTGATTGGAATGACAGATGCTCGGAGGGAGCCACCCACCATGTAATTACTTGCACATTGTTATTCCCCCGTTTATTCTCCCTAAATATATGTTCAACGCATATTAACCGCTGATGCACACATGCAGCAACAATTACATAATGATGGAGCTCAATGCATGACACTCGATCCCCAACAAAACGTGCAAGTGCGTGTTAATGCAGATCAACGACAGTAGAAACATCACATGTGCATTCAACCTGAGATATGTGGGTGTCACGGTTTGATTCACCAGTTACGTGGGTTCATGCTCAGGTTATTTATTTATAACACAATTAGTGGAGACTGGAGCACACAAACACTGACACATGTGGAGCCCCTCTCATGCAAGATAATTCATCTATATGAAGTTTCCATAAACAGTTGCTCACTTATTTATGTAGAAATAATGAATTATTAAAGGTGAAACAGTTATTTAAACCATGTCTGCAAAGTGCCAACCCACATAGAAGCATAAGATCATGGATGGAGACTCCTTTTCGGTTTCCTCGAGAACACCGTAAATCCTAATATTCTCTGACGGGTGCGGCTTTCCTGGTCAGTAATTTTAGCTTGCTTTGGAGCTTCTGATAAGATATCCTCTGTATTTTCGATTCTCTGTTCAGCTTTCATTATTCGCTCTTCTGCTTCGTCTAGTCTGACGCTCGTTTTCAAAATGTCCTCCAGCTGTTCCTTGTATTATCGTGGCGAAAAATCTCCTCAGCTCCCGAAGGATCAGGTCCAGATCGGCGGTCTCCTCGTTCAGCGTGCTGTTAGCCTGTTTGCTAACTTTAGCTGGTGGGTTGCCTCCAGTTTGTTCGGTATCGTCATCGTTTATTTCTGTCTGTTGTGTACTTTTTTAGCCTGGTATCCGTTGTTACCCCCGTTCTTACCGAGTTAAATGTGTATAAATAATTCGTACTTTGGGGGTAGTTCAATGTCTTTTAAGAGGGGGCAATCGGGAGGTCTTTCACTATGCTGCCATCCAGAAGGTGTTCTAACCACAAGCATAAGATCATCTCACGCATGCATATATCTTTTTATAGCCAAATTGTATGGCGCCTATGCTCCGTAATGCAGTAATTAGGATGCAGGGTACACAGGGGGGTTTGAGACATCCTCAGCTCCTTTCTGAAAATGTAACCTCTATCATTTTTTATTGTTGCCGATAATCATAATTCCAGCTGGAGATAAAAACACATTTCAGCAGCGTCTACAGTGACTGATAAGGAACGGAAAGCTTTAAAAGCCAGGTCTCATCGCCCGATCTCTACACAGACGCACATAAATCCTGATGATGGCGTTTGAAGGGGGAGTTAGAGACGAAATAAACACGGGGGACGACAAGTGCCCCTCAGAAGCATCGAGTGTTGTCACACTCTGCTAAAATAATGGCCGATCTCCTGGATGTTAATTTTTAAGATTTAATTATTCATGTAGACGGTGTTTGGTCTCTCTCTCAGCTAACAGGAAGGTGTACCCAATCATTAGTAACTTTGGCAACTGCAGGAAAAAGAACTTCTTTCAATCTTTTCCTTTTCAACTTCATATAACGACCGTCCATCCAACCTTGTAATAATCTCTCATACAGCGTGGAGAATGAGAAGAAATGCAGGCGGTGGGGAAACGGCGTCTATCTCTCTCCTCTTGACACTCCCCCTTTAAAAGCTAAATTCACTGAATCTCTTAATCAAAGCCTCTGCAGCAGGAGAGGATATTAAGAATGGATGTTTTTGCACTTAAACTAAATGAATCGCGTCTTTTGTCATTAGCGAGCCCTCCTTTGTTCCCCTCCCACACTATTGACAGCGCTGATCGAGAACCCTGCAGGAAGCTGAGAGAAATGTCCGCTGTCATGTAAAAGCCGCTCGCCTGGGAAGGACGCAACCATGGTCCTTTAGTGAATGACATATACCAGTGTCTTGCAGACAATGTCAGCTAATGATGAACAATCCTGTAGCTGTCAAACTATGCTCGTATGCTGCGCTCTCCTTTTTTCAGATTGCATTCTGCTTGAGTGTTATTGTTGGCGATGAAAATAGGCTGGCATAATGGTAGCTAATGGGGCTTTAATGGAGAGTGTCATAGAATAATCAATCTGAGGAGGAGAGCTTATGAACAGAAAACCCATCCCTAATGAATTTCTGCAACAATACCACGAAATATTGCTCCTACAGTAACGGGGGGAGATTCATAGGCCGTTTAAGACGACACAGACAATAATGGAAGGCCACGGGGCGTTGAATTTAATCTGTAAAAAGCAGACGCCTTTGTAATACAAATACAGAGGGAATACATTTGAGTCATGTTTGTTTTCTCTGCTCAACAGCCTCACATCTGATTGTAGCATAAAGCTAATAGATTCAGAGCAGGCGGTCCACATTACAATACGTGTCCTTGCACTGCTTCACCCCTTAGTCACAGAACATTCATGCCTAATGTTCAGAAAAAGGACAGAAAATGGAAAAAGAGTTCAGAGCAGATTTTTTTTACCTCCTCCTCCCAAACTCCCTGTGTTCCTGCGATAGCTCTGAGTCACTCACTGTGACCTAGATGTCACCCTCGCTCGCACCCTCGCCAGACATCAGACCTAGAGGACAGACGAGGAGAGGATGGTGGTGCTGTTGGGGGTGGGGATGGGATGGGGAGGGGTTGGGAATTGAATTTAACTCCAAAGCCGTACTTGATTTGAGAAGACACATCTATTTATTTCCAGAAAACATTTTGGACTGCAGTGACAAACACAAAGTGACATCCCTGCCACACCACGGCTAACTCCAAAATGCCGTCGCTGCTTCTTGTTCTGTCCAAAATCCTGTGAGTCACGCAGGAAGTGTTCCACACGCTGCAGCGAGGCGCCAACAGCTTGCAGACATCAAAGTTTCTTGATTTGGTGGAGCATTATTTTTATCACAAACTCTGTTTTCCTTTACACTCTTCTCTCCCCGCTAGATATTAAATTACTTTATCGTATTCCTCTGCACCAGAAATAACTCTTGGGCGCTCTATTGGCAGACAACAAGCAGACCTCCGCAGCGCTCGATTGATTTTAGGATCCCTCAAGGACCCTGCTGGAAGCAGCCATGATGAAGACAGGGAAATTATTAAGAGCAGCTAAGACGAGCCTCCAGAATATGTTCTGTTTGTCTCAGGCTTGAATCCCTTGAGCAGTGATCAATAGTGCCTTGTTGCAGATTCTGAGAGAGAAGGACTGTCTGTCCAGATTTGCACTCAGGCTGCGCCCCCGCTCTGATATGAACTGCAAGCTTCTGCAAAGGACACAATAAAGTATATTTTCTGGTCAGTGTTCAGGGAGGATTCATCGGCTTCCTTCGTCTCTTGTAAAGATAATACTTTACATGCACAAAGCATAAGGACGTTACATTGTGCATGAGAGACGTTGTGGTCAGGATATGCAATTTCATAGAGGGCCCTTCAGGATTTGTATTCATCGGTGCTTTTGTTGAGGAAGATGTATTACCCTGCTGTGGGGAGGGATGGAGGGGATGCTTTTGAATCGGCTCATTTCACGTTTTCCTGACGAGAATGACAAAAATAGGTTTCTGTAGATAAATAGTAAGAGCGATGAAAATATTTCCAGAAATGTTTTGTTTAGTGCACCAATATTTTTCACTTTATCAACCTCTTAATGGTCGGCCTATAATCAGTTTGCTAACATTGGATCTCACTGCAACAAACAGAGCATGTCCCTGAGTCCGAGGTGATTCGGGTCGTGTTTCACTGACGAGAGCCAGAACACACACACGTGCACCAGCAGCTATCAAAACAACGAGACCTGATTCATGAGCAGCTTTTAAATGACTAATGAGAGCTCGAGGTTTTCTAATAAATGGACATAATGTGATTTTAATGGCTGAGGGTCATTTTAAAAGACACTTTAGCCTCCTCAGAACCTTTTTATAAGTTTGATAATGGCTCGTAATAAAGCTGAAGAATGATTTTCAAGCCATTTATGATCGTCGTTATTTGAGAATGACCTTTAGGATTTGAGAGAGAAAGCTAGAGATAAATAACTTTGCAAGATAATAAAAAACCTGACTTTTGATGTTTAGATTAATGCTGTCTAAAAGTACAGCACTTTCTGTTTCCTTAAGAGGACTGAGTCCAGTATTTGTAGGAGCAAAGAGGGGGCGGGACCAAACTCTTATGTACCCCCTCCCCCATGTCATTTTCTAAATATGTCACAGGGGGTATTTTGTAATCAATATCCTCTCGTCCGAGCCCTTCTGCCCATCCTCTCGCTTTTCAAACTATGGATCCGTCCCTTTGTTATACAGTATGTATTACAATCTGCATCGGATTCTTCCTCCACAAGCCACACCCTCCATCAACGCCGAGCACTTCTGCAGAGCACAGATCAATTACAAGCCGGCCTGCCAAGCGATCAAGTCTATAATAACACAGTCTCTCCATCTTGTTCTGCTGCAGTAAATTACCTGGGCTGCAGGACAAGCCTCATCTTTCCCCCCCTCCCTCAACCCTTGAGGGATCTTTATTAATGCCCAGGCTTTACATCAAATACAGTCAGGTGGCCTGGTAATAAGATCACAGCCAAGCCTGGCCTGATTTAAATGCTAAATACAGGGTCAGAGCCAAACAGTGACCTAAACACCCTCCACCGGCTGGGTGTAATGATAATGCAGAACCTGATGTGGGAGAGAAGAGCAGAGGGAAATGGAGAGGATGAGTGCATGGCTGTGGGTTTTCTATTTCTGTTTTTGGACGTGTGAACGGTTTGATAGGATAGAGGGTGAGACAGCAGAGAGAAGGAGATGGAGAAATTAAGAAACTAGAAATAAATATCCGTGTTTGGCCGAGGTGTCTGTGTGGAAAATGTGGCAGTGGCGGTAAAACGATTGGCTGCCCCCAAACTTCCGTCTACAGATCTTGTGTCTGGCTTGTGTCTGCCAGACACGCTCTTCCTCCTCCCAAAAACACCAATTACTCAGGCCTTTGGCTAAATGTGAGCTGTCTGAAAGTTTGAAAAAAAGTAACATGAATACAAACACAACAAACTTGGTGTAATTAAACATCAAGGCTGTGCAAGGAGGAAGTGCTAATCCGCCCAACTCAGCTGATTCCTCCATTCCAAAAGCATTTACACTTTCATTAAAGTGTGCAGCCGAGCAGAACAAAATCATTTAGAAGGCCCCTGCATAAACACCACGAGCGAACCTGTGGCTGTCTGTGCTGCACAGTTCACAAGACAATAATTAAGACTAGCTGAGGCCACAGCGAGAGATTCACAAACAAACCTCCAAAGAGTAACATGCTTGGATAAAAACGTTCAGGCATAGAGAAGCCTGCTTTCAACGAGGCATCTGACTCTTGGATACGATCTTTCCTCTTTGTTCCAAACGATGCACAAAATATTAACGATGACTAACAGACTTTATTTGTTCAGCACATCAAGGAGAAATTAAAGCTGAGACTTTCAGGTTAACATAGACTGTCTTTCTGATTTAATGAAGCTTCTTCCTTTTTGAAGTCAAAATCACGTGTTCATTTCAAACGACAGCCGGCTAACCACTATTTTATGAATATTATACTTGTTCTGATTTCTCCAAACAGATATTTCTACTGCCAACATCTGTATAAGTAAGGTGTACTTCTTACTCCCTACATCACTAAATCAAATAAGGGGGATTTCACATTATGGACCCGAGAGAGGATCCAGGTACACTTGACACCAGAGTCCAGTTCATTTGATCTGTGTGAACACAAACATGCCATACTTAACTGTTGCGACCAACGAGTCCGAGAAACCTACAAGTAGAGATGTACCGATCCACTTTTTTCATCTCGTCTGAACGTCGTCATGGAGACGATTTGTCGACACTTCTTCCAGTTCAGTCTGAACGTCTTCAAAGAGAGACTGTACGAGCTGAGAATGCTTTAAGTGTCTAACCATCTTTCTTGATCGGCGACGTAGATCTGCGCCGTCAGTCCGATATCCAATACGTAAATTACGTCAATATCGGACCGATAACAATACGAGATCGGATCGGTCCCATCTCTACCTACATGACATGAGAGCTCAGGAGCTCAAGGTGCCGGTTCCCCCGGTAGTCTAAGCATATAGCAGCATAACTAGGAGCAGGTCCACACTCAGCCAACCTTAACTATAAGCTTCGTCAAAAAGGAATGTTTGAAGTCTAATCTTAAAAGTACAGAGTCTGAGCTTGTAGTATTTTGTGTTTGAGAAGTATTGACACTCCAGGCGTTTACTGTACATCATGACAGCAGCATTCTGTGAAGCCACCCAGTCCATCAATAAAACCATAATGCTTTCAATTATGCACGGCAAACTTCCTTAATCAATGTCCGCCACAAAGGGAAAGCTGTCCACAAGATGAGGGGAATTATTTCTATTTTTTTCCTCTCTTTCTTTACAGTTCATTAAGTTTTAAAATAAGAAAATCAATGTTTGGAATCCATAAAGTCGGCAGTGGTTTTAAGTAAATGCATTCAGTCAGTGGGCAGCAGTATGAGTCAGTCTGAGTCAGTCTTGAAGGCTCACACTCCCACCCGCTTCGCTGCTATCGGCATTATGTATTTATTTTTTAATGATTGTGTTTTTCTAGGGGGCTGAGTGTAGGAGAGCATGCCAGTGAGGCGTGCGGGGAGCGTATTGACAGAGGAAGTAAAGGAAGAGAGAGAGAGAGACATAGAGAAACCTTAAAGTACCAACCGCAGAGTTCGTGGGAGTGAGTTCACGGCACGTGTCGCTCCGCTGCTGTGATTGGTGCCATCAAAGTCAACACCGTGTTGGTTGACTGCTATGATCTGTTTCTGCAAATCGCTGGGGCAAATTGACTTTCCTCTCAGTGTGCATAGCGCTATCATTTTCAGCATAGCCGCCAGTGTCAGGAAATAATGGCAGTGTGTCATTCTGAGTGTAGCAACAGATTGATCGCCAGGAATTTACTTCTGACAGCAAACCTTTTGCAGACAGATGCAGGTTATCGTGTATGTGGAGATCAGCTCTCCCACTGAAGTCTGATCAGCAATCTAAAATGGCCCAAGGCTTCAAAACCCCTGCCTCTTACCAGTCACTCAAGGTGAGGCTGGTTAGCACTAGCAAAGATGTCGGAGGGTGAAAACTAAGTTATACTGCTGCAGCACTACAGAATACAGATTTAGCAACAGTTTGTATGTTTAATTTAATATGTGTAGCTCCCTTCTCAAGGCGCTTTGCTTCTGAGACAGTCAAAGACAACACTGCCTCGCTGGTGTTTCAAACAGCATTGTTTGTGTTGACAGCCTCACAAGGTGAGCTACTGATCCTGCACATGAACACTCTGCCGAAACCAAAAAATCTGTCCAGCTGCTGTCAAAAGCGGCGGTGTGCAGGGAAGGTTGTAATGAAATGGATTGAGGGTCCATTATTCCAACATCACTTTCGATATCTGACTGACTCATATTGTGTGCAGTCAATCGTACACATCACTGTCAGTGTACTTAATGTTCTACAGGAGCTCTTAAAGGTTGTCTTTTTCTCACTCAAAATGGAGTCCTCTGACTTTTTCTAAAGGTCCCTCAGTAGGGGCGGCTGTCATGTGATGATAAGCGAATGTGAAATTTCTCAAATGACAGAAAGCATTTTCAATAAAATAAAAAGTTCCTTGAGTTAAGACGTCCAAATGCTTCTTGTGTTGGTAGATATAAGGCTTTGCCGAGCTGAATAAATGTTTTAATAGCTCCAAGACTAGCTGAAGGATTGCTCCACTTGTCTCCTGTCTGCACTGACAGATCTACAGTCTTTACAGTTTTTACAGTTGCTAATGTATTTGGACATTTTGAACTCAAGATAAGTTTATTGGAGACGCTTTAAATTAGATCCTGACGACTAATCTGCCAGCCGATAATATTGGCCGATATTAGCATATCAAGTGGCTATCAGTCTCGGCTGTTTTCATCGCAGATATGCACCATTATTACAGATTTATTCACCAGTCAAACAGCATTTAAATTGACTTTCATTGTATTACACTAGCAGTTCTCTGCCACCAGCAGAGGGCGCTGTATGGATTACAACAAGCATCATCACTCTGCAGAGTGTCGAGCGGTGATGCACGTACATGCTCAGTTACTTTCCAGTCGAGTGACCATCTTGTCTTCGTTATAAATCTTTCCCACACGTGTTTGATGACAGAGGGATCAACACAATAAATGTGAATATATAAATCTCTACAGATCAAACAGATCTAAGAAAAATATCGGGCCGTTATCGTAATCTGATTCTTTTTTCTCCCCAATATTGATTTCGGTATCGGCCCCAAAAATCCAAAATCGGTCAGGCCTAATTTGAATATTAAATATTTTAAATTAATACGATTTTTTTTTACCAAGAATTTCAAGGCTTCTTTTTTAATGTGTCCTCACTGCAAGAATAACCCGACTATAAAGGACCCTTTCAGCACTGGGTGAACCTTAGCTGAGGTCACATTCAGTGAATGTGATTGCTTTAACACAGTGTTTTTCAAAGTGGGGGTCGCCAGGGCGTTCTAGGGGGGTCATGGAAACTTGGAGGGAAGAAGGGGGAAACTGGAAGTAAAAAAATCCACTTCTACTAATATTATTACACATAACATTTGATTACTGTATATCTGTTACTATGACTGATTACAAAAACTAAAATAAGGACACATATTAAGAAGCTATACATTTAATCTTTGCAATCATTTGCAAGTAAAAGGAATTTATTTTAAAAATGTGCTGGATGGGGTCCCCACCAGAGGTTGATGCCATATTGGGGTCATTGGCATGGCAAAGTTTGTGAACCCCTTCTTTAACACATGAGCTAATGCAGCATCTGCTAGCACCATATTTAAAACCTGTATAACAGCGAGTAATGAAAACCTTTAAAAGTTATCAAAACTGTCTAATGGACTGGCAGCAAAGTCTAAATTTGCACATTTAATTCTGTAAATATGATTAACTAAAACATGTAAGATAGCAATCACACAGCTTCTTCTTCTTCTTGTCGTCTTTGTATTTCCAGTTACTGTACCAACCGTTGACCGGCGTATGACGTGACGTCACCATTCCTATTTGGTTTGAAAACCAATCGTGAAGAAGCATAAATGGAAAGCGGTCCAGGGTAGTTCTTTGTTTGGTCAGAAAACCACCATTGTGTTGCTTTGAGAGAATTACATAACTTGAGAAAAAGGATTTAAAGTTTAACTAAAAAATGTAAGAGTGACATTTATGACCAATACTCACATAATAAAAGTTCACTGCAGATAGAGTCAGTGTCCTTGGCTTTTCTGTCCAAGCTGAGTCATTCCCATCAAGTCAGTCACTGCATGCCAATTAATGTCACTGTTGTGTAATTGCATGAAAGAAAAGACTTGAGTGAGTGTTCACCATCGTATGCAATGACTATGAAAACCGTTAAGCTCAATAACTCTAAAGTATCCTGAAGGCAGATAGACTTATATAATTCTGAGCTCATGAATAAACCCAGCGTGACACCTCCATTAGTCCCCACACGGCTGACAGCTGATGCAAATTGATCCAGTAAACACAAAAATTGGAAATGGCTTAACTTGACCATTTTTAAAGCTCATGAAAGAGTTTGGGTTCAGTTAATATGTATTGATGTGCTTGCTCAGTGAACCTTCTGCTAAAGATTCAATCATTATTTACAACCAATATCAAAAGACGTGCGGCGGTCCACCTGATCCGGCGTCATAAGTGACAAAACATGCCAAATCGTTTCTCCATGTTTGAATGTGGCCATTGCTTCAAACCCCTAATTAATACAGAGTATCCTTGCAGTTGAATGGTCCCGTCCTTATCCTCGATGTGCAGGTACACAAACAATCAATGCTTGCCAAGTGCCTGTTCGCTTTTTAATTAGGCCTGCTTTCAAACGTATTACATCTGAAACACACTGTGTTCCTCTCTGTGTCCAACAACCAGTATGTGGTTAGATTACACCAAACACTTACAGTGCAGCACATCCATCTACAACACAAAGCAGGGGTTCAGAAACTGATATCATCAGCGGGCGCGCACCGCCTCAAACTGCACAGTGTCCAGTCCTGTCCAAAAGGAGACAAATGACAGGTAAATACACCAAACGGCCTGTCACTGCACAGATCTGCTGCCCATTTTTCATTTCATAATAACAATGCAAGGGGAGAGTTCTTTTTTTTTGCGAGGCCTGCTGGTGCCTGAATGACTTGGGGAGGAAATAGGCCCAGTAATTATTCTTTCCTCCACTTGTCCCTCCTGCCTCATCCCACCATCCCTCACACACTGGAGATACAGGCTATTGAATCCTGATGATATCCCAGCACAACAATAGCTAGCATACTAGTCATGCGGCCATTGCTGTGTTCAAGTGATTGTGCCTGGTGGGACATTGGATCTGACATTGAGGAATTGGCAATTATTGAGATTTCAATCCTGCAGTCAATATTCTATGTTGGAAGCTGTATGAACATGTGGATTAAACACTGTTTTCATATGGGTTTCTAGGTAAAGGAAGCGATATCAGTCAACCGGCCGTCTATGCAAGGTAATAAGTATTGTATATGTTTCTGAGCTATGGCGATGTCATTTTATAAGACAAAGTAATCATAATGCGGAAATCCACAACACTAAATTGAATGTCAAAACATGACAAAGGCAGAAGCTCACCTTGGACTGAATGCAAATGCCCTTTGGCGTCTAAATCTACTTAACACAAGTGAGTCACAGCACAGGGATGTGGGAATTATGAAAAGCAGCAACAGTGGCCTTTACTATGCTAATGTAAATGTGCAGTGATGTCCTACAAGAGACAGGACGATGGCTGTGTTTCATGTACATCTGGCTTTATTTTCTTGGCACAGCTCAAACCAGAATAAATGTCCAATGACCTGTTAAAGGCCGTTGTTCTCCCAGCCAACGGAGGAAATAATTCCACAGTCTGATGGTCTCTCCGAGCACATGAAAAGAATATCAAACAGAATAAATATCCATTATTTATATGTACTGTCCTGTGCACAGACTTTATACAATCACATGTGGGGCTTTCATCTCCAGACAAAAAACAAATGAGTCTGCCTTCCAGTTGTTTGGGTGTGCATCAATGAAAAACCTGCTGTCCACAGTGGTTTAGAATGAGTATTCAATGCATTGTGTGCACCTCGCTGTGTGTAAGCGCAATAAAGAACCAGACAGTATCTTTGTGAGGGAACAATAAAGAGAGTGGGAGGGAGAACTCTCCAGATGGTGATGCTGCTGTGCATGGGGATGTGGATGGTGATCCATCGAAAGGCGAGCCAGCTGGGGGAGGTCAGGATTCCTCCACTGGGACTTCACAGCCTTACAGAGGGCCAACAACACGCCAATGGACAGACAGACAGCAAAGAACCGGTGCAGGAAAGGGTCAAGGGCCAAGGCCAACGGTACAGCTGTTTCATATCCCTGAAGTACTGTTCTCAGCCTACCTTGTTCACAATTCGTCAACCTCTATCTGACAAGCCCTGATCTAGTGTTCTTGGCAGCATCTCTTGAATTGTTTCTACATGGCTATGTGTACAGTTTTTAATTTTAAATCTGTACATGCTATAGTCTTGTCATTCATCATCCTTCCATTTTTGTCACAAAGTCCTCCCACAATCCACTATCAAGAATCCCCACGAGTAAGAATATCTCTCTGATTGCTATTTCCCGGGGAGTATCTCTTGAACATATTCTACATTGCCATCTGTAAACAGTTTGGTATGTACCAAGGCTTTAGTTCTAAATGGATTCATTCGCTAGGCTTGTCATACTTCATCCTGTTCTTCCCAGTCACGAACTCTCCCTACAATCCACTGTCAAGAATCCTGGCTAGTACCCAACACGCTCACCCTTGCCATGTGCCCTTAGTTCCACATGGAGGTATGAGAGGGTATTAGGGTCACCCTCGGGCAGCAGAAAGAGCCGAGGGAACGCCTGTCACGACCAGTGACTTGGAAGGACTTTCAATGCAGAATCGCGTTGGTGGAGGCATGCAGCCACTCGGAAGCAACAAAACGAGCAACCAACACACAACCCCAAACGGCCACGAGCATGCTTTGGTGAATGACCTGCCCTACTTCAAGGTCAACTGAGATCTGTGTTTGCAGCTGGCCTTTTTAATTCATGAAACAGAGGCTGATGAGTATAAAGAAAAGGACACAACTGACAAAGAAGTGAATGTTGTTCCCTGTAGGGTAATGTGGCATGTGTACCCTTCAAACACCTCCATTGGTCAAGCTGTGCCTCAGGTCTGGTATGTCATCCCCTATTGGAGAGTATTAGTGCTCAGCCAGTCTTCAACCTTTGTTTTTAGTCTGCAGGTTCTGCTTACACATTCACTGGACATACATTCACATCACAACAGCGATAGCCTTGGCCACACTCGGCAGCTTTGGTTTTTCCAATCTGCAGCAACTTCACACTGGTTTCAGTCAAGGTCCATTGACTTTGTATGCCCTTAGTCCTTGTCCAGACAATGTGTAACCTTGCATGTATGACAAGGTCTGACAGAGTCTAGCTGAAAGTGAGAAAAAAAGAAGGCAGAGAAGGAGAGAAATGAAAGAGCTGTCAAAAGCCACTAAGGTGCTATAACACGGGACTACTCTTAAATCATAATGTCACCATCTCCGTTCCTTTCTGCAGGAAACCAAGAAAGGCAACGAGAGATAATGGAGCTGCATTGAAGAAATCAGGGACACCTGATATCTGCCATGTTTTTTCGATTTACCTGAAAAAAAGTCTATTCTCTTCAGTTACACAGTCGAAATTAAAGGTCAGTCTTTTCGTTGATATGAAAAACTAACAGACAAGATTCTTATTCATTATTCAGAGTCAACGTTTCTTTTTACAACAGCTCCGGTTTGCGAGTTGAAAAGCAATGAGATAGTATTGCAGCTGCATTATTCATAGCTCCATTCAATATAAGAATTGCCTTTAAAGTGCCATTCAGTCAGCACCATAACCATCAGCTACTTTTGATGCTCTTTTCGGGGTATCCATAGTTCCATAAATCTGCAAAGATTGATATTTAGAAAATGACGGTGAAGTTGAACTTACACGTGAACATCTATAGATGGTTTGTTTTTGTATTTATCTGCATACACCAATTGATTCTTGAAAGTGATGTACAACATCGGTATCACACTTGTCTTTGTTTGCTGTGCTGGAGACTCGTTCTCTGACCTATAAAGTGTCCACAAAGGAGGGAAGCAGTTTCCAATTATGCATCATTACAACCACCCATCCCTGAAAATGATCAGTGTGGATCATAAACCTCGGTGAATGTGGGTTTAAGTCTTGCCCAGTGAAGAACCTAACAAATATGACCTTTGTGAGTATGCAAATCCTTAAATCAGTCACTGCAACCATTAAATTGTTAACAAGCTCAGTCCTTCCATTTGCTCCCCACGCTGCACAAGTCTGGTTGTAAACAGGCTATTAAAGGGTCCGCCTCTGCCTCGAGCGGCCTCTGGCCTTGGGCTCAAAGCACCAGTACTGGAGCTCTTAATGAAGCGGAAAATTAAAAGGTTTGGTTGGACGTGGAAAGCTTGTTTCCCTCCACGAAGGGTTGTTTTTCATTCTCCTCGGTGCGCTCGCCTCTCGTCACCGCCAAGCCTCCACCCTCGTTTCGCAATCACACTCAAATAATCAAAGGTCACAATCAAAATAATTCACTAAGTGCTTCACATGGAAGTGAAATATGCACAAGTGGCTGAGTCCAAC
Source organism: Tautogolabrus adspersus (assembly GCA_020745685.1). Lineage (NCBI taxonomy): Eukaryota > Metazoa > Chordata > Actinopteri > Labriformes > Labridae > Tautogolabrus > Tautogolabrus adspersus. The sequence continues at coordinate 2,062,087 of CM036551.1, read as the reverse complement.
ACGTGCAAGAAAAAGCCACAAATACTTTGGAAATTGGAAAAACAGAACACGATGATAACAATAATAATTTAAAACAGTTTATTTATACAACGTTACAAAGTGCTTTACACAGATAAAAGAGCAAGGACGGACAATGAGATACATCCAAACACACAATCAGGCATACTCAAGTCACTGGGAGCAACATATCAGACTAAATTGAGCATGACCTGATATAACAACAATGAGTTTTTAACAGCCTTTTGAAAGTAAGCCACAGATTCAGACAATCTGAGGGAGGAGGGAAGTCCAGAGTTAACTTTGAAAGCACGGTCTCCTCTGGTCTTACTTTGGAACTAAAAGAAGCTGCAGATCAGATGAACGGAGAGGCCGACCTTTACTGTAACAGCTCAGAAATGTATGCAGGATAAGGTAGAATGGAAATCTAATATCAGATTTGGAAATGTGGGGGCCTTAATTATACTTATTTGCATTCTTCAGTAAATTTGTAATAGGTCACGACCGATGTGGAATGTTTGGGGCCGATACGATATCGATATTTGGGGGGGGAAATCCCTCAAATGCAGGTATAAAAGTTATCCAAAGATGCAGAATATAGACAAGATGGTCACTCGACTGGAAAGTAACTGTGCATGCACGTCCATCACTGTTTGACACTCTGCAGAGTGATGATGCTTGTTGTAATCCATATAGCGCCCTCTGCTGGTGACAGAGAACTGCTAGTTTAAAACAATGAAACTCAAATTAAATGCTATTTGACTGGTGAATAAATCGAGTAATCTCGGTTCATATGTGCATTAAAATAAGCCGATAGTCACTGGATATGCTGATATCGGCCGATATTATCGGCTGGTTAATTATCGGTTGGGCTCTAATTCGTAATAACTAGTCATGGCAACAACTTGCTCTTTGTTTCTCTAGGGTTCCTTTGGTGTGTCACAATATTGAAACCAACCAGAACCTCGTCAGTATTTCATATCTGGGGGCTCCATTGTTCTTATTTGAATACTTTGGTGAATGTTTAATGTTGTTTTGAACAGTAAAAATGCTACAACATGTTGTACGGCTTTCTAGAGTTCCTTTGGGCTTCTTCAAATGCTCATACAACCAGAACCAGTCTCATTGGAATTTAATATGTGGCAGCTACTGGTGTACATCATGACATAAGTGACTGTATGTAGTGCGTTCAATCTGCCAATGACTAACCTTAGCGGGGGGGGACAGCACAAAGGAAAAACAACATTAACTCACTGTTGACCTATCGCCATGAAATATTTACAGAAAGTTCTTCCAGCTCCCACGTTATCCAACAAGCTCCCGCTCATTCTGCTGTCAGACAGGAGTGTATCTCACACTCAAATAACTACCCTGTGCTGAAGGCTCGACCAGTGCCAAGACCCTATGTCATTTCTAAATGCCATTCTCCAGCTTTTTAATAACTGCAACCATAGATATATCATCGCTATCCCAAGGGGCCACTTAAAAACTGAGGGCCGGCTGAAAACATGCTTAGTCTTTATATCTCGCCATTTTCAACAGGGGGCCCAGAGAATAGTGGTCTCAGAGGCTGGAAAAGACCTATAAAGCAGCTACAGGAAGTATTTTCTGAGGTGGGAAATGTGATGGACATCAATATTACCACCAGCTCTAATTAAATTCTCAGGGCTCAACTCTTGAGTGAGCCTCGAAAGCTTTCTTTCCAGAGAAGCAAAAGGTCTCACAAACCTCTTTGATTGGTAGCCGAGGGACGAGAAATTGTTTGCCAAAGGTAACGAGAACTTTGCTCTGAAAATGGCAAGCTGACCTCTTGAATTGACCTCAATCACTGGCTCCCGCGGCGTCCCACAAACCCCTAAACTTTTGGCAGTTCCGCTGCGTTTCCACGGTGATGGCCTAATTTGGAAGAGGTTTGGGGAGCAAAGAATCCAGTCAGTCATTGTAGGAAAGGACCAGCGACTTCAAACCAGGGATTTGGCCCTGTGACCCTCACTTCCTGCTTTGTTTGTGGCATTTGCGCTGAGTGAACATCTAAATTTGTTTAGCTTTTGTTTTGGCTTTGTTTCCCTGGAAGCACTTAGGAAGAGGACTTTGTGTAAACGCTGCTTTTTATCCAAGTTCTCTTTTTGGTGCCTTTCTTGAAGGATCATTTATTCAAATCAAAAAAGTTAAATGTAGCAAGAGAGGCAGAGGAATTTATTTTTAAAGCTCTCAGCTGTTACTCCAGAATAATGGCGAAAATAGAATATTGTTCGTAATGCTCAAAGCATCAAAAATGACTTTTGCTCACATAGCAACATCCTTTGCAGCTGTAACAGCCTGTCCTAGCAGCCTGCGATGCGAGCGAGCATCAGCGACAAAAGCAGCTTGATTAAATCGTTTCTTATTTGAGTGTCCTAACAGCCTGCGACTGACGCAGCATGACGCGGCGTCACGTGCAGTTTTTACCCAAACGACCCATTTCTAGTTTCCTCTCTGTCGCTCGCGTAGACAAGATGAGGAAGGTGGAAGGAGGGGGCCGTAAGAGACACTGGCCCTCGCTTTCCTCACTCAACAGAACTTGTTTTACAAAGTAGAGATAACGGTGCATTAATAATATCCACATCTTTGACTGAAATGTTGAGCTTTGACTTGTCGCAACACTGGAGAAAAACTTTATTCGACTCACTGCGAGCCGTTTATTGACGAGACTTTGAGTGTTGTGATTTGAGTCAAAGCTCGTCAATCCATAGTACCACACTTCTGTGTCCACCTTCAAAATAAAAGCCCTTGATGTCGTACTGTTTGGAAGGGGAAACTGGAATTCACAGAGCAAAGAATTAAATATTTAATGGATGCATTATGGACAGCGAGCGTCTAATCGTGCGCGCTGCAACACGATATCCAACACTCCTGTGCTGTAAGGTCACGGTGTAAGCTCCTGTTTTTGTCTGGATAACTCACACTCTATGCTGTGAACAGTTTTTATTGGAAACAGTTTTCTAAAGAAGAAATTGCCCAGAGCAATAGTTTTGGAAGGGTACATTGCTACAGTTGTTGTTTTTCTTTTTCAAATATCCTTTGTTTGTTGCTTCAGCAGCACACACTTTCATTTACCTTCTTCTTGGGTGCACTGGGGTAGCAAGATGAATTCTCGGGGTAGCAGAATACCTCGAATTATTGCACATACAACCAAACACCCAGTGTGTCAGGTAACACACCAATGGTGAAAAAGGATGTTTGTGAAACATGCCCAGGTTCCAAACGTAGAAACTACTCATTAACTTGTGCAATGTTCTGCTTTGTCAAACACAACAAACTAAAATATCACAGGCACAATTTACACCTAGCATTGCTTTTGTTGTTTGTCTCTGGAGGAGGTAATTTAATACGGATATTTGATCTGGAACACTTCTTGCATATTCAGTAAAACAGTTTCCAAAGACCTTTGCTCGCCCAACCACAGGGTAAAAAGATTTACTAACCAAAATAATGCGAGTGTAAAAACTAATTTAGAGCTTTGCTGTCTCAAAGGCACACGAGTTCTGAATTGAAATTCTCTAATCTCCGTCTAATAGCAAAATGAGGATGATTAAAGAGAATGCTTATTCAAATACTTTGCCTCGGTCTTTGAATATTCCCTGAGATTGGGGTTTATTTGGAAGGCTAGCAGAACTATTTATGACTTGTGCTATCTGTCAGTGTGTTTACATTCTACTTGGAGTCTATTCCCTGGACAGAGGAAGATGACTTCCTCCTCCTCCTCCTTCTCTTTGCAGTTTTAGTCCATGGAGGACAGATGCCATCAATGTTCCTGGCGTCGTACAAGATGTTCCCTTGCATAAGAGATTTCCCTGCTGATGCTGTCCTGTCATTTCCTTTCTTGTCCATAATGTGACGATGTGGTGTCCCACACAACATGTTTCATCTGAGAGGACCGACAATGTCCCATGTTTCCATCCACCCACACAGCCAAGCTGTGATGTTCTTCAACACCCCAAAGCTGTTTTCACTGATAGTGTGAAGTAAAAAGCCAGCCTTTTGCGCTCCTGCACCAGGTGTTATTTGAATATTTTAAGTGCAAAGAGATTCTTCGTCAGGACGAGTTAAAATGACCACACAGACAAACCATCAGGAAATACGAGAAGTCAATCTTTTAAATGAAAGAAGTGGAAAGATCTATATTTCCTACTTCAAAAATATTAATTCTGTCATTGAAGGAAAAATAATATGGGCTTGTCAGTCTTTCAGCTTGAATATAGCACTTCCTTTGACTTGTAATTTCAACGTGAGAAAGGGAACCAATGAAGGTCTTTAACTGATATTGTGATACTACGAATGTCAAACTCTGTGCCCATACAGACGTTTCACACGTGAATAACTGACTAACCCTAACCCTTATTTATCTTATTTATCTTTATACCTCATGAGTGACATGTGAAAAGATGATTATACATAACTGCTAGTCAGTTATTAAAGGGGACATATTGTGAAAAATCCACTCTGACAGTGTTTTTGAACATATATTTGGGTAACCTGAGTGTCTACAGACCCACAAAATGTGAAATAAACCCATCCAGTCCTTTGTTTTTGGTCTGCATAAGTCTTACAACACAGAGAAAATTGCTCCGTTTCAAATGTGCTCTCCTTGTGATGTCACAGTGGGATTCTGGTAAAAAAAAAATACCCTCCCCTCCCCTGGTATCTCCACCCATGGACTCCACCCCCAGCCTAGAGCTAAACTTTTGAGCAGGTCCGCCATTTTTATTCTCACTAGCGAAGGAGTGATGTCTACCGGGAAAACTCAGGGGGGGCTCATTGCATTTAAAGAGACACACACACCAAAACGGAGCGTTCTGAGAGAGCTGGTTTGTACAGGGTCACAAACCTCCTCTGGTGCTTGATTCATGTTATATTTTGACCAAAGCACAGATGTTTCATTTAGACCACAGGGGACTGTTTGAAGAGGTGGAGAAGGGGGAGAATATGTCCTCTTTAATGTTTATAGAATCTAATTATTATGGGCAGAGTCTTCTATTAAAGGTTACATATTTTACTGTGTCCACAATGACAGCCATTCACAAGTTTTTCCCCCTGTTTTTGATTTATTTATATTTTAATTGTAAATAAAATGATCTGCGGGCCAGTCTGATGTCATCCGCAGGATCGGAGTTGGCCCGTGCGCCGCCAGTTGAATAGGCCTGCCTTAGACCCAACATAGAAACATAAGAACATGCAAAGGCAGAAATCACTTTTGATATCACTTGAGTAATGACTTCATTTCTCATGTGCTGCATGTTGGCAGAAGGGGGTGTGTTTCATTTGTTAAAGCAAATATTTATCACAAAAGCTTATTTTGAGCCCGATGAGTCTGCCAGTATTGGCAGTTTGTTTTGATCTCATTGGCTAATATTATCTCTTCTAAACTACTGCCCAGCACACAGGAAGCAGAGACGTCATGACGATTTGTCAAGGAATTTAAATTAATTTGACATTAAAACACGTCTGTTTAAAAGCCCATCTGTGGTTTGCTTTCCTAAAATATTCACACCAGTGTGTGCTTGAGGATGATTTGTATCTGTGTTTTACATTTGTTGAGGGAGTACTGGCAGCGATGTTTGGACAGTATTTACACAGCCTCATATTACATTCCCAGAACTACTGCTCCAAATTGTTATTATGAGACCTGTTTTAGGCCTTTTAGCCTGCTGGCTCTCAGCTGGCAGCGACCTCGTCTGTCTAGGCCAACACTGAAGTGGTGAAATGGAGAGTTGCTGTTGTACCTGAACCACAGATTTACTACTTTTCTATGGCTTCTAAAGGTCACGTGTTATGCATATTCCACTTCACTATGTTTCTCTAACACTAATATGTGTCTCTAGTCTGTCTACAAACCCCCCAATGATGAGAAAAGTCCATCCTCTCCGTCTTTTCCCTGCTCCTCTTTTCAGAGAATGTGTGCTCAAACAGGCCGTTTGGAGATTTTCCCTTCATGACATCACAAAGGGCAGTAACCCCTCCCCTAGGTGGGTGACACTCCCACAGCTAGGTGTTTGTTCTGCCCTCTGAGTCTGCCTTCTCACCGTAAACAATAGGACATGGAGCGAGAAAGCCCGAGCCCTTCCAGAGAGGGGCGTGGTCACACACAGCTCATTTACATTTAAAGCTACAGACACAGAAACAGCCTGTTCTGAGCAGGGCTGAAATAGAGGGGTTTATAGGCATGATCAAATACAGGATCAGAGTGGATTTAGAACAAGACACTTCACACACATGTTTTGGGGAGCTCTGAGACTTATTTACAGAGGAGGAGGAGAATATGTGACCTTTAAGAATTTTTAAATATTTGAGTGTGTGCCAGGCTTAAGTTAAGTAGGTTTTTCAATTGTGACATTTTAGTGTTTTTCTGTTTGGAGTCGTTTCAGCAGTGGTGTCAAAGGTTTGATATGTATGTGTTACTTTACAGATTTACTTTCTGAAATAAAAACTCAAAAGAAATAAGTATCATTATATTTCCTGTGGTCTTATCATTCAAATTCTGATAGTCATGACTGACATGAATGTGTAATGAGCCTTTTACGAGAGTTAGATTCATCATGTTGAAAAAAAGTGATCAAAACGTCGCGATCCTTTTATTAACGTTCGATGCAAACCATGAACAAAGACAGAGTTAGCCATGCGCTGTGATTGACAGACTGAAGTTATTGCACGAGCCGCTCCGGCTGCTACGTCTCCCAGACTGTAAATATATCTAGTGCAGTTGGCAGCGACTTGTGTTCAGAACATCACTCGCTTTCTTTTCCACTCTTGATATTTGTGATGAAGCGCGGGGTGTGATAGAAAATCTCTCTCATCCTTTTCCCCCCAGTTAAAATGGAAACCAGACAGGGAGGAAAAGAGAGTGGCGGGCCACGGCGGCTTCCATCACTTATCCACCACTCATGCATGATTGAAAGGCCTCTGCAAGCTTGGAGGACTGCATCATTTATACCAAGCTCCTTCAAAAATCAAGGGGGCAAGAAGCAGCTGTAGTTAATATTGACAAAGCATTGACTTAAAGAAAAATTAAAGACTAAATAAAGTACAAGTTGATTCCCTTCAGCGTAAAGCGTTTGTCTTTACTCTCTCTCTCTCTGTGCTTATCTTTCAGATGGATTCAGCTGAATTGTTATAGTCTCCCACAGAACATAAATGAAGAGCAACCAGGGATTTGGCTCTGCCATTAGTGAGACAAAATGATCCATCAAAGCAGCTGCTAGGGCAGAATCTGGGAAAAAAACGATGATGTGAGAGAAAGAGCTATTTTTGCCGGGACGCCATGTGGTGTTTTTTTTTTTCCTGTTTTCCTTTCCCCAAGCTTTTCCCTTCACTGGCAACAACGCTGTGGTCGAGCTAATTTGTGTTAGCTAGCCCCGTGTGTGCTCCATACATTTGGTCTTCATCAAACTTCTATTCGGTGCAAATGCATTAAGCCCATCAGACCGCCGACGCACCCACCACCTCAGCGTCATCAGGCCTCCACAGATGGACGATCACAGCCAGGGACAGTCTCTCTCTCTCTCTCCTCCTCCTCTCCTGATTCCTTTCTGTCTGATTGGCTTTGGGTTCATGCTGAGCAGGGTCCAAAATTAACTTTCTGACTCAGTGGCCATGGTGGCAAGTAGAAGAGGTGCTCTGCCTCTGGTCACTACCTGTCAGCACCTGTGTGTCTGAACGGACTTAAGGCTGTTTATTTGCACTTCCTGGCGTTGCTTTGGATAAAAGCGTCTGATAAATGAATTCTAGAATCGAGACAAAACTCACCGGCCAGGCATATTTTTTCCGTCTGTAAAAATTGCATCACGTACATTTTGTTTCAGTACATTTAATTGAGTTAAGAAGGTGTTATGTTTCATTGGATCGGATAACAGATTGAAGTCACAGATCAGGAAATTAAGAATTGGTCAAAGGTAGAAACGCCACCGGCCAACTAAGTTTATCAACATTACAAACACAAAACAAAAATCCATCTGTGAATAACTAATTTGCTTAAATCTACAAAATCAACTTTTCTTTTTCTCCATTTAGCTTTGACAAAGTTGAACATGTAACATAAGCAGGCAGTTCATTTAGCAGATGTGTGTGTTCACTGGCTGCTCCTGCAGCACATGTCGTAAGCGTGCATTTAGCGTGCGCTACGTCTTCAGTGTTTGGATTTACTGCAGTATGTTTAACAGAGTCTGTGTGCAGAAGTTCACAGACTGCAGCAGTGTGTAGTCTCTCTCTGTGAGATAACGTTACGATCATTAAGTTACTGATTGTTTTGCTCCTTGCTTTTTTGCCTTTATTGGATAGGACAGCTGAAGAGAGACAGGAAATGTTGGGAGGAGAGAGAGGGGGGATGACATGCAGCAAACAGCCGAGGTCGAACCAAACTCACGGCCGCTGTGATGAGGACTATAGCCTCTGTACATGGGGTGCACGACATAGCCACTAGGCTATCCAGCACCCCAAGTTACTGATTGTTGATAAATGCACACACACGGTGGGAGTGAATGAAGAAATGTTGAACCAACCATTTGACCTGATCAAGTGCGTAACCAACCATAGGTCTCGGTCTGCACGGATCATGGGCTGCGTTCCATTGCACTAAAAGAAAACTGGAACGCTGGTGCTCAGCGTTCCAGTTTCAGCATATTTTTTTAGATTTGTTTTTTGATCTTTGTATGCCTTTGTTTGAGTGGACAGAGTCAGAAACTGGGGAGAGCGAGAAAGAGTGGGAAATGTGCGAAAAAAGAGGCACAGATCAGATTCAAACCTGGGCCGCCTGCTTGAAGGACCATAACCTCCTTACATGTGACGCCACCAGCACTCCACATCAGTGTACTTTGGTGTGTGTCGGCGCGTCCCCAACTACGCTCCGACATGCAGACAGCAGAGGCGGGGGAGAAGAAGTTGCAGTTACACTTAATCTGCTTAAAACTCAGGATCATTTTTATACATGACAGTTATTGTACAACATTTCACTGCCATGTGGCGGAAAGCTCTCGGAAATTTACCAACCAACAGAAAATCTACCCTATTTAGCGCTTGTTCATTTCGGACCCTGATGCTGAGTTTACTGCTCATCAGTCACAGCCCAAGGGTGTATGATATGTATGTGAATCTGCATTAGAGGCCTGGCAGGTGTTGTAAGAGGAGGAGTTTGAAAGATGTGGGAGGTGGAGGTCTAGGGTCACATCACTGATTAATGACGGAGAGCAGCAGAGCACCGCATTCTCCATTTTCCTCCGCCTACATCGCCCTTTGAGACAGACGAGATACATCCAGCAGATCACAAAATCCAAAGGCACATCTAGTTGTTTTTTTCCCACTCTCCCACCCCCATTCCCCAAGCTATGAGACCCAAATCAGTCATCTAAGCTTTTGTTTCAGAAGCCCTTTCTTTCTCCTCACTGGTCCCGGAGATGGAAAGCTTGCACCTGTCAGTCACAGCTTCAGCCGCGTTTTGATGCCTTTAAAAGTGTGACATCGTGCTGTGATATGACTGAAGCCTGGGCTCAGGCTGTTGCTGTTCGCCCCGCTGGGTTTCCGATGGGAAATAGAAACCACTGCAGTGTTTACTGTTTGGTTTTTGCAGTCTTTACTCTCACTAAACACATTTTTAAAAACTGTGGGGGGAAAAAAGATTGGCTAACATATGTCTGGAGAAAATGTATCATGACCTTGCACAAAGGCACTTTAGCAGTGCTCAGGAAGTGAACTCACCTCACCAGCTACCAGACCAATTTCCAGATTTGGTCCGCAGCTGGGCTCCCAACCCAAGATCCTACAGAATGACCCTTTGCCTACGCCAAAAAAGTCTTGTGTGGCCCGAACAGGGAAAGTGAATGTTCCAAATGCTGGAAGTCCACATGAAAGCAAAACTGCGTTGCGTGGCTCAAATGGATTCCACAAAACGGGCAAATTCAGTCACCAAAAAGTCCATATAACACATTCCGCACAGTCCTTTCGCCAAAACAAACTAATTGAGCGCTCACGCAGTCACTTCCTGGGTCACTCTCGGCATTTGGTTCATTCCCTTTCAGGCGAGATTGTGTCATTTGTAAATTTGTTTTCAGGACTGGTGTCTCAGGGTTTTGTACTTTTGATTTGCACTTCACAGCCACCGTAATTATTCAACATTTTTTGATGAATGCAACAAACAAATACTGATTCTAAACCGATTTAAAAATGCACTCTTCCCCATAACTGCTTACTGCTAAATTAATCACTACCTCTTAGGAAAAAGGGAAGATACGATGTAATTAAGTTACATCAAGTAAGAAGCAAACACTAGAAAATCATGTAATCCACACAGAATCAGCGCCACAGATGCTAACATGAGCCTCCTCTTGAATTAAATGTGTTCAGTGCTTAAACACTGTTCTCCTTGGCCCTCCCACATATTTGAGCAGGAGGTTGGCCTCAGCGTCCTCAGGGTGCTGTCCTTCAGCGCTGTGCAGCTCTGTGATAAGACCGTAGATAACATCTGGCCACAAGACCAAGAATCAAAGGGAAGAATCCTGCCAGGTGGGAAGAAAAGAAAGTGATAAAATCAGACAGAATATTTAAGAAAAACTAGATTTAAGCCTCCCTACTGCTCTTATCAAATATGTCTGTAATATCCTGTGGATTTAATTAGTGACTCATGCAGCTCCGGCTGGAACCTTCAAGATGTTTTGTACTGAAGGTGGCTTTTGCTCAGATAAAATAGATAAATGTGATGTGTTTAAGGATTGCCGTTACTGCTCGCTCATCCTCACAAAGTTTCCGAGGCAGAGGGAAAGGTTTTAGATCACAACTCACTGTGAGGCCTTCAAATCCCCTCAAAGTGAGGAGGAAAAAGCCATACATTATACATAAAACACACTGAGATGTGTCACTGTATAATTTACATCTCATTGTCAGACATACAGCCGAGCCACTTAATTACACTGTCAAACAATTGGAAATGCTTGCATGGGAGTTGGAACAGAGCTCTGACAGCCTCTGCGCCTTGACCTCAGGTCTCCGCTCTTAGACGCTCAGTGGGTACAGATGCAGAAGTAGAGGCTGACGTAGCTCAAAATAAACCTGTCTGAGTTTCTCCACACACACACACACACACACACACACACACACACACACACACACACACACACACACACACACACACACACAAAAACACTGTCTTATCCTCTGAGCTTCACATGGGAATTATCTGTGATTGATTGCTGCAGCCTAGATTTTTCAAGGACTATCTAGGAGGAAGCGTGAAGGGACAGGTATGCTTAGCTGACCTCCCAGGACGGTGATTAATGCCGTGTGTGCTGGCGATTTGTACCCCACTCTGCTGGAGAGAGCAGGGAGAGAGGCTGTGGTCCTCTCTGCTATGATACACCCAGAGCAGGAACACTCTTCCTTCTCCCGGAAGCAATGCAGGAGTGATTTAGAAGCTAGAATCAGTGCAAGCAATCCACCCAGGTGCATTGACAATCTATACTTAGCTAGCACCGCTGCTTTCAATAAGTGGCCAAGACGTTGCCCGGAGGCTAACTACCGTAGCAAAAGTGGATGAAACAGAACTTGCTGACCGACATGAACCATAAAATGAGAAAAGCTGGGAAACTTTTGTGTAAACACAACAAAATGTTTTTCATCGGTACCTCCAGGGGTGGTTTAGCTTCACATCTCTCCCAGGTTCCAGTGGATAAAGAGGCCCGTGCTTGAAATCAAATCCAGGCGCCCTGAGTAATAAGCCACTGAATGGAAACAGCCTGGGAACATGCAGGCAGGACGAGGAGGGCAATCCGTTTCATGTGTTTATACTCAAGGCCGAGGAGAGAGGCAGGTTTTTAGCGCTGTCTTTCCCCAGGCGAAGGGTTTTTTGTTTGACACAGATCGGCTCAACTTTGTTTATCGTTTCCTTGAATTTTTCTGTTCAGTTTCCTCTCTGCACAGCTGCGGGGCTAAACACGTGTTTGTGTTGCAGAGCTGGGTGTGATGCTGGAGGTCCCTTGGTTAAGAGTTGAGGCTTTAGACTGACGGACAGGCTCCCCTCTGGCCATGGGATTCTGCCTGTCTGCCTGCTAACACTCACTTGAAGAGAGCCTGGAAAAGCTCAGCGGAAAGGCTTGAACACTGATGGGAATTGCTTTGATTTTGTTGCAAGTCTTTTTGTGTCTGCTGTTTTAAGGAAGTGCATTTCTGCACATCTGTTAATGCAGAATAATTAACTCGTCTTTTTTGCAGTGACTAGTTTAGCATACAATATGGCAAGGTGTCACTGATCAGCATAATCTATTTCACCTGTTAGAGCACAAAGTGTGCAGTCATGCAACACTTTTTAAAGATGGAACATAAACTGTCTATTTATGTGCTTTGTTCGCACCAAAGCAGAATGTTAAATTTTCACCTCTTCATACAATCTTCACTTTATCCATCTTTATTTGGAGGTATAACGGAAACTTTCATGCTAAGCCTGTAAAATGAATGTATAGGAGCCTCTCTGTTCTGAGGGATTCGTGATAGAAAAGGCAAAATATGAAACAAATTGCTTTAAGAGAGGGCGTATCCCCTGGGTGCTAGTTAGGGTGGCAGCCCAACTGGAGATGCAAGCAGAGGGTCAGGGAATCACTTATGTGGGCAATGCAAACATGCACGCCTATGTAAAAAAAAGAAAGCAGAATTGCAGCAGCCCCAGGGAAGTAACAAATGGTCTGTGAGAATGACAGATTAGCGGTGCAGATAGTATGAAATGGCATAGAAGGTGAACAGAGGGGATGAGGCGCTATCCATCCCGGTCTGCAGGTGATCCATCAGAAAGCGCCGGGGTCTGGTAAAGGGCAACCCAGGAGATGTAGCGGGAGACAAAACCCTGTCGGCCAGATGTTGAACGCTATTTCTGGGATGGATCATTTGGCTAGGGTGTGAGAGTGTGTGTCTCTGTCTGTGTGGGCGCAAGAGAAAGAGAGCATGTAATGATATGGAAAATATCTGAATGGTCGTGCATGTGAATAAGGCTGTGGGCGAGATGTGAGAGATCCAGCTGTGTGTGTGTGTCTGTAAGGGGGGATTTAAGCGAGAGGCAAAGCATTACTATGGGAATTCAAGCGCACTAAAGGTAGATGTGAGAGATTTGTGTGTGTATTTGTGTGTGTGTGTGTGTGGGAGCACGTATCCTCGAGGGAGAAACAGCAATAACTGAATGCTTGTGTTTGTTCTAAAGTGAGGTTGGCAGGATGCAGGAGCATAAGTTGTGAGGGACAAGAAGTCAGTGACAAATAGGGAATAAGTCTTTGACAGCAGTTCAACATAAAACATACATAAAGTTAAATCTGGTATACACTGCAAAAACTACAATCTAAGGAAGTGTATTTGTGTGACTTCTAGTCAAAGATATTTCATTGCACTTATAAGCCACTTTCACCTGACGAGTCCAGATAAACATCTTATTTCATGACGTAAAAAAGTCAAGAAAATAACGCCTGAATTGCTCGTAATAGGTAAATAGAAACCTGCCAGTACTAACTCATTTAGATGGTTGTCGACTAGAAAATAGAAAAATAAACTTATTAAGATGTGACTTTTTTTGCAGTGCTGTTGTCTCAACCAGCTCGAGACTCTACCCTCACTCAGAGCCACAAAACAAAGAGTTAAAACAATATCCTCTCTGATAACTCAGGGCTGAATGCGAGTGAGATTTGCTCCGGTGATTATGCAGTCAGACACAGCAGCCACTTTGAAGCGTGATCATACTGTCGATAGCTTGAGAGTACACAGATGAAATGACAGTTTTGTATTCTCGTATATACGCTGCCCACCCACGCACACACACACACACACACACACTTAGATATAACACACTAATCCCTTGGCTGTTTGCCCTACATGCCAGAGTAGGAAGTGTGCTGAAAATTCGAATGCGGGGGTTCGGCTTTGAAATGGACCTGCGTTGCTCCAGGTGCCCGAGGTCGTGAAATCAAAATGAGATGCCTCCTGAGTAGAATATTTGTCAAACATCATTTTCTTTACATCTCCGGCTTTGATGTGCTTGCTTGAGAAAAGGGAGTGACGGGAAGAACCGAAAAAGACATACATTGGTGGACAAAAGGAGCACACTTGTTCGAGGCAGTGCTCATTTTGTTTGCTGCCTAACAGCACAAGAGAAGGAACATCAAAATGCACGATCACATCCAGCCTCTGGGCCTAAGCTTCAGGCTGCCCATGCAATATTTCCAAGTACACGGTTTCTTCTTGCACTGCATGTGTCATCACATAGCAGCGACTGATGAAACACAACAATAGCAGCAGTTAAGCTACGACATGTGCATCGCTGGTTTACATTTCCTGAGGACTAGAGGTTTTTTAATCATGTTTATGTAGCGATAAAGCCATGCACCTTGAGAAACAGAAAAAAAGGCACTTGTTAATTTTCAGTTGGTTACAGCAGTGGAGCAAACTCATATCTTTTGACAGCACTAGGGATCTATGCACTGGTTAATGGTGCCTCCAGATTGCGAAGGGCTGATTAATTGATTAAGCCCATTAGGAAAGGAGCATTAGAAGTGCGATTAATTTTGCAGCAGCAGCGCCCCTACGCGTGCTGCAGGAGAGCAGATGGCAATGAATGATGTATTTTGTTAGAACAGTAAATATTGACAGGTGCGGCTGGGTGCCGTCTCCAGCTCCCCGCAGACCATGCAAAGAGAGAGCATTCTAATTGGCTGTCTCCAGTGAAGAGACCTCTGGAAAGCAGATGCTCTGACCCAGTCTGGCCCAAAAAAAAAGGGCAGATGAGGGACTGAACATGCAGCTTGCGGCTGTGCGCTTTACCCTCTTTTGTGTGAATGCTAAGAATTGCATCGGGAGGGCGAGTGTGGGGGAGAGGGAGCAGATTCTAAATCTGAACTGCTTCGCTTAGGCTTGGGGAACACTCGATAATAAGTCCTTGCCTGGCTCCGCTCTGCCTCCAGTCACAATGGCTCCACGTCATTTCAATCGGAAAGCCAAGAAAACTGATTTCTGAGGAGCCTTGACATCAATTGCACTCCCCCCGCTCAGCTGCAATTTTTAAATCGATTGCTTCTCACAAATCCCCTCCTCTCCCCGACTCTGTGAAATTTAGCCAATTTCAGACACAACACAGACACTGTAAAGCAACATGTGGAGACCCCTGAATGGAACAATACAGTTATAATAGTAGCGATTAGCTGATCTCTCTTTCTTTCGTTCTATGACGTATTACATTTGTAGTTTCTGACTTGTGAAGGAGGCGTCCGTAGTATTTAAGGTGCATTCAAGGACTGCCACACTCCAGTAATATTGAGGACTCTCCCATCCTCCTGATGTCTCTGGTTTTAAAAACGAGAGCTCAGAAACATACGCGAACACAGCAAGATGTCATCAAGGTATTGATCTGCATCCTTCTTGCTGAGAGAAAACAGTGCTGCCATGTGAGGGGGGCATCAATTACAAGCTGGAAAGGTGCGACCCCCCACCTCCCCTTACCCCCAAGTCAGCGGCTCCAAAGTGGCAGGGCGCTGCATCATCGAAACTCATCCCTCTGCAGGGATGCAAAGTCAGGAGGGTGTGACTGTGGAGACCATCAATGCTTCACGTCTAATTGTGGATATTTGATCAAGGCAGGTTAGATCGGATCGACACAATTAACAATGATCAAGTTCACTTCCTCGTTTTCTAAGGAATGCTTCATTATTTAGAGCACAGCTGCAGTTGTTAGAGCATCTAATGATAAAAGCATCATTTTAACTTCATCTACAACATGCCAGTTGTCGCCCCTATCACCAGCAGCACAAAGGATACATCACTTCCCCTATTCCCTGCCTGACACAATACACCCAGCTTTTACGTTACATGACAAAGATGACTGGGGCGAGATAAGAAGGTGTTTTTTTTCTTTTCCAGGCAGCAGCTTTCCTTTCCAGAGAGATATGTTGTTATTGTTGTTAGCCAACCAGTTATAGCCCCCAGGAGAGAACCGCAGATGATGCTCAGATGAAGTGTCTTTCCCGGAACTGTGGGGATAATAGCTCCCCCTCGTTCTATCTCCTACCCCCCATGCTTCTTCTATCTTTCCCTGTATTTCGGTCCCTGAGAGCCAGCGGGCGACTGTACCCCTGATTCTACTCCTTCATGCATGAAGACATGGGAAATGAGTTTATCCTCGGTCCATGTGCATGTGCTGGTTGGGTTTCAGTTTGGTGTCGCTGGTTGGCAGAGGAGAAGGGGCTATTTTTAGCCTCAATAAATGTACAAATATATATTATTATTTTTGATTTAGCAGGGTGGAAAACATTTAAAGCAGCAAATGAAGAGACGTCTTAAAACGATCTTTAGATTTCTTTTAGCTCACCGTGTCTTGGTTGACCTTTCTCTGTGTCCTCTTTCGGTCTTGTGACTTGTCTGTCACCTGCTGTGTTATTGAACCTCTACAGTGCCATTTATGGAGGCATGGAGGTAAGTGGTTCTATTGTAAAGCTCTCTGTAAAGTGCTATGCAAATAATAGTCTATTTCTCCTAGAGAGAGAAAGAGATATAGAAAAAGTAGAACGTATTTTAAGTGTAAAAGCTATATTTGAAAACTGACCACCAGCAGGCCTTAAAGTTGCACGAATCCTGCCACTGTTCCCCCATGCACACATCCAACATCTAAAGATGTAACATTGACCGAGAGCCTCCTTTACAGTTTGACTGAGCAGGACACTCAAGGTCATACTGGGAGGGTCATGAGTTTCATCATCCCTGAACCTTCTCCTTGTGTGTCCCCTGTTGGACTTCCATTGAACCTTTTTTGACACCTGGACTCTTACGGAGAACGCCTATGTTTGCCTTTTCTTATCTTTTGTTTTGTTTAATTTAATTGAATAGGTTTTTTGATAGATCTGCCATTGCGTCAAAGTTCTTATTCTTACACACAACGTGTCAGGAAGTTTCAGATTAACTGTCTTTGCATTGCCTGCAGCAGAAAGGAGAGAAAGAGGAGGATTGCAAATGAAAAATCCAACCATTAAAAAAAAAAAAACATTATCTGCATTCTTCCATCTATATGCAAAAAAACTAAACTTTCTATAGCGACCCTTATCGTAAATCTGTAAGTAAACCTGCGACCATCCACGTGAAACATTGGCTTGCTTATTTCATCATTGCTCTGCAGTTCAGCTAGCATTCGCTAACGTCACGATACCTTTAAGCACTTGTTTGCAGTCACATGACCAACAGGATTGTGCCTGAACTCCCCTTAACCAAGCATAGCATGATGACTGATTTCCATTTTAGCTGATACCTGCCTACATGCAATTTGGTTTTTCTGCTGATGAACCACACACACACGCACAGGCGCACACGCACACACACCTACACACACTTTCATTATTTAGCTGCGTAAATGCAAATCAAAGCAGAGTGCTGCAAGTCATAGCTGGTGGAAGGTAAATTGAGGTGAAGAAGAAGAGGTGAGCCATTCTTCCAGTGTCCTTCTAATCCTTATTAACAAAAAATTCAATGAACACAACTGATATATTATAAAGGGATGAAGAAAAAAGCCCATACTTATCTCTAATACGGTCTTTTCCCCTCAAACAAAAGGAATGAATTAAGGTCTTTGTCAGCAGTTAGGGCATCTGTCCTCGTTCCGTCCTGCTCGGCTCGAGATAAAAGAATCAGCAGAGTAGCATAATGACTGTTAATGGGATCTTTATTAACCAAATTATTGCCTCGGCTGATAATTGCTTTCTCAATGTCATGTAACTGTGTTTTACACTGCCATTGAATTAACGTTGCAAGTTAGTGGAGTTTATTAGCCAACAGGAACGCAGCTCTTTGTTTGGGATAATCGTGTACATCCTACATGTGACAGTGAATCAGATTAAGGTGTGCAGCCTATCAGTCCTGTAGAATTCTGTTTTGTGTGTCAACCATCAAGTGTTTGTTTTATGTGCGTATTAATTTACATGTATTTGTGCGTCAGCAGGCGCAAGCGTCCACCTAACTACCATTATGTTGCAGAGGCAGAGATGAGCTTCTGCTTCTTTTTAATTAGTGGCCCGGCGGACTTAACCCCACCTCATCTTCCGCCTGAACTTAAGGTCCTACGATTAATTGACTCCTCCGACTTGTCATGGAACTCCATTTCCTCAGGACACGCTGAGTGTGCCTCTGAGTTCACAACACATTTTTCTTGCACAAATATTGAGTCTTTAGTAATGACATATGGTGCAGTCCTAAAGGCCTTTCATGTTCCATTTTTCAATCTTCCTCGCAGCCTTGAGATGCATTCATCTGTCTGAGGCTGAATATAAGCTTAACGACTCATCATAAAATGTACTTTCTGCTCTTTTTTTAACACCCATGTGTCTTTCCCAGCTCGGTACAGGTTTGTTATTTTGAACTGCCCTCAGTTGGTGACTCTATTACGGTTTCTATCCTACATTTCTATTGAACACTCTCCGAAATTAACATGCATACCATCTTTAAAGGTCACATACGATGCAAAATACACTTCACCATGTCTAACTCTAATATGTGTCTCTAGTCTGTCTACAAACCCCCCAATGATGAGAAAAGTCCATCCTCTCCGTCTTTTGCCTGCTCCACTTTTCAGAAAATGTGTGCTCAAACAGGCCGTTTGGAGATTTTCCCTTCATGACATCACAAAGGGCAGTAACTCCTCCCCCAGGTGGGTGACACTCCCACAGCTAGGTGTTTGTTCTGCCCTCTGAGTCTGCCTTCTCACCGTAAACAATAGGGCATGGAGCGAGAAAGCCCGAGCCACCCAAGCCCTTCCAGAGAGGGGCGTGGTCAGACACAGCTCATTTACATTTAAAGCTACAGACACAGAAACAGCCTGTTCTGAGCAGGGCTGAAATAGAGGGGTTTATAGGCATGATCAAATACAGGATCAGAGTGGATTTAGAACAAGAAACTTCACACACATGTTTTGAGGAGTTCTGAGACTTATTTACACTGAAGAGGAGGAGAGTATGTGACCTTTAAAAAAAGAAAGGTCTTGAGATAACATTTGTAATGAATTGGCGCTATACAAATAAAGATTGATTGATTAAAGTGCATTGTCCTTAGTTGGTTGCCATTATTAAATAATGTGTCAGAGCATTAAATTGCCAACACATAAAATAAACCAAGAAGGATAATCTGGTATTTTTTTGCTGCCAGATAACTTTATTGTCCTTAACATCCAAACCCTGGTCCCAACCTTTAAATCTAATACAGCCACTCTTACTAACTGATCCTGCAAACGTATCAACACACTCTCAACACCTGCTTAATTTAAATAATCAGACATAGGAGTAACCTTTGCTGAATATGCACACGCAATAAAAGTTTGCATGCTGTAAATAGAGCTGCCAGAGATGATGTATGAGGGTTACCTGAGATGGGAAGGTACCATGGGATGCAAAAAGCAAGCCATGGCAAATAGCTCTGCTCCTGTCTTGGGCTACACTTAAATATATAGACTTGTTCTTTCAATTCCCCAGCACGGAGTACTGGTTCTCGCTCTGCAAACTAGTGTGGACCCTCGAACTCACGGGGGGATCTTCTGAATGAAAGAAAAGGGCTAAAGAATAGAATGAGGTTTCTTCCACGTGGGTATTGCAGGGTAAACATTTTCATCTTACAGCCATAAGGCAGATTTAAAGCAATCTTAACCGGAGCTTTCTGAAGTCTACTTCGCCCAATTAGTTTGTGGACTTCTCCGTAAAAAAGTGTGACCTGCATTAATGGTCTGGACTACAAAAGATCAACAGAATATATTTGGGATTGAAGTTTAAAAACTGAAGTTTAAAAAGCCTTAACTTTATCTTCATCCATCATTTAGACGCGAGGAATGAAGCTTTTTAAAGAAAGTTTAATCCATATTTTTCTAAAGGGTTAGTAGTAGTGCATTTCTTGTTGGCAAGATGTTGGTGTTTAGCCAGCTCTGCATCGGTCTGTAAAAATGGGTACTGCAGTCTAAATTCTAAACATTGCAGAGAGCTGTCCCCCCCCCCCTCCTCCTCTCTAGAGTGGATGCTCACGCAGGTTGCCATGTGGTGGACACTGAAGCTTCAGTGTTTAGCCAGCTCTGCATCGGTCTGTAAACCTTTCTGCGTTCTAACCTCTCTCCATTTTTCAAAAGCATCTCCAATATTGATCCTAGTTTGAGCACGTTTCTGCTCGTGGAGCTTATTAGAAACATGCAGAGGCTTTTTAGGTCGGGTACAATCACTTCTATCTGAACCAGTTCTCTTGCCCGCTTCCATCGCTGCAACACCTGTTGGTTTGACCTGATAACTGCTCTCATATCTGGCAAACCGAGGGGCGTCCAAAACGGCCGTGTGGGGGTGCCTTAAAACCGCCTACCTTCTCTGGTCCAAACAAATCCAGACCATTCAGGACCAGAATCTAAAGTTAGAAGGAGGACATACTGGCTGCTGCATTGTTGTCAGAGAAGCCAGCACTTCAACATAGCATGTTTCCTTAATGTCTGATCATAGAGTAAGCTCACTTTATCATTTCACTCACTACACATCTCACTGGTTGCGCTACATTTGATGAAGTGATTGAAATGTTTGTTCTCATGTGAGTTGCTCTATAAAGGGAAATTCTTTCACTCTTGTCATTATATCTAAAATAAAACACTCAAGGGTGATACCAACAGTGAGTCAGGACAAATATTTAAGCACAGATTTAATAAACTTGAGAGTTTTTTTTCGTATTACTCATACTGACAGGTACCGATAACGTTTAAATATTCAGCTTTGGGTGAAATCTTAAAAGTGAATAATACCTGTTTTTCTTTTATAAGAGCTGACAAAATGGAAAATGCAAAATGGTCTCTACTCCCCTGGGAAAACATTTGTAACAAGATTTGACATCTCAGTAGAAAAAACCAACAGACACAGTGAATGTTACATAACCTTGTAGGTCAACAAAGTTACAACACCGCCTTCTGCTGCATCCGGAGATCCGTCCCCAGGTACTGCAGCTGTGCTGACTGTGAGACGGTTATGTTCTACAAAGAGATCCTCATTCTGGCGAGTTTATAGGAGAAGATTATCATCCCAGGGAGGGGATTCGCTGTAGGTGAGCTGCCGTTGTGTGTGTATCCAGGTATGACTGATGAGCTTCGATATATGCTGCTCTCCTGCTGAGTTCACACGGCACCGCTCCAGTTTCTTGTATTGCAGGATCAACACTGCACCACAACAGCCGTACATAGCTCCTTCCTCTATAAATCTGTTGGTGTAAGCTTAATGGGGGAGCATAAGCAGCAGACCCTAAATAGAGGTAACTAATTCCTCTGTTGCACTCGGCCTACAATTCTGCTGAGACATTTATAACCGGGGGAGCCTGCCAATACCTGAGGAACAAATGTATCGCTGGCGTTTTGGTCACCATTTAGAGGAGATTAAAGCCACAAGCCATGATTGGTTTACAGTGTCATTTATTAGACTGTCCCCCCTTTAGTATACAGATGGTAAATACTACAGTTATGTACTGCTGCCTTGAAGGGTAAGACGAGCGATGTTCTCTCTTTTTCTGTGGAGTAGGGCTGCTCGATTATGGCGAAAATAATAATCTAGATTAATCGCTAAATGTCTGTAGTTCATCATGATGAATCCCATTTTAATTGCATTTGAAATTCCATTGTTTCGCATTGAAAAATAATAATGTCTTAATATGAGAGTACTTTACTTTCTCTTTGAATTCAACCATGCTTTTAATTTGAAATAAAGTGTAGATGGAAGGTTAGGACATGGACTTAAGCACAGAAACAAGAAGTGGTTAGGGATCCCAAAGTGAGGTCAAACAGCTCAAAGGAACGGTAACAAAGGTCAATGTGTGATGTCATCAGGTGGATATGACTTTGGACTCGTCAGCTGAGCTGTCTGAGAGTTTGTTAAAGTGAAATGAGACATTCAAAGATGCAGCAGTGTCCTTCTTTTACATCACTGAGACTACAGGGAGACACTGAGGACCACTATCTACGGTGAGCCTGAAGGGACAAAATAACATGAGATTAGTGTGAAATTAATTTCAGACCTTCATTAATCGAGATTAACTAGTTCATGCTGACACGATATATATATTAATACAAATCTAGCATTTGTTGTGTTTTGGTCCTGAATGGTCTGGATTTGTTTGGACCAGAGAAGGTAGGCGGTTTTAAGGCACCCCCACACGGCCGTTTTGGACGCCCCTCGGTTTGCCAGATATGAGAGCAGTTATCAGGTCAAACCAACAGGTGTTGCAGCGATGGAAGCGGGCAAGAGAACTGGTTCACATAGAAGTGATTGTACCCGACCTAAAAAGCCTCTGCATGTTTCTAATAAGCTCCACGAGCAGAAACGTGCTCAAACTAGGATCAATATTGGAGATGCTTTTGAAAAATGGAGAGAGGTTAGAACGCAGAAAGGTTTACAGACCGATGCAGAGCTGGCTAAACACTGAAGCTTCAGAGTCCACCACATGGTGACCTGCGTGAGCATCCACTCTAGAGAGGAGGGGGCGGGGGGGGGAGACAGCTCTCTTCAATGTTTTGAATTTGGACTGCAGTACTAATTTTAAACACTAGGGGTCAGAGTTACATATTGCTCCTTTAACGTGTCGTTCGTCATCTCAGCTAGGAACTATTTGAAAAATCTGAATCGCCAAAAGGACTTCATACTGTTGTATTGTAGTTTTTGTGAGTTCTCCCTGGAGACATGGAAAGACAGATTATTCTGCTTTTCCTGGACATCCCCTAAAGCTGCACTTTTACAGGGCTTTTAGTCTAATTCGTTTCCCCACCTCCACAACTACTCCTTCGCAAATTAATGGGCCCCTGAACGTCTATCAGCTGAACACATTTAGCGGTGCTTTACTGTGCCTCAATCATTGCCAATGCTTTCAAGCATTATAATTTTGCTGCTTTGCATCAGTTAGAAACATTTGCTAGGTGCATTAACTACATTACAGTTTTTCCCAGAGCCCAGACAAGTCGTACAGGAAAAAAGGAAAATTGGCTGAGAACAGAAGCACTTACACAAACTTTATGATTATGTCTTTATCCCATTTCATGCTTCGAGATAGGAAGCTTAAATTAGCAATGAGGAATTGATGTCAATCACTACTCCGTGCAGCATTGCTGTAAATGTCTTTGCCACTAAAACCCAAAGAAAAGGAGAGCTTGTCAAGGTTTGCTATACGAGTGTAAAGATGGTTCTGTGCATCTGAATAATCCTGTTTATAAAAAGAGCTGTCACAGGTTCTTTGGATTGGCGACACAAGAGGAGCAGCTTGAGGCAAAAGCACAGACTTCACAACATATGAAAGAAGAAGACATCACAGCATGCAATAGCTCATACAGTGTTTCCCGCTTGCTGTCTTGTCGATCGGGGTGGAGGGGGTTAAGTAAATGAAACACAATTATCTTAATAATAATCCCAGCAGTTAGATAAAGCTGAACCTTTTTATTTATTAAGTGCTTTTCAAAATCTGAATACAACTGACTGTAAAACAAAAATCATTTCAATAAGAGTCCTTGGTGCAGCAGGCTGCAACTGATGATACATTTTTGATTGTTGTCACCTGTTGCCATCAGCTGCATGATAAATACAGGAACTGTGAGACGAAATATCAACACTTAACAACACGTGTCTGAGTGAAAGCCCGCGTAAAATTTGCATGAAAATACATTTTAGAAGACTGAAAATACTTCCTTAAGGTGAATGATCTGTGGAGCATGTGCAGCCCTAGCTGTGGGGAGCATCCAGCAACATCCGAAGCTGCTGGTCAATCTCACATAATCATGCAGGAGGATGGGGGGCGCTGGGGGGCGCTGGATGTGACAGCGGCTGTATTTACTATAAGCGCTGCAGGAAACACTGACTTATAACAAGTTTCACCAGATCAGCTGGTGTCAAAGTCTCCCTCTTTAAGTCCATGGGCTTTTTTTTTCTCAACAGTCACAACTGCGTGGACTTCCCTACCTCACCATTTTTCAAACCCTAGTAATTAAGTGAGGTAAACAGCTGGATGAGAACAAAGTCTGAGAAAGAACAAAAGCTGTCTGAGTCCAGCTGGCTTCTCAAACATGCTTTCACCTTCCAGAGAAATGCAGGCTCAACTCAGCTCAGACCACACATGTTTTGGAAATAATTAAAGCAGTCATGCAGTTATACACGTCTTACTGCCTCAAAGGCAAATTGAATTTAGCCAGAACGTCGGGAGGGTGTGCGGCCGGCTGTCGTCGAGGCCGACACACTCTTTGTTTCCTCTTTTGTTGAGCTGTCATGTGAGGATGTCGCAGATCAGCTCCTGCTTGTTTATGCCAGCATCGAGCAACAAGAGCCCTGACGCACAGTGTGGTTATACAGCTGGTGTAGGATCGCTGACACAAACGCACACACATGCATAAATACAGCTGCTGCCTACGCTCCTTCCTCTCAAATACAAGCTCACCCGTAAACTCACAAGAGGAGAGAACACACCTGCAGCATCATATTGCACACTCAGCCCACAACAAGGAAACAGGCCATCAGAAAGCTATCTTTAGTCACAGAAACAAACTCACAGGCAAAAACACACAAAATGTGTGAGAGTCCAAGAAAAGGCCAAAGTGTCTAAGTATCCCAGGGACCAAACTAGGCCAGGGCTTGTCTCCTTTTCTGTCTCCGGGCATTCTCTGACGATCTTTGGCTGCTGAGGTGGCTTTTGACTCGTAGGACAGAGAGCAGGAAGCCTCTGCCAGGCTGGGAAAAGACACAAAGCAGCAGCCCTGACAACCAAAGAGCCATCCAATCCTTTTTAAACCAACTCCCATTCAGCCACCAGCCTGCCAAGATCTGGGGCAGAAGCAGAGGGGGAAAGCAATTGACCCTCAATTAGATTGATTAGACCGTATTGAATATGATTAATTGAAAATACTAGAATAGGACGCCCAAGACTGAATCGTCCTCTCATCATGCCACACAGTCGTGCTACCTCTTAATCCTTCCCAATTTGGAGTTAGAAATATACAAAATAGATGTAGAACTCGATGTTCATTTGGAGAAAAGCCTTAAACCAGTCCATTTGGTTGAACTCCTATCTCGAACACATTTAGATATCTGCTCAAGGCTGCATCTAGAAGCAAGGCCCAATTTAGACTGAGAGTACATCCAAATGTGCTGCCAGACTGAGAAGGTTTTATATTGATCCCAAAAAAATATTATGCAAACATTCAGATGATGTCTCCTGCATGCATTCTGCCATCACTGTGCAAAGTCCTTTTCAAAATCAAAGTTTTAGCATCCTTGTTAGCGTCTTTAGAGCTCGGCTAAAGCTTCAGCCAAGTGGAATTGTCTGGCTGCTTTTGTTTTGCCGTGTTAGCCATTTTATATGTAATTAGCTGTCAGGGATAGTGAAACCCAGCTAATTCCCTTTCTATTTTTGCCTCCCTGAGTGGAGCCAATGCTCAAGTCTGACACTGACAATAATTAAAACTCTGCCTCAATGACTCTAATGTGCAGTGTTACATTTGTTTTCACCCGTGTAATGCGTAATACGGCCGGGCATCACCTCCTGCATTTCTCACTGTAATTTGTTCCCCCCTGAAGGATTTGACCACTCGACAATGCCGGGCCGTGATACTTAACCGTGCTATCATTCAGCAGTCTAGTTAAAAAGTGTCTGAACTGGAGGGCTTTCAAAGTAAGCAGAACTTAGAGTTGGTATCAAAGGAACGTTCATTATTCATGGTGACACAATTTTAAACTCTGGCAGGATCGGAGCTAAGGGGATTCAACAGTCCCTGAAAATAACTTGTGTTTTTCACATCATGTTTTCTCCTGATTTTCTCAAATACCCAATTATACATCAAAAAACATTTAGCTTTAAAGGTTTTTTCATTTTCAAACACAGCTGTTTGCAGAAATGTTAGATACACCACAAGTCCATCAAAATGAAAAACCTATCTGGAAATGTTTTCAGAAGTCAAGCTTTTAAACTGGGGTAGCCATTCCGTTTATACTTTCAGTACACTCCTATCCCTCCCCTGCAGGGTGGTGCAGTTGTTAGTATTTTTGCCTAACAGCGAGAATGTCCCTGGTTCGAATCCCGTTCGGACTGGGCTTTTCTGAGTGGAGTTTATATGTTCTCCCCTTACCTCCGGGTACTCCGGCTTCCTCCCACAGTCCAAAGACATGCTCGTTAGGTTAACTGGTGACTCTAAATTGCCCGTAGGTGTGAATGTGAGTGTGGCTGGTTGTCTGTCTCTTGTCAGCGCTGTGATTGACTGGCGACCGGTCCAGGGTGTAAACCCGCCTCTCGCTCAATGACAGCTTGGATGGGCTCCAGCCTCTGCGACCCAACATAGAAAAAGCAGTAAAGATAATGGATAGATCGGTTGGATCCTTGGTTAGTGGTTGACTAATCAAATATTGCACTTTAGGTTTATTAGTTTCTGCTAAAGACATCTCACAAGCCGTGAGCTACATTGTTCTTTCTTGAATTATCAAGAAGCATCAGCTGCGATGCACTGACGTCCTCAACCCTTGATAATTTAATTGGAAATTGTCATTAGCCTTTAACTGGAGGTATCTGTAAAAATAATCAACAAACACAACTTTCATTGGAATTTTCTTCTCCAACCATGGCATGAATCTAATTATAGTGCACATAATTATGCACCAGGGAACCAACAGCTGTTATTGTAATGTTTATCTCTATCACAGTTATCAACATTCATCATAATCACCATCATCATCAATATCATCATTATCACGTGTACAGCAAGAACAGGAACCAATTCCCACTGTCACCTGAAGGAACAGCAGACAAAGGCAGCACCCAGTGTGACATGATGGTATTCACGAGGCAAATTGCAATCACTTAATCCTATTAGCGCCGTATCGTTGCCATGGTAAGTTTTGCAATGAAGTGCACATTTGATCAAGATGTCTCGTGTATGCAGCGGAGGTGCACAGATGTTTGCACTCATAAAGTGCTGTGAGAATAATCCACCACTCATATTGTGTTTTCCTCCATCTCAAAGCTAAAGTGTATTATGCAAATGGAACCGCTGCTGCTTGCATATGTGAGTGCATTTGTAATGAACGTCATCAGCAGCAGTTTTAACATAAAGTAAAGGATCAGACAGTCAAAGTGAACGCAACACACACAAGAATGACAGTAAGTAATTACTGGTCCAGACTCTTAAGTGAAAGCGTGATAGTTTGTCCTTACAGAGAGAGCTTCATTTTATAGCCTTCCTGATAATGCACATAAATCCTCCTCTGGACTGATAACAGACAAAACCCTGCGTTCAGAGAAATTGAAGGTCTAAGACTCACAATCAAGCATATCGGAGTTTTTAGTAGAAAAAAAAACGGCATTGTTCGGAGGCAATTCTCCAGGCAGGTGCAGCAGGCATCTCTTTTTAATTTGCTAGATGCTCAGTATTCAGCCGCATGGATCAAAGGGACACTTAATTTTCCTCCCCTCTCCCTATTATGTGCAGTGAGGAATGAGGCGGACCCTCGTGGGAGCACATTTGATTACTGTTTATCATTACTGTCACTCTCCATGGTGACAGGGGGGTTGATCCCAGGCCGCCAAGAAGCGACCAAACAGATTATAAGAAGAGCCTTATTTCCATCCTAACTTAAAGGAACCATCGCACACTGAACTATTGCTAGATTACTTTTGTTAAGTGATAAATCCCAGCAGCCGTGGTTAAATTATTCAACTTTGTGTTTGTGTTTAAGCGATGGATGATTCTCCATAAGCCATTTTAAACATTAGGCTGAAAGTTAAAATAATTAGAAATCGTGAAGATGTAAAAATCACAGCTGTAAATCCAGCCTGCATAATCGCTTAGAACAGCATTGTGGCCGACTGCAAACGCTGATGTATGCTGATGCCTCTGCACTTCAAAACTCTGGGCTTAATTATCTCCCATCCAAGTTTGCTGTTGTCTGTTTCCCATCCCTCTGCCTCTCGTCCCCTCTAGTGCATCCTCAACTCTCACTCTAAAGCCGCCCATACTCCTGCACAGTTGTGAATATGACCTAACTACACACTACGAGAGTATTCATTTCCAATTACAGACACTGTACTTTCATCCCTCAAGTGAAACTGGTAATTTTTTATCCGATTTGCTTCCCTCTCCAACTTTTTTCCCCCACCCTTCCTCTTCTTGTGTGATATTTTCCTGTGTCTACATTAGCATAAGTGCAGCAGTGATCTGCTTCAGGTTGCCGGTTTTTAATGGAGCGGCATTTCCATTTCACAGAGGACACATGTGGCGGTGGGATGTTGAAGAGGGGTTTTGTGTGTGTGTGTGTGTGTGTGTGTGTGTGTGTGTGTGTGTGTGTGTGTGTGTGTGTGTGTGTGTGTGTGTGTGTGTGTGTTGGGGGGGGGGGGAAGCAGTACAAAGAGAATGGTAAAGGCACACTGCAACGAGTCCTGTCGACCTTAATAATGCAGCGAGGATGGGGAAGGAGCAGTCATCTTCAGCCCTAAACAGCAGACGTAGGTTGCATGCCCTCATTATAACGCAGAGCATCATCTCCAATCCATGGGTGTGTGACCCCAAAACCTGAACCACAGGAGAATCAACACGGTCCCTAAGGTCCTCTGAAAGGCCCTCCCAAGAGCGCATGAGACACATAGGTAAGACGCAGAGCCCTGGGGGGACAGTGGCACGGCCCTCATGGCAGGGACTTGTCATGGATGTCAGAAGGACTTGACCCAGTTGCTGGATTGAGTGCTGGCAGCTGTCTTGTCAACAGAGCATCTGTCAGTCTTGGCTCGCTAGCTCGCTATGCAACAAAATGCACAGTAAAAGGTGTGAAATTCCAGCACTTAAGTCTCACTCTTACCTGAATTTCCTGGTGTGTGCTGCATGTGCCTGTGCTTAGTGTGTGAAATTTCAAAGAGTCAGTGAGTGAGTATATGTGAGGAAATGAATAACATGCACAATGGCTTAAATGGTTTGCTTAACGGTGAGGTTGCGATCCATGGATTGAGGCTGTGGTCCTCCAAGTGAGGACCACAGGTGACCCGGGTTCAAGTACGACCTGTGGCTCCTTTCCCGTATGTCATCCCCACTCTCTCGCTCCGTCACTGGTTTCCCACTCTATCTTCTCTCCTATCGAATAAAGGCTAAATTCCCAAAACTAAATCACAGAAAAAAAGGGGGAAACATAATGTAAGTCATCCATGCAGTGAGCATTTTAAACCTTAAATCAAAGTTATCTGTGCACAAACAATCAATCCATATCACACACACGATCCTCCACGACAAGTATTCCCACCGCCAAAGCTTTTCACACGTTTATGTTTGAAAGTCCTCTCAGAACAAATCGATTTTTGCAACACCTCGGTACGATCTTCAAGTGTTAAACTAAAGGTCAGGAGATGTTTGGGACGGCTGGTGTTAAAAAAAGCACACTCTGATTAACCAATCAGGCCTCTTTTATAAAAGGAATGTGCAATGAATAAAGAGGAGCAAAGGTCACGTTATCATTTGAGCTATTACATCTTGATACCTAAGATTATCTTTTCACATTAATCTCCAGGACTTGACCTAGAGATGGAAGATTATGCTGCACCATCGCACTCTTCTGTGGTTTTAAGTGTGTTTCAATACAGTTTAACACAAAATATGCAAAACATAAAGTTGGTAGTACACTTTTCTGTACACCATCGTCGTTATCTAGTCCTGTTTTGTATCTCGTTTTGATTAATGACTCCGAAAAGATTGCACAGGTCTACATCTAAGAGCATTAAATTGTAGCTACTGCGTGCCACATGAATGGTAAATGGACTTGAGCTTTTCTAATCTTCTGACTACTCAAAGCTCTTTCACACCGCAGGTCACACCTACACATTCACACACTGATGGTAGAGGCTGCTGGGTAAAGAGTGTTAACTAATCCTTTCATACATAACTGAGCAACAGCCGCCCAGTGAACGTCACACCCGGGGCCTAGGGCCGTGCTAAAAAAAACTGATATGGCAATATCGTCATGTGCTCCTTGCAAATACGTATCGATGCAGATGTTTCAGAACTGATATGGCTGCAAAGCTGTCATGACAGTTTTGAAAAACAATCGACCTTTGGTGCCGTTCACACTAACACCATAGACATAGCTCTGGGATTCAAATATTTGAACGTATTTCTAGGATCTCTGAGGACCTGAAGTGAAGTGTTTTAATTTGTAGGATCCTTACGCCTCTGCTGTTATTCTCAACAATAAAGAACAGCTGGTGTAGTGAATTCTGAGAAGGACACGGCCATTATCCAAAATCAATCACGACATGTATCGTATCGTGGGGTTGTGGGAAATATCCAGCCCTAGTACCTACCTCAATCTAATGTGCGAATTAATCTACCAAGATCAAAGATATGATTGAGATTCCTTTTTGGGCCTTTGTGATTGGTCGCATACTACTCTATACTATGAAAATGGTCGCTGTTTGTTTCTTTGTATGCTTGTTTGTTATTTTACTCTCACCAACTCTGCATACACTGCAGCCTGGTTTACATATTTAAAGCTACATGACGCTCACAGTGACTGACATACCTCAACTCTGGTTGCCTCTTCTGCATCATTTTTTACCCACTCCCCTCTAATCCAGCCTGACATATTTGGCATCTTTGAAAATGTTTGTTTCGTGACTAGAATCTCAAATGAAACTTCTGTGGGTTTGAATAATGCGTGTTCTCACAGCATGCATTTTAATGTTACCACACCACCCACCCCCCACCCCCGGTGGGTCCAGCAGGGTTTAAGAGGTTAAATCCAAGGAAACCCAATTGTGAAAGTCCACCAGCAGGAGAGATTTCTCATGCAAAGTCAGAACCTCTTTTCATTTGGGCACAAGGACACAAGTACTTATGTTGCAAAGGCTTGTGGGAAGGTGAGCGCTGAACATTTTGCAGGGAAGAGCGGCTAAAGAGACACGTTGAAACGAGAGCTCGAGTTGTCTATGCAAATTTAAGCAGTCTGCAAGAACCGTTGCCTAATGAACTGCCAGGTGTCTTTTTGATTGACATCTGCTCATGAAACATCCCCAATCCAACTTCCACTGGCTGCATCCATTGTCTGCATTTTCACTGTTGAGAGAAACAATCAAAATAGACCCCCAAAATAGACCCCCTGCTTCCTTCGGTTTTCACAAAAATGACAATACACGTATTTTTAAGCACAGTGACAAATGAAGGCACATAGCACGGCAAGAGAGTCTGTGAAACTGTGGGAGTTGGTGATGGATGGAGGAGATGCAGCAGCTCTCCTCTGTCTGAATCTAAATTAGAAACAGCACTGATCATTAAACTTGTGCAGCTTTTACATGCCCCAGAAATATCTCCAATTTTGAACGAAGCGATGTAGATGTTTCTGTGCATCGAGACTTGACTCCCACTGACCATATGGCCCGAGTTTGCAGACTCTCCTTACATGCACTCACACCTCTCTGAACATATGTGTGCATGAAATCCCTAGACACGGTGCTATCGGATAAAAAAGTATGCCCCTCTTAAACAGGACCAAACAATAACCCCTTTGGAATCAGCTCTGAAAATGCTTCCTGTTTGTCTTTGTTTGCAAGCCTGGAACACTTTGGCAATATCACCATTGATTCAGAATATCAGGTGGTGCTCGGTCTTTTGCCATAATCCAATTCTGATGCTTTTTTTTAAAGCACAATTTTGTATATAGGGCATGCAAAAAGAAAGTTTGCACTAGTTCAGTGAAATGTGCAGTAAGAATGTATGCAGCTTCATGTGCAAAGCCATACAAAGAAACCAACCCGTGCTTATTCAAGTAACTCGCTATTTATTCTGCTTTCAACACCACAGCTTCACCGCCACCCGTATCTTATAAACAGTACACTGTTGACAAAGGGTCATGGTGAGGTCGAGGCAGCAGCTCATGTACGTTCTGCTTTAAACGCCACATTTACACATGTGAAAAGAAACATGATAATTACTGTAATTCAGGACATAAAATATGAATGTTAAACTCTAATTAAAAGGGACATTCAATGTGTGCTTTTCTCTGTGGTGTTACGGAATATTTGGAGGGTTAATATTCATTTAAGTTATTTAAGTCGACATTATTGATGTGAAAAAGGTTGATGAAGACCATGAGAACATTTTTTTCCGTCACATTTTCACGTACAACGAGCGATATGTAACTCTGACACCTAGTGGTTAATATGAGTACTGCAGTCCAAATTCTAAACATTGGAGAGAGCTGTCTCCCCCCCGCCCCCTCCTCACACAGATACGGCATGGCAGCCCATAAAAAATAAGCGTAAGCATCATTTAACTATATCACAACAGTCTACCTCCAAGCCAACAGATCCTGCAGTTCCTCGAGTGTCCACTAGAGGCTGGCTGCAGAAGCACAGGAAGTCACATACACACCCATTCTAAAAAGCCTGTTTTTACAGCAGACATTAACATGTTTACAGCCTGGTTCAAAAAACAAACAGGTCTGATTAGCTCATGTCTCGATCGGCACACACTGTACGGGGGGGTGAATGTTTTGATGACTCATCAGTTTTGATTTGATGAAGGATAAGAGTTTTTCACAATAAGGCGTGTAGCTGACCTGATTGACAGGTGGGCGCAGTGTAACGGTTTGTCAGGAGACTTAAAACCCGCCTCAGCTCCAGCTCTCAGCCTGTCGTTAGGTTGACTGAAAGTTAGGCTGAGTCAGCATTTCCATCATGGAGACCGCCATCGATGGGACTCCAGCGCCCCCTGCAGGAACAGACGGGTGACGTCACTCAGGCCTCGTCCAGTAATATTTACACTCTATGACCCCCCCCCAAAAAAAAAAAAAAAAAAAAAAAAAGATGATATTGTTGCACTCTAAGGCAGGAGAAGATCCTGCTTGGAAAATAAGAAGAAACATTTTAATGACTCGGCATGAATTAATTTGTTAATTACTTAAAATAAAATATTCAACATCGCAGAAGAAGCCTGTAATAACAAAACAAAACTTTATGGCGTGCATAAAATGGTTAAAACAATATTCAAAGATAGCTGTGCACAAGAACATTTTACCTGAGAGTTTAATAAGATATAAGACGGTATAATCTGCACTGAACTGATACTGATACTGTATATTTCACATAATGCTTAAACGCTGTGTTTCTTTGCCTTTAAAAAGATCATGTATTATTTACAGGAGACATTATCATTGAGCACACAGGGAGCTCTTTGTGTCCTCGCCACACAGCGCCATAGTTTAAGAAAAGTTTCTAAATGAGGGAAGTTGCTTCATTGTTAAAAATCTGAGAGCATTAAAGGAGACGAGAAACAGCACACAAATATTTCAGCTGTCTGGAGGCTGTTACTTGACACGACATTAATCACTGTATGTTATACGTTCATACGATGATAACTCAAATCTAAGTAGGTAGTTGGCAAAAATGTTGCTCCATCTCGGCTGCCTGGTAGCCTGGCAGCGAGGAGCAGATGGTGCTTTATGTATTTATAATTGTCCAAACATTGTAAGAACCTCTCAGTATTTGGATCCTATGCACAGTAATTAGCTTGATGGATATAAATAAAGTGCTTAAAATTTGGCACATTGCAAAGAAAATGTGTGTCAGTGTGTGTGTGTGGGTGTGTGTGTGTGCCAGTGTCGCCGGGACATAATGTATGGACTCTTCTTTCAGATGGCAGTTTGCATCAGTGTGAGTAAGCGCCTATCTGTTTCTGAGAGCCAACTGTGAGTGTCCATTATCCTACTGTTCAGCGAGGAGTCATGAGGTGCTCCAAACCGTGCCAGGAAAAACATCCAAATATTGACTGTCTTTCCCAGAAGAGCTGCTTTAAAAACTTACGACATAGATATGCTAACCCTTGACAGAATATTTCCCCGTTTCTGACGAGTAGAAATGTGCTCGTTGTTTTTTGTTTTAAAGATATAAGACTGCTGAATGTAAAAAAGTCTAACCTGAGCCAGTTTAGAGGTTATACGACACAGTCCGTGTTGCCAAATAGGTCATGTCTTTTGAATATTCATTAGTTCTGGTTTATTTTGTAGCATTTACTCACCCTTATCTCTGGGTGCTTCCAAATTGCAAAGTGCCTCCACAATCCCTTCTCTCCATGCTGTATCCTGTTAGGACCTACTGTTCAGTAGGCAGATATCTGTTCCTACTTCGTCTGATTCATTCAGTGTGGAAGTGGCGTCATTAGCCCGCCTCGTGTTATTGACACTCACACTCAGATATGATCTGCACGATGGTTCAGTAAATAATACAAAACTTCACAATGCATGTAAACAATTTAAAAACATAACATTTGAAAGGCGTGTTACCCGAACCGGCCGCATCCATCCTCGTTGTTTTGGGGTTTATTTCATCCTCGTTTGTTTTGATTTGGAGGCGCACGTGAAGTGACGTTTTACATTTAATTTCGCACAGAATTGTGGGTGTTAACATACAACTCATTTCCTGAAAGGATGCATCCGAACCATACTGCACAAAACCCGGAAGTTAGTATCCATGCTGAAACCATGCTGGACCCAAAAAATGCCCAGACCACGAGGGTTCAGTCTACTGAAACGCCCTACTGAAAAGTCCGCACTGCATACCGAGCTGTGGCTTTTCAGAAAGGGCCACTGTTTGTTCAGATCCTGCCTTTTGTCCATTCCTCTGGATCTGTTGGCCGATTTGTATTAAAGGAGCAGTATTTAACTCTGACAACTAGTGTTTGAAGTGGGTACTGCAGTTGAAATTCAAAACATTGAACCCCCTCCTCTCTAGAGTGGATGCTCACGCAGGTTGCCATGTGGTGGACACTGAAGCTTCAGTGTTTATCCAGCTCTGCATCGGTCTGTAAACCTTTCTGCGTTCTAACCTCTCTCCATTTTTCAAAAGCATTATCCAACATTCAACACAACGTTGTGTCTAATTAGTTTTGCAAAGAGGCACGTGGTCAAATTAATGAGTAAAAAGGAACTTTGATTAGCATTATTACAGCAAATTATGAAACAGAGATTGTATCCATGCATCTGCAGCTAATGATGCATGCAAGCATTTTCCGGATTCCTCCTTGTTTACAAGTAATTACACAAAAATCTGTCTTGCTTTCCTGCATTTATTTTATGCCAGGGCTGATTTTCATAATGCCGAGGAGAAGGGGACGTCTATCAGCTGGCCTGGAAAGTCAACACCATACAACTGAATGATGGCTCTTACATTTCACACCAGCTGCAGTGAGGTGAGACGAAAATATCAGAAATTAAACAGAACAGACACGTCTAAAAGGAATTTCTCATTTTTGGAAACATAAACTTCAGCAGCCACACACTCATGAATTAAATCTGTGGTGGACTAATTCCTGTAGACAAGAGCTAATCTGCAAACAATTTCACCTTGGTGCTTAAAACTTTAATAAGAAGTGCCAGACTGTGACTGACTGCTGATGTCACTGCACAAGATTTTTCAAAACCAGTTACTGCCTTTGAGTGCGGCTTAATCTCAGAAAGCTCCAGCTGTGCACTGACATTGAAATTGTGTTGCTTCCAACCCCTTAAATTAGGATAAAAGGCTCAGACACAAGCTCAGACGACAGGGCTACAGATGTTTCAGACGTGTGCAAACTGTTCCCTGCAATGTACTTAGTGATTAGTTCAAAAATATGACACTATTTCAGACTATAATGTGACATGACATAAATTAGCGGTTCTGAACTAAAGGTTACTGTGTGATTCAGAATCTTTTTATTATCTCACATCATATCTGTATAAATATGTCCATCTAATGCCTGCAAGAAACCTACATTTATTCCCCGAAATGATGAGCCCTTCATCTGATCAACGGTAAATAACTGACCTTACTCTATGATCAGACATTAAGGAAACATGCTATGTTGAAGTGCTGGCTTCTCTGACAACAATGCAGCAGCCAGTATGTCCTCCTTCCAACTTTAGATTCTGGTCCTGAATGGTCTGGATTTGTTTGGACCAGAGAAGGTAGGCGGTTTTAAGGCACCCCCACACGGCCGTTTTGGACGCCCCTCGGTTTGCCAGATATGAGAGCAGTTATCAGGTCAAACCAACAGGTGTTGCAGCGATGGAAGCGGGCAAGAGAACTGGTTCAGATAGAAGTGATTGTACCCGACCTAAAAAGCCTCTGCATGTTTCTAATAAGCTCCACGAGCAGAAACGTGCTCAAACTAGGATCAATATTGGAGATGCTTTTGAAAAATGGAGAGAGGTTAGAACGCAGAAAGGTTTACAGACCGATGCAGAGCTGGATAAACACTGAAGCTTCAGTGTCCACACATGGTGACCTGCGTGAGCATCCACTCTAGAGAGGAGGGGGCGGGGGGAGACAGCTCTCTATAATGTTTTGAATTTAGACTGCAGTACCCATTTTAAACACTAGGTGTCAGAGTTACAGATTGGTCCTTTAAGTTTGAACAGTACTTGAATACTTGTAGTTACCTCTTCATGTTTATTTGCACGTTAGATGTTTTAGATATTTTATCTCGATTTGAGAGCAGCAGAAACAACCTTCAACAGGTTTAACATTTGGATTTGATGGTGACCTTGTGATCCACCAAATCTGAGAAATCAAAACAAATACAGTTAAGGATTTTCCCATTTCATGAGTGAAAGTGTATGATTTCATCTTTTCTTGCTCATATCCTCCTCCTCTTCAACCAGTAACTCTCAGAGCTCCTCAAAACATGTGTGTGAAGTGTCTTGTTCTAAATCCACTCTGATCCTGTATTTGATCATGCCTATAAACCCCTCTATTTCAGCCCTGCTCAGAACAGGCTGTTTCTGTGTCTGTAGCTTTAAATGTAAATGAGCTGTGTCTGACCACGCCCCTCTCTGGAAGGGCTTGGGTGGCTCGGGCTTTCTCGCTCCATGTCCTATTGTTTACTGTGAGAAGGCAGACTCAGAGGGCAGAACAAACACCTAGCTGTGGGAGTGTCACCCACCTGGGGGAGGGGTTACTGACCTTTGTGATGTCATGAAGGGATGTGTCTAGGGACACATATTAGTGATAGAGAAACATAGTGACGTGGATTTTAAAGAATATGTGACCTTTAAGAAAGCATTAGATAATTTCACATGACTCATAAAATAGTTGTTTAATTCACCCTGAAGTCAAATGATTCATTTTCATTCAAAAAGTGGGGGATCCAAACTCCCAGACCTCAGTCAGATGTTTATGTAACAAGGGGGCCGCAGTAATTATGCGAGCACAGCATTGTAATTTATGGGAAACGTGTCCTATTTTGATGTAGAAGGATTAAGAAGCCTCCGAGGCTTTTTGACACCAATTCACGCAGGAATGAATGCAAAACATTCTCTGCGTGTCACCAGCAGCCAGATCTGCATCAACAACATTGTGCGAGGGAAAAGATTACACTGATGATGTGTGTGTCAGTGCGTGTAGTCATCCAAACAGTTTGTTACTCTGTTTTTTTTTCTTGGTGTAAAGACGAGTTGTCTGGCCCCGTTTCTATAAAACTGTTCCCATTCCATCTGTCTGATTACGACACTTCAAAAAATACATATTGGTGGATTTGAAGACGTAAATAAGGCAACACGCTTCAGAAAAGACATCCATTAAAATGTAATTAACCTCCTTGTTCCCAGTACCTGTCATTCAAAGTGTTCAGACCCTCCATCTTCCTGTAAAGTCCGCCTAGAAATGTAATTTGTCCTCTTTTTTTTTTAAGTAATGAAATCAGATTCAAGACAAGAACTCGCTGTGCTCTGAAGCTACTCGTAGCAGTGTTTCAAAAAGGACGTCTTCATATCAAATAATTGCATAATAAAAAGGAAACAGCCGACATAAGATTGACATTAAAAATGGGACAATTTAATTTGAATCTCCTCTTTCAGCGTTCTTTTTTTGTCTTTTAAATATAAAACTTCACGACTTGGAGTTAAACATAAAATGCTGCCAGAGGGCGGGAAAGATTTATCTGGAATAAACAGACACGGCTCTCTGGGCAATGAGTCCTGACTGTCATCTTTTCACAAGGACTTAAAAAGTGCTTAAACTCCCACTTCAAACATCAACAACTCCGAGTGCGTGGGCAGCGCAAATGAATTAGCAAAATGATACGGCTTTTCTCACCTGACCTCTGACCTCATCGTGTTTGTTTTCTTCTCCTGCGAAACTTCTGCGTAGGTTTGCTTTGTCTGTGTGTTTGTGTTTTGTTTCTTTCTTTCCAGAATTAACATCAAGCTAAAGCAAACACGTTTGTTTTAGTGGTATCCCGCTCAGCAGAGCTCTGGCTCTCTTTGACAGACACAAGAAAAAAAAAGAATCCCCAATAGTTGGATTGACACAATTATTGCATCAGAACTGTTCTTCTGATCGTAAACACAGTTCAAGCCATGAGTACAGACCCTGAAAAGCATTGTCTCTGTAACCATCAATGTGAATCTGAAGCCTAAAAGATGGACAATTGGACTGTTGTGTCAACGTCAATACGATTTAAATCAATGACCTATATTGTAAAGCATCCAATGAAAGCTGTTAAAAATAAAAAAATGTAAAGGTACAGAAAGAACAGCCTGGTGTACTCGGAGCTGTTACACCCAAAAAAAGGAGGAGAAATAGGTCAGTGGATGAACAGTATGCCAAATATTACCCAGAGACCCTGGTTCGAATCCCACCTGTGCCGACACTGAAGAGAAGCTGCATCTTTTGTGACGGCTGTGGCTCAGTTGGTAGAGTTGGTCGTCTCTGATCGGGAAGGTCAAGGGTTCAATCCCCAGATCCTGCAGCCACATGTCAGATGTGTTCTTGAGTAAGACTCTTTACCCCAAGTTGCTCCCGCTGCTTCATCCGCTACGTGTGAATGGATGAGTTACTTCTGATGGAGCAGCCTCTACCATCAGTGTGTGAATGTGTAGGTGTGACCTGCGGGGTAGAAGAGCTTTAAATAGTCAGAAGACTAGAAAAGAACGATACAAGCTCATTTACTATTGAATTATGTAATTCAGAGTTAGGGGCACACTTAGCTTGCTAGCTTACAGGTGCAGTTGCTTCTGAGAGAGATGCCTGTCCTTTGAATGTGAAACTAAAGCAAGCAGCCAGTTAGCTTAGCTTTACATGACAGGACAGACATGCTTCTCAAACACATAGGATCGAAATACCCACATGCACAAACAGGAGCTGTGGACATGCATTCATGGAGAGATGTCAGAGTGGGTTCGGTGCCATGCTCAAGGGCACCCCGGCGGTACTCGGGAAGTGACCTGGCACTTCTCCAGCAACCAAACCAACTTTGATATTTCGGTCCACACCAGGACATGAACCCTCCTGTTCCCAGTCCAAGTCCCTACAGACTAAAAACCTAATTGTTTGTTAACTCACTGTCACGAGGACAGCGAGAGCCCATTTCATCAATCTGGTCTGGACCTGTAATTTACAGACTTCTTCAAAAAGTGATTTTTTTAATGTCCTGAGGAATCATCACACGTTCTTTTGAGGTTCATATTACACATCCTGACTGAATGAAAGTGTGTCACACAGCATTATCCCAGTGATTGTATTCTTTGCCCAGGATGGTGCCATTGATTCATGGATCTGTTGATGGCTGGTTTCCAGCACAATCTCCTCTGTCACATCTGCAGCTCATCGTCCCATTTCTCTCTCTCCTCCTCTTTTTTTCCTGGAAGCAGCCCTCTTATCTAGCTTTGCTTCTTCCTCTTTCTTCCATTGCTTTAATGCATCTTGTCAGATTGGGTGTGTGAGAGTCACAGCTCTCTCATTTTTGGATTAGAGAACCCTTGAGGGTTTGTTGTTTTTTCCTGCAACCCTGCCTCTGCTTTTTTCCCCTCTTCTTTTAACTTCATCTGCTTTATCCCTGCCTCCACCTCCCCCCCTCCTCCCCTACCCGATATCGTAGGCCAGGATTCCCAATAAGCCTCTTACCCAAAACCCTCACCTCGATCCTCCTCAGAGTCCTCATTGGAACAAAAATTCATGACATCCAGGAAAAGAAGTGTCAGTCACACAGTTTCTGTCTTTATTCACACAGGGATCATGTTGGGAACGGTGCAAGTCTCCAACCCCCCAGAGGTATTCTTATGACTTCCTTATCAGTAGTTACACTTGGCATTCGATATTCAGCTGTGCCAAGTTAGACACATCTATACTACAATCTCCCTCTGCTAAAACCAACACTTCCACCAGAATGTGTGAGG
This sequence comes from Tautogolabrus adspersus, assembly GCA_020745685.1. NCBI lineage: Eukaryota > Metazoa > Chordata > Actinopteri > Labriformes > Labridae > Tautogolabrus > Tautogolabrus adspersus. Next base: position 2,021,918 of record CM036551.1, on the reverse strand, counting down.
CCACAGCACAAAAATAAAGCAACAACTCAGCAGGAGTGGCCTACTTAAGCCGGCAGTTTGATGTGCTTCCGTTTGACTGATTTCACAACCGTAAGTTCCCGAAGGACTTAGCTTTTAAACCTCTCTGAATGGTCTTAAGGGTCCAGACCTCACAAAAAAAGATCAACTTGATGTCTTTTTTATCCATAATGTCTTTTGGTTTCACTGTAACAATTCTTTTCAAATATTCATGAAGGGACTGAGAGCTACAGAGGGCATTTGTGTTTCCACATCAGCACACACAAGGAATTTCCTCTTTACTGTTCATCTAGAATAATGGGATTTGTATCGTAATGTGAGTGGTTCAAAGTACAATCATCATCAGTGTTTGTTTGTTTGTAACAATGCTCTGAATGAAATCACACACGAGTCACAGTGAGACGATTCTTTGTGTTTTCTTAATCAGTAGATGCTTTTTTTTTCCTGAGTTCAGCGAACCGCTGTCACTTATCAGAATTTTTACTTTGACTTTTTTCCCTTCTCTGCAGGGGGTTGTGTTTATGCATTTCTCACATATTTGCACAAGATGGAGAGAGTTGCGAGGATGAGGGGTAAAAAAAGAAAAAAAAACCTTCCTCTCCTGTCTTCTTTCTCCTCCTCTCACTCAGCTCAGCACCCAGCGGCGCAGCACAGCTTAGCAGACGGCTGTCCAGACTCCCCTGATCATTACGCAGGAATCACGCTGGGAGAGGTGTGTGGGAAGTGGCCGTGACTCAACGTGTGCAGCAGTGTTTACTGACACTCATCTCCATGTGTCATGACCCCAGCCAATCAGGAAGCGCAGACGTGGATTTGTAAACTTTCTAACAACTATTCACTCTGGATTCGCCTAAATTCGTTTACTTAGAATATCCTGCTGCGTTCTCACGTCAGCCCACTCGGAAAAAATACTAGGAGAAACTCTGGGTGAAGTCCGAGTGAACAGTTCAGCTGTTTGCGTTCACACATGCAGCTCCTCCTGCAAATATCTGGAGTTTTTCAGGAGTTTTCTGCAAAGGTCTAAAGCCCTAATAGTGTGGGATTACGGTCAGGCACTTCGAGTGGCCAATCACCCCTGTACACGCCCCTGTTTTGGGGAATAAATGTATGCAGTGTTTGTGGTAAAATGTAGACATTCATGATCACACCAGCTGAGATTGAAACCCCAATAGTCACAGTTCATTTTCAATGAGTTTACATTCTGCATGTTTTGCACCGTGCACACTGAGCTAGTAAAGGCTTACTGTTTGGATAGAAACAAATCTCAAACTCCAAATGAACACCCTCAAATCTCAAATGAAAACGACCGGCTCTTGTAGCGACTCCAATTACATTTTGGCATATCAGTATGAGAATACACACTCCAGAGCAAATTAAACCCCCTTGCTTAACCAGCCTCCCCCCCAGCAATTCAATTCAATGTAGCTCTGAAATCACTTCCCTGACTGCACTGCCAATCTCTCCATACGAGGGGAGAGATTCACTCCAGTCTATTTCTGAAAGTCTAATAAGATGAACCCTCACACTTGCCATGCTTAGATAAGGAGTCGCTTGAGTGTGTTCAAGTGTTTACCATGGCTCAGACATCGCCTTCCATATGCACAATAACACCCCCTCCAAATATCTTAACCCTTTCATTTTCCCAGAAGTAATCTTCGCCAAATTTCTATCTGGACAGCATTAGAAATTCATGGATTCAGTTCTTTCCACTGAATCAACTATTTCATTTAGTAATGGCTCTCATTTTCTACATAATGGACGATGTTTCATTCCAGTCATAGCCCCTGCTTATGTTGGTCATTTATAGAGATACGGGGTAGCTACAGGGCCACTTGAGGGGTGACCTAAGGGGAGATTGGACTCAGATGAAGAGGGAGAAAATAAAGAGGCTGTTCACATCTTATTATTAACCTTGTTACCAGCCTTGAGGCATACAGTTCCACTCTGTTTACGCATTCCTTTTATTGAGTGCCCATAGGCCATGCTGCCGTTTCATCACAGCCTGTTAAATTGCAGTTTTGAAAGCAAGCCTGTCCCATCAGCTCGACCGCTGTGAATCGCTTTTGTGCATGATGCATAGCAGAAAATGTCATCGGCTGTGTGATTCTCATGTCCTCCGAGAGGCAGCATCAACCTCCTGTTTCAGACGCATCAACTTCTCCTGCTCACTCTGACTCCCACGCGAGCACGCATAACTCACCGTGCAAGAGCTGGCTGGCATTTCAGTTGTTCTTGAAGAGGCCGCGCAAAGTGCACAAAGCAAAACGGAGTGTGTGTAAGTTATTCATTAATGACACCATGTTATCATATGAGCACGGAGAGGTAAGGGAGAGGTGCAAACATACCTAAAGTCATTTTTCCACACACTGCCATCCAGATAAGTCTGAGATTTTCTCTCTTCATCTCTCAATGCTGTGACTAACAAGAGCAAATGTGATGTACAGCCCAATGTATATTTAAAAGGTACGATGCAAACGTATTCACATATTCAAAAGCAAAATTAAGACACCAATATATGCTGCAAAAATGCCAAAGAAATGCATTAAAGCAAACTACAAAAATCAATTTTCAGTCAGCACAGAAGAAGTCCTCCAGGCCTGTAGGGGGCTCTAATACATTTTCTTGATTTGTTTGTTTTTGACTTGGCATCATTTGTGTATTTGCAGGGTGTTTGCTCTTAATGAATTTGTTTGTTATGCATTTGTCCGGCTTCATGATTTTTGATTTGCAGCTCATTTCTCCGACTGAAGATCCTTTTGGCCTCCGCAGCGTGTTTGTCCTTGTCAGCCACCGTAGAATGACTTAACTGAAAAACTGTCCTGTTTGTGATTTCTCAACTTAAATAATGTTCCTCCGCTCCTCTTGGGGTTGACATTTTCCTCGTGAATAAACACTTCAGTGCATATTTTTAGAATTGCATTCAAGCAATGACCAGCATGTCTATTTATAACCATTGATTGCACGATCACTGGGGCACAATCAGGCCGTGCCAACGTAGCCGAACAGCATTGGCTGATTGTTCTCTTTGAGCTCCGAGGTCTTTTGATTATTGCTGGTGATTGCAACAGAGTGACTTCAGCTACACACACACACACACATATCTACTCCTTCAAAAAGTGACCTGTAGTAATCAATACAAGCGTTTTGTAATCACTGTGTTTGTTGATGTGAGTCTGGATGAAGGAAAGAGTTTGAGCACAGTACAGTAGAGTCAGCCGCTGTTTAATCTACTTGGCTCCTGGGTTGTAATCCTCTTTCTTCTTCTCTGACCTCCGGGGCTTAGAACACAAGACTGCACCAATCTTATTCAGATGATACAATAATAATAATCATCTTTCCCTCCGTCTGTCCCGTGCCCCTGCCTGCGCCGCATGCCACCACGGATCTGTGTAATTATCCCCATGCTGCAGATGGCAAAACTTGATTAAAATCCTTCCCAAAAATCACGCTTTGTGCCCATTTCTTCAGGACAACAAATGGTGAAACATCACCTGAGAGTTCAGAGTTACAGTAGCTGCTGTGAAGGTGGTTTATCAAAGTAATTGGTGCTTTTCACTTTGGCCCAGGGTGTGTAGAGGAAGGTAACAGATGTCTGTCTGAGGGAGATGTAGGTCACTGAGTTTCCTGCTCTCCCACTGATCCCATCAGATAAAGAGGAGGTGGTTTCTAAGGCTGCTTCCCGCCATGACTCCCTATCAGATCTGTCGGCCCATATTACTTCCTATGTTTGAGGAAAATCCACGTCTTTTGAGGCTGTCGGAAAGGCCATGTCAGAGTAATTACAGCACCATGATATCATCTACCCCCACTTATCCTCTCATGGCAATAGAGGCTAAATCCAAGCATTGTGGCCTGCTTTTATGTGCTTTATCCCTGGATGTGATGGGATTTTATTTTGAGAAATCAGGAATTAGAAAGGTGAAGAGAATCGTGTTTGAAGCGGGGTTGATCGAAGTTCCTGTGTTGTTATTTAAAGCAGACAATATCCAGAAAAATCCTTAACATGCATTCCTCTAAGCATCTCCGAGACACTTAGGTCTGTTTCGTGACACAGGGTTAACAAGCAGCTTAATGGCATAATCCTCATCGGCTGCCAGTCTGACAGTCTGTCCTCGTAGTGACTTATCCCCTGAGCCAGAGGTCAACGGTCGCAGCCTAGGAAGTTCATCCAACTCCAAACAACTCCGTAAAAACCTGAGAAAGTCCAAGTATGCGTCATTTAGTTTAAAAAGAGAAATTACAAGTGTGTGAAGACAAAAACGCTTAGTTACTCTCCCTGTAAAAACCACACACACTGACTGGACCTACACCAAATTTGACCCCACTGCTCCCCCTTCCCTTCCCCGTCCCCGGCACACGGCCTGCGACACCCTCGCCCTCCATGGTGGATTACGGGAGAGGCCTCAGGGCAGGGCTGACTGGCTGGTTTCACTATCGGCCGGGTGTGACCCACATCCCTCTCTCCGGCTAATCCTTTTGTTCCTGCGATCTCTGAGTACCTAACCACATCTAATCCTTTGTGCTGCTTTGTTTCAGCGTTAGATTTCATCTCGTCCGTGTGTCTTCCTGATGATACCCTTCATTGAACCTCGCCAAACGCTTCGGGATGTGCAGCAAATCTCTATTTGCCACAGGTTCAAATAAAGGGAATTTAAGTTGGGGTAATTTGACGTGTTGTGGACTGATCTTCTCTTATCGCACAAAGTGCATTGGATTAGTGGGAAAACAATTATGGCTAGACTTAAATACAGTATATTCTAAATCTTTCTACATTGAATACATCCTCATGGACTGTACATCTGACACCATTTAGTTCTGTATCACTTTGTTTGTATTTAATCTACAAATGCCACACACTGTGTCAGAACAAATACGCAAAGCAAGATACAGTTAAAACGACGTGACATCGGTGCTGACATATTTGTTTAACCTGATCAAAGGGCAAGTTCAAAGAATATTTAAAAGAACAGCTTCCTGTTTTGGCTTCACTCGCTGACTGGTTTTCATGTTTCTGATGGAGACTCAAACCACCTTTAAGGCTGAATATTTCTTCCAATCAGGGGCGTGTCTGGAAGGGAGGCATGGGGCCCCCTTGAACTCTGATTGGCCACCTCAGGTGCCCCCCCCCAAAATCCAATTATTTAATTAGCTACTTGCTGAATCAGAGGCGGGACTTAAGTACAAATAAACTATCCTGGTTGTTTTCAACAGGCTCATGGTCGTACTTAAATAAATACTTCGCTCTGTCCATGAAAATTTCCAAGGAATAACTTGTGCATACTGGATATACTTGATATACTCGGATACATTAGCTCGTCTGTAAACATATTCTCTTCCTCAGGTCGGTTTCACCCAGTCGTCATGACTACGGTCAACTCGGAGTTTGTTTTCATCGAGTGTGGAGGTGGAGTAGCAGAGAGAATCACTCCCATGATTCCCCGCCAGCCTCGATGTCATTTTTTTGTTATTGTTTTGATTGAGAGCCCCCTGGTGGCGGAATTTACATACAAGTTACAAACATGCAAACTCGTGCACGCTGTCTAACTTGTATTACAGCGTGCACGAGTACTAAGTACTTAAAATTGTCACTTTGCACAAATATCTCTGTTTCTGAGTCCATAAAGAATCAAGATAAGAAGATTTACATGTTGTCAAATTGTGTTGGTTAAAGTACGTATCATTAGTGGGGATAAAAACAGTAAAGGAAAGTCATTAATTTGCGTGTGTGTGCCCACAAACGTCAGGTCACCCCTGCGTATGTCAGCGCCCCAGGTGGTTCACCCCAGTAAAAAAAACATCTGGACACGCTCCTGCTTCCAATGATGTACCACAGAGAGAGAATAGGCCATATCTATTCTCATCTCTCGCTCACATGGACTCACACTGCTGTGCATGTGCACCAAACATGCTCTCTAATTCACACTCACGAGGATTAAATTGGTCAGAGCCCCCGGAGCCATTGGAAACCCCTGAACAGCTAACCCAGTATCTGCCTCAATAAATAAATAAAAAGGGTTCTGCATCTATTATACATGAGCATATGGACATGTGGAAGAAATAAAGCCATGCATTAAACAAATACTATTCAGACTAAATTACATTCTGTTGAAGGATCGTTTGGGCATTTAACAGACGGATTTGGCCATAAAAACGCCATAAAAACCAGAGGAAGACCTGTATTCTCTTTTTTAGATTAAATTATGACACCAATTAAAGACCGATACACTGATCATGTGTACTTGAAACAGAAATATACCCACACCAATCATTTACCTTCATTACCACGTGGTATGATGAGCCTTCACCATAAATGTCTCCTGTTTGCTCTGTTATCTAGGAGCTAAATTCTCCTCTTCTCAGCTCTTTTCCTTTGATCAAAAGTGGAAGCAAAGAACTCCCCCCCCTCCCCCGACTTGATTAAAGTTTTACTGTAAAGCACCTTTTCCACATGCCTCTGGTAACGGTCTAGCTATTTCTTGTCACAGTCACAGCAGGAACATTAGCCATAGTGGAGTTTTCCACGACAGACACAATTAAGAAGCTGGCAGGATTTCTGTAATTGTTTTAATGTACTGTAACTCCAGCTGGCTTTTTATAATGTCACAAGGTTTACAAAGCAAGGTACTGAACCCAAGTTCATCCATCCATCCATCCATTATCTATTCAGCTTTTTTCCGATCGAGGTTGCATAGAGCTTGAGCAGATCCCAGCTGCCATTGGGCGAGAGGCGGGGTTACACCCTAGACTGTTCCAGTCAATCGCAGGGCTGAGACAAAAGAGACAGACCACCAGCCACACTCACATCCATTCATTGGAAATGCTGTCTCAGCCTAACTTTCAGTCAACCTAACGACAGGCTGAGAGCTGGAGCTGAGGCGGGTTTTAAGCCTCCTGACAAACCGTTACACCGCGCCCACCTGTCAATCAGGTCAGCTACACGCCTTATTGTGAATAACTCTTATCCTTCATCAAATCAAAACGGATGAGTCATCAAAACATTCACCCCCCGTACAGTGTGTGTCGATCGAGACATGAGCTAATGAGACTTATTTGGTTTTTTGAACCAGGCTGTAAACATGTTAATGTCTGCTGTAAAAACAGGCTTTTTAGAATGGGTGTGTATGTGACTTCCTGTGCTTCTGCAGCCAGCCTCTAGTGGACACTCGAGGAACTGCAGGATTTTACACTTCAGCATCGACTTCATTTTACAACACCTGAAGTTGCTGCCTCACTTGTCAAACAGCTGCTAAACTATGATTGGACGATCTCTGCAGTCTCTTTTCGTGGGTTTGTTTTTGAATAATTATAATCAGTGACAACTCTTCAATTTATTCGTTTTCCTTGAAACTTCTGCCTCTTGTTCGGTGAAAAACAAACTAAATCTATCCCTTGTGTGAAGAAAAACTTAGCACATTGTTCTTCCTTGTAGTTTTTCTAAACGTTTTTTATTTCACCTGCATAATTAAACACCTGTTCTGCACTATTTCCATGTGATCCCCAAAATGAGTCATGACATGAATAATGTAGTGTGAGCTACTAAAGCAGAACATGTTTACTGAATAAACACCACCTAGAGTTTCATCTTACACACATCTTCTTTTTAATTATCACCTCAGCAAAGTGGTTTATAACTTATGTTGTCTGTGAGTTAAAGTCACACTTCATGAACTTTTCTCTTCTGTGATCTCATCGTATTGTCGAGGAACAAACTTGCTAAATATAGATTATTTGATCATCTAACTGACAGTAAAGTAAAATAATGACAGTAAGGATCAATGAGACAGATGCTATCCTATGAAGAAACAAAGTTTCCTTATTGCACTTGGAAAAAAAAACTATTTTTGGAAGAAAAGAGTTTTGAAATAGGCAGTTTGTTTTTTTCAAAGCCCAAACAGAGCCATGAAATGAATGTGTGGGCTGCTGGTGAGACAGAGAGGGGTCATGTTGTGTCTCAACATGTGGATACACTCGCACAGCTTTCCCTTTCTCTGTCTCTCTTTTCAGCCGACGAACACACACACACACACAAGCAAAACTTGGCAGTCAGGCACCATAACTACTCAACAAATTGCTGTCCGGCCTGCTGTAGGCCTGTGTGCATCATGTCTCAGCGTTCGAACGACAGCCTTGAATTGCTTATTATGCAGTTTCTCTGGAGTGTTCTGCTTGCACATGCACGCCACAATCTCAGTGCAGCAGCAGCTGACTGGGGGGAAACTGTGGAAATAATTGTCTGTCGTTCCTCGTTGGCTGCTTTGACGTGTGGTGAATCCCTTTGTGGCGCGCTAACAGAGTTGTCTCAAGTCTCTGTCAGCGTGTGTGTGTGTGTGTGGGGGGGGTTGCACGGTGCTACATGCTAGCTCACATCTGTGGTGCATTCCTTGATATCCATGTGGTGTCAGACGGGCTGGTGGGCAGAAGAGAGGTCGAAAAGAAGATCAGGCTGAGCATAATAGCTGCGGGTTTGACCCCGGCAGATGGACAAGACTGCTTCTGAATTGAGAATTTTTCTCTCTCTTTTTTTAAACATCGCTTTGCACTTCTTTCAGACTCAGACAAAACACAGACAAAAGCAAGCTGTTGTGTCCAACAAAGCATTTGAAACAACTTAAGAGTGAGAGAGCTGCGCTGCACAAACTAGGCATTGTTGTTGATTGCTGTATTCTGATCAATTTGAGACGTGTAAAACAAGCTGATTGTTTGCTCCAAGTGTCGTTTTCTAGCTTTGTTACCAGCTTTTTGTTTCGAAATTGGATTTTTGGATTCAAGCGAAAATATCTCACACATTAATCAAAACAACTAAAGAAACTAAAATTGCCTCTGAATTTGCTATAGACCCAAAGAATGGATGCGAGTGGCTGGTGTTTACTCTGGCATTGTTTCTGAAATATTTACTCCTGTAGTGCTTCAAATCAAAGATGTAGAGAGCTGTGAATCTTTCAATAGCTGCAATCAACTCTTCATCAATGTTGCACTCGTCAGACGGGAACTATTGTGGATGAACGAGGAAGGATGCATGTTTTATCTACTCCCTTGTCCCCTTAGCTCGATTGGATTTTAATTGTGGTAACTTTATCGTGTTCCCTTCAAAGTCAATGGCGCATTTGAATTTAGCATGGCTTATCCATACTACCTGTGCTTACACCTTTTCAGAAACACAGAAAAAAGCAGCAAGTGAGGCTCAATCCAGGGTGAAACTTTACAAACATGTTATCAGCTTTGGCAGAATGTCACTGAGTGAGTTTGTGGGTCTTGGGAGAAAATGTTTCATTTTGTCCACTCAAGTGTCACTAAGTGATGGATGCATTTGCTGCAGCCTGCGGGGCAAACGGGTAAAGCAGCAATGATTTTAGCACTGTTTTTCGCAGGCATAGTTGAGATGCCATGTGAGGTCACAGAGGAGTAAAAAAAGCCCCCAGAGAGTGTTTAAGACCTCCAACTCATGTCAGATGTGTGGTCCTCTCCGTGCTCTGGAGGGCAGAGAAACTAAGCATGCTATTAGTTTGCACCAACAAGGCTAGAAGAGGCTAAGGGCAAGCAGCAGAGCTGAAGCTGCAGTGTATATTTTCCATCCCAGACATGTATGATTTGTCTTATTCACTGGCGGTGATGGCGTTCCTCCCCTCTGAAGCAGGAACCACTACAATCAGTGCAAATGTCACCTCGTATCATCTCTAACTTGCTAAATGCTAATTACATCTTGTTCGAGTCATAGCACACCATATGGCGAATAGGAAAGAAATGTTTTATCTTGGCTTTGCTGCAGACTGAATTCATTGAAATTCAGGCTGGATTTTGGATTTGGATTCAAAGAGCAAGAATGTGCAACTGTCGGTCTCTGCTATGTAGCGTGCACAGAAACTAATGTTGTGTCTTTAGTGCGACTGAACACAAGCCTTGATAAGTGAGTCTGCTGAATAAATGATGTTGATAATCATAGCCCTGGGTGTCAGCTAATGTGCCCAGGGAGATGGGGGACTTGGGGGGTGAAGGAGTGGGGGGTTGGGAGGCGAGGAGTTGCAATCATATGTCCTAGCAAGCCCCTCTAAGGCAGATGATAATGTGGGTCTAAACTGCAGCACGGGTGGGTAATGGGATTGTGAGCATGCCGGTTCCCCGCTGGATAAGCTCCCCTGATAGCGCCACTGACCTCTTCCCTCGATAGCTGGGACAGGAAGCCACAGCAGGGATCCATTTCTGTGTGTGCGTGTGTGTGCGTGTGTGTGTGTGGGATGTGGGTATCATATTAAACAAAAGAGCAAAGTGGGTGTGCCAGTAAGGAGGTGGAAAAGGTAGAAGCAGTGCACCTTTCAGCAGCCAGACAATATAAAGGACAAATAACAATAAAAGACAACAGGAATGAAGGTGTAGGAGGAGGTCATATTTGCTGCGATTAAACTTCAGATTGAGGTCGAGGTCTTTCTGAGGCTCCAGTTATGAGTTCACGGAGGATTTGTGTTCTGGCATGTTTTTGCTTAAATACTCATATTAATGTTAAAATTATTTAGTGTTGCTGTGGCAGAACAACTCGCAAAATTTAATGCAAAACTGTCGTCAGTATCAGAGTGGATCCTCCTCGGTCTGCCGAGCAAACGTAAGCGACACCTAGGTCTCGGGTGTCTGCAGCGGCGTGCTCTCTGACAACTACTTTAGTAGAAGCGTGTTGTTGTTTAGCTCGGTGCATCGCGGGGTCAGAATGACTCTTATTGGCGGTGGACACATTTTTCCGTCCTGCACATAGATGACAACTCACCGCTATATTCTTGTTGTTTAGCTCCAGCAGGGGAAAATATTGTGCTTATGCAGCCAGCTTCAAGTGGACACTCGATGAACAGCAGGATTTTGCACTTCAGCATCGGCTTCATTTTTCAACTCCGGAGGTTTTCAAACTCATCATCATTCAACGTAAAATGTTAATGAATATTTTCACGTCAGAGCTTCTGCTTGTTCCTGTACTCAGACGTACTGCACACATGCATCATTGGCGTGCAAGTGAGCCAGACGGACGTCAATCAAAGCAGAAGAGGAATCAAACAAAATGTGATTGGTCCAAACAGTCCTGGAAATGGAAACTTGGAAAAATCCAAGTACTGTATATTTCCTAATGTGTTGATTCTCATTCAGAGTGATCTAAGGCAGAACGAGACTCCCCACTTTGTGTATTTTTACTTCTTTTACCGCTGTGATAAAGTTGAGTCACAGAAGGCTGCTTGCAAACCAGCAGTTTGCGTCATCTCTCCGTTGGTGAGTGTCGCCTCGTGACATGTTGTTCCTCTTTGTAAAAGCAGCTCGTCTCAGTCGGCCAAGTGTTGTAATGATTTTCCGGGCACTTCTGCTTGACATATTGAGTAATTTCACAGTTTTTCTGATTTCAACACGGATCATTTTTTCCTGTTTTGGAGCTCTGTTGGTTGCCTCCGGTTTCTTTGAACACCCGCAGATCAAAGTGCTGATTAAAGAAAGCGTTCGACTGAATGTAATGCACCTTTGCAAATATGATTAATTCAAAATTAAAGCTTTTTTTTTTCTCCTTAAGTCTAAGACTGTTGATGCAGAGCGGTGTGTGAGGCTTTAGTCCTATCACTATCATCAAAAGCTTTGATGATAACTGACTCGGCTCTGCGGATTAAAGTCCCCACCCCCACAATAAAGACACTCCTGAGCTTTACTTTGAAAGGGAATTGTTAATCAGGTGTGGCATGTCCTTGATGCCCTTTGCCTTTAGTGATCAGATAGTTTCAAACACAATTTCCTCCATGTTAAAATGTCCCAAACTCTGAAAACCAAGACTCCCACGTTGCTTCCTTCTCGTCCTTGTCAGGGTTACTTCTGTTATTTCTTTCAAACAACAAATAACTCGAGCCGTGTTTTGTTCTTTTATTGGGCTGAAGTACGAGACAGCTTTAAAAAAAAAAGAGAAAAACGCCTCAGAGCCAGAGTGCTATCTAAATGAGGCATAATAGATGTGAGAGTGACATAACGGCGTTGAAGGGATGTAAGCAGCCTGACAGGAACATCGCTTCTAGCAACTCCTGTGTTGCATTAGTGATGATTTTCCAGGAGAAGCGCTCACAAAGAGTCTTCAGATCGCTTCTCCTGAGCCCCGGCCAAACCCTGGAAAAAAAAAGCCCCCAAAACAAGAAGAGGCCATGTGCACGACACGGCTTCACACATTGTTATTCCTCACCCACCCTCAACGCTGGCCAAATCTGCCCCCCCCCCCCTCCTCCTCACCCGACATGTCTAAAAAAAAATATAGGTCAATTTGGTTCTAAAAATGGCTGCCTCTCCCTGGGGCTTGCCAGTGCATGAAATAGACTTTACATCACGTTAGCCAAGAAACTTTCCCTTCTTTTTTTTTTTTTCAAATAGGCCGCTCATTTTTCATCTCCTTTTGTTGCCGTAATCTAACATATGGCGCCTTCTCTCACTCTCCCCTACTTTTTTTTTTATGACCTGAATAAGATATCAGCAGTTTGCCAGGTTTGGAAGATGACAGGCGAGGCTGAAGTCATGTCGAGATTTAGATAATATGGTTTGCAGAATACTCGACAATGCTTTTCCACCTCTGCCTTTCAGACTCCCCCCCCCCCCCCCCCCTCGCTGATAAGAAAGAATTCGGGGGTGGATTTCAAAACGCTTTAAAATGACTGCCGAGATGTCGAAGGCAATCACATGACAAAAAAACCCACACAATTACTTTCTACCTGTTTGTAATGCTTCCTTTCTTCCAAAGCCACCGGTAGATGCAACAACCATATCCACTCATCTTTTTGGTCGTGGCTGTGAAACACTGAATGCTGCTCTCGCTCCATTGTGGCTCTGACAACTTAGACTGCGATTTATGGAGGCAAACTGGCTTGCAGCAAATTGGATAATGCAGCGAGGACATTTCTGGGGTTCTATTTGCAGTCGTTTATAGAGTTTACACATTCACAGATGCTCTTCCTCCATAACCATATTGTCTCATTTGGATTTTTTTGAAACTAAGCGTCTCCTATTTCTTCCTCTCTGTGTCCAATGCATAAACTCCCCAGCGGCTGCCCCTTGAAATTGCCTCATGTTTATTTAAACTCAGAGGGGCGGCAGTGGAGCGCCTGGTGCCCCATTCGTTGTTGTTTTTTTCCCCTCTCTCTCTCTGTGGTGTTTTCTTATAGCCAGCCAACCCCGGAGCCATTCATCAGCCGGGCTTAAGTGTAGCTACAGCGAAGAGGGCTAAACAGCACTTCACCACAATGAGTGTGACATCAACTCTCCACACAAACCAGCGGGTGTGTCAAAGAAAAAGAGAGCACAATTACAGAGAAGAGCGAGAAGGAGAAGATGTGCAGAAATGACCACGGAGTAAGAGAGAGAGAGAGAAAGGAAGGAGAGGCAGAGTGTCAGTCATGAAGTTTCTAATTTTGGCATTTCTGGCTCGAGCACTTCTTTGTTTTTATGCTGCGAGCTCGAGCTGGCTCAAGACCGACAGTGAGAGACAGAAGAGCTTTTGAATTAGCACAGACGGCACTCCACGCTCACACAGAAATATCATGCACACGCAAAAATAATGAGCGGGAGAAGAGTTAACAGCTGAGTCCAACCATGAATTCAAAGCAGCGGTGACTATTAGCATTTTGTTTTTGCTGTTTTTTCCTCTACAATTAAAGCTCCTCTGACTGTTACACCTTTACTATTTCATCTAACGCCCTTCATACTAAATCCACACACTAAAAGGCGAGCGTTTCAGAAATCATCTCCCCACCAAATACGGATTAAAGAGAAGGACTCGCATCGCGCCTGAGTGTGGAAGACAACAAAGGGGAGCTCGGGCAGAGATCCAAATTAGAGGAAAGATGAAGATATGAAAGATGAAAACCAGAGGAGGAAGAACGAGAAGAAAGGAAAAGGAATTGGCAAACACTGACATCCAGCTGTGCCTCACTGAGGCACATTTTTAAAGCCTAAATGCACCAGAAACTTCATTAAAAAGGAGAATCAAGAAGAGTCCACACACAGCAGTAGTGAATATATCTATATATATATTTTTTAATATATATATATCCTCTTTTATTTTAATATTTAAACCCACTAAAAAGTTGTCAATACAACTTTTGAATGAAAGGCACAGGAAAAATCAGACGATGCTGATATAATACTCGAAAGGAAAAATTACAGTACAAAAGTGGACAGTTAGTTCAAACGCACGAATCCCTCCAGGTTCAGGTTCGACGTCCTCCAGCACACAGGAAACAGAACGGTATCAGACACAACAAAAGAGGCGGGGGACTGAAAAGGAAGGGGGGCTCGAAAGCCAGAAACCCATTAGCCAAACTTCTCTTTATTGCTTTTTCCTAATTGACGAGGGGTCACGTCAGCCGCCCAGGTCCTGCGCAAGGCCTAAAAAAAAAAAAAGAAGCAACTGAGCGTTCTAGTTTCCCCCCTCAGATGGAGCTTCTCAGATTTACGTGATTGTTGGCCGATGCTACAAAGCTCTCCACTGGGCAGTTATGATGCCTTCCAGTTGATCTCGGTCAGACAGGTCATCAGGAACGCCCCCTGAAGTCGGAATTCCAACTCGGAAACTCGGAGAACCTTCAATAGCCCGAGTTCAAATCCAACATGGCTGCTACGTGCATCGACATGGATGTTGAAGCTGTAACTGTCACGTAGTGTGTTGTTATCGTCTGGTATTAGCTAACAAAACAAAGGTTCTCCTGGAGGCGTCCATGTTGATTGTCCGACTTGCAACTGGAACGCAGTTAACTCGGGAAGTGGGATTTTCTTTAATAATGCGTTTCTAAATAAGCCTACATTTGTGATTATGCTTTAACTCCTCGGCCCTCTTGAGTGTAAAAAAAACCCCAGCAAACCTTGAGTGTTTAAAAAATTCAGCAAGAAATCTCTGGGCTGCAAAATTTCAGAGAGCGGGTCAGGAGCGAGGAGGTCAATTAGGAGATCTCAACATTAACTTGATGGAGCTTCCTGCACTCAGCACCAGTGGGAGAAGTTTGACGTAAGGATTCATTTATCAATTACAGACATTTATGGAGAATTTGGCGCCAGAGGCCACTACTATACTGTGGTAGGTTGTTTTTTTAACTCCTCTTAAGAATCACTTCATCCCCTAACCGGCTTCATTTTTGGTTGAAGAAGAACGTATTTATGCCTTTCTGTTCTTACACGAGAGGCTGACAAAGCAGAGGGGGTCTTTGATTTGTACACATCTGGATTCGGTTGTTATTGCAAAAACATCCACAACAACAAAAGAACCAGTATGCAGGCCTTCGAGCTCTGATACGATTGTGTACACGTTGCAGCAGGACAGCTCTACTGGGGAACAACTGGAGGGAGAAGTCTTTCTGCACCGCTCAGGGTTCTTAATATTACATATAGCCTCTTTGGTATAGGCACATCTGCATCAAGGGACCACCACTGCTCAATTATTCCCTTCCTTTTCCTATGTGCAGCTGTCTCACTCTCTGTTTCCTATTATATGAAGAAAAAAAACACATTTAGACAGAAAAAAAAGAGATGATTGCCACAATCCTGGAACCTGGAAATCAAGTGATTGATTGAAGAAGCAGGAAATTAGACTCATATGACCGTTGAGGGGGTTTTCATTTTCCTCGTGCATGAAACCCCCCACCCCAGTGCCCCCCCCCCCCCCCTCTCCTTTCTACCTGCTGATAGCTGGGCCTGACAGCAGGAGATTCATGCTACCTTTGCCTTCACTGCAGCCATGCTACAGAGAGAGAAAAGAAACGGAACGCAGCAAAAAATGTAAACGCACCAATCTACGGAAATTCAGCCCTGAAAAGAATTTTCAAAAATAAAGACAAATCAAGACCCCCTGGGGGCTAAAATGAAACAAGTATTCGGAGTCAATGTCATGAAACACAACAGTTCACAGATTGGAGACTAAACAGGAGGATGGATGTGGTCAGGGCTGTGCCTCGTTGTTGCATGGATGCTCTGGTTTGCTTTAGCCTGGGTCCAGTGAATGATGCGTTTACCAGAGCCCTTTCTCACCTTCCTCCCCCCCCTGAAGGATGGGAGCCCACCCAGGGGGAGCAGAGGTTACCTCTATCCCCTCTCCATCCTGGTTCTAAGCAGAATCTCTTAGCGCCACACTCCTCTTTCACACCAGAGGATAGTCAGGTAACAGCAAGGGCTTTAGCAAATCTTGCTTTGAAGTTTGAGTCTTACACTTCCTGATGCAAGACCATGAACACCTTCCAGTTCCAGTGCACAAAAGGGCGGGCGAATGACATCATGTACAAGAACCAGGATCTCAAGAGTCCAGGGATAAAGAGTTCAGGATCCAGTCAGTTAATGCGTCGGGCTAACGCCGACTCCATTTATTACCTGGCTGAAGCAGAGGAGGAGGCGGCAGCTAGCTGTGTGAGGTATTCGCGCAGCTCCTTTGCAGCTTGGAAGCGGCCATAGCGCTTTTTAGGTCTGGTGCACTCGTCCAACAGCGTCTCCAGTTGTCCGTCTTTGGCTATGTGGGCAGGGGGGTCATGGAGGAGGCCTCCGGTGGTGCCCCGCCACGTAGCATACCGCGACAGCAGGTTCTGGCACACGGCATAGTAGTTGTGGTCCACAGTGACCCTGGAGCAAAGGGAGTCCTTGGAGAAAGACAGGCAGGCCTCCCTGTCGCACTCCTCGAAGCGGCTCTCGTACCACACGTCGTAGTTCTCTGGCTTGTCTGCAGGGAGACGGAGAGACGGATAAAAACAAGCCCATCATAAAATAGTCAATAATATTAATAGAGTTGAAGGTGCTGAACATTCATTTTGAATATGTAAAAGCTTTTATTGGGTCATAAGCTTCTTTCTCACAGCTTTCATGCGTTGAATATTTAATACGCTGTCCTGGAATGATCCTGTTTACCTAAATATGTCATTAAAATAAGAAACTGCGTTACACAGGGAATATGGAGCCTAGCTGATTGAAAGTGATTACTGTTTGTCTGCCTCTGACAATCAGAAATAACTATTTCTCAAGGTTTCTATCAAATTATTACCTCCAAAAAATAAACTTGAACAGAACCTGACCGAGCCGTGGAGCCATTTTTGACACTAACGGGAAATTCTTTTTCAGAGCACACGGCCAAACAACTCATCTGCAGTTTTATTAGACAGAAATGAACCACTTTCTTGATTTATTGAGCAAATAAAATTCTCTCTCCAGCTCATTTCACATTGCTTTTTCTCTTCAGAGGATTGTGCTGGGGAAGGAGGGGAGCCAAGAAAATAACCTGGGATGATGAGAGACCTATTGGTTTGTGCATTAAAAAACAGATCAATAACATTGTTGTGGAGGGGGATGCAGACCCAGAGGACGCAAACACATAATCAGTGTATCAGGCTTGTAATGCACTTCTCATCTGCCGCCTCATCAGAACAACTCAATCAAACATGCAGTGCTGCCCTGTTAGCGAGGGCCCCCCGTGCACCCCCCCTGAGGAGGAGGGGCACATCAACCTCAATCAGTGTGGGTGATGAAGATGGATCTGCCTGTGTATGCACGCAACGAGCACGCACACACAGAAGTATAATGGACGCGTGCAAGCAGCAAGGTGAGGTGAAAGCAATTAATGTTTCAGAGCCGGCCATGCATCACACCTCGGCACTGATTGACAGATGGCATCAGGAGAGTGTCCTGTTCTTGTTCTCTACCACAAACACACACACACAGCAGGCAGACAGAGCGCCTAAAAAGAACAAGAAGCGAAGGGAAGGTTCAAACTCAAGGGCGAAGATGAGCAGAGCAAAGAAAGAAGTCTAAAAGAAGTCTATTTACTTGCACCACAATCCCCCTCTGTTCCATTCTTTTTGCAGGCCTGAGCGTAACAAAGCTCCAACATTTCCAAAGCAAAAGGAAATCATTTCCAATTCAAATGAGTGGGAGAGCGGAGGAAGAGGTAGCCTCTCTCATCTCCTGTGTATCCGGTACCTTCCATGTTAAGGAGCTCCGGATGGACTTGTATACATTCACCTCACTCCCCTGCCTTCCTGCGGCTGCACTGAGAGGGGACATTGGGCCTGAAATGCTTGTTAGCGTGGCCTTACGAGTGGCATTCAGAAGTACGAGGCGGTTTTAACAATGCATGCCTGTGTTTGAGTGCATTATTGAATGTGAGAGACCTGTGTGTGTGTGTGTGTGTGTGTGTGTGTGTGTGTGTTTGGAGTCCAGCTGCTTTAATGTGTGTTTGTGTAAAGCCAGCAAGCAACTGTGTCAGGGAGAAGAGAATGGGAGTGAGTGAAGTGTGTGTTACATTATACAGCATGTGTTTCCAAAACCATCCTCGAATGCTACAAACTCAATGATGGGGAATGATTCCTTTCACACCACTGGACTGTGCAAACACACGGGGCCCAGCACAACTTCAATGTTTTATCTCAACAACAATGGCGGCATCAGTGCTGACGAGAATATGCAACTGCAGGTCGCTATCTGCATGTCTGATTTGCAAATCAACTGACCTCAAAACCACACACCTAAACTGGCTTTCAATCTGAGGCTCTAACTGTTGGGATCGGACTCTGCTCTGTGGAGCTCTAGGAGGTCGCCGCCCCGATTTTCTACTTCTACTGTGACCTCGTCAGACTGATTACCGCCGTCATCCCTCTTCCTCGTGCTGCGCCCCAGGAACTTGGCACGCACACAAACACAGTTCCAACACACAAACACACAAGTGGCACGTAAACATTCTTGGGGCTTAAACTCTGAATGGTCGGGGTAAGCAGCTTGACTTGTCAGGCTCTGAATGTGTCAGACACACAAAGGGAGCCTCAACCTGGACTGGGCTTCGGATGTTGCAAAGGGCTGGGGTATGACAAGAGCGCACATTTACAGCTGAAGGTGTATTTATCCACACGCACACCTACATGATGACACATGCATCAGATGTAGCTGAAAACCATGCGTAGAGCTACTTCACCCACCTACATTGGTGTTTTCACGCATGCACAAAACTCCTAACAGAATTACCAACACTTTCAGCGTAAGCTTCATGTGTGAACGCAAACAGCCAAATCTTTCCCCACACTTTTTCCTGCCAGCCCTCTAGTCAATTGTCAAATTTCCGAGTGAAGTCGAGGGTCGAGCCACAGGGAAAATGAAGCAGGTGACCAGAGAGATCCTCGTGCATGGATTGAAGCAGTTTCATTCTCTTTCCTACTCGCCAATATGTTCTCCTCTTAAAATAAAAAAACAGCATTTAATTAAAGCTCAGAAACTGTCATTGAAGCGTTGGACTTTGCGTCACTGGCATTATGATACCTTGTAAACATTACAACATCATCTTTTGATCAAGTGCTTGTTGACAGCTGAACACTGAAACATTTCCAGGTGAATACTTTATTACGCTACGTCTCTGTACAAAAGTTAGCAGACCGAAGGAAGGGATCCTAACCTAAAACAAGCTCAGAACTTAGAAAGCAAGTGATGCTACCATTTACAGCAGCTTGGCCCTCGGCCCCTTATGAAGTGCTGAGTCAGGACACGGGAGAAGAAGCCATATATTTTACACACACTGTATTGTGTGTTTTTATCTTCTAATAAGCTTTTAAATATTTGATGGGAAAACACGGATTCAGTTTTTTCTGAAGGTTTCCTTTTGGGCTTTGTATGCCTCTATCGAGAGACAGGACAGTGGACAGAGCCAGAGACGATGTGCGGGAAAGGAGCCACAGGTTGGATCTGAACCCAGGACGCTCGCTTGGAGGACCACAGCCTCAAATCACAGCAACACTGCCATTACACACACAGACAGTAGTTTATATCTGCCACAAGGCACAATGGTGGAACCTCAACAACAAGCGACAAAACAGTTTATCACTTTAATAGGATTTCTGCAGGAAGGAACAAATCTCAGAGCCTGACTGGGTGGTCGTCCCTCTCTTTGAAGTAGCCCCAGCACTGGGGGGGGGGGCTTAGGGGTCGGAAACGGCCACACCGAGTATGTGATGTATAGCTCTCTCTGTCCTTGTTATGAGGTTTATTCTGAGAGGCATACAAAAATAAGTAGGGCAGCAGAGATGGCTTGCTATCCAAACGATCTTTTGCTTTGATTGGAAGGAGCGTGTCGGAGGCAGGAGGGGTATTCTTAGAGGAGAGGAGGCTCACGGCTTGGGCCAGCAGCACAGCCGTCGGTCCCTTGAGAACTTTCCTCCAACCTTCGTCGCTACAGCTGTAGTTACAGTTAGGACTTACGGAGGAGATTTTAATCTGTGGTCCGTGTTGAAATCTCTCTCTGGCTTCTGTGAAAGATGATGAAAAGGGGGAGCAGCCATTGTCCGAATGTCATGTTTAAGAGTGTAAAAAGCCTAAAACCACCACAGTAATGATCAGCGTGTGGTAAACATGCACGTTAAAGAACACGGGGTGGTCATGGCAACCAGGGAGATAAAGAGAAAATGAGGCATTTGTCAGAAACATACGGATATTTTCACCCACACAGATATTAGTACGGTAATAACGATCACTTTCACTCACTCTGCTTGATCAGCCTTTTATCCGCCACGAGGACGTTCTCTGCATCAACGACAATGACCTTCCCGTCACGCGGGCCGACGGCAAAGTTGTCGAAGCTGACGTCGAGCAGGTAGAGGGCGAAGTCGAAGTCGTTGTTGGTGAGCTGCTCGGCGATGTCCATGAGCTGACGCGCCAAGTCCACCCTCTTCTCCCAGGGCGCGTTGTAGAAGCTCCACAGCTCCTCGCCCACGTAGTTGACAGCTACCATGCGTCCACACGCTCCCAGGTACTTGGCGAATGGCCATCCTTCATCCGAGGGAAAGCTCTGGGGAGAAAGAAAAAGAGATAGGATTTAAAAGCAGATAAAAGAAGTTTGTGAAATGTAGATTTGGCTGGAAGAGAAACGGGATATCACAAAATATGTGAGAACTTCACAATATTTGTGAAACGTAGATTTTCTCAAAAAAAAATGGTGTAAAAAAAATATATCTCACACGCCAAACACAAAGCTGTCGTGTGCAATAGTTGAAAATCTGCCAAAGGATCACATGAAGCGGAGCCAGCTCGGGGTATAATGGATTCAATTTAATAAAAGAAAAGCACCGGTTTCTGTTCAAGCCCTACAGCTACAAGCTGATGCACGCCGCTCTACTCAGTGCGCCCGGAGAACTGATAGGAGGTGATTTGTGGAAGCAGCAGTTAGCAGCAAAGTCTTATGAGATGTGATGCAGCAGAGGGGCGATTTCAACTGCTGCATGATGTCGGCTAACCGAGTTAATGCAGTTTGGGCAAACTGACAAGATTTTTCTGTGTATCACAGGTTTCAACTGATAAATAATTAGGTACGACCGGTGGAGGAAAGAGGAATCAGTGCTGCCGCTGCTTCTGCACGACGTTCTCATCTTGTTCGGATTTACTCGACTTTGTTGAGGTGAACAACAAGCGTGCACACATGCATCATCACGTGCATCTTCAGAGTCAAGAAGTGAGGTTTACAGAGGCTAGCACACAAACACAGACACGTTGAAGGAGTTAAAAGGTGTAACACAGTCTGTATGAGTTTCCCTCCATCTCTCTTCATGTGCTCTGTTGTCTCACACTTTTTCTAAATCACTTCCTTCCCCTCCTGGTCGATTTTTATCGCCACCAGCTGTGGACAAATTAATGGAAAATAATATAATGAAAGCTCCTTTTTTTTTTGCAGCCAACAGAAGTTTTGCTACAAGTGATAAGCTCCCATCTTTTACAAGAAACTTCCCTGCCATAGGCCTCCATCTTTTACAATAAACACCCAGCCATATGTCGGCTTAATGATAGCCCACAACTCGTATGTAACAAATCTCTCCTCGGCTGCAGTTCCTGGCAGACAGCCGCGGCACAGACACAGACAGAGAAATCAGGAGCGCTCATGTTTCACTGTTTCACTCTGAAACCCGACTGCATCCGAGATATGGCGGGGAACACATCATGCCTGTGCAGGTAAGGTGTGAACTATCACGGCTGTTGTGTTTCAATTTACACCAACAGCGATTCAAGACCTCTGCAGATTTCAGTTGAGGTTGAGAGGGGAGGATTTGAAATATGCAAGGCTGCCCAGAACTCAACTCAATCTTTCATGAAATACAAATTATTTAAACACATACATTTTAACCAGAGCCTTTCACCCTCTCCAGGCATGCATCTGCTCTATCCTCAAAACAACAGCTGGACCTCTGCAGCATGGACACTGACGCACCAAAGGGATGCTCTTTGTCAAAGAAACCACAGCTCTGTGTTTAGAGGACTCTGCAGCTATTTGCAGGTTCACAGTTGCATCATTAGCCAGAGTTGAGACATTTTTTATCTCTGACACTACACTGCTCTTAAGCTCCTTTATTACGTTCCTTGACTAGGCTCTAAAAAGTGTACATAAAGATCCAAAGAACAAGATGCAGCAAGCTGAATTCAATTCTTAGTGAAGGCTGAGATACGAATTCTTTGATCGGACAAAAAACGTTGAAATAGTTTTAAGGAAGAAAGAGAAAATAAGACTTTTTACAACATACACAGAAACAGACTCTGACAGTTTATCCCGGTCTGCTGCAGAGGTGTAAATCTATACCTTAGGCGTATCTCTTGCTCCCATCTGTTTTCAGGTAAGATCCAGCACCAACAGAGGGGAGGACAATGATAAGTTTGCACACGATGCAGTTTTGGTGGAGCCTGTTCCCCTGAGGTGACCCAATCAATTGTGGGCCAGACAGAAGTCTGTCCAGGAAGCACTCGTCGCTTCCAGCAGCCTGTCTGTCTGTCTGTGCCTGTCGTCCTAAGACTTGGCAATGACTCTTCCCAACCCCAGCCCCCCCCTAAAAACCTCTTGGGTTAAAAGCCTTCCTCGGCATTTACAGCACACTTGACAGGAAAATGAATCTGAGGAGGTAAAAAACTTCGACATTTAAGAAGGAAACAAAGGATAGTGGAAGCCTGAGAACCAGCTGGAAAGGAGACAATCCACCACTACTGGGATGTTTCCCGCCAATCAGCGATTTCCTGGATTAAAGAATAAACGGGCTAAATATCTAAAATGGCCGTCTAATTTCTGAAGTTGGTATAGAAAGATTAGGCTGGAGCTGGATGAGCTGGTGGTTCATCCCTATTAGACCAGCTTCCCTTTGACCCAGTTTTAAACCGTCGATCGCTTTATGTTGCTCGAATCTAAGCGGCTCTTGGTCTTGTTGACAAAACTTAGCATGTCCAATTTAACGGCTAAACCTGCTTTGTAAAAACGCCAGCCTCTCTCTCTCTCTCTCTCCCCCCTGCAGGGCGGATGGATGGATAGATGTGGAGAAGGTGGTGGTGGGAGGATCCAGAGGAGAGGATGGGAGAGAGAACACGATGGAGACGGCAAACAGAAGAGACAAACAGAGTGTCTCTCGCTTCTCTGCTCCAGTGGACAGGAGGAATAAACCAGCAAAGACCTGCCTGCTAAACACATCTCTGTCTTTGTTGTCAGGTTGCAGCTTGAATGGGCGCAAAAGTAGAGCGCCGGCGGATTGTGGGGGGGGGGGGGGTGTTTGTTGGGAGGGAGAGGAAGGATGAATGCCCAGGGGCTACTTTCAGACACTGTCAACGACTGTTATGCCTTCATGTCTGTCCGGCCTTTGTCCACGGGTCCTTAACATAGATGTCACTCATTCAGCGCTCTGACAGGCTCATTGCACTTCTTCAATTACCGAGGTCTTGACAACTCATACCTAGGTGTCATTTTTACGAGCTTCCTATATTTCAGTTTCATGGCCAGTGAGTCCAAAAGGTGGGAACTTACTGAGCAGTGTTGGCAGACACATGGAAGTGGGCACCTGAGCTTTTGGGATTCAGACTCACCTATCGCAGAGGGTTGATAAATACTCCACGTGTCCCACCAATCATTCTCCCTTAGCGCTCTTTAAGCGGCTACTCTGCAGAAGTCATTAACGTCTGCAATGAGGCGTTGAGGGTGGGGTGGGGCTGTTGGATGAAATAAATTGGAAAGCCAAGCCTAATGTTACATCCACTGCACTATCTGTGAGCAGAATGGGACACTACCGTATGTATATGTGTGTGATTATGTGCGAGTGTGCTGCACAGGGAGTGACTTTTACCAGTCGTCACCCAATAATGTTATGCCATTGAAAAATGCTGAAGGTGCAAATCTGCCAATGACACATGCCGGTGACTTTTACTGCTGTAAAGGTCTTATCAGTGCCTGTTCCTGTCATTGGATAAAGCCTTTTATCTCCTGCTTAGCAACACCGTTAACTTAAGAACCTGGAGCCTCACGCTCTTCTTATTTTCTGCACATATGTTTTGAAAGAATTCCTCGCAGTTCAACAGAAATAATGAGAATGAAAACAGAAGGGTCTTATTAAAGATAACCCCACTGTGACTGCTAGGCCCAAAGTCTGGTTCATCTAATCTTAAAGGTTGAGCAGGAATGCTACAGTAGCATTGACAAGGAAGGGTTTGTGCTTTCTACTCCCCTCCCTTTAATACAACAGACACACTGGCGTCCTCTTGGGGGGGGGATTGGAGTGGGCTGAAATGAAACAGGGCCACAGACAAATGGGCAGCCTCTGGAGAAGAGGATGAAACGAATGGAGCGAGAGGCACAGGAACACACACCTGCGTCCTGACATCTGCTGACAAAGGCATGCCCTTCTACTGGGCTACTCGGGGGAGGGCGTTGGCGTGTGTGTGTGTGTGTGTGTGTGTGTGTGCGCGCGTGTAAAAGAGAGAGTTCGAAAGGGTCTCTTTGTGCATGTGTGTCTATGTGAAACTGTATCCAAGTGCATGTGAATGAGAACATGCAACGTGACCAGGGCTGATAACAACCTCTATTCAGGGGCCGAGTAAACATGAGCGGCTCCCAAGATATTGCTTTGGCTGGCCGGCAAAGAACACTGGTCAATCAGACACACATATACATACACACACACACACACACACACACACACAGAGGACACACAGAACGGCGTTCATAAATGCAAGATTTAAAGGCGCCGGTTGCCTTCATCCTGCAACCACAACTACTTACTTAGGAAATTAGTAGTTTGCCACAGAAGCGTTTCATGTGTGAAGCTTGTTAAAGCCCTGAGCAGGGTGTGGTGGAAATTCTCTACATTTTCTGTCCTCAACAAAACCCCTGCTTTCTTCATGGCAAACAAGTTGGGACAGGACTTGTCAGGAGTCCGGGGATCAAACAGTGAAGTTGAGGAAACGTGGCGTGCAGACACACTCGACGAGACACAACAACAACAACAACAACAACAACAGCAGCAGCAGCAAAATAGAAAAGCCTTTCAACTCTAATGTTACAAAACGACGTCAGCCTGTTTATCAAGGGGGAGCGTGGCGTTAAGAAAAAGTCACATCTGCCCTGCAAGGTTAGATCTGCCAAGCTGGACTTGAGCAAAAAAGAATCACGTCTCTTGACCTTGTGCGTCTAGAGAATGTGTGGCGAGCCCCGTCTGGCATTTTGTGGGCCATTTAAGTTTAAAATCCAGTCGGTCGGTCTGCAGCAAGAGCTCAGGCCCCACAGGGGACCCGGCGCTGACTCCTCATCCTGGCACACATGGCGCTGCCCCTTTCTTCTCTTTTGCTGTCGTCTCCTGCTGCTGCTTCTCCTGCTAACCCAGCTTTCCCCCCTCTCTTTGTTCCACTCCCCAAAACCTGCAACACGGGGCAGTAATTCTGTCTGTTCGGGGAAATGCCTAGTAAGAGCGCCAAGCTGAGGAGAGCATTTGTGTCTGTCTGTAAAGGAGAAAAGGAGTAGGGAGAGACAGAGACTGTAAAGTGTATGTTTCTGAATTTAGAATAAGACCTGCCTCTTTCTTTACCAGACAGGCGCTTCAAAGGAGTGCAAAGTCACAGTGTGTAGAGCTGGCAGCAGTCTTGGGAAACAGGAAAATCATTGACAGAAGACACTAGAAAGGACTGCTTGGTGTGTGTGCATGTGTACGAGCGTGCACGTCTTCAGAAGTCAGAGCCAATGAGAAACCAGGAGGTCAAAACCACTGAGCTCGGACAAGGAAACAAAAGTAGGAAGGACAGGTAGATAGACTGAGTAAGACAACGTAGAGTCAGCTTGCGCGGCACAGAAGGAAGAAGCGTGCACATGATTCAGTGAGCTCCGCGGAGCCTGAGCGGTGATAGAAATGGGTTAGCTCGGTCTGTAGAGAGAGAATGAGATCAGGATGAGGAATGAGAGCGCAGGGCAGAGAGGCTCCAGGGTTGCTAGAGTACACTCCGCCGCTAGCTGATAGCAGAAACCCTTCCCCGACCTGAACCTTAGCCACCTCATAAATCCCCCACACTGGAAGACCAGGAATGTATTAAGTCATAGCAGCGGTGTTGACTCAGTCTAGGTGGTATTGCCGCCCACATGGCCGGGAAGGAACCAGAGTGAAGCTTGGCTTTAGACCTGAGGGCTGTGGGTTTGAGGCCTACATCAAGGGTTGTGTATTTCAGAGCAGGCGCCAATTACAATGGCGGCACAGTGAGCCAGCTGTCCCTGACCCTGCACTCCAACCTCTGTGCATTTCCCCTTACAAGGAGCAATTAAGTATCTCACAAGCTAAAAACGACGTGAACATAATAAGGCAGCCGAAGACCTCCTCCCTTAACATCTACATACCAGTTTCAAGGGTGCAAACGCTCATGACTTAAAGATGCCATAGTAAAGTCCTGATCTCATATTTTCTCTGACAGGGACTACGTGCCTGCTGCTTTAATGCAGTGGACAATTTTATTACTGCAGCCAAGCTGATGGGCTGAAAAAGTATATTCTTGCTCTATAGCTAGGCTCTCCAGGGAATGTGGAGTAGTAAAGAGCCACTCGTTACTGATCCATATTGGCCACATTAAAGGGGCCCACGGAGAGTTGTGAATGGAGCTGGACTCTCTAGCATTGGAGGACTGCAGCTTCAGGATCTGAGCGAAAGGTGGGTTAGGGTGCAGGCTGTAACTGTAAGAAGCTAGGGGGCTGCAGGGTGGGGGGGGGGGGAGCTAAAAAAAGAGCTGGTGGGTGCGTTGAGAGGGGTGGGGGTTCAGCCACAGGCATTTACCTAACCAAACACAGCTGTCATGTGTGTGTGTGTATACTGGTGTGTGTGCTTTGAGAGAGGAAGAAAGAGAGAAAGGATTATGGTAACACAAGCAGTCTGGCTCATTCAAATGGGGGGAAAACACCACAAGGCTCTGGCTTGTACAACACACAATCTCTCACACAAACCCTCCTCTCCTCCTCCGCCTCCGTCTTCTCTTCTTCTCCCCTTTCCACCAGGGCCTCCATCCAGCGAGGGCGGCCAAGAGAGGGGAGTCAGGCCCAGATAACTCCCTGTCTTATCCTAACAGGATTCAGTCTGTACACAAAGGCCTATACGAATAATGAAAGGGGGTTTGGGAGCACTTGAAGCAGGGTTAAGCAGCGTACACAACCTCCTCTCTTATGTGCTAAGAGCGTCACAATCCCCCCCAGACCCAAAAACAAAAGGTTCTAATCACAGACTAGCAACTTAAATAGTATTTACCGGTGGACCTCAGCCACAGAGCCGGCCTCGGAGACAGAGGGCTCCGACTTAAGCCGGGATAGCATGCAGCGCTGGTGATTGAATGAAAAGAAATAAATAAAACTTTAAAAAAACAAAACCCAGCTTTGATCCTCTTTGTAAAGAGGCATGACCCAGAAAGCAAGACTGCAAGAGTGCAGTGTTTCCCTAAACAGACAACGTAAACAAAGGCGGACATGATCAAAGTCCTGACTGGAGACATTTTCATCACCACTTGATTTTTGGTTTATTTGAAATATTTGACCGCTGCAGTCAGAGCATTTCTTAGTTTTATTCTAAACATTGTGACATCAAATGTAGTGCATGGTCCCCGACACAGAGACACACAAAATGACGCTAATAAAGACGTTGCAGAATTGCGTCTGAAATGTATCACCATGTGTGTCTTTTTTAACGAGATATTTTGGGGCTGCTTTGACAGGACAGTGGATAGAGTAGGAAACCAGGTGTGCACCGCATGATCCTCTAGACGGACGGCCTGGGTTCGAATCCGCCCTGTGGCTCCTTTCCTGCATGTCTCTCCCCATCCTCTCTCTCTCCCTGATACAGGACAATATCAGCCTCTCTTTAGGTGTCTTTACGGTAAATCAGTGTCATTTCTTTATGATTTACAGTTAGACACAGAGTATCGTAGGTGACGTAGGAAGGCTGCACATCTGTAGTGAAATGATGCATTGATGTGTATTTGTCTGTCGAGGATCAGTAGGTTATGGTCAAGGCCCCATCGTTCCCTCTCTGTGTGCCAAGAAACACCCTGAATTTATACGATTTACTTTGGCTTGGATTCTTCGAGTGGATGAGCGTCGTAATAGATTATGCAGAGACTCATTAAATCAACAGCATACTGTACATGAGACAGAGGCATCTCCCCGTTTAAAATACAAAAATTCAAACAAGCTGCCACTATGTTTGCTCACACCATGTGAATGTTTACTTTCACATTTGCGTTTAAATGCTGCTGTCAAATATCTTTGGAGGAACGGGCGATAAGGTCATCCATCTAATCTGTCTTTTTCCGTCTTTTCTCAGATTGAGTATTGCTGTTAGACGTCTGCGTGCTCGGAACAAACTGACAGTGTCTTCTGAGGAGTATGTTTCTGTGTCAGGTGAGGGTGGGGGGTTGAATGAGGAGGAGGATATGAGGAGAAGTGGAGAAAGGACGGGAACAGAGAAGACAGACAGGGGTGTCTGGGAGAGCACAGATTTGAGATCTGGGAGGAGATGACGGAGTTAACCCCACAGGCTTGTCACATCCTATTCTCAGCTTCACTGAGCAAGTCAGGGCTGAGGACCAAAAAGGGTGCGAGCGCAGTCACATGCTTCTGGCGAACTCACCAGGCTTAATGATTTGGAAGGGAGGACTAGGCTAAATCGAACTAATTTAAGGTTTGGGCCAGATGCACTCCATCAAACACAACCACCGTCTGATGAATCGGTGAGTCATGTAGCCGAGGGAGAGAAGCCAAGGATGGAAAATAAGGTTCTAGCCGGGGAAAGTGAGAGGAATTTATTACTGGCATTTCATGCAGACCGAGTTATTGTCAAATTAGAGGTGGAATTAAACAGCATCATGTTCTGTCTGTGCACAACCACTTGACACCGGTGCATTTATTACAGTAAAGTAATCTGTGAGGCCGGAAGAACAGCCGCATTAGTGAAGAGACAACAAGAGAGGAAACAGATGAAGTTGCATAAGGTGCCTCTCGTTGCACAAGGATCTTCTTATTCCGCCTGTCGTCATTTTGTCTTCCAAAAATATTTATTCCCCAAAGCCAAGTTGTCTTCCACGTGACAGAGGAGTGGGGGTGGTGTGTGCTTTTGTGTGTGTGTGTGTGTGTGTATGTTTGCCTGTATGTGAGCTTGTGTACTGCAGAGCAAACAGAAAACGCATTGTTGGCCGGCGCCGAAACAACACAGCAGATTGTTTCCCACTGACAAAGAGGGTCTGGTTTCTCATAGTGAAACAGGGCCGATTTACTGCCTGTGGCTTCAAAAGACTGGAAACAGAAGCCATTCGAAGAGAGAGTGCAGCTCACTGAGCGTGCAGCAGAAACGTTCCTGGCATTATTTAACTGTATAAAGGCAGGGAAGAAGAGAGAGAGAGAAAACCTCAAAAACCTCAGAGCTGGCAACCAATGACAGCAGGAAATCATTTATCCTAAATATAGCAAACTTTAATTACACGCTGAGAGATACTGGTCCCTCAAACTTGCAGAAGAAGAGGTGTTTAACTCCAACCAGACGACGGGAAGCATCACTCTGTCGGCTTGAAAGAAGGCAGCGGGATAAATAGTAGAAATGAGGATCAAGTTTCATTAAATAACTGGCCGTAAAACCCAGCCCACATTCCTCTACCTTTTGTGAGAACCAGTCCCCACGCAGTAGCTCTTACCTCCGGCAAGACCAAGGTGTTGTAGTACAGCACGTCTCCTGTTCAATCTCTATAGACGCCATTAATTCTTTATGGTCTACCGCTGCCCAACCTTGTGTATAGGGTCTCTCAGTCTCTCAGCAAATTTCCCCCCTCATCTTTTCAGTTCAGTGATGCTGACGAACAGTCGAGGCACTCAGGATGTGTGAATCTCCCAGATACATCTTGCACACTTTTTTCTTGTTTAATTTCCATCCTCACACACAAGCCATGTCCACCATCTGTTACTGCAGGCCGGGTGCAAACACAGACTGCACAGTTCTCGTTCTTGCGCCTGCAGGTCACAAGTTCAGGATGAGATGAACAATTCATGAGTCCCTGTAAAAGTGCGAAGGCTACAAGGAGCAGGGAGGGAAGAGATCTATGGAAATGTATTGGTGCATTGTCTGCAGCTATGTGAGAGATAAGGATTGTGGAGGAGAGGGGGGGGGATTCAACGAGCCTCTGAACTGGGGCATAATGGCATTAAAAAACACTGATGGAATTATCCAGCCAGAGTTTGTGGAGCGTACACAAGCAGAGGGGAAAATATGGGGGGGGGTGACACACATAGAGAAAAGCTTTAAAAAGAAAGAAATGAAAGGGAAGGAAAGAAAGGAGGGGACGTGGACCACACTTGACTAATCACATTTTATAGATTGACCGGACTAAAAGGCCGATCTGGCCTTTTGTCCCTCCGAAACGCCCGGAGGTGTGCGACGCTATGTTTCGCAGGAGGGGGGGTTGGAGGTCAGAGTAAGTTATTGAATGTCTACACGGGCCACGAGCATTGTTGTTCTGTCCCCTCACGAGACAGAGTCGATGCTGGATTGAAATTGAAATTGATTGGCTGCTTGTAAATCAGTGACAAAGAGGACGCTGAGAGAGCTTATAGAAAAAACAGTTTGGCTGCTTTGACGTGCAGAACTACAGAAGAGAACGACGTTTGATGATTTCACATCTTACCTGAAAAACAAAGCAAGAAGACGAGGGATCATTTCAGACAGAATGCACCGTTTGTAAGTTTCTCATGTTGCAGCATTTTGTCGCAGTCTTAGTAGAACTAAGAAATAAGATGCTTTTATATTATAGTGCTAAAATATACGGCAGCGGTTACTGAAGTATCACAAATATTTATACTGATACCACTTAGCGGCCCCGTGAGAGATCCTCCGCATGCCACCTTCCACTAAAGACGAGACTCCAGTGGACACTGACGTGTATTAAAATTAAAAACAACTTGGACCATTTACAGATGCATCCCTGAATTATTCAAAACTAGCCCACATATAGTGTTAAATATGCAGTATTGCCGCCAGCCAAAATCTCTCATCTTTGGGGAGGCCGCTGCTCTTAAAGCCCTCTCTAGTCGGGAGTAGAGGAATGTTCGCGCTCCAGATAGCGGACGTGTAGTCTCAATGTAGCCTCGAGTTTAGGGAGACTGTAATGGCTCGTCTCAGATCTATGGCAAAGGAAGGAAAGGGAGGATTCCCACCCTGTAATTTACTGGGGGCTTTGTGGGCCAACACCCTTTGCTTGCTTTGTAATGATGTTCTTATTCTCGGTTGCAAAGGTAATCCAGGAACCATGCCTTATCAACTGTTGTGAAAACACCCAGTGCCACGGATAAGCCAACACGCATCCTTTTATCAAAAGGCAATATTTTCTTGATATCAAAAAAGAGCAGCCTTTAAACCCTCAGATGGCATCATATAAATATGTTAGTTCAAACAGATGCTGTCCTGAAAAAAAGCCACAACATTCAAGAAAAGGTGAAAGCAAAGACGGTACCTGTAGTACGAGGGGCTCCGGGTTGAATGCCAAAGTCATGAGCAGCTGCATTCTCTCCGTGTCCTTGAGGTTCTTTAGCAGGAAGCTGCCTGAGTCTTTGGTCTCAGCGTACCTGCGGACTACACGGTCCAGCAGCCTCTGAGAGGGGCAGTGCACCAGGTCCGACCAGCCCTCCACCACCTCTGGAGTGAGCAGTCGAACATCTCCATTGATCCGGGCAAATTCAGTCTTGTACATCGCCTGGATGAGGTCACAGCGCGGCCTGCCTGTGGCTCTTTTGCAGATTTTCTGGTCTATCTCGGCCAGCTCCTGGTTCGAGCCGAGCCGTTTTAACACCACGCGGCGAGTGCCCTCCCTGGGTTCACCGTACTGAGCAAAGTAAACATTCTTGACATTGAAAACGTCCAGGAATCTAAGGCGACCCCAGGTCTCGAAGGATACCTGGCCGTTCATGAATTTGCGGCACCAGCTGGTGCCAAAGCAGGCGGGACACTTGTTGAGGTTGATGAAGCGTCTGTCCGTGAGCTCATTCTTCTGGAAGGAGGCGAACAGGTTGTGGGTGTTCATCAACAAGATGACAAACAATCCCACCACCAGCAAGAGTTTTAGACAGCGGTACAGGCGGCCAAGTTTGAGAGGCAGGAAGCGCAGCATGATGGGTGCGGGAGAGGGGCAGGGGGTTCTTGAGGGAAAGGGAGGATGATCGTCAGGGAGCTAACCTCGGTGCCTCTCCGTCATGGTGTACGCCGTTAGCTTCTAAAGTGGCAGGCAGTGGTGAGGTTGGCACAGCTGCCCCGTGCCAGTCTCTGGCAGGGGCCGGTGAGTCATGTTCTCCCTCCTCAGTGTTTGTGTGAAACCTTGAGCCAGAAGGCCTGAAATCAAGTACAGGGAGAGAGAGGAGAAGTCATTACATCAGGGCAAATAAAAAAGCTACATTTCATAATGCACTAAGATGGGTCTTGATAACAACTGACAAAAGGTGCGTTTCATTCGTCTCCTGCAACTAAAACGCCGCAGTCCTAGCATGCAATCCCTCCAATATAACTAAAAAGCACTTCCTCTGGCATATAAGAGGTTTGAATTGCCTGGGTCGTTTGAGAGATTTCACTACTTTTTGGAGCAGGATGTAGATGGCCTACAGCCAATCCAATAAACTTTCCTGTCCCTGCTTCAGCGCTTCTACTTTGAGAAGTGAATTCTTGTAAACTTCCCCGATATAAGAAAGATAAATAAAAAGTATGAAAAAGACAAAATAAAGTGTCAGTGATCCCAATTAAGAGGAAATGTACAACTTCCTGTCCTAGTCTAAATAAAACATGCTGCACTCAGAGGATGATCCTCACAGGACCCCCCCTCCGTAGCTTCAGAAGTGTCGCTCCCATGAAATAACACAGCGCCTGTACACCATCATCACACTGAGCTCCGAAAAAACGTCCTGCTTCAAATGCAGAAATCTCACTGCATTGTGAAGAGAGTCACGCTGTGCGTAGTTTAACCTTTGATCAGAGTTGGTCTGCTTCGTTTTAATCACGCTTTGAAGTCGTTTCTTTGAAAACGGCTGGTGTCACTAAAATAACGTCTGTGGTTGAGGGTGTGCGGGGAGGAAGATGGGGATAACTCCATTAGGCGTATCGATGTCAGCCGAGAAGAGAATGGTGAGAACTTAAGCGTAGGAGAAACGGAGACAACAATCTGGGCCCACAGTACGAGAACAAATCTCTCTGAAGCTTCTCAAGCCCCCTGCAGTCTAACCCATGATGAAGCCATGTTAGACCCCCCAATCAGCTTTTTAGCAATGAGTCTTGTAAGTCTTATGAGTGGCTTTAAGAAAGACAATGATTCAGGCCACGCAAATTAGCCATCCCCAATTATAGCTCATTAGGACATGCCTATTAGGACAGCCGACTTGAGAGGGCACGGCTAACGAGCAGGCACAGTACTGTGATTAGAGCGCGTGTCGATGGGTTTCCTTGCATTTTCCTTTTCAGATCGAAGCGGCTGAGATACGGAGAGACACGGGGGCTGGAGGCTGCCAAGACAGCCACGATTGTGAGGGATGCACGGCTGTGGAGTGTCAGATAAGACGCTGAATGCAGTAGTTCTTCTTCTTACCTGACGTCTCTGTCTGAAAATACCTTGAGCAGATCAGGCTAACATCTCGATGTAAAAATAGACCGTATCCAAATAGCTGAACAACAGACAGCTGCACTACTTTTTTTTCTGTTTAAGGGAAACAAATTTATGAATCATGCATTTTTTTCTTTCTTCTCAACACAGCTCAAACAACCTGACTCAGTGTAGCATAAATATAGGACGAGGATATGAGAGTTGCAGACTTCCTTTCCATCTCTGGAACAGAAGTAAACATCAGCTCTCACACCGACTCTGTCTGCATCGAAACAAGCAGCTACTGAGAGTCTCAATTAAACGTGTCGCAATCCAAAGACAGAGAGGATTTATGTCTGTGATATTTCAACTTTTACAAATGTTTCTTTTAGAGGACTCTTTTTGAATCGGCATCTTCAGGACCACATAAACCTTTCCAGACTGCTTTTTTTCTGCAGTGCCGTCGTGCCGTAACTATTCTCAGATGTCATCACGTCTTTGTACAATCATATTGATTCTGCAACGGCGTGATACTGGAGTTAATTCACTCTGCGTTTGGCGGTATGGAAGCACGACACAGCGGGAGCTCCACATACACACAGTCAGACATGCACACACACGCAGCACTGCGCTCCCCTGCTGGCTCCCTGTAACGCCTAAGTGACTACCTCCGAAGACCGTACAGAGGGGGATCACTTCATTCGCTCATTACGCCTCCGTGACATTCATATTGTAAAACGAAACGTCAAAAACGGCAGTTTGAACAGGACACCCGATATCTCCGATTTTAAACTTTACTCAAAGATTGTTCTTCATGAATTCAGTCTGACAAAGAGGCACAAAGTGTGATAAATGGACAATAACCAAATAACCTCTCAGCCAAATCCACTCAGAGCGAGCTAAAAAGAACCCAGACACAATTATGTTTCAGTGTCTGGAAAAATAATTCCAATTCCACAGATACTCTTCTAAAATAGGGAAAGAAAGACAGATTGAAAAGAAGAAGCAAATACAGACACAAAGTCTGGATGACTAAGAAAAACAATTTCAACGGGAGTCAAAAAGAAGCTTGCCTTCCACAGCTAGAGGATGCTGATTGCTTGAGGGGAGAGCCGAATATCCTGTTGCTATAAGATCTCGATTCAAGTGCCATTTAGCATTTGACACAGGCAGTCACGGCGCAGTCTTGGCTGCAAGATCTTGGGAGCAGATTTGAGATTTAACTCGGATCAGCAAAGGGCTCAGAGAGGACGAAACACAACCTCAGCCGGGCCCGCGAGGTGATCACCTCTTCATCCCTTTTAAGAGAATGAGTCAGAGAGACAGGGCAGGCTGGAACAAGCCCCCGAACAAGACCTGGTCACTGCGGACTAATGAGATGCGTGAGCTGGCCGCCAACACGAGGAAGACACAGCTTCTACCTGCTCTCAAGAGAAAGTGTTAGGCCTCGATTACCTACCAAACATTACCTGGATTAGAGCAACGACTGAGCTAATTGCTGGAGTGGAAGGAAAATATACACGCTGCATTTACTTCCTGTTATGAGAGACAGCCAAGAGGCTGAAACGCTGGAAATAGTGTCAATAAAATGTAAACAAATTTCACAGATGGCTCATCCTTGATCCTGTGCTTATTTTAGAATCAAGTGGGAAAGAATTAGAATTGAAATGCTCCATGGTTTAAGATTTTTTATCGCCTGCTGCTGCTGCGGAATAATTGTGTGAATGAGGCCAAAACATTCAGCTTTATTGGAAGGATGGCATGGTCATTTACGACGGGGATGTTTTTCCCTGGTAATTACACCACTAGAGTGCTTCTTGTGAATTTAACGTCTGCATAACGGTTTATTTCACTCCCTCACTGTCTGTTTGCTGAGAGTTATTCAACAGGACGTCCACAGAGGGAAAGCATGGCGAGGTCGCCTACTCGGGTTTTGACAAGGGTAAAGTTCACTTAAAGCCCTGAATTACAGCCAGGTGCTTTATATTCTAGCACAGATGATACCCACTGGAATAGAGGCCAGTGAAATTTAAAGCAGCGTTTTCAGCTCAAACCTCATTGTGCCCACAGAAAACTGGTGTTTTAAATTAGCAGCCCCCCCGCCCCCTTCCAAGCGTTCCTCCCCTGCGGTGCCGCTGCTCCTTCTGCACTCTGAGAGAGGGAGGGATGCACAAAACCAAGAGGAAAACCCTGTTTCCAACAAGCACCATATTACCTCTTGTCATACACACCCGCTTGCAAAACGAGGGGGAAAGAAACGTTTTTTTGGACATACTCGGTCGACAAAGTATTGCGGCGGGCGCTTTGAAAGAGTGGCAAAGAAAAAGAGGGCAAATCAAAGGATGCCTGACTCCTCATGCATGGGAGATGAGTCTCGCATTCGAAATGTTCCAAGTTTGGCAGATGTTAAAAGCCGCAAAATGGCTCATTACTGGGACAGAAAAGGCACAAGATAAAGCAATAGGCCCCGTGTTGGCTTAAAACAGAATGACAAAGGTCGAGACAGAGCGCGATGACATGGTAATATCCTAATATTTCAACTTTTTATTAAACTTAGATTCTGACAGAATAACCCAGATAAGAAAGAGCGGGTTGAAAAGGAAATTTCCTTCTCGAATAATCTCTTCCTCAGTTCTTTGTGCAAAACTGGTTTCAGATAATGGCGTGTGGGGGCAAGGCTACTCGCGAGGCTAACCCATTTCCTTCACTGCACCTGAGGCTAAACTTCATTATGATATAATGAAGTCGAGCCACACATGAACATGTCTGATTAACTCCACTGCAAATGCAAAAGAGAGTGCAGAAAGAAGTGACGGAGACGGGCTGGAGTACAGTCGAGGAGTTGGAGAAAGAGAGAGAAAAGTTAGAGCCACACCGACGTGTATCTAATGGACAGCAAGGTGAGAGAAACTTGGAGTTATTGCTCTTTTTATGGAAATGAATGGAAAGAGAGATAGTGGAAGTTCTCCATCCCGAGTGAGCACATGCAAACATGGACGCGTCTACCCCTGAGGACTGCCCATATTACCATCAAACCCTCCTCAACGCTCAGGGAAAACGCCTCCTCTGACCTCCTCCCACTTCCATTGCAATGTGCCGCTCTATAGCCGGAGAGGGGAACTACTGTTGCCAAGGTTATTGACTGTAGGAGTCGATAATGTTTGATCACAAAAACATTCAGCCGCAGCTGGGCTGCCTCAGTACAGCAAGCACGGAGACAATGATGGATAGATACAAATGACAGATCCACATGCCTAATGGAAAAAAATGGAGTCCTCATAATACAAGCACCAATTAGCAGCATCCCAATATGAACGCAGGTTCATTCATCTGAGGCCCAAACCGGACGTAAAGAGGTTTTTAATGAGAATATCAATGATATCTGTTTTGCACCAATCTGCCGCAGCTACTCGAGAGGACTCCCTGGTACAGGAGGGAAGACTCGCTCTGCTCATTTTCAGAAGTCAGCGTCTCTCTCTGGAAGTTAGAAAAGCTGTCGTACATTAAAACAAATGCGTCTTCTTGAGAATGCACATAGACCGACGTGTTCAGCTCAAACACACGGCACAAGTGAGGGCTGACTCACTTCATGACCTCACACATATTTATTAGTTTGCAAAAGATCCGCCTTAAACTCACGTAGCTCCGATTGTTGTAGAAGGTTTTATGCAATGATTGGTTGCATTTGGAGGTTTAAAAAAATATATATATATATAACTCGTCCTGCGGGAGCTTTTAGGCCACAATTACAAGACGTCTCTCCGCTGAGAAACATTCAAATCAACCTCCAGCAGAATGTCTTAAGTGCGTCGGTCTGTTTTCATAGTTCCCTTGCCGACCAACCTTGCAGAAAAGGCTCCACAATTAGTCTCCTGATAGGGAAAAATTAATTCTTAGCAGCACATTCTATTCATTAGACTGTAAAGAGAAATTCCTCAGAACTTATAATGGGCTAAGCCTTTTTATTTGAGACTTATCAGTAAGACTGTAATCTGTTTCCCTTGAAGAAATAAAGCACGCCAAGGAGTCCACATAAAACGCACAATCGCAGAAAATCTCATGGTCAAGTCAATTTGGCGATTGTTGCAAATTACGCTTTTATTTTCAGCGCCTGGGCGACTTTGTTCAGCCTGCAGCTTCCCTGCTTATATATACACAAGGAAGATAAAATACAGAGCAAATCAATCCAAATCATGTTGGCCAAGTGGAAACCTGTTGAGAGGCGATGTGCTGTTTGGAGGAGGGAAAAACTACAATACAGGAAATGAATGTAAAAGCGTGCAGATGTCGTGGATGTAGTTTACCATGTCCTGCATCCATCAAAGCTACAAGGCAATACAGCATCATGTTTTACATTTCTTCCACTCCTATGCATTTATTCTTTTTGGATTCTATTATTTTATAGACGTCATCAGGTTGCGTTTAGGTACCCGCTGTGTTGACTGCAGACAAGATATGAGGGCGGTGATTTAGAGATGGATAGTTGTGCTTTGTGTAAACACCACCAGCTCTCTTTGCAGTAATAATACACTTCCTGTCACCGCTCAGAGGATGATTGCATCTGATAAACAAGTTTGTTTGTTAAAAACAATCCCTAATGGAGCAACAGTGACGCTTCAAGTGTCAAGCAGCACCTTACGTGACTTCAAATTCTGATTTATTGACCTTATTTCTAAGTGGAGGCTGCAGAAAGACACGCTTTAAAGCTCATGTTAAATCCACATTAAGACAGGTTAAGGCTCGGTTCAGTGTGAGCACGTACTGAAAAGAGAAGAAACAACTGTGAGACAAACCTGTGTGACTTTTCTCCCCCCTCTCCGGCTCTGTAGGAGTGAAATGCTCAGCGCTCACTTGATATCATTCTTCAAAGTTGCGTTTCCTAACGAGGCGGGCGACGGACTCTGCACAAATCCCCGCCTGAGATTTAGAAAACCCGCAGACAGCTTCTTGAGAGGTCGACGAAGATCTCTATCATGCAAACTCTCACGGGCTTCCCATGTCTAGCTCCTGGGTATGTAGCCAGCTAGCCTGCTAGCTGCTGCTGAAATAAACAGTTGTGTTGTCGGGTCTTAACTCTTCATATACCGGCTCTTTCCGCCCGGACGTCACGGTCCTCTCCACAAAGGGCAACGACGTGTGCGTTGTCCGTTCACGTTCATATCTTTCCGCTCATCACGAGTCCCCCTTTGTGGTCGCGGGATTGCCTCTTTTCTTTCTTCTCTCTCAGGCAGCAGCTCACTCCTCTCCAACACCACAATGGGTTCTGTCTCCACTCTTTTCAACACCAGCCTCTTCAGCCTTTACGACACCCGCCGTCTGTTTGCGGCCGCGGTTGCCGAGCAACTGTTCTAATATTGTCTCTCCACTGAAACGCCGCCTCCAATGCAAAGTTTGCCAAGATTTCTATTATTTGTCTCCTCTTTAAGCCTCTGAGCAACACTTTACGGCAAACAAAAGGCACATTTTTCTGTGAAACGTTGAAATATAAGGAAAAGGAAATCTAAAGTGAAAATGTGAACACAGAAATAGGCACTGCTGCTGTTGCTATAGGCCTATAGGCTTATATAGCATTGTTAGTGAAGATCTGTGGTCAGTGTTGTAGTGCAGGTATACAGAGCCACTTATTTGTCAGTCTCCATAGAGTATACCCACTTCTAAATCTCCTCTGATTCACACTAGTGATTGATTGACAATATTCAGTAGGATGCTGCAATTAGGATGGTGAAGAGACGACCCTCCCTCCTCTGTCTCTAATTGGCTAGTAGGCTACACACTCACTAAATATGCAAGAGGAGTCTTATGTCACTGTTAGTAACAGAGGCCATTTATCCTCCGCTGGACGGACACTTGGGGAGATATGTGTATGTGTGCACTTCTTCAGGCACCACTACACCACTGTCTGTGGTCATAAATTAACCAGAAGGAGAGCATGTGTCATGACTGAACTGAATTCATTACCGTGAAAACAGAACAATGGAGGCAAACAGAATGCAAACACAACTAACTGGCTATAAATAATTAATTTGGTTGCAAGGCAGTGCATCTTTATAATAATAAGAATGTACATTTTATTTATATAGCGCCATTTACAAACTATTAAAGACACTTTACAGAGTTACAATCAGACTAAACCAGTTGAAGGAAACTCGAACATTCAAATCTTTTTAGTCTGAAAAGGAGGGTTTCGATCAGGGATTTGAACCGTGGCAGGTGGGTGGTGTCTCAGGTGTGTTTGGGGAGAGAGTCCCAGAGGGAGTAGGCAGCATGAAAAAAGGCTCTATCGCCCCATTATGAATGCCGTCTTTACATAACCAGAGGGCCAAATCCAACTCCTCTTTGCAGCTTGGTGTGGTTGTTCAAGGTCTTGAAAGGAGGGACAGAGACAGCAGGCCCAGTAAACTCAATTTCATGCTTCTTAATGGTTCATTTATTTATTTATTTGTCTATTTTAATGTTCTGGGCTCTGTAACTTTTACACATCAACTTGTTTATTCGATTTTACGACAGGAATCTGCACACCTTTGCCCATGTACCATGCATTTTCACTTTTTTATGCTTTCTGTATTGTCTGTGCTTTATTAAGTTTATGTGACTTTCCCTGCCACCAAATTTACCTGCGGGGACAAATGACATAACCTGAACCTGAACCTAAACCTCAGTGTCATATATCGTGTACCTCTGCCTCCCAGCAAAGCATGTTAACTGGTTCTACATTCTGATACACTCAGTGTCAGCTTTTTCATTTAATTCACGTTATTTGAGACTTTGTAAGTCATGTTCAGCTAAATTCTGGATGTATAGGCTTTACGTAGGCCAGGCTTTCCCAACCTTGGCGAATCTTGCGAACCTCGCATGGAATTCAAATGGGGTCGCCTGAAATTTGTATTTGAAATATATTGAACGCAGGCTACTGTGGGTCATAGCCAATGCCACAACAAGAAACTTGCAGAGTCTCTGTCTGTCTGTCTGTCTTCACATTGTGCAGAAATGTCATCCCAGCCTCTCTTCCTCTGTCTGCAAAAATAAACATGACAAATCCTAAATGTGTCATTAAAAGGTCATTAGCCTCAAACCCAAGTGACCAATCAAATCAATATCTTCTAATCAAGGTGCCATGACTGATTCACTTGCAGCTTTAAGGTGCAGTGATTGAAGAGTCAATGTCCCGGCTCGTCTGGGAGCTTCATACATGCATTTGTTTGTATTCACTGCCCCCTGCTGGAATATATGTGCATGACAACGACTGATTTGGTGAGTTCAAGTACTGTGGGACATTCCACAGAGATTTTAGTTTAAGGCCTGCCTTATTTTCTAAGTGTGTTTAATTGCTTTTTAGTTAATATTACGCGTTGTAAAAAATCACTGCAGCAATTACAGCCTTGTGGAGGCTATCTTGACTTATTGGCTAAATATGAGTAACAGCGTCTTCAAGTTTGATGATATAAAATAACACATATGTGGCCTAGATATGGCTATTCAAAGGAAATGTTTGTGACTAAAGTCAATTACTTCCAAACAATTTAAAGACATGATATGTTTCAATTGTTGGCTCGTTGAACTTGCAGCAGTATTTCTCAATCTGAAGCCGAGTTCACAAAAACTTTTTAAGAAAAAAAACTTCTTAAGAGCTGATTTCTTCTTAACTTCAGTCTTTCTGTATTCTCTAGAGTAGCAACAGTCCCACTATGCCACCTACTGGCCTGAGAAGGATAAGCTTTCAGAACACAACAAACTGATTCTAATGATCAGCTCATGAAGAAGCCTGAGAATGGCCAATTCATTTGAACGAGGTGTGTCGAAAGAGGGAAACACCTCGAACATGCAGAGTGAAGTGGGTCTCCACAGGACCAGCATTGAGAAACTTATAAAGGGGACGCTTCCGATGTGATAATGAAAAGCGCGATTTTCCGAGCAGCCGTGAAGGCAGCACAGGCTCTCCAGTGTTGCTGATGCGGATGTTGCGCCGCTGAACATGAAACAAAAGTTAGTTACCGCTGAGTTTTCACCTGAAGCTTTGGAGATGGCGAGCAGTGTGAAGCAGAGACACGATAATACAGCACTGGTGATGCTGGCTGCAGCTGGCATGGCGCTCATTACCATCGTCAGTGTGTGGAAGTTAAGACAGTTTAGACATAAAGCTGTACATGAAACTGGAGGTGCAATGTTTGTTGGTAAGTAACTCGAGCTGATATTTGGAGTAGAGAATACGGAAGCCGTTATTTAGCAATACTTCCAGCCGGAACTCACATGTTGAGTTATCTATTTAAATGAGCAGATAAAGCGCACAGTATGTTTTCATTTATGACGTGTTCAGACGTCACATTGTCATTTTTGATTAGCAAAAACAAACTTTAGAGTTGTCTATGTGGTTATCTTAGTTTATTTTACCATGACAACCTCTATCAGTCTGATATAAACTACCTTAAATATCCTCAAGTCTAGGGGGGGGGGGCTACTGGCGGCCCTGGGCCCATAAGTGGCCCCCCTCCTCACTCAATAAGACCAGCAACATACCTGACTTGTTTAAATGTATGTAGGTTATTATATGCTGATAGATGATTCATGGGACTCGAGCTTTTCATTCACTATCACACCAGAAAGCCAACCTTCACTTCTCAGGTTCAACGAGCGTTCTTCTTTGTTCTTACATTATTGAATGGAAGGCAGTTGCACCAAAGTTTCATCACCATAACAACATGTAATATAGATATGTTTCCTTATACACGCTACTTTTATGTTCCTGTTGTGCGTCTTGTTATATTAATGCATTGTGCAGTTTTATTTCCATCATAGAAGATTCACAATCATTGATTTAATTCAGGATTAACTGTCATAAAGGATGACTCATCAGAGTGGCGTTCATGACCTTCTACCTTCCTTCTTTTGGTCCTCTTCTTTCAGGTATGCTCGTCGGGCTGACGGTGAGATGCTTGTCATCTGCTTCAGGACATCGTATGGTCAGTACGGACGCCGTGTGCAGTTGTGGTGGTTTCAACAGCACTCCACACATCTTGACCGTCAACATCACGTCACACATCCACTGCTATAGGCACGATGGGAAGGTCAACCAAAGTTGCCCGTTAGTCCTGATTCCTCAAATGGTAGCTATGGCAATTTACTGTATTTTTTTAAAAGATATTTTTTGCGCCTTTATTGAATAGGACAGCTGAAGAGAGACAGGACATGTTGGGAGGAGAGAGAGGTGGATGACGTGCAGCAAAGGGCCGAGGTCAGATTCGAACCCTCAAGGACCTCTGTGCATGGGGTGTGCATCATGACAGCCAGGCAATCCGACGCCTATGCAATTAAATTTTGACCTGAAATGCAAATAGGCTACTTTTAAAGATTTATTGCGGGGCTTTCATGTCTTTATTGGAGAGACAGGACAGTGGATAGAGTCGGAAATCAGGGACAGAAAGAGAGTTGGGAATGACATTTGGGAAAGGAGCCACAGCTCAGAATTGAACCAGGGACGCCCGCTTAGAGGGCTACAGCCTCTGATACGCCCTTAACACTTGGCCACCAGCTCCTTAAATAGCCTCCTTGTTGCAGAAGTGAGTCTTGTCTGTGGGTAGTTGCAGCAGCTTGTGTATCCACATAGAGACAACATTTGCTTTAAAAGGCCGAATAATCAATACTGAACATTGCAACACACAATATGCTTCCTTTATGCTCAAACATTTGCTCTCCTTTGACGACTTGTGTACTTTGTCCCTTGTGTCTGCTCGGTATTTACATCCACGGTGTCCTCTAATGGTTCTTACTTATTGGTTTTTTCCTCTAAATTACTTGCACGGTCTGTTTGTTATTAAGGAAACAAGAGAGAGGTAGTACAGAGAGAAGGCGAGCTGCAGAGCAATTCAGCCTATATTAGGGATTTATTAAGGAGCAGATAGGGGAGATAACGGCTTCAGATGTGCTGTGCAGACAAGAGGAAATTACAACTAAACACAGAGACCAATAAACAAACGAAACACTACGACTGTAGTAGAGGAGATCAAGCAGCAGATAGGGCTGAGCGATCAACAATAAAAAATCCTTTTTATTGAATTATCTGAAAATTAGAGATGCACTGCTGCCTTTGATGTTGTTCTTTTTTAGTTTAATTAGTTCCTAACTGACGTGACCCTTACTGAATCAAGCAGTTGTTGATTTGGATTTAGACTTATCCTAAATTAAAGCTGCGCCATCGTCCCTTCTGGGCCTCCGTACATGTGTGCTGGTGACTGTGTCTGCAGAGACCCTGTCCTCTGACTGGATTTTACTGTTCTGGATTGTTTTGGTTGACTTGGTACGTTTCTGGGCGGAGCTGGTATGTTTCCTCCAGCCAATGACAGCGCAGCAGGTGAGTTTAGGAGTGGATACAATTCAGCGATTGGAGGTGATTCCACACGGGGAATATGATGGACGTGGACGTAGCGTCAAAGAAGAGGAAATAAAATCATAGTGAGGTGAAACACCAAGCGGAGAAAGCAGTAAACGTACACACTACGTCCTGCAGTGAGTGTGAGATTCTGGGGGCGATGAGCCCAGGAGGAGGGGCCACGTTTGAA
The DNA here is from genome assembly GCA_020745685.1 of Tautogolabrus adspersus. NCBI lineage: Eukaryota > Metazoa > Chordata > Actinopteri > Labriformes > Labridae > Tautogolabrus > Tautogolabrus adspersus. The sequence continues at coordinate 1,977,492 of CM036551.1, read as the reverse complement.
TGTTGTGTTTACAAGCTGCAACTAATCATTTCTACTGACTCCACCTTTAATGTTGTTAACACTGCAGTGATGACTTGTTAAATGTTCCCAGAACAAAATAATTTAAAATACTTATCACTTTTAATCAGTAGAAATTTCTGCAGACTGCTCACAGCAATTCAAGAATTTGTTGAAGTCTGTTATTTCACTGTCGAGTAGTAGAGTCTAGTTTTGAAGTACTTGAAATTGGTCTTGGTCTCCAGACCGGTCTCGAGATCACTTTTTGAAGGTCTCTGTCTCTGAATCAAAAGCTTTTTTATCCAGTCTTGTCTGGGTCTCAGACTAGGACCCCTTCGGGTTTTTAACCTTACCGGTGTCATGGTCCAAGTGAGTGACACACCCCCCTGCACGCATGATGATGGAAAACTTAAAAGTACTCCTTCATTTGCTTATCAGATGTTTCATAATCCAATCTCGACCATCTTCCACTGATGATTTTCAGTGATATTTATGGTCTTGGTCTTGTCTCGGTCGCGATCCCTAAATGTCTTGGTCTTGACTCTATCTCGGAGCACTCTGGTCTCGATTAGTGTGGTCTTGACTACAGCACTAGAGTGTAACGGTTGAAATGGGCCTTTGCTCGTCTTTTCATATCATAACTGTTGTATGGCTCTCGTTTATATGCGATGCTATCAGAGATGTCATATGAAAGAAATCCACCAATGAGACAGGGATGAATCCACATGATGTCCAACGAGCGTGGGAGGAAGTGACATTAGCATATTATAATATAATATTTGAACCCCGAGAGCAAGTGAACAAGTGAACCGTGAACCTCGCAAATCATCCAGGCCAAGTGTAACTCCTCACTAATGGCTTGGACTCGTTGGCCCCCCTTTGAATGCTTGGGTCTCATTAGTAAACCAGCAGAGGCTACGACAGAGGCCATTACATCAGTCTGACCGCTCTGTGCAGCCTTCCCGCCATTAAGTCTGATACATATGGGGGACCTTCGAGGGAGAGATAAGGATTTCACTGCATTACTGAGTCCATTATGTGCCACCGGGGAATAAGGCATTAAAGTTTGTGGTCTGATTAAATTTAGTGCAGCCCTGCTGAAGAGGCAATTAGTGAATACAAGACACCTCCATCTTTGACTGTGTGGTGCATGTGGCCGTCAGAAAGCAACCCCATGTGAATGCATAATTTATCTATGGCAGAGTCTGTTTGTCTCTGTTACGTCGTCTTGAATGTGTCATATACAGCCTGCACAGAGAAAATACATCTATATTGTGCAGCGTTGGTAATTGCAGCTGCAAAAAAAAAAAGGTAATTTATATCGAGTGTGGAGGATAGTGGCTGGAAAATAAAAGTAATCTGTATCCCTGGCAACCATTTCAAGTGAGAATAACTGGAACAGAGTGGCGGCTCTACACACTACAGGGGGCTTTACAGCGTTAGAAATCACAATTAAAGATGCACAGTTTTTCACTACTCCACATTACATGAGTAAATGTTTACCACAATGCAAAGTGTTCTGGGTAAAGGACATTTACACAAGCAGGCCTATCGTCCATGCATCCAAAATACAAGTGTATTTGTTCTTGTGTTAAAGCAAAGTTAGAGACATTCTCAAAAGTCTGTGACCACAGCCTCATTTCACTAAGCATCATCTCCCCTAAACTAAAGTCATATACTGTGAACTTGAATGTAATTCATAGCAAAGTGATGATGGGATGTGGGATGTAGGAATCGCAAAAAAAAAAAAAGCATTATTTTGATCTGAACCTAACAAGCTGCCGTTTGATCCTCAGAACGCACCCACAATAGACATAAAAAGGATTCAAGGATGAAGTAGATGAAAGGCTACCTTTCTGAGCAGCTTTTATTGCACTATATTGACTAGGTTGAGAAACAGACAGATCGTGCATGATGTGTTAAGAGAGATTCCTCGCACTCTTTGGCTGCTGTCTGCAGTAAAGGTAGATTGTTGTGACGGATGTATTTGATCTGGTGTCAGGAGCACGTGTATGATACTTGCTTATACTCAATCTAAAGGATCGGAGCCTCCATGCTGGACACTGCCATGAGCAGTTTGACTTCTCCCTTTGTGTTACGCTTTGCTTTATCAAGCTGTGGAAGTCTGAGTCATGGCACATGGACAAAGCGCTGATATAAATCAGAAACAGGACTTGTTGCAGTGGCTCTAAATGTAATGTAATGCATCATCGGTTGGCTGAACTAAAGGTTCAAATTTAGCTGTTGAGGAGAATTTGGCGCATTTCCTTACAATATTGAAGCATGTAACTCTGGCTTCTCTGACAACAATGCAGCAGCCAGTATGTCCTCCTTCTAACTTTAGATTCTGGTCCTGAATGGTCTGGATTTGTTTGGACCAGAGAAGGTAGGCGGTTTTAAGGCACCCCCACACGGCCGTTTTGAAACGTGCTCAAACTAGGATCAATATTGGAGATGCTTTTGAAAAATGGAGAGAGGTTAGAACGCAGAAAGGTTTACAGACCGATGCAGAGCTGGATAAACACTGAAGCTTCAGTGTCCACCACATGGTGACCTGCGTGAGCATCCACTCTAGAGAGGAGGGGGCGGGGGGAGACAGCTCTCTGTAATGTTTTGAATTGGGACTGCAGTACCCATTTTAAACACTAGGTGTCAGAGTTACATATTGCTCCTTTAACACGTTTTCTAAATACTTCAATGAGAAGCTTTTTTTATTGTCTTACAGAAATTGTCAAATGATGAAGTGGCACAACCCCTCCCATCTCATTCACAATTAATAATCCATAAAATATACATTCTATTTCTTACTGTTTAATGACCTGCTTCCATGTTGTCTAATTTAATCTTTAATTGAAAGTTAATATCCAACATGTTTTGGATGGTTTATGCTTTCCCTTTTTTAAGCTGCAATAAATGCTAAGTGTCTAAAGCTAACCTTCAATGTGTGCCTTTAACGCTCCCCGCTGTCAGTGGTGGAAATAAAAACACATGAGCCTTTGCATGCCATACAGTGACATTTTTCCTATTCAAATGAGGCGCACCCCTTTCTTATTTCCACATGAGGGGAGAGATAAGGACGTCTTGGTACCTGGAGACTATTGTGCCTTTGGGATACAAGACAACAAAGAACCGGTGCCTGTCTGCCAGAACACAGCAGCTAAAGTGAACTGTGTCTGTGTGCGTGTGTGTGCGTGTGTAATATCTGTCTGCCAGTCTGTCACATTTTGTAAACGGAGTCCTCCTGCTCCCCACGGAGTCCTGCTGTCAGCCACCAGCACAACAACAGCTCTGTCTCTTTACAGGAGACCTTTGATCCCGAGGTCCTTTTCAATCTGTTCCTGCCACCCATCATCTTCCACGGAGCGTACACCCTTAATCAGGTGAGTCTGCTGTCCTGACACGTCTCCGAGTCGAGGCAAAGACTCCATTACAGGACTGTGTGCCTTTTGTAAGTGGAAAGCACTGTCTCATAACAAGTGCTGCTTTTTGTTAAATCAAACTGAAGTCATTTGGTGTTTTGTTGTTGATGTGTTTGTTTGCGTTGACTTATTCCTGTTGATTTCTGTTCCAGAGAAGATTCACCAAGAATCTTGGATCCATCGTGACTCTTGCGTTTGTGGGCACCATCATCAGCTGTATAACCATTGGGTAAGTCTGTTTCTCGATCACACATATGTCACATTTAAAACACAAAGTTCAGGTGCAGAGAAAGAGCACCTGTGGGTCTGGATCCCAGACAATAAGATCTGAAAGCGAGGCGTTTTCACACAGCTCCACCATGCAAAAGAAAAAGTACAGATCAGAGTAAAGGTTGTTTTAGTTCGGTTAATTGACAACATTACAACGCAAACCAGTCTTAAGTTGCACTAATTATTCTGTCTTCTTTATTGTCAGATTACGTACATACTGTACGTCAACAATAAGTCAAAGACTCCTTCACACAGGCAAAAAAGTACTGCAGCACACAAATCAGCGATTGAATATTAGTGAAGCTGCAAAGGACTAATGTTGCGTCTGCCTCAGAGTCGAGTTTTGACCCCGAGGAAGATTCAGTGTGACAAAAGTTAGTGCTTTGCACCTTAATAAAATGATTTGTGTGCTCCAGTACTTTCTCTGGATTCTGCCTGTGTGAAGGCGGCTGTAGGTCAGTTTGCAGAGTCGGTCGACTCTCAACTGGAAGGTCGGGGGTTCGATCCTGCGGCCACATGACCAAAGTGTCATTGGTCCCACTTGGTCCCAAGTTGCTCCCGCTGCTTCGTCGGCAGTGTGTGAATGTGTAGGTGTGACCTGCGGTGTAAAAACGCTTTGTGTAATCAGAAGACTAGAAAAGAACTAAACAAGCTCAAGTCCATTTACCATTTACAGGCAGAATCCAAAGAAAGTACTTGAGCACACGGATCATTCACGTCAAATTTATTAAGGTGCAAAGGACTAACGTCTGAGGACTTCCTCAGAGTTGAGGAAAATGCAGTCTGTCGAAAAGTTACTCCCTTGCACCTTAATAAAGTGATCCGTGCGTTCGGTTACTTTCTTTGGATTCTGCATGTGTGAAGGAGCCCTCGGAGGCCCTTCTCTGAGAGCTCCGACCTCCATCTGTGGAGAGGCTGAAGCAAAAGAGTTTCCTTCAACTCGACATACTTTGTGTGTTCATGTTTTGATTAAGATGAATTGCATTTTGTCCTTTTTCAGTTCATATGTTGCTCATTTTCTGTCAAAACGTTATCTGAGTATTTTGCTATTTGTAAATGAATATGCTGCGTACCATGTTTCTAACTGCGTACTTTCATAAAGATTATTAACCCCTACCTCGTTTTTTTAGATGCTGAGCCTAAAGCGTCTTTGAAAACGAAACAGATTGACTTTATTATTCAGCATCCATCGTATGAACACACAGAATAATCAAAGCCTCTTAGAACTAGTGTGTAGTTCACATTTTGACACAACTACTCATAGTGTTGCAGTTCTGGCTCACAAAGATAGATGGCGCTGTCTGACTTTTAAAGGAAACTGGATGTTACTGATGGATTCTGCAACACAGAGACTGTTAGACAACCTCCAAAGTCCAGAGTAATTATCTTCCTGAAATAACTGATTCATTTGATGAAAACTGTCAAAGAACCGTACAATGAATGTGTTTGGAGTTTATACACTCTTTGTGAGGTACACCTGAGCAATCTTATGCACAACTGTCCCACCTTAAAGTCTACTTTCTTTTGTCTCATGCCTATAATGTTCATAATTTAGTTATATTATGTGTGTGTGTCTTCCTCCTCTGTCTCTCATACATTAGTCCGTCCCCTGGAGCAGCCTTTGTCAAACTCTAACCCGGTCTCCTGGGATTCAGGGCAGGGTTTGACATGTTGAGTCACATGCACATTCTTTGATGCGAAGGCGCAAGACCTGACCAATCCTGTCGCTTGTTAGTGAGTCTGCCTTATCCCTTTGGGAAAACAGTGTCATGGGAGTGAGGGAGCCGCGCTGACTCAGTTGACAGAGCACATCCACTTCATCCTCTTCTTCTTCTTCTTCTTCTTCCAGAGACACACACACACACACACACACACACACACACACACACACACACAGATACATGAGTAAGCAGCCTCGTTGCCCAACCTGTGGGCACTACTTTCAATCCTGGCCTTAGGGACAGGTCGTGTGTCATCACTATGGTAACGGAGTCATGCCATAGGACAGAAAGGTCCCCGGGAAGACACGCTGGCATACTGATTATCATGGGATGCTTCACTATAACAGGATTAGTACTTAACACAGCCAGGAGCTGGACTGTCGAGTTGAATACTTAATGGATGTGTTGGAATATTTTGGGTCACGGACGGTGTACAGTACTTTTAAAGGACAAGACATACAAAGGGGATTTCTGGGATATTTAAATGTTAAATTTTCAAATCCTTTGGACTGATTAAAAAAAAGTCTCTGTTCATTTTTTTGTCACCATGCCAATTGTAAACATCGTCTCTCAGGTAATTCCCAACGCACACCCAAACACTCTATAAATAGAACTGCATGTCCACCTGTGCCAAGCCTCAAAACGGGTCAACTCCTGTGGCTGGCGTCTGGCCCCATTACCCAGAGTACTCTGGGGGAAGCCCTGCTGTGGTTAGAGGTATGACTGATAGGCCTGCTCGGGGGTTTGCGCTCCCTGATGAGCTCATGTGTGTTTGTGCTCATTCTCAGGGCCTGCGTCTTTGGATTCACCAGACTGATGGTGCTGTTTGGCCGGGCAGCAGATGCAGACTTCCTCCTCGCTGACTGTCTGCTCTTTGGTGCCATCATGTCGGCCACTGACCCAGGTAGCCGAACTCACGAAGAACTTACATCGCTTCCAAAGGCAACATTGATTTCTTTCAAACTGGTTGCAACTCCGTCTTGCCCGTTTCATCTTGAATGTCTCTTATATGTCGTCTTTGTCTTGTTATGTCGCTTGTGTGTGATATGTCCTGATAGATATGCCAAAGAATCACCTCGCCATATGTTATCTTCCAATTAGGTTAGAGCCATTGTTGATGTTTATGTATTTTTGTTTTAAAAAGTCTCTTACCTATTTTCTATCCCAGCACACGTGTGCAGTACTCTACCGCCCTGACAAAGGCCCTGACAATCACTCCCATGATTCCCCGCCAGCCTCGACTTCATCTTTTGTTATTGTTTTGATTGCGCGCCCCCTGGTTGCGGAATTTAAATACTGTACGTTTAAAGCATAGACTTCAAATATTAATGGACGAAGCCTGAGTGACGTCAGCCATCTGTTACGGCAGGGGGCTCCGGAGGCTGCGCCGATATCCTGTCTCATCCTAACTTTCAGTCAACCTAACGACAGGCTGAGAGCTGGAGCTGAGGCGGACTGTTACATCACGCCCACCTGTCAATCATGTCAGCTACGCGCCTAACTGTGGATAACATATCGTTTTCAAAATCAAAACAGAGCCCTTTTTTGTACAGTGTGTGCCAGTGATGACAATAACTAATCAGACCTATTTCTTTTTTCGTTTTATTTCTGCTGTAAAAACGGCTTTTTTTGGCATTCATCTGTATGTGACTTCCGGGGCTCTTGAAGCCAGCCTCTAGTGGACACTCGACGAACTGCAGGATTTTGCACTTCCGCATTGGCTTCATTTTTCAAGACCATAGGTTGCAGTTTGATTTAAAGCTACCGGTTATGAGATAAGGGGACAAAATAAAGCAATAGATATAGAAGTAGTTTAGTCCTGTAGTTTAGCTTATTTTTAAAAAATTGATAACTGATTTTGCAGAGCGCTAAGGCATGGGTATATGCTATCCACGACACATTTTTGTACAGCCATCCCTTTTTTTATCTTTGAATATTGAAGAGATTGAGATTGATGACCACGGCTGCAGACAGGATCAAAGTCACAATGCCCTCTCAGCAGCTGATGTGCAGTCCTGTCAGCTCATTTCTAAGTGGAACCACAAATACAATCTGTGTTGTACAAGAGCTGTCAAGGGGGATGTCATGAGGCATCCTGCAACACCGCCATGTTGGCAATGTTAATGTCCACATTTAGTGATGAATTATGTATACCAATAAGTGGTTGAACAGCTGTAAATTATGGTGCAGCTGTCAATCTGACAGCGTTATTTTTCCTTTGCCATTTAGTGCTCATCCTTGCCTGACCCCAGCGCCTCTTCGCTTTGATAGGAATCACACTGCCGCGCATTCCCTGATTTCCAACAGACATTCGGGCCCAGTTCTGACAAAAGTTAACTCAAATTAAAATTTCCCCAAAATTTTTGATCAAAATTTCCAAAGACAATTCCATTAGAAATTTCTCAAAATCGTTCTAGGGATGTTTTGGAAATGTCTCGAGACTTCCACATGAAACTTCTGATGTTTCCCTGGATAAATTCTGAAAATTCCATGAAAGTTTCCCAGGATATTCCCAAGAAATTCTCACGGAAATGCACATGAATTTCCGACTAAACTTTCTGAAAACTCCCCGTAATTCTTGTAAAGAATCCTTAAAACTTCTGACCGTTATTGCTGGGAAATGTCCCCAATATTTAGGACAACATTTTCCAAAACTTCCTGAAAAATCTTGAGAAAACTTAGAATACATCAGACCCAAACTCTGAATATTTCAGATGAAAATTCGAAACGCAAAGCCCCGAAAATGTCAGATTTAAGTTTCTGAAAATTCTGCAAAATTCGCCCCCAATTTCAGAAACCGTGTTTTTGCAATAGTTAAAGACTGTTCAGGGACTTTTCCTGACATACCAGCCTACTACGCACTGTGAGATCTATAATATACTATAAAACAGGTATTATATAAATGGAGTTAACATGCTTTGTGAGTGTGAGGAAGCATTATCCTGCTGCAGTCTTGTGACACCTGTTTGTGCACTTGTCACTGCCCCCCCCTCCCCCCAAAATCCAATTATTTTTACAAGTAGCTTTGCAGATTATTGTAATTCCCCGTTGACGAATATCTCCTTACCTGTGTGTCATTTTCAGAATTTTATCTTCCTAATTTGGTCAACTCAGTGAGCCGCTCCCTGCTGAACCTCCGCAGCCGCAGATAATTTGACCTAATAAGGCTTCCATCCGACCCTCTCAACCGTATTATGACTGAAATATTTGTCTACTCTTTCTGCCTCATGGTGTTGCTGTGGAAACTGATGAACACTCGACAGCTGTAGGACGGAGGGTTGCCTTGACAACCAAGCCAACCCACACCCTCCTGTTTCTGAATGTGTTTATGGGGCGGGTGCTCTTTCCACCCTCCCCTCCTCCTCCCTGTCTTGCAGTGTGAGTGGTGCATGCCACGCTGTCATCAGTAAGGCATTAGGGGTGCAGGGAGTTGGAATGATCCTGACTCCAGGGCTTACCTCACCCTCTCCAGATATAAATGAAGGATGTTTCCCCGACCAGGAAAAGCTTAAAACCTGTCAAAGACCAAAGAGCCAGATCTGTCAAAACAAGTCCTGAGGCTGCTCTCTTGCCACTGCTCTTATTGTCAGTCAGCTCGTACACGAGCCAAGATACCCTCACTGACCTGGTGCTCACTACAGGGCCAAACACAGATCTCTCTCTTTTCATTATAACAATAATAATAATACACTCAGAGACACGTGCGTTCGTCTTTTGGGGTCGGTATGGGGATATCACTGTCAGTAGTGGTTGCCAGGTGATCCAGGATATTGAGATTGTGGCTGCAGAGTTGACACCTGAGTGGATCCAGAATGTGACCACAGGTATGGGTGGTGAAGTTGATGTTTTGTGTTTAAAATGGAAGCCTTGTACTGCAGACGTTTCAAGAATTCTGCGTCAAAATGTACAGCTGGGGGTTGTCAGTGGGGATATTGAAGTGTCCCAGGAGAAGAACAGAAGGTGAAACATTTTACCCTCGTAGCAAAACAATGTCCCTGAAACTCATTTATCGGATGTGTTTGCATCTCGGCCTCAACAAGTGGAAGATGAATCTACTGAGAGCTAACAGTGTCTTGGCCTTCAGAGTGGCTCTGCTATGAGTTTCTGTTTCTTTTTCCATGGCCAAATTCTTTTCATTATGTGTATGTGTGTGTCTGCTGTCCTTCTCCATACATCACATTGTTGTTGTTATATGATCATTCTGTTTTGCCTGGTCTCTCTGCTGATGGTTACAACAAAGATTTCTCCCTGTACATTTTTTTCAAGGGTGCGACTGATATGGGATTTTTTGGACCGATATCGATATACGGAAGGAAAAAATGTTTATACTGATATATCGGTTGATATCTTTCTCAGATCTATGAAATCTGTAGAGAGAGATAGATTTAGATAAACACATTTATTGTGTTGATCCCTCTGTTATCAAACACGTGTGGAAAAGATTTATAACAAAGACAAGATGGTCACTCAGCTGGAAAGTAACTGAGCGTGTACGTGAATCACCGCTCGACACTCTGCAGAGTGATGATGCTTGTTGTAATCCATATAGCGCCCTCTGCTGGTGACAGAGAACTGCTAGTTTAAAACAATGAAACTCAAATTAAATGCTATTTGACTGGTGAATAAATCTGTAATATCGGCGCATATCTGAGATGAAATTAGCTGATACTGATAGTCACCGAATATGCTAATATCGACAGATATTATCGGCTGGCTGATTTATCGGTCGGTCTCTAATTATTTCCATCGACTGTTTCTCATCCATTTGTTCAGTTTAGGAAATAAACTGTAATACATTCATAATCCTAATTCCGTCTCAGTACTCATGGAGCAGACGGTGATACAGCTGATGTTTTGCAGAAAGAGAGTCTAGTGTTGACAGGAAGTACGGAGCGGACGGGCACGTCAGCGCCCTGTCAATGTCACTATTCTACTCGTCACTCACTGTCAAAACAGAGCCGTCCTGTGCTGCTGAGTGTGTTGTGTTTCTGTAACCCGGCTCATTCATATGCTCGGCATCTCCCACCTCATGTTTATCCACTTCATATGAACTCCTCACCGAGTTCACATTCCACCCTGAGGACGCCGTGCATCACGAGAATCAGATGTGCAAATAATATTCTATACTACGTGGTTAATTAAAGATGTATGATTTCATTATAAATGAGCTGAGCACATGCAGGTCGAATAGTTAATATCAACAAAGTCCCGTGACCTGGGATGATGCATGACTTAGCTTAAGCAGCCTGCGTCATCACCAAGTGGCAACCTCCGCTCTTGAAAAATGAAGCCACAGCTGAAGTGCAAAATCCTGCAGTTCGTCGAGTGTCCACTTGAGGCTGGCTGCAGATTACAAAAACATGTTGACTTGCTTAGAACTAACAGCTGCTGACACTGTGTGTGTTAACATCCATGTCCACTTAGAGTAAGTGTACATGAGGCTCGTGTGTGTTAGAAATGTGTGTGGAAGAATCGTTTGTGTGACTGAGCAGCGAGTAAATCGTCCATTATTAAATTCAGTTATTGAAAGCATGGAGCTCTCTGCATGCTTGTCCTAAAATGAGACTGTAATTGGCTCCTTTTGGAGTTTTTCATACAGCTGCAGTATCTTTGCTCTAATAGCTGCCTTTCCCAACAATGTTCTCAGAATATCAGAGAATTCAAAGTTAGCTGTCTTTTTATTGAAAACAACAGCGATGCCCTACAGCTTCCAAATGTTAACAAAAGAGTTACTCAAGCAGGTTTGAAAGTAAGGACGTTTTCTGGCTTCTCTGACAACAATACAGCAGCCAGTATGTCCTCCTTCTAACTTTACATTCTGGTCCTGAATGGTCTGGATTTGTTTGGACCAGAGAAGGTAGGCGGTTTTAAGGCACCCCCACACGGCCGTTTTGGACGCCCCTCGGTTTGCCAGATATGAGAGCAGTTATCAGGTCAAACCAACAGGTGTTGCAGCGATGGAAGCGGGCAAGAGAACTGGTTCAGATAGAAGTGATTGTACCGGACCTAAAAAGCCTCTGCATGTTTCTAATAAGCTCCACGAGCAGAAACGTGCTCAAACTAGGATCAATATTGGAGATGCTTTTGAAAAATGGAGAGAGGTTAGAACACAGAAAGGTTTACAGACCGATGCAGAGCTGGATAAACACTGAAGCTTCAGTGTCCACCACATGGTGACCTGCGTGAGCATCCACTCTAGAGAGGAGGGGGGGGGAGACAGCTCTCTGTAATGTTTAGAATTTGGACTGCAGTACCCATTTTAAACACTAGGACATATCTCAGACTTTAACCTTTCAATATTTCAAACTTACTAAAACAGAACATGTTTCATGTAAAAACACACCCAGCAACTCACCAAGATTATGCTTGTTGTTTATTTCTGTTTACTAAGTGATGTGTTCATGCATTCAGAGTAAAAGGAGTGTTGAGTGTTACTGTTATCTTGCAGCTTTGCATGAAAATAAAAAAGACTTTTAAACTTGTAATTGTTCATTATTTGTACTGCAATAGTAGGAATCAATAATGCATTTCTTTATGTTCTGTTTCCTTTCAGACATCAATATTGTCTTTTACAAAGCATTGTGTATTTAGTTCCAGCTCTGTCTAAACACGTCTTCGCTTGATTTAGTCACTCTGGCTGCTCCCAGTGTCAGAAAGCTCTGTCGGTGAGCTGACGCTTTCTGTCAGCGTTCATTGTTAAACTGTAACGTTAATTCCCCTGCTGTCTGCTGTTGGTAGCAGCAGAGGTGACAGGTGTTGCTGTATGAACAGCAGAGAAGTTGTTGCATTGCAGTAACTCTTGTTTTGTTTTGCTTTTTAGTTTCAGTTCTTTGCCTGTTGTCAGAGCTGCATGTGGACCTGGATTTGCACACCCTGCTGTTCGGTGAGAGTGTCTTGAATGACGCCGTCGCCATAATCTTGACACAGTAAGCATTAATTCAAGATTTTTCTGCGCCTTCAGAATGCACATATTTCTAGGTTTAATAGTGTGGCAGCTCAGACTTTTCCAATCATCCTTATGGGGGGAGGATGTGTGGCGGCAGAGAGAGTGGATGGATGCTGCCAGCTTTAAGGAAAGGGTATGATTGGCAAAAACTGCATTAGTGCCTCAGATGTTATGCAGTGGACTGCATAAGTGAGTTGCCCCTGGCACTGTCAGCATCTCATTAAGGTACTCAGTGGAGAGAGTCACTGCCAGAGTGGAGACACAATCCCGGCTAACAAACTCAGAATAGTCGCTACTGTCGAAATCAGACAACGCTCAGTGAGGAAGCCATGATGCAGGCATGCCTCCCTGTCAGTGCTTCATTCATTCCACTCTCACTTTTTCTACAGTGTTTCACTCAAATATGCATGTTTGTCCTGCTCACACACATTGTGCTCATTGTCTGCTCTATTTACATGTTGCTAGTGAACAAAGCTTTTCAAGTAGAAATGCTAACAGATGGCCAGATGGGGAGCAGAAAGATGGAGAAAAAGGGTGATCTCAAGATGTTTGAGAAGATATGTGTTCAAGTATGCATGCTGTGTTCACACAGACTGACCCATCACATGAACTGTACCTGCACACGCCAACGTCTCTTTCTCCGATTGCACGAATGGGCCCAGACATGCAGGCAGATTGAAAGACAAGCCGGCGAGCGCACAGATTGTTGAGTCCACGCCGTAGCTGCTGTCTCCGCGCACATTGGAGTGCAGACGAAGGTTCCCAGACAAAAAAAAGTCAAGATAGTGCTGTGTTTGTTCTTGGAGTGGCGTGACCGGCCTTCCTGCCATCTCCTGTCACTTGACTGGCTTGCTAGCCTGCCGGTCACTCTGGCTCCACACACAAAGCGGGCCCTTATTAGCGGGCCACGCAGGGTCCTGGCTCTGGAATTTTAACAAGCTCCCAGAGCGGCTCAACCTTATGTGATGTGCCCTCTTACTGGCACTAAACTTCCTGCTCCAGCATCCCTGCTCCAGCCACCATTCAACCAGGTCCTGTTTTGACAACTAAGGATTCCTGCCTGCGAGTTAACAACCTGTGATGCCTGAAGATACAGTCCTCAGAGGGTCACACTTACCAAGTTCCTGGAGTCCAAATTTAGTGTTCTAGCACAACTGGGGGTAATAGATTTATCCCCTGTCAGCATGCTGAGCTCATTAGGGACAGCTTGATTGATTCTTCCCCCTCTACAAAGGAGATGAAGGACTGTTCTGGTGTGTGCTACCTGACAGCATAAAAAGTGGAGATACATTACACGTTCAGTAGGCACTTTTTGACACTGTAAAGATCGACCAATATAATGGTAACTGGAGTGTAAAGAACTTTCTTTCTTTTTTTTTTAGCTCGAGTAATTTTGATATCAATACTTGGATTTAACTGCCCACGATCCAGCCCCACACTGACCGAGACCAAGACATAACCGAGACCTGAGTGCTCTGAGATCGAGACAAGACCAAGACCATAAATATCACTGAAAAATCCTCATCCTGGGTGCAGTGGGCGTGTCACTCACTTAGAGTCAGTGTTGGTCTTGACTGGTCTTGATTTAAAATCCGGAGTCCGCCCAGTCTGAGACTGAGACAATACCAAGTGAAAATGCTTTAAATTCCGAGACGAGCCCGAGACCTTCAAAGAGTGGTCTCAAGACCAAGACGGATTTCGAGTACTAGTGTACAGCAGAGATAGCATCATATCACATTCATACAGGGACAATCAAAACAGCATCCAACAAGTATTCAGTCTCTAAATGGATATGAATATGAAACAATCATATGGACACATCTGATTTAGCCCGGCTCTCAGAAGGTGTGTCCTATGAAGTGTTTGACGATGAACCATATTGCTTTTGCTGACTCAGTGCTTTTTTTTAAACAGTCATTCTCTAAGGGGAGTTCATAGGAGGGTCTGTGTTGCGTAAAGAAATGCTGTCATTCCACAGAGGCAGCCAGCTTCATCAGCCACTCGCATGGTTGCCTGCCTCTGCTTGCTTCACCATAAGCCCACCCCCCCCCCCCCCATCTCTTTCTCTCTCTCTCTTTCTCTCTCTCTCTGTCTTTCCCTCCCTCCCAATTTCTCCTTCCCTCTCTCTCCACCCTGTGAGGCCTCCTTTGCACTCAATGACTTCCATGTGGAAGTCTCCCTCTCTCTCCTCCCCCTGCAAAGTAAATATTTATAGTGGCGTGAATAGCACGATGCTGCTGTCTCTGTGAATAACAATAGTATTTCCCCTGTTTCCCTCGTACTACTCGGGGACATCTCTCAGAACGGATTGTTTATCAGGGAAGGATTTGACTCCTTAAGAAGGCAATGTATTCTTACTGACTCTGATAAATTGCACTTAAAGGCTTAGCTCAGCATCATGAGCATGTGAATTTATGCTCAATGCTGCAAACTGGTTTACAGGAAGAACCTAGAGGGCCATTTGTGATGACTGTACTTATTTAAGAGCCATAAACCATGCTGTTGCTTTAATGGTTCAGCGTCCTTACACTCAGACGTTCATCTTTGTTATCGTGTTATTGGCTGGTTATTGATCGGTTCCATAACAGCTGATCTTATTTCATGTGTGAAACATCTTTCTTTGTGTCAATTTGTCTTTCAGTGCAATCACCATCTACAGCCAAACGGGTGCAGGACAACTCTCCAACCCCCTCGCCTTCCTCCTCTCTGTTGGTCATTTTCTCGGGGTGCTTGTCGGCTCCTTCCTCCTGGGTTTTATGTTTGCAGTCATAACAGCCCTCATATCCTTTCAACCCCTCCACCCCACTTCTCCTCCCATCTCTGCCTTTGCACCCAAACTCAATTATCACCTCTGCATCCGCTGCAATCTCTCCACATCCTCCTCTTGGTAATTGCCTCCCTAACAAACCCCCTACTGTACCACCTTTATCAACAAAGGCGACGCGGCTGAGATCAAAGTGCCGCTGCGACATTAACGCTTGCAGAGAGGGTCTTCAATCAAGCCAATAGCCTCTGATGAAGTTTGGACTTGCGCTGTTGTCCGGTGTTTCTCTCTGATCTTCCAGTAATAAGACTTTAGGATGAAAAATGAGAACGTGTCATGAGAGGTTTTGGGCGCAGCTCAGCTCTTATTTACAATGACTAATCTCCCGGTGCGAGCGAAGCACAAAGTGAACATTTATCAGATTATGCTGATGCTAACCACAGCAGCAGCCTGCTCGTTTGTGCTGTCTCTTCAAAGAGTAGCGTCTTAAAAAGAGATTCACTTTGACTTGCAGATCCTCAGTCATCTTTTAATTAGGTTAGCTACCTGTCCTTGGCAATTACAAAATCAATCAGACTTGAGAAGATATTTTCATTATGGGAGTTTGGAGTGTGGGACAGCAAACTGTACACAATAAAGACTTAAAATGTGCATAATTAGATTCCCTATCACAAACACAAACCTGTCAGATTTGTTTCTGGAACACTTCTCTGCTTTACTTTAAGAAGAAAGCCGGAGCGGGGCGTGGATTTTAATATCTTCTGGAGAAGTCTCAGAAGAAAAATGTTATTAAGACACAGAGGGGTTTTTCCTCTGGCTCAGTGAGCACCTTCTGCAGCTGATTTTTTTTTCTGTTACCGCAGTGCTTCTGTGTCTGCATACAGTCACACTGGAGGGTGCAAATAATCTGGAAAATAAACAGTCAAATCTTTGGATTTTAACAGCAGTCCACCTGTTTACAGCCCGATTCTCAAGGTCAGTAAGAAATGCCGGACGAGATGTCTACTATCAGGTTTTTATTGAGGCCTGACGCTCCAATGCGACGTGAAGGAGACAAAGACGAGATTTTCAGAGTTGCGTAAATTGACAGTGACAACAACTGCATCTTTGTTTCCATGGTTTCTCATTTAAGATACAGACTGATGCGTAGCCGGAGCAATCATTTAGATTATTAATCAATACGTTTTCAATTCACCGTATTAAAATGGTGCATCCATTTTACTTCGGCGTCTCTCTGAGGGTGGGAAGCTCAAAGGCTGTCGTTTTGGTACTTCTGCTGCTCAGTTTAAGTTGTATAAATGTGGACTACAAGACAAAACGTCCCAGATTATGAGCAACTGAAAAGACAACTGATGGGAAAATTCTGGCGGTACAATGAGCCATAGGGAGACAGCTCTCTCCAATGTTTTGAATTTTAGAATGCAGTACCCATTTTAAACACTAGGGGTCAGAGTTACATATTGCTCCTTTAAGGTATGGATTAGGCACAACGTAGCTTTTGATAAACCTTTGCAAAAAAAAGGATCAAATGGGTTATTTCATCTTGAAAAATAGCCTTGCTAGACTTTTAGTGTTTATTGTTGTTTCAGTTAAAGACATGATAACGATTTGTTAGATTACCCCGGCTACATATACTGGATATACAACCTTGAACACAATATTACTACATTATAACAGCATTTTAGCTTCCCACCCATCCCATGACATCAGAGCAAAACTGCTGCTGATTTAAAATGGTGGATTGTCAGGAGTAAAATGACACCCTGAGTTTTCTATAGATCGTGTATGATTATTCTCTTTCTTTTTTTTATCTTTAACTCTCTTTCCACCTCACCAAATTCACCCGGCTGTGTGAGACTCCACTGGTGGAAACATCAGTATTCTTCCTGCTGTCTTGGAGCAGCTTCCTCTCTGCTGAAGCCTGTGGACTTTCAGGTGAGCCCTGTTTTACTTACATGCCATCT
Organism: Tautogolabrus adspersus; assembly: GCA_020745685.1. Classification (NCBI taxonomy): domain Eukaryota; kingdom Metazoa; phylum Chordata; class Actinopteri; order Labriformes; family Labridae; genus Tautogolabrus; species Tautogolabrus adspersus. Next base: position 1,960,411 of record CM036551.1, on the reverse strand, counting down.
GTGTGTGTGTGTGTGTGTGTGTGTGTGTGTGTGTGTGCATCCTGAGGGAGGTCAGACAGAGTAGATAGATCCTGCATGCGAGCTGCCGCCCTCTCCACCCTCAGGCACCCTTCTTAATGCATGCTCTGACTCGCTCTCTGCTCCACAATACTAGTGTCACGAGCAGCTGTTTGATTGGCAAGCTCTGCTGCTTCACGACTCCACCGCTTCCACTTACACTCCTGGAAATGACATGTGCATGTTCTGCGTCGTCTGGACACGACCATCTGCACAAGAAAGGATCCAATTTCCTTTTGATTTAACCCTTACCCCACCAACGCAACAAGGCCTCTCCCTGCCTTGTATACACCTTATCCTCTGAGAGTCCTTGGCATCGTAGAGAGTCAATAATGTTCTGATGAGAAAGTATTAAGCCATATCCTCTCTACAGGGAACTGCAGGTACCAATCCCATTCAGTGCTCACCCCCAATAACTCATTTTATGAAGGTGTCCGCCCTCCTCTCTCTTAGCGTGTTCGTACCCATAGTTTGGAGATGGCTGCACTGATAGCAGCAAGCCATAAAAAAGCATAATAGCTTTCTTGCCCTCGCTGTATGGTTTCCTGGAAAGTCAAGCTCAGCGCTCAGGTCTCGTGTAGAAACGGATACAAAATGATCCACTTTAACCTTCCTGGCTTGCTCCATCACCAAGGGGAGGTTGCTCTTTTTATTTTTCCTTTACTGATTCATAGTATCTAAAGCCTTTGCCAGCTTGTGTTTGCAGAAGAATAATTACTTGGCTCAGCCTGTCTGGAATTATCTTCATCAACTGTGTGGCTGAATTATGAATGTAGTGTACATATGCATGCATTAGTGTTGTTGTTCCTCCTGCCCTGATTGTGTCAGCTGGATTGCACTCGTTCAGCTGATGCTGTAGAGCTCTCTCCTTCTTGGCAGTTCTCCCTGTGGCCTGTGGAGGAGGAGACGATGGTTTTAATGAAATAGCGTAACCTTTGTCTATTGAACCCAGATGCCCTGTCTATAAAACACAACACGCCGTATGCAGTCTAGTGTGGGAGGCACACCGCAGCAAAACCCAGGGAGTGATTCCATCGCATGAAGAGCCTTGGGTAGTAGAGATTTTTTTGTGCTCTATTATTTGGGCTGATAGTAACTTGTTTTATTTTGACCTTAAACCAGGAATATTACAAAATAGATTAAGAAGCAGATGCTATAGGGATGGGGGTCGGGATCAGTAGATCATAAACTTGTTGCAATATAATATTCTGCAAATTCTTGCTGGATATTTTATCTTCCCAAAGGAAGTCTCTGTCCAATAATGTTTTATCTTACAAAATGGAGTTTTAACAGACACAGAGGTACTAACCCTGTCATTAAATAGTGCCAAAGATGTTGCATGTTCCTTGCAAACTTAAAGGAGCAGTATGTAACTCTGACCCCTAGTGTTTAAAATGGGTACTGCAGTCCAAATTCTAAACATTGCAGTGAGCTGTCCCCCCCCCCCTCCTCTCTAGAGTGGATGCTCACGCAGGTCACCATGTGGTGGACACTGAAGCTTCAGTGTTTATCCAGCTCTGCATCGGTCTGTAAACCTTTCTGCGTTCTAACCTCTCTCCATTTTTCAAAAGCATCTCCAATATTGATCCTAGTTTGAGCACGTTTCTGCTCGTGGAGCTTATTAGAAACATGCAGAGGCTTTTTAGGTCGGGTACAATCACTTCTATCTGAACCAGTTCTCTTGCCCGCTTCCATCGCTGCAACACCTGTTGGTTTGACCTGATAACTGCTCTCATATCTGGCAAACCGAGGGGCGTCCAAAACGGCCGTGTGGGGGTCTGGTCTGGTCCAAACAAATCCAGACCATTCAGGACCAGAATCTAAAGTTAGAAGGAGGACATACTGACATATCTATCAGAATACCATGCTGTAATGTATTGGTTTTTCATCCTCCCCCTAATGGATACTTAGGGGAGGGTCACACTAACCTAAAATCAGGTCTCTTGCCATCTTTCAATATTATTGGTACCCTGTAGGACTAAACGGTGGAGTGCTGCTCAGTTCAAAGGCCTTCAATGGTCCATTTGGGGTAAAGCGGCACGTCATACAGAGCCACCCAGTGAGCGATGGCAGTCCTCTGGTAATGAAGGCTGTTTCTTTCTGTATCCGTTAATTGCTGGAGTTTGGTGAGGATGTGCCTAATGACCGTCATCCTTGCAGGGAGTCTTGCTTTCATTAATCTCCCACCCATCAAAACTGCTCATTATGGGATGCATCTCATCTGTTGCCAAGAGTGGAAGAGTCTTTATGTGGATGGTGAATGATGAGTTACCTTTGTCAGCATTATGTAAACCAAGGAGGATGTTGTTGCCCTAAACCAAATGAAACCAAAATGAGCTTTGCAATAATAGCATGCTCCATTAGACTATGGACACTTTGAGCTGGGAGTACAGGAGCCGTTTTCACATGTGCACTCCTGACAAAAGAGCAAAGAAGAACATACTGGAGAACAGAAAACTAAATGCAGCAGTTTAATTACGTGCACGGAGATTGTAGCAATCGTAGACAGTCTATGATTGGGCCCGAAATCACAAGGAATAAACGTCACCACCACCCCCTCCCATTGGCTCAAGGTGAATTCTTCTGATTATATCCTGCTGCGTTCTCACTTCAGCTCACTCGGACTTTAAGCGGAAAAAGTACGAGGAGGCTGGAGGAGGAAGTCTGGATAAAGTCTGAGTGAAAAATGTGGCTGTTTGCATTCACACATACAGCTCCTCCTGCAACTATCAGTCGTTTTTCAGCACTTTTCTGCAAGTGTGAAAGCTTTTTAGTGCAGGTTCAGGTCAGCATCATGGAGTGAAGGCAGAAAGTAGGAAGAGAGAGAGTAATGGGCATGCTTTACTTCGCAGCCCTAACCACCAGCTACCTTTTCTCTGCTCCAGCTCTGTCCTCTTAACTATTGCTACCCATTGCCGTAATTTCACATTTTCCCATCTTCTGTGATTCTCTCTCAAAGCAGAGGGAGCACAAATGTGAAATTGAATTTCTGCAACAAAGCAAGCATGTCCTGTGAGGCAGCAAACCAACCTTTTATGCTATGCGTTTCAAATTCCTGCTCTCTGCTCCAGCCACCCTTCTCCTCTCTGTGTCTCTGTGGAGCTGCATTTCTTTCCTCTTCTGTACTTTCTGCTTGTCATTTTCTTCCCCTTGTGTTAATTTCAGCTCCTCCGCATCTGGCATGATGAGCGGCGTTTATGTCATTCTTTAGCTTTTTTTTCACTCTCATAACTACATGTCTCTGGAGGGGTGGAAGTAATGGAGAAAATGTCTCTGGCCAGAAACATGAGCACTCACTGGACTCGTACAGCACATTTTGATTGTACAGTATGTTCAGCTGGACTTCATTGGAACAAGGACAGTGGGTGTTGAAGGGTTGGGCGTCTCTTATCTGAGGACGCATCACATTGAAATAGAGAAAGAGCTGCACACAGGAGGATTTAATTGAATTCTGTTCGGACAATGCATTGTTCTGTTAATATGAAAATCATGTTTCTGGTCATCTCTGTCTTGTGAAGTCGGTTGCTTTAAAACAGAGGGGTGGGGGGGCTCAGCGGATGGAGGCACTCATCTTTTTTATTCCTATGGATGAACCTCTTGCTGCATACAGTATCATCATGAGAAGTCCCAAGGCTCTCTGTGTTCACCAGCACACAAACATCAACACGATCACTGCCTGATTACATAATATATGCAGCTATAAGACATTTTGCATGATTTGTACTTATTAGATGCAGCTCATTGTTTTCATCCTTCCTGTCTGCCAAAGACTCATCTTCGAGTTTCGCCCAAAAATTTGGCTGCTCACATTTTTACACTTGTTGAGCTATTTGGTCTTTCCCTGTTTTAAAATGTCATTATTGACAGAGATGTTGGGATCCAATGTTCCAACCTCCTGATCGATGTGATAGGATTTCTATCACCGTTATAAAGTCCTGCTCAGTGCTCTGCAGCAGGGGTGTGTCCAAAGGGGGGGCCAGGGGTGGCATGGGCCCCCTAGAAATCTGATTGGCCTCCCCAGGTACCACCCCAAAAATCCTAAACTGTAATTGGCTATTTGCCCTGTCAGAGGCAGGACTTGTGTTAATAACAACTTTTTTTTTGCAAAGGCTGCAAGTCGTTTCTCTAGCTTTTTTTGTTTTGTTTGTACTTTACATATTTTAAACTTTGCACATCTCTTTCATAGAAAGTAAAGTAATGCACTCTTACGTGCAATGAACTAACTGGCAATGTGTCGGGACCATAGGTCAGTGCCCCAGTTAAGCCCCCCTAGTAAAATAAAGTATTTACCTTCTACTGTTGCAGGAGGTAAACCATTCATCGTCTTTAATTTTCTGGGAGTAATAGTAGGCTTAATTTACACTTATGTGCTAAAGTTAAGATGTGTGATAACTTCTGACTAAAATCCTGCAAAGTGAAAACGTAGTTGTTTGAGTGGTCCTGTGTTCGACTCTATTGTGCTGCATAACAGGCGCCCTACATGTGTTTGTAGTGATGAGTGTGATGAGCTGGATGGGCTCAGGTTATTTTGGGTGAGCAGCAGGGGCGGCTCCAGGGTTTGACAAGGGCCCCACTTGAAATCTAATCGTCCTGATTTAAGTAAATAATTGTGATTAATTGTGATTATTCACAGCCTCTAATGTGATTAGACGTAGTAGGTTGAGACGAGGACTCTTCTGACGTGTTTCTTTGTCTTGCAGGTGTTGTTGCGGTGATGTTTTGTGGCTTGAGCCAGGCGAGGTACACAGTTCATAATTTATCCACTGAAAGCAAAACCCGGACCAAGCAGGTATGTTCATGGAGGATGACTGAGACCCCTTTCACTTGTGATCCAAACATCATTTTCCAATCTTCTTACTTTTCTTCACATTACCATTTAATGCCAATGTTTGTGTCTTGGGCTGTTTGTGCAAGCCGTCATTAACTTGCCATTAGTGCCCTGGCTGTGCAGTGGGTGTCTGTGTGGGAGGCCGGTCTCCAGCTAACCGCTTAAAAAGGCTCGGCACAGATGCAGGCCAGCACTGTCTCACTGTAGCAGCCGGCTTCACAGAGCAGAAAATAAATCAGAAGAACACACATATATTCATCTCTGCATTTATTATTCATTATGGGTGCCACAGTGGAGCTAACTGTTTATCACAGAAAAGGCCTTTTAGAAGACTTTGCTGCAAAGCTGAAGTTTGCCTATAACGTGGATTGGCTGTGCTGTTGTCAATGTGTGTGTGTGTGACGCCCTATGGTTACTTGGCAGAGTTCCTTAATCTACATTTTTATGATTTATGCATGCAGCTGCAGCTCGAAGGGAAAGACAAAGTGTGTTAGCGTACATACAGACACTATAGTTGAAGTACTTGTAGCAGAATGCGTTTTTTCTGTTGTACATCTCTTCAGGGAGAAGATACTCTTAGCAAAGCTTCAAACCAAAGCTAGTATTACTCGAAAAACAGAAATGAATCAATCATTCATGAAATCACAACTTCTGCTTTAATTTACTTAACATAGAACATTTGGGCCTTTATTGAATTATTATCTTTTTTGCAGAAATGCATAATTAAAATCGCTTCAAGTTTTTTTTTCTTTTAAGGGAAGAATGTGCGAATTTTCAATCCAGTAGATGTCGCCCTTGAGCACCAGCATGAAACCAAAGCAAACTGCTGTTAGGCCACACCTCCTCCATACTGAAGCCTCTACTCTCCATCAGCGACACACCTCCAAGCCCCCTCTCTACTCCATTCGCACGGAGGTGTTTAGCGCAAGCGGTGGGCAGAATTGTCCTCAGCTCGAGCTGCAATCACCTGTGGCCCGCGTTGTTGTGTTAGCATGCTAATATTAGCGCTCTTTAGTTAGCTCGTAGCTTCACATTGCATGTAAATTGACACAGAATGAGCGTGATCTAAAAACTCTTACGTGACATTCAAATAATCAGTGAGTATGTTCTTCTTCTTCTCTCTAGTTCTTGACTAAAACAGCTTTTATACACAAGGGGAGGAGCCGGCCGTCCCGTCCATGTAAACACGGCTCTGACAACAACACAGCCAGCGGGACTCGAGCTTCTCACTCATTGTAGACAGTCATGACTCAGAGACACATTTACACAGGAGAGACTGGATTTATGATATATTGATTGGGAACATGACGCACATTCTTCCTTTAAAGCAAATGGCATCCAAACCCTTTGGTGTGACCCTCCACATTACAGAAAGTGTACGACTGAGCTGATGATATCTAATAAAATATAAGGGAGCAACAAGTTATTGGCTGATTTTTGAAGTGCAGTGCAGAAAGTCTTTCCATGTGTGCACAGAAATGGAGGACAAAGATGTGTATGGTTACAAACATCATCACAGCCTTGAGCTGGAGTTGTTTGCAGTTGCCACCTCAAAGGATCAGAGAACATCACAAACATTGGATTGGTTCTGTGTGTTCACATCTAATCCTGTTTACGCATTTCAGATATGATCCGAGTCCCGTCCTCTCATGTCCTACACACACACACACACACACACACACAATCACACACCTTCACACACCTTCACACACCATCCACTCTGAGCCCCTCCCCGCCTTGGATGACCTTTTCCCTCCTGATCCTCTCTCATCCCTTTTTCATAATTTGCAGCTCTTTGAAGTCCTCAACATCCTGGGGGAGATTTTCATCTTCAGCTACATGGGATATGTATTGTTGACGTTCCCTCACCATGTCTTCAAAGCCCTCTTTATATCCGGGGCATTTGTATCCTTTTTTTGTGCTCAATGATCGAACATCTTCACCTCCTGCTTTCAATCGCAGTGGGGCCGTGGAAAAGGAGGTGCTCTCTTCTCTTCTCTACCACCCTTTGTCACAGCCCTGCTCTGCACAATCATCTTCCTCTAATTGTCCAGAGTGGTTCCCCTGTTTTTCTCTTTCTTACCTCCCTGCTGCAGTGCAGTAATTTAAAAAGAGCCTCAGTGCTTCAAATTGTACAGGTTTGATCAGGGGAGCTCTGCAAATGCCATTCAGACCGTCTCTCATGATCACCATCTCTGCAGATTAAGATGCTGCAGTGCAGCTCGGAGGGCAGGCCACTGAAAGAGAAATTCAAATAAGTCTTTAATTATTGTTAGTGCTGCTTGTTTAGTGTTCTCTAGCAAAGCTCCGTGGAGTAAAGATGTTTGCCTGTTTGAAATAAGCTCACAGTTCTTTAATTTGTAGTGGATTAAGCAGTGTGTCCCTGTTGAGGTCGAAGATTAAATCTTATTAGTTAAAAAAAAACACTGCAGTGAAAGGGGGCCCTGCTGATCTTTGTGGTGGACTCATTAAAGGAGAAATCCTCTCCAAAGCTTTTAGCGGTGTTAAATGGCGATCACTAATGCTTATTGATTTTTTTTTGCCGGGAAATGCAACATGTCATTTGGCAGTGAATACAGCTTTTTTTTTTTTTTTTTCTGGCTTATTTATAGAAAATCAAAAGATCTTTGATGATTCAAAATCATTTTAGGGAAAAATACCAACCATGCACTGGATTGGAAACGTGTTCTCAGTTAAAAACCACTGTTCATAATAACCTGTATTCGTGAGGTGTTTCTCATACACAAATATCAAACAGCACGCACATCTCAATCGTTGACTACTGAGTGCTGGACAAAAAATATCCAAAGACAGAAGGATGACTAACCCCCAATTTCCACATACTCAGAGCGCGCTGCGGACCGTCATTCAATGATTGTGTTCCCATTGTGAGTGCGGCGGCGTGCAATCAGCGCCACTACGCTCTGCTCCGTTTCAAATAGGCTGTGAGTTTATTTTCGACGGAGTAAGCTGCTTGTGCGCGTCAAGCTGGACAGAATAGATTCGACCCAGACAGGAAGTCAGACAAGGAAAAGCACAGAGCGTCTGGTCAATTTCAAATTAAAACAAAATGTATGGACTTTTGATCGTATGTTCTATCACTTTATCAACATTACTTCAAAACAGACACCGAATAAGCGACAAATCATCCTCAGAAAGACAAAGTAACGATGTGCGGACTAAATCTTCCTTCTGTACTGTACTCGGGTACAGTGCTGGAGTCCGCTTGAAAAGATGATAACGGGAACGATTTATGTGTACTCAAGTATGGTCCGCGGGAAATATGAATGCAACCGCGCTCAAACAAGGAAGTGGGCCGCTTTATGACGTGATTCCAAGCAGCTCCTGTCGCTTTAAAAAGCCCTCGTATCCGTGCAGCACTGACACATTTCATCCTCTGAGCATCAGATGCAGACGTACGAGCGTCAGTGTTGGCGTCTCAGAAACAACAAACAACCACTCGCAGAATGGACTCATCCTGCGAGTGGTTGCCATGGTTGCTTCTTCTTCTTTCTGCTTTTTGGAGGATTTGCAAACCAACTATGTGCCTTCTGCCACCTGCTGTATCGGACTGTGTACATACTAAGTGTACTCAGGTACGGGACGGTGTTACTAATGTAAAAGCAGATCAGCAGGGGAGAGGGGGGAGCAATCGTGCTCGGGCACGGTACGAAACAATTGTGCCTAAAGTGAAAACTCAGGCCCAGGGATGTTCTGACGCTGATCTTTTTTTTTTTTTCATTAAATGTTATAGGTTAAACAATTTAATGAATGATTAGAGGAATGGTTGTCAGAATAATTGTTGCAGAAAAAATCACAAGTTGCGCTCAGCAGGCGGTTTGACATTAACGTCGCCATTAAATGTCAATTTGTATGGCCTGCGTGCCCATCGACTCTAGAGAGGAGGGGGGAGACAGCCCTCTACAATGTTTTGAATTTGGACTGCAGTACCCATTTTAAACACTAGGTGTCAGAGTTACATATTGCTCCTTTAAAATCCTACACATTTGTTTCTCCTCTGACATCATTTTTCAAAGAGCAGCATGCATTTTGTTATTAAAAAGGCCTCAGCCCCTTGATAATGCTCACTACATTTTTTAGCTATACCAGATGTCTCACATTCACAGCTGTGGTTATATCCGTCAACCTTTCTTCCTGAGGGGAGCAGAGGGATAGTAACATTCTTCTGCCTACTATTGTCATTGCCTGAGAGCTGGCATGACCAAAACGTACGCCTGAGGAGAGATTCTAGTGGCCTCACTCCAAGAAGCTCTACTTTCACAGTCCAGTGCCCAGATGGCCGGCAATTATTATTACAATCAATCTTCCACCATTGGGTCAAAGGAGCTGGAGAAAGAGTTGACAGAGCAGATTCTTTTTGCAGTACTCTTTGCCAGTGAGAAAATGCTTGACTTGAGCACTGAGCCTGTTTGAGCTGTTGGCCTCAATGGTGCATCTAAAATCTGGTGGAACTTCATATAATAAAATGATATCCTGCACAGCTTTAAACAACTCAGTACACAATGCATAACAACAGAGTACTTGGATGCTATTTAAGGTCGTTTTCACATATGAAGGTCGGTGGACTCGGTGCGATTCAGGGATGAAGTTGCGACTTCGTTTGCTTACACTCTGCACTTTGTCAAGCACACCAAAGCCTCTCAAATGTTGTGTACTGTAGCCACCCGCTAGGCACTAGTTTGGGATTTAGGCCTAGAGCGCCGCAGTTTGGCAGTATTTCGATCTATAAATTAGAGATAAAGTTATATGTAGGCTGTGACTGATTAAACCCATGTGGCATGTGGACGTTCACCTGCAAGGAGGACTGAAGGCTGGTGTTGTTAGCAATGCTAACGTTAGCCACGATCTGCAAACCTATTTGACATCGTTTACAGAATTCAACCCACAATGCACTGCTTTTTGGTTTACTTCCCTCATTTGGTTTTCGCGTTCTCACCTACGGCAAACCAAACTCTGGAAGCGAACCAAGAACACCATCTTTAAGCAGACCAGAGTTCGGTTCTTTGGTCCGCACCAGAGTTTGTTTGAGTATTGAGACCTCAAACCAAACAAACTATCCGACAAAGTGCACCAGAGTTCGTTTCAAAGGGACCAAATAGCTCAGGTGTGAATAAGTCTTGAACACCTGTCTTAGTTTACAGACGGAGCCAAGAAACTTATTTTAGATTCAAAGAGCTACTCCGTACATTCGGCTAAGTCACGCAGTGTATCAAAACCATGAAAAGCCCCTACGCTGTTGTCTGTCGTTAGTCTCCAGTTGGTTGTCGCTTCATTTGACAAAAAGTACAACAACACTCCAGCCACTTAAGTCTGACCTGGATGTGCAAATGGGAATAAATGGAGGTTGTAGTTCTGTTGTACAGTGCTAAAAGTGTCTATAAAAATGAACTAATATCGGTGATTCAACCCCCATTAATCGCTCAGTGCTGTAGATTTTAATCGCCGTGGCTTCCAGCCCTTCGCCAATGCGATGCAGATGGGCTTTATTGGAAATGAGCCCGAGATGAAAGTGCTTAATTACCTCCTTTCAAAAGCTCAGAGGCCTTTTGATAAAGAGAAATGACTGCTTTTGGAGGCAGGATATTGCTTTTGAGAATCCATAGGCTGAGGGAGATCTAAAATTGACTGCAGGGTGCAAGGGAGCTCGGTTTTAGTAATAGCCCTGTCAGAGTACAGGCTCCTACCTTAAATGTTACGCTGAGAATCCTTTTCCAATAAGACATCGATGCATCCGATGATTTAAAGCTGATAATGAGCATGTTTCACCGTTTTCTAAGTAAACCGTTTTAAAGGGTTATAAAATAATCAGATGAACTATTGATCTGTTAATGAAGAGAGTAAATAATTATAATGGGCGAGCCTAATATAGAATTTGAAATTAAACCAGAATACCTCTGGTGTGTTTTCAATGTAATCAAACAGAAAACAGCCGTTAAAAAACGTCAAATGAATGAGGGACGGATCGAAGCTGCAACACCTGTAAAACAGCCGCGTGGGGTCGCCTTTAAACCGCCTACCTTTTTGTGTATAGGTGCCAAATATTAAAGGAGCAGTATGTAACTGTGACACCTAGTGTTTAAAATGGGTACTGCAGTCTAAATTCTAAACATTGCAGAGAGCTGTCTCCCCCCCCCTCCTCTCTAGAGTGGATGCTCACGCAGGTCACCATGTGGTGGACTCTGAAGCTTCAGTGTTTATCCAGCTCTGCATCGGTCTGTAAACCTTTCTGCGTTCTAACCTCTCTCCATTTTTCAAAAGCATCTCCAATATTGATCCTAGTTTGAGCACGTTTCTGCTCGTGGAGCTTATTAGAAACATGCAGAGGCTTTTTAGGTCGGGTACAATCACTTCTATCTGAACCAGTTCTCTTGCCCGCTTCCATCGCTGCAACACCTGTTGGTTTGACCTGATAACTGCTCTCATATCTGGCAAACCGAGGGGCGTCCAAAACGGCCGTGTGGGGGTGCCTTAAAACCGCCTACCTTCTCTGGTCCAAACAAATCCAGACCATTCAGGACCAGAATCTAAAGTTAGAAGGAGGACATACTGGCTGCTGCATTGTTGTCAGAGAAGCCAGCACTTCAACATAGCATGTTTCCTTAATGTCTGATCATAGAGTAAGCTCACTTTATCATTTCACTCTCTTATATAGTGGACCTTTTAACTGCACGCTTTACTTGTGCGACAGCAATGACGTCATTATGGACAGCTGGAGTAGTGTCTGAAATGTTCTCATTGTGCTGAATGAGTGCACTATAAAGGACACTACAGAAAGAGGGCGTAGGGTATGAGTGTGCACCACTGTACTTCCTACAGACTTAGTGCAGCCTTACCTCTAGTGATGCCAGTCATGTTAGTGAGACGAGGAAGTCTCATGAAGAGACCACAACTTCATCTCAAAGTTTGACCAAAGATGTAGCCAGAGCAGCAGATGATTGTAAAGATATCGTCTCCCTGACTGCTTCCCCGGGACACTTAGCATTCAGTGTGCCATCCTATGAGAAACATCAAAGTGTGTGTGGAGGGCAGAGACAGCTGGCAGAGCCTGATTGGCTTCATGCCTCGGCGTGGTGCCACACTGCTGTGTTTGCATCCTAAACAGAAGATGTTTGAAAAAAAAAATGCATCACGTGCGCAAGCACATGTGTTTATATTCATGAATGTTCTTCTTCAGCCCGATCCTACAAAGATGTTCCATTATGTATGGGGTAATGTCGTGTTTTGTTTGATATGATTTAAAGGGATCACGCTATGCGAGGTCGAACACGGGGATGTTTGGGAATAAATGAAACCATTTATTAATGTGCTTAAAACAAACGTACTATCTCAGACTGTTCAGCCACAATTACTGAATCAAAACTGTGACATGGCGCACAAATTACTTTCTGTAGACATCATCTCAAAATGCTTAACATTAAAGAAAAAAAGCAGCTTCATATCTTTAAAAAATCTGTCTTCTGCAAAATGGTTGGAAATGTCATTCAACAATACTCAAATGTGTTGTGCCAATGGCAGTTCCCTTTCTCCTTGACCCATGCAGAACACAGACGCAGTGTAAAAAGTTGAAGTATTTTAATGCACGATGGTTGCAGATGATTGAATTGGAGGTGGGCAGGCGGAGAGTGGCTGAACTGACGATCCAGAGTGAGGTGAGCTGAAGCGTGCAGGTTGGTGACAGATGATCCTGAGCAGGAAGAGAAACAGATCAGTGGGCCGACTTCATGCAGGGAAATAATCGTTCTGTTTGCACAAGAAGTACAAGTTGGCCTTGACGCAATGCCCCAGAAGTAAACCGAATATGGCGATGAATGAGTGAAGAACGGGGGTATATGTGCGCTGCAGGCTGAGCTGATGACTTGATGAGAGACAGGTGAGCTGGCAGGTGAGGAGAACTGAGGACACCCAGAGACAAATAGAGAGAGACAACAAGAAACACAAGAGAGGGGGGGGACACTGCAGAAACACAAACTTGTGGCCTACAGGCTCAAGCCTTGACAAAATTCATATTAAAACTGAATGCCTTGTAATTGTTTTTCAACCTGCTTGTGTGTCTTATTTTGAAGTTCTCTCCTTAATCTTTACTTCCTACAATCAGCTCTCCATCTTTATATCAAGAGCCTGCAACATCTACCCTCTGTCATTCCTCCTGAACCTGAGACGCTCCACCAAGATCCCTCGCTCCTTCCAACATTTCATGATGTTTGCAGGTGACGATCTTCATTTCAATCCACTTTCATTTTAATCTGTAAAATGTAGAATCTCGGGATCTTCCTCAAAACATCCGTCTTATCAGATCTCTTGCTGCTGTTTGATAAATGTCGGTTTTGGGATGATGTTGCTGCAACCTAAAAAATGAGAACTTTTCACCTTGTTAATCAGCTCTTGTTGTTGTTCGTCCTCTTCACCGCCTGCAGTTAACAGCATTAGTGACTGATGATGCTGAGGCACTGTTTCCTCTGAGTCAGTGAGTGTGCATAAAATCAGCTCAGTGCAATCCTCAGGCTTGATAATAATTCCCTCACTTTATTTGAAAAGAAGAGGATGCCTTTGCGATTATTATTGTCAGCAATTTCTTACCAAAATAATTCGCTCTCTTCTATTTTTGCAGCCGTGTTGTGGTTAAGGGTAAATAAAGCGTCGCCTCTCTGGAGACTAATGGTTGACGCTGAGAACGGTTTGATGATGCAGGAGAAAGGAATGTTTGATGTGAAGTGATGTGGCTCGGCAGCAGCAGCAGCATATTTTTTCTGCCTGTCTGACCCACTTTACCTCTTACATAAGAAGGATCCTTTGTTTAAAAAAAAAAAAAAAAAAAGCCCTTGTCTTGCTATTTTTCAAAACTCCACCACTGCCTCGTCTCTCATCTGGTTCTCATGGCAGTCGAGGATTTGCACTGTGAATTGTTTTGGCCTTAAGTATTATGTCGCCACTGCAGAGCCAAGTACAAGTTTGTTTTGGGGGGGGGGTGCTTGCTGGTCAGAGATGGGGATATTATAGGGTGTAATCTGATACCAGTGTTCAGGGTTACTAACTGGATAGCTCTCTCCTGCCCTTATTCAAATAATTGATCTGTGGATGGTTGTCTGGTGGGGTGATGGATGACTGTAATCCAGCTGAGAAATGTCTCCTCTTCCCTCAGGTTTAAGGGGGGCTGTAGCTGTTAGCCTTACTGCAAGAGACACATCCACAGAAACGGGACGCACCATCTTCACCACCACCCTGCTGCTGGTTGGCTTTACTGTCTGGGTTCTAGGCGCAGCTGCAGACCCCGTGCTGCGTTATCTAAACATCAGGTTAGTGCTGCTTCTTTTTTTACTCATCCTTATAATGTCCTTTTCTCTCTGCTTCCCACCTGCACACGATACTCCTACTCCTCACAAAAACTTGTCCAGGTCACATCCTCAACATTTTATGACTTTAAATCCACGGAAACACATTGAGGGAGAAGCCTTGTGGCGGCTGTGCCTCAGTGGTACAGTCGGTCATCTCTTGACCGGCAGAACGCAGATTCTGTCCCAAGCTCCAGCAGCCACATCTGATGTGTTGCACCCGCTGCTTCAGCGGTGGCGTATGAATGAGTTATACTGATGGTCACTTTACATAGCAGCCTTTACCATCTGCGGTGTATAAAAGCTTTGAGAGGTCAGAAGACTAGAAAAGAATGATACAAGCTCAAGTCCATTTACCATTTGTTTCCAACAGCAACAAGGTAGAAAAAAACACAGAGTGGTGGCAAATAAAATCATGGGGATGGCGTGTAGCAAAAGGCCAAGTTCGGATTCAGACCTTTTGGCCACTGCAACGTGCGTTCACACGAAGGAGTTTAGCACAAGCGGCAAAATAGTCCTCTGCTCGAGCTGCACTCACCTGTGTCCTGCATTAATCTAAAAACTCTTACGTGACATCCAAATAATCAGTGAGTATGTTCTTCTTCTTCTCTCTAGTCCTTGACTAAAACAGCTTTTATACACAAGGGGAGGAGCCGGCCGTCCCGTCCATGTAAACACGGCTCTGACAACAACACAGCCAGCGGGACTCGAGCTTCTCACTCATTGTAGACAGTCATGACTCAGAGACACATTTACACAGGATAGACTCGATTTGTAACATGTCGCACATTCTTCGTTCAATGAGGATGAAAATGTTTTTAAAGCTGGCGCACATTTCAGTCCTCCTGTTTTCTCTTTTTGGATCTGAGGAACCTGCAGGATGAGCCATGAAAGGGAGCGTGTACGATGGCTTCTCCCTACATTAAAAGAAAGAAAAGCTGGGAAAGAAGGGGCGAATTGATGTGAAATTGCTTCATGAATAAATGAATAGAAGTGCCGACTTCTCCATATTGAGAAATCAGACACATAACATGGAAAGGTATCACTGCTTCCCACACATAACATCCCAACAACTCTTCTTATATCCTTCATTCTTACTGAAACTGTTATTTACACCTCATCCAGTGAGATGCAAACCTTTATCCTCCTTTTGTTTTATCTGTCCATCACTTCATTGATCCCACAGACAGACCCGGGTTTATTCCACCCTCACTGAATATGCAACAGCCCTTTGTAAAGCTTTCCTCTGCATGTTTCCTTTCTGCCTCTCCTTCCTTCCCTCTCTCTGCTTAAGCACTTAGCTGTGTGTGTCTGCTCCGGCTCTGCCCTCTATTAGCAACTTGCACAGCTGGTGCACGGGGCAAAGCGGGTCTTCAGGTCCCTGGAAACATGTTACAGAGGAGATAACATTAAAATGCAGCTTGCCAAGCAGTACACATGAACCCATGTATACAGGAAGGAAAACAGTTTGTAGCCACATAATGAGAAAACAAAGCAGGCGCTGCTTTTTCTTTCTTTTGAGGTCTGCGTGTGATTCGAGGCCAGTGGGCGACCATGATTAAGGAGAGCAGAAAAGGCGTGAAGGATGCAAGGCGGTAATTAGATACTTATATTATTAAAGCGTAATCTCTGGCCCAGATCACAGCGGGATAATTGACTCCCACAGTCTTTTCGAGGCATTGCTTTGGATTCTCTGGTGGCTGTCAGTGATGCGTGTGAAGCCTTATGTGACTGTAATAGAGCTTTCACACCTGCAGAAAACTGCTGAAAAACTCCTGATCATTTCAGGAGGAGCTGTATGTGTGAACGCAAACAGCTGAATGTTTCTCTCTTCACCCGGAGTTTCTCCTCCAGCCTCCTCGTGTTTATTCTGCACAAAGTCAGAGTGAGCTGATGTGAGAACGCAGCAGGATATAATCAGGAGAATTCACCTCGAGCGAGTGGGAGGGGGTGGTGACGTTTATTCCCTGTGATCGCTGCACGACCATAGACTGTCTGCACGCCACCGCTACGATCTCCGTGCTCTAATGAACCTGCTGCATTCTGTTACCTGTTCTCCAGTATGTTCTTCTCCACTCTTTAGTTCAGATTGTGATTCTGTTCAACTACACGTAGCATTGATAGAAAGACAAATATTCTCATTATAGCGTCGTATAGAGGACTCTGATGCTTCGTCTGGCACTTCCACGTCACTCTTTTTAACGTCACGTCTTACCTCAGGAGACCCCCCCCTCCTGTCTGACAGGGATAGTCTCCCGCTGTGAAGTGCATATATGAACAACCAGGTCAGGAGGATTTCAGGAGCAGTCCTCCTGAAATGATCTAGAAACTTTCGGTGCAAAAAGAACAATAAAGGCCTCTGTTTAGAGGAATAGAAAAGAACTGGTGCAGAACATGATGCAGGTTTGAAAACTACTGATGTAAGTTTGTCAACAACAATGGCGGACGAGATGCTAGTCAGTTTCGTCTTTTCGAGGGAACAGTTTCAGGTCAGGTCACGACTCCTTTACATCTTCTTGGTGATATTTCCTTGATTTAGAGCAAATATTAAACACATGTAGCTATCTAAAACACACCTAAAGGACATTACCGAGGGAAGCAGAAGTTAACTTTCGTAACCTGGCAACAGAGCGCTGGTGAGAAGCGCTCTGAAATGAAGGCACTGGGCGCTGTCAGTGTAAAAAGCGCCGTCTGTGGACACACAGGCCCGAACACCTCCGATCTTAGAACTGCAAAACACAAACAATAAAGCCTTTGTGATGTGAGACCAACCCATCCCCGCCCTTTTCTTAATGAATCGCACATTTACTCTGGATCTGCCAAGTTGTTTTTGTTTCAGCTTCACTGCCGAATAAGCATCATGTCATTATTAAACTAACCCAATATCCCAGCAACAAATCCCCCCGAGCTCTGGATCTGTGTCCACAAACTCGATGTCTCCCGTTCTGTCAGATGAGCAGCTTGAGGAGTTTCTGCTCTGTTGATTCAAGATGCTATCTTCACTGAGCTGTGAGAGATTACTGGGTCTCAGATAATACAACAACAGCAACTCTGGAATCTGTATGTTGGCAGACAAAGCCCCGGGATGACCCGCTCGTTGTAGCTAGTTTTTATAGCAGAGTACCAGAGCCTTTTTCTGTGATCCTCTGTTCTCTGTGGTATGTTACTTTCAAGTCTTGTGAGGTTTTCTTTGCATATCTGAAGTTCTCAAACCTTCACATATTTCTGAATTACTTATCACTCGATATTTACAATATATAAGAAGCAACTCTTTGAGAACATCACACTTAGCTCTGTGCATATTCTAAACTATTTCCTTAAAGACAACATCTTACTGAAAATATCTAGATCATTTCAGGAGGTCTGCTCTGGATATTCTCCTGACCTGGTTGTTCACATGTGCTCCTCACAGCGGGAGACTATCCCTGAAAGACAGGAGGTGAGACGTGACGTACAAAAACGATGCAGAAGTAGCAACAGAGTCCTCTATATCACTTTATAATGAGAATATCTGTCTTTCTATCAATGCTACGTGTAGTTGAACAGAATCACAATCTGAACTAAAGAGTGGAGAAGAACATACTGGAGAACAGGAAACAGAATGCAGCAGGTTCATTAGAGCACGGAGATCGTAGCGCTGGCGTGCAGACAGTCTACAGGGAATAAACGTTACCACCCCCTCCCACTCGCTCGAGGTGAATTCTCCTGATTATATCCTGCTGCGTTCTCACATCAGCTCACTCTGACTTTGTGCAGAATAAATACGAGGAGGCTGGAGGAGAAACTCTGGGTGAGGTCTGAGTGAAAAATGTGGCTGTTTGCGTTCACACATGCAGCTCCTCCTGGAAATATCAGAGTTTTCTGCAAGTGTGAAAGCCCTACAAGATGAATAAATCCCTGAAAAATCATACTGACACAAACAAAGCAAAGGCATGAACTCAGGATTGAGAATAAGCATCAGAGGAGAGGAGAGGAGTCTGCAAAATTCAAACAGTGCATGGGCAATTACAAAATGTCAAAGCAAATGATCCAAAAGAAATGAATATGGAGGACAAAGAATGACTGAAACAGGAGTGAAAAGGTTAACATGATTACCAAATAAAAGGTGTAAAACGACACCTGGGTAATGATCATAAGAAGATAAGATTATCAGAGGATTTAAAGAAGAAGTAAGGAGACTTAAGGTCTGTCTATAAGAGAGAAAAGTTTCTTACTCCGATGACCTCGCCTAGCTTTAGCAGCAGATACATTTCAAACAGCCTTCTGGTACTTGCACAAGCATCATCCTGCAGAATCGAGGTCAAACATCAAAGAGGAGTTATAATAAGAAAAACGCACTTCTGAGTGGATGGTTACTTTAGATATTGGAAAAAACTTTATGGTAAGATTCGCCTCACATAAGTGTCATCAGAAAGGAAACGACTCCCAACATGTAAAAAGTGACATTAAATCCTGAAGAGTCATGTGCAGGATTGTGACATCAGACTTTAGCAGCAGATCTCAACTCACTTCAAACAAGTGAAAAAACACAAATAACAACTTCATCTTGTCCAAAAATGCAGGTACTGTGCCGATATAACCTTAGAGAAAGAAATACCACAAAACTTCTTTAATAGCCCGGGCTTTTATTTCCTCCTTTATTTGGGACAACATGGGACGGGCCTTTAATGACTTTCAAACTAAACTTGCAAAGATCAGAAAGGACTATAAAACTCCAACTTTACACCAGAAAGAATATTTAAGGGGCTGCGTGGTGGTGCAGAGGTTAGCGCTGTTTCCTCACAGCGAGGAGGTTCCTGGTTTGAATCCCCGTCTGACAGGAGCCTCTCTGTGTGGAGTTTGCATGTTCTCCCTGTGCATGCATGGGTTCTCTCCGGGTACTCCGGCTTCCTCCCACAGTCCAAAGACATGCTCGTTAGGTTAATTGGAGACTCTGAATTCCCCGTAGGTGTGAATGTGAGTGTGTCTGTCTCTATATGTCAGCCCTGTGATTGACAGGCGAACAGTCCAGGGTGTAACCCCGCCTCTTGACCAGTAACAGCTAGGATCGGCTCCAGCACCCTGGGACCCCGAACGGGAAGGGGTATAGATAATAGATGGATGGAAGAATCAATAAACAAATTAAATAAGTCATGTGAGCATGCAAACCCGCTGCACAGCCTGCACTCATAAGAGCATTATTCTGTCCTTCTCTGACAGATGTTGTAGTTCATCTTTATTTTTCGTGTCGTGCTGCTTTTTCTCCTTATTTTTAATCCACTAACTAATCAACACTAAATGCATCAGGGACTCGAATAGAGAGCTGCCTTTATTTGTCAAAACGTGCAGAAGCACCAGGCTAGCAAAGGGACCGGGCCTTAAATTAAACGTTTTCACGGTACATGTCAGAATCAGCTGCTTACACTTACGACGGTCGGAGCAAATTGGTTTCCAGCCTTTTATAATGAGCTCCTTGTGTCTTTTTCTACATCTAGATTTATCATGTTAATATGAAATGTGAAAGGTGTTTAATTAAAATATGAAATATATATTTCAAACCTTTGAAGTCTGTGACATGCAGCATAGGTCCTAAACTTTATTTAGCTCATTTTACCTCAGACCTCTCCTCCTTGAGTTTTATGTGTGTGCGCGCGTGTGTGTGTGTGCACAGTGATTGTGCACCTGTGGATTTCTGTCCTGAATAATGCAGCTGCATTTAACTGCCTATTTCTATCTATCTTCTGTCGCTCCATCTCTGCAGCACGTCACAGTGCTCTGTGTCGATTGTGTTTTGGAGAATAGCTGATGTCTCGCTCACTCCTGAATCCCAAACTCTCGTCCCCATTTCCCCCGTCTACTCATCCGACGGCATGAAGCGAAAGAAGGAGTAACAACTCTGCAAGACTTCATTTCAGTAAATAATACATCAGATCTGTTCACCTGGAGAAAATGTAACTTCCATCCCAGCTCTGAAATGTTTTTTTTGTGGAGGAGTCTTTGAAAGTTGTACTCTTGAGTGAAATTACAGCCCATCCCCTGCAGGCGTTATGAAAGAACAAGAGGCAGTAAAGACGTCTTTTGTTTCCTCATAGTGAAATTTGTTCAAAAAAGCTGCTGTCACAGGTAATATGGTGCCGAGTGGACGTGTGTGGGGGCAGTAAGGAAGGCCAGTCTGTACTTTCACACGCTGCAGACAGGACATTCTTTAAGGTCGGATGGATTATTTGACTGGCAAGACAAGAGATATGTATTCATTTGTCCGTTGTTTTTCAGATTTGAGTCTGTGTTGCAGACAGAACTATTGGATTCCCCTTCTTCAGTTTTTCACTGGTTTCATCGCTCCCTCCATCGTCCTGTGTTACTCAATAATCCAGAGCAATGAAAGAAAAGAACGTTTCCAACCACAAATTTTGAAACAAAATAACAGAAGAGAAACAAAAACGGAAAGGCTCAAAGGAACAAACATGTCCAGATAATGTTGGATGGCATTGTTTTTTCTATACTACTCTGCTATCTGAAGTCTCACACAAACTCAGCTTTCACACTTGCAGAAAAATCCTGTAAAACTCTGGATATTTCCCGGAGGAGTTGCTTGTGTGAACGCAAACAGCAGAATTTTTCTCCCAGACTTCATCTGGAGTTTCTCCTCCAGCCTCCTAGTATTTTTTCCGCAGCAAGTCCGAGTGAGCTGATGTGAGAACGCTGCAGGATATAATCAGGAGAATTCACCTCGAGCCAATAGGAGGGGGAGTGACAATTATATCCTGTGACCGGAGTCAGTGCATTGACTGTCTGCCCACGGCCGCTACGATATCTGCTCACGAGATGAACCTGCTGCATTCTGTTTCCTGTTCTCCAGTATGTTCTTCTCCACTCTTTAGTTCAGATTGTGTTGCTTCGTCTGCTACTTCCACGTTGTTTTTTTACGTCACGTCTTACCTCAGGAGACCCCCCCTCCTGTCTGACAGGGAGCATGTGTGAACAACCAGGTCAGGAGAATATCCAGAGCAGACCTCCTGAAATGATCTAGATATTTTCAGTAAGTTGTTGTCTTGAAGGAAATAGTTTAGAATATGCACAGAGCTAAGTGTGATGTTCTCAAAGAGTTGCTTCTTATATATTGTAAATATCAAGTGATAAGTAATTCAGAAATATGTGAAGGTTTGAGAACTTCAGATAGACACAGAAAAAATTCAGCCTTGAGGGGGGGCGGGGCTTGAGCAGAACGAGGAGAGCTGTCTGTCAAGCCTGCAGTGAGAAATTCATGCACCTCGTGTTTGGATTGATGGTTAAGGCTCACACCAGATGAGAAACACAGGGTAAAGCCTCAGTTTTCATTCGGCTCACTGTTCAGTCAGATGTCAGACTTCAGAACACAAAAAGGGCTTTTACAGCCGAGACTTCTCTGTCTTCTGCTCGACGCAACAATTCCTCTCTTCTCCTCCATTTCAGGCTCAATTTCAAGGCACATTACTGCCCACACTTGAGAGTTTCATCATGCTGCTGCAAAGAGAAAGAGATTTTTCTACACTAAACTTCTTACAGTAATAAATATACTGTACTGTACATTGTTCTACCTGACATTTTCCTTACATACATCTCCAATGATAACATCCAATTCCTTTTCCACTCTACGGTTGATCTTTAAAAGTCACATGTTATGCAAAGTCCACTTCACCGTGTGTTTCTAACACTAATACGTGTCCCTAGTCTGTCTACAAAGCAGTGAAAACGTTTCCTTGTGTCAGATCAAACTGGCAATCTGCCAATATGTCTACCTCCATCAAGTCTGCACCGGCATGGAAAAGCAGCCCGTGTGTTTGTGTCTGTCTGCAACACCACTAACTATGATCGGTCAATAGTGTTGATACACTCTCCTCACGGCTTTATCAGTCTTAAAGGTGCAGAAGTTTTAGATTTTACCGTCATATCGGAGACCACATGTTGCTAAAATTAAAACTTTTGATCCTAGTTTGAGCACGTTTCTGCTCGTGGAGCTTATTAGAAACATGCAGAGGCTTTTTAGGTCGGGTACAATCACTTCTATCTGAACCAGTTCTCTTGCCCGCTTCCATCGCTGCAACACCTGTTGGTTTGACCTGATAACTGCTCTCATATCTGGCAAACTGAGGGGCGTCCAAAACGGCCGTGTGGGGGTGCCTTAAAACCGCCTACCTTCTCTGGTCCAAACAAATCCAGACCATTCAGGACCAGAATCTAAAGTTAGAAGGAGGACATACTGACATATCTATCAGAATAAGTTGCTCCTTTACATATAAACAATGCCACAGTGTTTAAAATTCCTTACCTGCTATTCCCAAGCAGTACAACCAGCCCTCAGACACACACACACACACACACACACACACACACTGCCACACACTTCCAGTTCTCAGTCTCAGTCTGATTCCTCAGCTTTGATGAGGGCTGGAGGTGGCAGGAAACCCCTGGAGAGATCTGAAACACAGTCACAGTGAGCAGTCTGAGGCCCCTCGGCTTTGAATGTTCACCAGTTATGTCCTCCTAGAGCGCTTTCACTTTAAATAACGTTATATTTCCACTGACCAGCCGGGGTGGATACTTTTGGGTCTTTTATTAGTGGTAGCTGTGGTTTTAAATGTTCAGGAGTGTTCATGTGCTCTGTGATTATACTCCAGTTTATCGTTTTGTTATCACAGTTTGTACTTTTCTTACGTGCAATGTTTACAGTTAATGTCGTGAAAAAGGCCGATATGAAAGCAATAACAGATGGCAGGATCACTGATCAGTCATTCATGGTCCCTGGTCTCTTTTTATTGGGCGACAAGTTCACTTTTTTTAAGATTTATTTTTGGGCTTTTGATGCCTTTAATTTAGCGACAGGACAGAGTGGATAGAGTCAGAAACAAGAGAAAGAGAGAGTCGGGAATGACATGCGGGAAAGGAGCCACTGGTCGGATTTGAACCCGGGCCATCCCCTTTCGATGAGTACAGGCTACTGGCTCCCCCGAAAAGTTGACATTCTTTTGGAGTTAAAATTGATCGATTACTGTGAAACGTGATTAAAGGAATATAAGGGTTGTAAAGGAAAGTATTACTTTGATGATCCCTCGAATTTCATTCACAATATCCTCAAGACCTGCAAAACCTCGGACAGACCGTCAACCGGGTCTGCACCATTTCTCGCACCTTTAAGTTATTGTGAGCATGCTAACAGGCCTTACTAATACAGTAAATATGACCTTCTAAGCATGAGTCCTTTAGTTCTTCAGTGCTTCGCTTTTGCAGAGAATGGAAAAGGCAGAGCGAGAAGAGAAAACAGCTCATACGAAAGCCGCTCCCATTTAGCAGTTTTGTGCGATGATGTCATTTTAAAATGTGTCATGGAGGACAGGCAGGAAAGAGGCCTTAGCCATTTGTATATACGTATGTCACTTTCTGTGTGTGCGTGTACATGTGTGTGTGTGTGTGCGTGTACATGCTTGTGTGTGTACATATACATGAGCAGTGTTCAAAACTTGGAGGCAAGACGTAACAGCTGGAGCCGTGCTAATGACTGGCCTGCTTGTTTTGAGTGGACAGATGGGCGGCTGGAAAAGCATGCCTCTGATGTCACTCACTCTCCTTCATGCCCCACTGACCCCTTATCTCTCTCTCTCTCTCTCTCTCTCTCTCGCTCACTCACTGCCTCTTATTTTGACATTCGTCTCCCTGTCAAGCTTTGATAACATTTTCCAATTGTGTTAAGGCCACACACACACACACACACGCCTCATATATATGCATTGTGAAGGACAGAGGGAAGTCACCCACATATCCTCGTGTACAAACACACATTCCCCATAATACAAATATGTCAACCCGATTGGATGGGAGATACTTCAAAGGACTGGGAAGATGAATGGCTCCTGCATCGGTTTGTCCCGGCCGATAAGGAGAAGAGACAATAAGACCGAGAAAGAGCTCGAATCCTGACGCCACTCTCTCATTGGTTTATTCCGTATTCCGCAGAGTGGAAGAGATTGCTTTGTAACAGATCGAAAAGGGAAGAGAAGTAAGACTAAGCGACTTGATCTATAAAGCAAGGGATGAATGTAAAGCATGCATGGGTCCGTTGAACAGCATCAAGATATTATAATTCTTATTATTGTCAATTCTCAAGTTGAGCTAACTCTTGTTTTTCTAACGTTGCCTGTGTACTTCACTCATTGTAAATTCATGACGGGGAAAAGGTCACTCACTAAACTAGCTTTTAAGGTTAAGACTTGAGTGCACACTTAAGGGAGTTAAAACAGTCTTGTTGGTATGTTAGGACCCAAATGCAGAAAAGGATTGAGACAGGAAGAGACCAGGTTGTTATGATGCTAACCACCATGTCTGTCTTCAGCTGCATTATCCATGAACAGGTGCAGCTAACTTGTTTTGCTAAGGCTGAAGTTGCATATGATCTTCACACTCATTCTATATTCATGAAGGGAAACGAGTCGGCCTCTTCATCTTGTTGAGTTGTAAGGTGTTGCTGAGGCTTTTGTTTAAGGGCTGAAATGAGGCTTGTTGGCAGGATAGGCAGGACCCAAATGCTGATGTCGCTGATTGTAAAATAAAAGAAGTGAAGGCAGGAGGAGGCCCGTGAGTTATTGTTCTGACACTGATCAGATGTGAAACTTTATCTCTTCACGTTATAGCTAGTCCAGGTTACTCTGTGTGGTACATTGTTCAGCTCAACTATCAACACTCCTGTGTGTGTGTATGTGTGTGTGTGTGTGTGTGTGTGTGTGTGTGTGTGTGTGTGTGTGCAGTCATTAGACAGGTGAGAGCTTGAGTGGGTGCATGTGCTGTAAACGTCTCCCCTCTGACACACCGCTCGGCAGGTCTGTTTTAGATTGATAGTCATGGCTGTGTGTGGAGAGTCTGGGCAGATTGCCGTGGAAACCGCGTCTGTCAGATCAGCCAATACGGCGAGTTTATCAGGTGGAGATTGACTCTGGACTGTGGGTCTCGTACATTGGAGTATCACGCTAAAAAGGCCCCGAGGCACAGACTAATGGATGTGACGTCAATACGGAGAGTGAGGAAGAGGGCCATTAGGAAGAGCATCAGGGCAATAAAAGCGCCCACTTGTGTGTGTGTGTCTGTGTGTGCGTGCGTGTAGATAGGCAAATAGATGGTCTGAATGTACCCAGGGGTTTTTTGCATCAAATACAATATGCAAATGTAATACTCACAGACACAAAGTGGTTTTCCTGAGGAGTGTTTGGGAGGTTGTTGTTTAAAGAGATTCTCGCTTTAGCGAAATGAAGGGAGAGAAAATATAGACGCGAACATTTGTATTTGCAGTGTGCATCTCTGGCAGGTGTCTGTGGGCTGAAAGAGGATCCACACTTGAGTATGAATAATAAAACAGACACGGGGTGCCTCTGCTGCGCACTCTCTCACACATGCATAAATGCAAACACACACAGATGCACATGCACACCTACACATTTTTCCACTCGGCTGGTGGATGAACAATTCTTTAAGAACGTGATCCTCAGAGAGAACAAGAAATTGGTAATGAGGGTTGATGGATGGTACTGATGGGACTAAATTTGCAGCACTTCAGAGGCAGAGATGGAGAGTATGTGCAAAAACACTCTGGATCCCAGCGCTGCGCTTGTGTGGCTTTATGTGTGTTGTTTTTGAGGAAACTATTTTTGTGTTTGTGTGGGAGAACTGGGAAGGCTAGTCTTTGGAGGTGGAGAACGCTAATGAATCCAACTTACCCAGCGTCCCTAGCTGCCTAGCGACCTCTCCTCTCAATCACTCTCAATGGGCACCTCGTATTTATAGAGCCATTATTTTTAGCCCTCTATAATTTCAGCCCTCTGCCTCCTTGAAGAATTAACAGAAGGAACATTGGAGGGAAGGATGGAGAATGAAAATTGGAGGGCAAGCGACAGCCTGAAAAGACGAAAAGAGTACAAAAAAATCCATAACACCAAGTTTTATAGAACTTGTAAAAGATTGATTCTACCTTGGGGTTTGGCCTTCGGTTATGAAACATTTTCCTTCTGGGAGAAGAGGCCCGTTAGGTCAGACAGGTAGCACACTCTTTGGTTTTTGGCAAATTCAACCAAAATGTAAAATGAAGATAAAACCACCAAGTCTGCAGTCATAACAGCAGCACTACGACGCCTGCTAGGCACAGCTGAATGCTATTATCAGAATGCTAACAAGCTAACAATGCTTTAAGTCGCTCCCACTCCTGATGCAAAAAAGGACGTAAAAAACAACACAGAAATAATGGACGAAAGAACAGAGTCTGCTATACGACGCTATAATGAGAATATTTGCCTTTATATCAAAGCTTCGTGTAGTTCAACAGCATCACAATATAAAGATGACTTTATTGGAGAGATAGGACAGTGGAGAGATTTGTAAATCAGTGAGAGAGAGAGAGTGGCGTACGACATGCGGGAAACGAGCCACAGGTCAGATTGGAACCTGGGCCGCCCCCTTGGAGGACTAGACCCTCCCCCTTGGTAAGAGGCTGCGGTCTATCAGGACCAAAACCTCACACCACGGGAACAGTTTCTTCCCCTCTGCTGTCAGCCTCATCAATAATGTCCCTGCCCTCCCCCCTCCCCCCACATAACACAGACTCCCATCAGCCCCCCAGTCAGAGAGCATTACAGTAATGTGAAGGCTGAATCTATGAGCTGCATTAACACACACTGGACTTCATATTTTCTGTTTATGCTGCACGCACTCGTGAACATACCTGCACAGTTCCTCCATCGCATACTTATTCTATTGAAGCTGTTAATTTCCTTCTTAATTGTTTTGCACCAAAACACCGAGTCAGATTCCTTGTATGTGTAAATGAACTTGGCAATAAACACAGATTCTGATTCTGATTCTAAAGCCTGCGTACATGGGGTGCGCACACTAACCACTAGGCCACCGGGGCCCCCAGAATCAGAATATGAACAAAAGAGTGAAGAAGAACATTCTGGAGAACAAAAAACAAAATGCAGCAGGATATAATCAGGAGAATTCACCTCGAGCGAGTGGGAGGGGGTGGTGACGTTTATTCCCTGTGATCGCTGCACGACCATAGACTGTCTGCACGCCACCTCTACGATCTCCGTGCTCTAATGAACCTGCTGCATTCTGTTTCCTGTTCTCCAGTATGTTCTTCTCCACTCTTTAGTTCAGATTGAGATTCTGTTCAACTACACGTAGCATTGATAGAAAGACACATATTCTCATTACAGCGTCGTAAAGAGGACTCTGTTGATTCGTCATCACGTTTTTTACGTCACGTCTTGCCTCAGGAGACCCTTGCCCCCCCTCTTAAAAAGAATAGTCTCCCGCTGTGAGGTGCATGTGTGAAAAACTGCTGCACTGACATAGAGCCATGCTGTTAAAGTGTTTGAAGTTTGCTTACAACCTGTTTTATCGTATAATGTATCCTTGTATTCTTTGCCTTGTTTGACCATGCGCTCTAACAATAACAAAGAGGAAAAAAACGTCTTGAGAGGATGCATTCATCTCTTTACACACTGTTCTGTTTTCCATTTAGTTTGTTTGTGCATCACTCATTGAAAAGACAAACTGAGGTATTTGTCCAGGTAACACAGTGTGTGTGTGTCATCCTTTTGATTCCCCACTGCCCTGAATGTTAAGCTCCCCGCAAGGTTGCAACCCGTCCCTTTTTTTATTTTATTTTTATCGTTGCTGTGAAATCCAAGCTCCCTGAGGTGGTTTTTGTTTGGTCCCGACTGCTTGTTCTCGAGGCAGGAAATCATTGGCCAGAAAGAGAACAACAGCGTTGGCCAAACACAGACTCCCAATACACAGATGAGAAAAGAGAGGCTGATTTAATGGTTCAGCAGAGGGGGCACACATAGAGAGAGGAGAGGAGGGGGGCAGATGGGTATGGAGAGAAAAATGGATGTAGACTAAATCACAATGAGACAAGTGAAACGAGAGAGTGCTGGGAGATGGTGTTCAGTTTAAAAAGCCTTGAAGCATTGGCACTGCACAGATCAAGTCCATGAAATCAAGTCTGGATTGGATGAAATTGAGTGAATCTGTTGCATAGTAGTACAGAAATGTAGATTCCTTGATGCTAGCGTTACGTCTGTGCATGTCTCTCTTCTTACCCTTTTGACTCGGACTTGAGACCCCTGCCTGGAGGCAAAACCAGAAGAAGAATAGACTCGGCAGACCTTCGGTTGGCCATCTGCTCCTGTGGATGTGGTCAGTCTGAATTATGCCCTTTTATCCATCTCACTCACACAACACAAACCCATCCTGGCCTTTTCATGTACTGTATTTCATCGAGCCCTTTGCACACACATGCACCGTGCATCTGGCTGTTCAGTCAGCCGTGTCCCGTGGCCATGTGTCTGAACGTCTGTTCAGCGGGTCTGTGGGTTCAGGGAGAGAAAAAAGAGGGAGGCACTCGCTGATGGTGGTTTTAGGGAGGGGTTAGATCGATTCATACCCGCTAGCATCCCGCTAAGAAGCTGCTTTCATAACCCTGCCTCTTTAATTATTTACTGCTTGCACTTAAAATTTCATCAGCACCTACAAATACACAACAATATGCCCCAGCTGAAGGAGCATTGTTGAGAAGGTGGAGCAAAAAGTACGCAAATCTTTACTCGGGCAAAAGAACGGCTTGCAATGCAGATTAAAGAAAAGTACTTCATCTTATTTTTAGATGTATTTTTGGGCCTTCTATTGGAGGTACACTGGATAGAGTTTGAAATTGGGGAGAGAGAGAGTGGGTGGATGAAATGCAGGAAAGGAGCCACAGGTAGGACTCGAACCCAGGCCGCCCACTGTAAGGACACCAGCCTCTGTGCATGGGGTGTGCAAACTAACCATTCAGCCATCGGCACCACAAAAAAGTACTTAATATAAAGGGAAACGTACAGGCTAGAGGTGATTTATACAACTGTTTTTGTGCTCCATTAATCGAGCCTCACATCATATAGGAATATATAGACACACTAACTCACTCAAACACTCACTCACTCTCTCGCTCACTCACAGAGTAAATATTCGTATGCCTTTAAGAATAGATCGGTTTAAAAGTAGAGACGGTTGTGATGGACCTCAGGTCAGCAGATAGTTCCAGAGAGAGGTACCACAGTAACTAACAGCCCTCTCACGGGACTCGATCTTTTCTGGGTACGGCTAAAAGAC
The DNA here is from genome assembly GCA_020745685.1 of Tautogolabrus adspersus. Lineage (NCBI taxonomy): Eukaryota > Metazoa > Chordata > Actinopteri > Labriformes > Labridae > Tautogolabrus > Tautogolabrus adspersus. The sequence continues at coordinate 1,931,020 of CM036551.1, read as the reverse complement.
CTCCACCTGATGACCTGATGGCCCGGGTCAGGTTATAGTCTGTGAGCATGTCAGAGAAGTATTCAGGAGCTGAACCACTGAGAGCTTTATGGACTGATAAAAGGATTTAAAAGTGATTCTGTGTACAGGGAACCAATGGAGTGTTTTAAGGACCGGAGTGATGTGTTCAAATGTTCTTGTACTAGTCAGGACTCTGGCTGCTGAATTTTGAATAGGTTGAAGTCGTCTTACAGATTGTTTGGATAATCCTGCGTACACAGCGTTACAGTTATCTTACCTGACGAATGCTTGGACTCATTTCTCAGCGTCTGTTTCCCCAGACAGGACTCCCATTACAGCAGTCCAGGCGGGAGAGTAGTTTTCATATGCTAGTGAAAAAATGTAGGGGATAAAAGTTTTTAAAAAGTTGTCTGAAATATAATGTAAGGCATGGGAGCTGCTGAGCTGCCCTGGGTGGGAGGGCACAGGTTACCCTGTTTCTGCTGGTGCCGTCATAAAGAAGCATCACTTACTTTTGGGATCATGCTTGGTGGACGCTTGCTGCTGGGCGTTTTGAGGCGACAGTGCACGCCAAATTGAGGCTGAATGAAGACGCTGCTTGAATGAAGTTGGGGGGAAAAGTGTTTCTGTGTTGTGGCTGGTTTGGAGCGATGGACAGAACGGAAGAGTGAAAACGTATGCCACCGTTTTTAGTATTGTGTGTGTGGGTATGAGTGCGTCTGTGAACCGACTGTCCTTTAAAGATGGCATGAATTGATTTGGGTGTTGTGATTACATTTGCTTATTGACAAATGTATCTTGGGCATGTGCCGATGTGTTTGTTACATGGGGACAAAATGCCGAACCCAAAGACAGATCTGTAAACACGACAATAAACCAGCTCAGAGCCTAACAGATGTGAGTCATACAGTTTGTCAGGCACAACGGCTGATTTGGCAGCAAACACAAAAAAACACACTTCACCATCGCTGCACTATCTTGTTGGTTTGAGATAGTCCAGAAATACAAAAGCAGGCCAGTGTCTCCCAATATCCGCTTAAAAAAAGAGAAGAAAGACCCTCCCAGTGAGCTTAGCTGCAGGAAGCAATAAGCCATTAGCCCAGTGACACATATGACACATAAAAACGGCTTTTTCTGACATTCCCTGGCTATATTTAGCTGGTGGAAGAACACTACGCCCTTGATCTCGATTCTCTTCAAATAAAGACACGGCACTGTCCAAATGTGACACCCAAACACTGCAGCTCGAGACGCCCCGCTAAGCCGGCCGTGACCACGTTTCTCCAGCATTATCAAAATAAGACATTTGATCTCACATCCTTGAGGCAAGAATGAGAGGAAGGAAGAAGGAAGGAGAGGGGAAATAAAACTGAAATAAGGGGATTTCTTCTACGCCGCAGTTATGAGTCTGGCAGCTAGAGTAGAGCCTCAGGCAATTGTCCTTAAATTAGTCCAGTCTTTCAAAGCTTCATCTGCAACCATGTTTGAAATTGGGCTGTTTGTTATTGATCACAAGGCTTTTTTTAATTTCATTTGCCTCATACAACCAGCAGCCATCAGTAAGCAACATGCTTTAATGGGGTTTCCTTTAAATGATTTGCTAGTCGTTGAGTAGCTTAACGTTTGAGCTACTCAGCGAGGTTTTAAATCTGCCACTGAGAGACTTTGGCATATAACGTCCATATTTGTGCATAGCTCATACTATTGCACAATCACTTTTACTGATGTTGTCAAAACATCTCAGGAGGTAAATACAACAAGAAGTTTGCCTCTCCTGCTTCGTCTTTCCACCGTGGTCAGAGTGCACAGGGTAGACGTATTGGTCTGCCCCAAGCGGTAACCTCTGGTGTTGATAAATGAAGCCGATGCTGAAGTGTAAAATCCTGCAGTTTGTCGATGGTCTGCCTGAGGATGGCTGCAGAAGCACAGGACAGTCACATACACACCCATTCAAAAGAGCCTGTTTTTACAGCAGAAAAAAAGAGTTTACAGTCTGGTTCAAAACACGGTGTGAGTCTGGCACGGACACTTCGCTTTTACAGCTACTGCTAACTTGTTTCTCTGCTCCGGGATCTGGCATCTACAGCCTTCCTCACACTGCATCAAGGCATAATTACACTTTATTTGATTCTACCATCTATCTTCCTACTTAGAATCAATCATTTATAAAATAATAAAGAAAGTGTTTGATCCCAGTGGGCAGGGACTGTCAGCCTGACATTTTCATGACACGCTAGGCTAAATTTAGGCCACTTCCCGCTTTCACGCTGGGATATCCAAGTGAACGCTGTGAGAAGGGGAATAAATTCTCTGGGATAATAATATCTTTTTACTCCCATCTGTCCTTGGTTGTCCACAGGGATCCAGCTTGCTGAAATGATAACAAAACATCCCCTCCGGACGGTGTGAGAAAATACAGAAGAGAGACAAACATTAGTCAGAGGAAGAGTGAAGACGTTAGATCAGAGAACCCGGGATGGCAACAATGAAGGAATTGTTGATCTTTGTAGGCAGTATGTCTGTTTGCACTTTTGCTTACCCGCAAATTCCACATAGTCCGTGTGCGCCGCGGTCCGTCAGCACTGCGCACTACTGCCAGTCTAGTCAATGCTTTTGTTTCCACATCACATGCAGCGTTCCATATCCAGAAGTGCCAGCAGCATCACTCCGCTCTGCTACATTTCAAATATGCACCAGTTTATTCATGACGGAGTACGCTGCAAGCATGCATCAAGCTGAACAGAAAAGATCCGGACAGGAAGTCAGAGAGGGAAAAGGACAGATCCTCCGGTCACTTTCAAAATATGAACACAATTTTCAGACTCTCGATCATATTTTCCATCACTTCATCAACGTCAAAACAGGCACCAAATGAACAACAAATCATCCTCAGAAAGTTGTTGTTTACATGCTTTTCTCTTTATTCCCACATTATCTTGTAGTTCTCTTGTGATCTTGTAGTTCTCCTGTGATCTTGTAGTTTTCCTGTGATCTTGTAGTTTTCCTGTGATCTTGTAGTTTTCCTGTGATCTTGTAGTTCTCTTTTGATCTTGTAGTTTTCCTGTGCTCTTGTAGTTTTCCTGTGATCTTGTAGTTTTCCTGTGATCTTGTAGTTCTCCTGTGATCTTTAAGTTCTCCTGTGATCTTATAGTTCTCCTGTGATCTTATAGTTCTCCTGTGATCTTGTAGTTCTCCTGTGATCTTGTAGTTTTCCTGTGATCTTATAGTTCTCCTGTGATCTTATAGTTCTCCTGTGATCTTTAAGTTCTCCTGTGATCTTTAAGTTCTCCTGTGATCTTGTAGTTCTCCTGTGATCTTGTAGTTCTCCTGTGATCTTGTAGTTTTCCTGTGATCTTTTAGTTCTCCTGTGATCTTGTAGTTCTCCTGTGATCTTGTAGTTCTCCTGTGATCTTGTAGTTTTCCTGTGATCTTGTAGTTCTCCTGTGATCTTTTAGTTCTCCTGTGATCTTGTAGTTTTCCTGTGATCTTGTAGTTCTCCTGTGATCTTGTAGTTCTCCTGTGATCTTGTAGTTTTCCTGTGATCTTGTAGTTCTCCTGTGATCTTGTAGTTCTCCTGTGATCTTGTAGTTCTCCTGTGATCTTGTAGTTCTCCTCTGATCTTTTAGTTCTCCTGTGATCTTGTAGTTTTCCATGTCATCTTGTAGTTCTCCAGTGATCTTGTAGTTCTTAGAGTCACTCTTGCAGACACCCCGAGCACCTTCGACCTTTAGTAACAACATTAAGGTCACAATTTCACCGCAACGCACTGAAAAGAACGTTTGTCCAACCGGAGGAAGCGCACTAATGGTTGCTATGACAGGGAGCTCTCTGATTGGTGGTCAAAGGGTCAATTGTTCATCTAAAGTTGTCTCTTCAAGCAGCCAGGCCCCCGTCTTTATTTGAATGCAGATTTCAAACTGTTATAACCGTCTTCCACATTTTCCGTTTCTTATCATTGCAATCCTTCAGTCAAAACACTGAGATCTCACAGTCAGTGGTTGAGTCACTGCAGACATTGATTTCTGCATTATGTGTTATTGTGTTAAGCTACTTGTGCTAGAGCTCATTCTCACACATAGAGACATGTTTTCTTTTTGAGCTGATAAAAGATGCAGCTGCCATGGCTACTCATAGCTGCAACGATGTACAAACAAAGCAACCAAAGAAGAACATTATACATCATCCTTTATGATTTGTTTCCCTGTCCTGATTACTGTTGCTTCCTAGTTAAATGCAAATTCATGATTCATTGTTCAATAGTCAAATTCACATCACAGCACCTGTCTGGTCTGCACCAGTCATACCTGTTAAATCACTAACCCCCTGTGCGTGCAAGTCCAAAAGTATTAGTGAAAGCATGTGCAAGAGGTCAAAGTTGTTAATCTGCAAACTGCCCATTCCATGTCATCGTTTTTAAGCTGCAGCCAGTAAAGGTAGACTCACTACCAAATATATGTGAACCCGGGTATGAAAAAGCCATTTTTTTACAAAGTAAGTACGAACTTAAATGTCTGATCATATAGTAAGGTCACTTTATCATTTCACTCACTACACATCTTACTGATTTGACCTTTAAATTATCAAAAAGTGTATCGAAAAAGACAAAAAATCTCTTCTGATGTTGAATATTTCCCATCTCTGCTTCTCAATACTAATATAAATGTACCTTCAAATTGTACTGATGTAGATGTTCTTTCCTTTTCTCTGTATACATCCTGTCGAATCTGTTGTCTTTATCCATGCTGGCTCCAAATGAAGATCTCTTTTTGGAGAAGTGCATGCTGTCGAGTATGGAATCTGTGCAAATCCCTGGTGAGAGACCAAGTGGGATTTGCAGACAGGAAACTGGAAAAATTGCTTAGATGTTTGGTCTTGTCCAAACTCACAGTATGGAGCAAACACAGTCCCTGTGAGAATCCCTGTTTCTCTCACATCCTCTCTGCCAGAGAAGTGACTATAGGGGGAATAGCAGCAGTGAGCTCACCAGAGGGGAGGGGTTGGGGGGGGCGGGGGGTGATTTGCTCCTCTTGAGGAATGGATTAGGAGGAAAACGTTTGGCCTGCATGTTAAGCGCTACCTGTAGTGTAGGCTGCCTCCAAGGTGAGATGTTTAATAAAATGAGCAATATGTGCAATGGAGGTGATGTTTCTGTGATGTTGCGCATTCTTCTCTGGAGGCTTCGTGTTCAGTGAGCCTGCAGCACAGCAAGCGCAGCGTTATCATCCCACTCCTGTCAGCTGGTCTGATATCAACACCACAGGAAGCTTACATGTATGTATGTGCACACACACACATACTGCAACACTGCTCCAGGCCGAGTTATTTTCCTCTCTGAGAGGCATGGTGGAGATACTGGCTTCTACGGAGGTGTTTACTGGCATGTGTGGGAGCTTTCTGGAGCCATCTTTGTGTGTAATTTCTTTTAAATGTGTTGGATAAGGTATAGTGAAAAAACACTCTCTTGAAGCCGAAGCATAAGCATTAAAACGTGTTCATATTAATAGCAACATTCCCCAAAAGCCCGGATGAGTCGTCTGTGAAGGCCCTGTGCATGATGCAATGTCATCCTGGAATGTGTCCAGGGATATTTTAGTCACAGTGGAGCTCAACAGAAGATAGTTTGAGATGGTATCAGCACACAAAGAGCCCACTAACACAGAACGAAGCATCGACTTTGCTCCGTGGATGACTGGCAGTAACCTAGTGGTTGGTGCAGGCGCACTATGTACGGAGGCCATGGTCATCCAAGCTGGAGGCCTGGGTTAAATCCGACCTGTGACTCCTTTCCCGCATATTGTTCCTCTCTCTCTCTCCCAGATTTCTGACTCTATCAACTGTCCTGTCTGTCACTAAGTAAAGGCATAAAAACTATAACTCCTTTGGGTCATGTCGCCTGCCCCACAGTGGTTGTACTTCTCATTGCAGCGACCGTGGGTTCAAATCCGACCTCAGCCCTTTGCTGCATGTCGTCCCCCGCTCTCTCCTCAAAACAAAAAGGCCCAAAAAAATAACTAAACAGAAAATACAATATTTTCTAACTTGCAACCGTCTATGAGAGTTATTCTGTCACAAAGTCAATAACATTGTTTGAAAACTTTACAGACTGTCTTGTTTCCTTCAGTCCATGCCTGTAGCCCATTTATGGATTTATTTCTCGGAGCTCACGGAGTCGTAAGATTAGTTTGGACTGGAGTTGTCTTCATCGAATATCATTGTGTTGAAGAAAAGGGCACAGGGGTCACATCAATTCAAAAACACGACACTGTGAGAGCGGGCCGGCTGACAGCTGAGTGTTTTCCCTGAGACACAAAGCAGACGTCAACTTGCTCACAAACAACCCCTGCCCTGTTATCTCTCCCGCCCCCCGTCTCTCTCTCTCTCTGGCTGTCACTGTCATGTCCTGTCCCAGAGTCAATCTTTTACTCACCATCTCTCCCTCTCACATGCAGTCACCAGCAGCACCAACTTATTCTGTCACTCTCATGTCACAGCCAACTATCTCACTCTCCATCACACCGAGGGACAGTAGAACAAACTCTCTAATGTTCCTTCTCCTCTTTCTATTCTTCCTTTTTGCTTTTCCATCAATGCATGTTCCATGTCTTGCTCTTTCTGTCGCATCCTTATCTGCCCCTTTCCACTTTTTCTATCGGCTTAGCTCACTGACGGAGCCCGTTGCGTTGGAACGCATCCCGCTAGCTGAGGGGGATGCGTCATGTGTCACAGACACCAATCCAAAACAACTTCAGAGGAAAACCTTACATAATTAAAAATATGAAAGATATAAAGCACACTTTTTAAAACCCCTTTCTGCTGTTCTTTCAAAGAGAATGAATCCATGTGGTGGGCAGGAAATAAAGACAGAAGCAGGGAGATGGTGGGAGGAGGAGACAAAGAAACGAGATTTAGAGGATGTAGGAGGTGATAAAGACAGGAAGAGTTATCTGGGGGACTGAAATGGATTGTGAGATGATAAAAAAAAAGGTGAGAAATAAAGGCAGAGAGTTAGAGGAAAGTGGAAGACATTTATAAGAAGAGGGAGGAAAGAAAAGGCTTGAAGAAAAGAGTATGTGATAAAAAGAGAGAGACAAAGATTAATGGGGTGAAAGTAGAGATGGAGTTAAATTAAATTGAAGCTCCTGTAAGGGAGTATTTGGTTTGTGTTGATTTTGGCGCCCCTGGGCACAAAGCTGTACCTCTTTTGCTTTGCTGATTTTGATCTCAGCAGCATTCAAAGCAAGCGGCAACCTCCGGTGTTTAAAAAATGAAGCTGATGCTGAAGTGTAAAATCCTGCAGTTCCTCGAGTGTCCACTAGAGGCTGGCTGCAGAAGCACAGGAAGTCACATACACACCCATTCTAAAAAGCCTGTTTTTACAGCAGACATTAACATGTTTACAGCCTGGTTCAAAAAACCAAATAAGTCTGATTAGCTCATGTCTCGATCAGCACACACTGTACGGGGGGTGAATGTTTTGATGACTCATCAGTTTTGATTTGATGAAGGATAAGAGTTATTCACAATAAGGCGTGTAGCTGACCTGATTGACAGGTGGGCGCGGTGTAACGGTTTGTCAGGAGGCTTAAAACCCGCCTCAGCTCCAGCTCTCAGCCTGTCGTTAGGTTGACTGAAAGTTAGGCTGAGGCAGCATTTCCAGCATGGAGGCCGCCATCGATGGGACTCAAGCGCCCCCTGCAGGGACAGATGGATGACGTCCCTTAGGCTTGTCCATTAATATTTACAGTCTTCGGTTCAAAGACATAAAAATAAAATAGTCTTTTTTGCTTTTGTCGATCATATAGAGGCATCAGTATTAATGTCAGTCTGGTAATCCACACGAGGATCTCACAGCACAGCACCTGTCATGTGCTGCACAAACAAGAACTGCAAACCAAAGACAAAAAAAAGCAATGATTAGAGCGAGAGAAACTAAAACACCCGAGAAGGGAGATGGATTGTGGATGGAAGGCAGCCAAGACAAAAATCTGCCAAACCTTAAGTAGTCGCAGCGTTCTAATGCTCTGATGATAATCTCCACTCTGTTGTGTTATTTCAAAACTCTCTTAGCGAAAGGCTTCGACGTCAGCACATTCAAAATCACTCACACACACTCAGTGCACAGTGATACTGGAGGGCTTTCTGAAAATGTCTTGAGCCCTGCTGCACTAAAGCTAGGCTATTACGGCTAACTGCTGACCTGTAGGAACTAGCATCGACAGCCAGCAGCCCTCCAAGCTCAGTGATCACTTTTACACCCACAGTGCTCAGAATGAAGGTTTTTTGGCTCCTGTAAAAGTGATTTTGGGTGGCATGCAGAGGAAAATACACAAGAAATTATGATCATGTGCAATTCTAAACTCATTTCACATTGGTTTTAAATACGAGGTTAAAGATGGCGTAAAGGTGCTGCAGTGTGGGGGGGTTCAGTACATGTGCAAAAGCAGGGAATGTGTGTCTGAAATAATGTGGATCACTAGGCTGCCACATGCCGCTGTCGAGTTTATTTCAATTCAGAGGGAGCGAGCAAGCAGAGTGTAGCTCTGTCGCTCGGGCACGACAGCAGCAAAGCGAGGTCATCACCCCCGCCAGGGTAACAATCACAGCCGTGAGAATATCAAGCATAATTGCGACGCTGTTTGTCAAATTGATCAGAAGGTTAGCCGTTTGACATTTTCCTGGTTTGATGCGGAAGACAAGGCTGTTTTTTTTTATTCTGTTTTTAGGTTAAAGGCCATGTTTAAAATCGAGCCGAGCTCCACAATAATTTTCCCTCTCGTAGTGAAGTCACACACGGCAACAGACTGACGGGTGGAGCAGGTATGGCCTCACATGTAGTGGAGAGTCAGACCGTCGGGATTTGACTCTTTCTCGTCCTGTCTCTCATTTGATTGAATCCAGTCAGACTTTGACTGTACACTTTGATTCTTTACAGAGCGAGGGAGGATGAGGAGGGCAATCCAGAGGACCTTTCTTTTGAGGTAAAAACACCCTTTTCAAACTATTCATTGATCTATAATTTAACCACTGTTTATTTCCACAGTCTTTGTCCTCTCTTTGAAATTAAGTGGGTTTTTTTACCTTCCATCCCGAAGAAAGCTTATAAAATATGATCAATCCATCCATTCATTTTCTTCCGCTTATCGAAGGTCGGGTTGCGGTGGCAGCTAGTGACCCAAATCAACCCATCCTCCTGGAGGATTCCAAGGCGTTCCCATGCCAGACGGGATATATAATCTTTCCAGTGAATTCTGGGTCTACCCCGAGGTCTCCTCCCAGTTGAGCGTGCCCAGAAAACCTCCAAAGGGAGGCGTCCAGGAAGCATCCTAATCAGATGGCTCCTTTCGCTGCGAAGGAGTAGCGGCTCTACTCCGAGCTCCTCACCCTATCTTTAAAGCTGAGCCCAGCCACCCTCCGGTGGAAACTCATTTTGGCCACTTGTATCTGCGATCTAATTCTTTCGGTAACTACACAAAGCTCATGACCACAGGTGAGAGTTGAGCGAAGAACAACTGGTAAATCGAGAATAACAAAATATGATGTCTCGGAAATCCTGTTCAAGAAGAAGAAGACATAATTGAACAATCAACAATGTAAAAATCCCGTCCAGCTAATTTCTGTACCTAATACTTAAGTTATTTAATTAAAATAAAGTAATGTGTCACATTAAAACATTTATTTTTAAGGGAGGAGATATAACTTTGGTGTACCAGACAGTAGAGCATCGATCCATCTACGTTTCCTCTGATTCCAGTCTTAAAGCCATCACAGCCAATGGGCCGTGTTTTGAATGTGCATTGCTGCATTTAGCTGCTCTTCAGAGCTGTCATACAGGTACTGCTCATCTACCCCATTAACCATTTTTTGCGTGTGACCCCCTGTTGATATATTACCGACAGCAGCAGTTGAACTATTAGCGTCATTGCAAACAGTATTCCTAATGACTCTTTTTTATAGTTTTATTGATCCAGTTTGGCTTTTTCAGTCGATAAATATTTTTTGAAAGATCGCTTCAAGCAAACATTAAACTTTAAAATGAAGGGCTGATGTACAAAACATGGAGAGAAAAATGACAGATGCAGGGATGAAGCAGCTAACAGAGCCTTAATACCAGTGAAATGATCTTTGAAAAGAGAAGAACTGTGCAGCTTTATTTGCTCTCCAGATTGCTTTAGCAGCCTCACAGCCTCCATATTAACAATGTGAGGGGGGGAGAGAGTTCTTTTCCTCTGTGCAGTTCCGGTCAGCACCTGTGTGTCCGATCAGACTGAAGAATGTGCGTCTTTTTGATCCACTAGATGTCGCCCTTGAGCACCAGCATGAAACCAAAACAATCAACAAACTGCGGTTTGGCGACACCTCCGCTATTCTGAAGCCTCCGCTCTCCTCCAGAGACACACCTCCAACCCCTCTCCACTCGCGTTCACACGAAGGAGTTATCATTTAGAACGCCACTTGCCCTTTGTGATGCTTAATTATGGTGCGGACAAAATCGTCCTTTACTCGAGCTGCAATTTCCTGTGACCTGCATTGTTGTGTAAGCATGCTAATGTTAGCGCTCTCTAGTTAGCTCGTAGCTTCACATTACACGTAAGATGACATGGAATGAGCGTGATCTAAAAACTCTTACGTGACATCCAAATAATCAGTGAGTATGTTCTTCTTCTTCTCTCTAGTTCTTGACTAAAACAGCTTTTATACACAAGGGGAGGAGCCGGCCGTCCCGTCCATGTAAACACGGCTCTGACAACAACACAGCCAGCGGGACTCGAACTTCTCACTCATTGTAGACAGTCAGGACATTTACACAGGAGAGACTTGATTTCTTGCTGTATTCATGTGTAACATGTTGCACATTATTCCGTTATAGCTGTTCGTTTACACTTTCTGAACTTGTTTCCTCCTCTTTAGATCCTTGCTTGTGTTGTACTTACTCTCTGAGGTTCGTCACTTTGGATAAAAGCATCTCCTAAACGAATTGTAGAACTGTAGGTACCGTGCTCTAAGCTGTGTTTTCATTTCGTCTCCCCACTGGAGGGAAATGCAGAGAGCAGCAATCACATTCAAAAACAATGAAACTTCATTTGCTTAAGAGCTATTTTTAATCACCACCAAAGTGCTGCAGGGCAGAACTGCGTGACAATCTAAGGTTGTCTGTGCTTCACTACTACTGTAACTCTGTAAGGTATTGGTAGACTTAATGCACACGCTTTACATCACAGGGATTTGAGGTATATCCTGCGGTCCTCTCCCAGGCACACAGAATACGCTTCCACCCTTTAATCTAGGTTGTTTATTCTAACGCTGCATGACATCAAAGAGCTGGAGAGGTTCACAAAGAGGGAAATGCACTTTTGCTTGCCTGCTAAATGACACATCTGTAGCACATCCTCGCAAGCACACAGGTTCCTCTTGAGTGTGGCATTTTGTTGTGCAGGCAGGTCCAAACACCCACACACACACACTATCCTCCTAGCTAGCCATCACTGCTTCCTCCCAGCAGCTCTCCATCCCCTCTCTTTCATCTTCTTATTTGACCAGAATCTTATCTGCACACTGTAAATGGGACATGGTCTGGGTCAGCTCCCCTACATGATTATGTGGCCAGAGGGGCTGAAAGGATGTAGAGCTGGGAGGACGGTAAGGCTAGGAGGAGGATCCAAATGGAGAACTGAGGCTGAGCTGCAGGCCTCTTTCTTATGGAAATGGATAAATGTTAATTTGTCCAGAACTAGAGCTGCACTCGTCTGCTCTGGGCATCCTTTTGATGTTTTGAGGGGGGCGTGAGGTCATTCGATATGGCCCCGCTGACCATCCAGGGGTGCAGGTTTCCAGCATTTCCATCAGAGAGAACATGCATGCGCCCCAGAGGGTCTTTGTGTGTTTATGTGTAACAGTGGTTCTCTCATGGTTCTCCCGCAGGTTGCAGCAGGGAGGCCAGACACAACACGGGGCCTGTGGCACCACCTGGACTACAAGTATCCTTTCACCGCTTTCTTCTCCAAAGCACTCCCACATCTGCTCGCACTCACAATGGTTAATGCACCGGTCTGTTGAGCTGAGTGGTATTATAGGGGGAGTAGAAAGAAAATAACTGAGTGCCGCATTTCAGGGGATGTGAAGAAAGACCCTTATGTACTGTGATAAGCTCTTAAGGTGTGTGGCCTTCAAGTTCCTATATGTATAAATAGCCTACTACTAGTAACATACATATATGTACTCATTACATGGATATTTTGACATTTTGAAGAATCGTTTACAAAGCGATAAAAAAACGTTTTATATTTGAAGCAAAAGAACGACTCCAGAGTGGATGTTTCCCTTATGACCACTCTTTATGCTCACTTTTTTTACATTTTGGAAAAGTGTTGACAAGTGTTTTGTTGAAGCAAAAACAACATCTCAGTTTGTTAGGATAAGATAGAACCAGAGTGGCTGTTTCCCTCAAAGGTCACATATTCTCCTCCTCTTCAGTGTAAATAAGTCTCAGAGCTCCTCAAAACATGTGTGTGAAGTGTCTTGTTCTAAATCCACTCTGATCCTGTATTTGATCATGCCTATAAACCCCTCTATTTCAGCCCTGCTCAGAACAGGCTGTTTCTGTGTCTGTAGCTTTAAATGTAAATGAGCTGTGTCTGACCACGCCCCTCTCTGGAAGGGCTTGGGTGGCTCGGGCTTTCTCGCTCCATGTCCTATTGTTTACAGTGAGAAGGCAGACTCAGAGGGCAGAACAAACACCTAGCTGTGGGAGTGTCACCCACCTGGGGGAGGGGTTACTGCCCTTTGTGATGTCATGAAGGGAAAATCTCCAAACGGCCTGTTTGAGCACACATTTTCTGAAAAGTGGAGCAGGCAAAAGACGGAGAGGATGGACTTTTCTCATTATTGGGGGGTTTGTAGACAGACTAGAGACACATATTAGTGTTAGAGAAACATGGTGAAGTGTGTTTTACATAATATGTGTGACCTTTTACACCAGTCTTGCTAAGCCAAGCTAAGCTAACAAATAGCCTTTATTTAAAAGGTCATTCCAACATTTTAAATAACAGTATCAGGGGCTTTTTTGTTGCTGAAGTAAATCCACTAATTGACTTTGTTAGCATTTGACAGAACCAGAAAGTCTGGTCCCTTAGTTTATGCTCAGCCCTCAAGGACCTTTCTTCATCCTTGCATTCACTGCAGTCATAAAAGTGTTCACAATATTTAAATGTAAATCTCTGAAATCGGAGTGGAAAAGTGTCGTTCTCAAATGAAAACTATTTCTTGAATGTATTTGCTGTTGACTGCAGGGCAAACTGGATTCCTGTAATTTATAGAGCGGGGTTAAATCATTCAGCAGTTAAAAAACGGTCCAGTCGTGTGCAGCAGAATTTCATGAGGACTGCATTAAGCTCCCGCTAATCGAATTTTACCACTTAATGGCCTCGTGACCTGGCCCGGCTGCTGCTTGACAGGGAGCACATCATTTTACTTTATGGACTCTGTCGCTGCCGCAAAACAATGAGATGCTGTTCTGCCAGTGCATTCATTTAGTGTTTTCATTTAATGCACGAGTTAATATTAATATAAGATATTCTTTACGCTTTTATAGAGAAGAGAATTTAAAGGGAAAAAGAACATCATTGAAAATATATGACTCCAGTCATACTGTATGTTGGTAATGTTAAATGGTAAACCATTCACTCCTTCACAGTGGATGGGAAAAGGACTAAAGGTTGATCTGGCAAAGTGAAAAAATCTGCATCTTTAGCTGATCTTTGCAGTGAGTCGTGTCCAATTCTGAGAAATAAGCATCATTCTTGGCCTGATGAATCATGTTAAGGCTGTCAGACTCTCTTACATAACACTATTATGACAGTCTAATTCAGTAGAGCACAGATTCAGGTTAAAGCATCTGTGCAGTGTCCTTCAGAATATTTCTCTCCCTCGATGTCTCGGCATGTTTTTGGAGTTGTACGACAAATACAATTCCTTAAAATGACTGTTAATGAATGTAATAAGAATGGAAATAATTGATCTGAATTACTGTATGTAATTTCTGGAGAAAACATTTGCAGTGACTTATATGGCCTCAGGTTAATGTTGTGGACAGGCCCATTCAACTTAACTGCATAGAAACAATGCAACCACAAGCCCTGTGATTGGCCGGCTGGAAGCGGGGTTAAATCATTGTATTTCCTGCATGTAAAACATTTCAACTAGCGCTGCCGTTTTCTAGATTCTGCTGAAGGGAGGGGAGAACACTAAGGTCCGGTATATTCCACTGCTGCTCGATATTTATCAGCTCCATCTCCAATGTAATACGCTCTGTTTCAGTCGCCATGGTTACCTGTACAAAAACAGGCAGAGAAGGTAATGGAACCAAAAACTGGCGATATAGCTATAGCATAGAAATCGGACCTGCCAACCAACGTTTGTAGGCAGGGAGAATTGCAGAACTAACCAGACACACCAATGCACGAGTATGTAGTGCTCACAATGGCGTTGGCCACTACAGCTTAGCTACGGCTTTGATTTGGCGCATAGTAGAAACTTTAGGTCAGTAATGTCCGACTGATATAGCCACACCAGAACCAGCTGGCCTGATTGGAGCCAGGAAGAGGAGGGCAGAGTTAGCCCGGAGGCTAGCGTTAACCTGCATGCATTGGTAAACCAAATCAGATCTGAAAGGGCCCTTTCACTGGGAGCATCTGTGAACAATCAACCTTTATTTATACAGCGCCAATTCATAGCAAATGTTATCTTCAGAAACTTAAGACCTTACTCTGTTATTTTATATAAACAAAACTAAAAGAGGTTCTTGGACACTCCAAAGGATCGTTTCTTCAGGATCTGCTCCTTTGCTCAAAAGTCTAACGTTTTTAAATATTTCTCAGGAAGTTATTCTGCGTTGTTCCTTTGTGTTCTCACACGTCTCCATGTCTCTGCTGCTGAAAAGCCTCCTCACAACTTGATACTCTTGACACCTCCATTTTCACAGCCTGGTGTTAGATGAGTGATCAAATCTGGCAAGTTTCTAAGAAAGATTGTGCCTCACTTTAAAACGGAAGACATTTAAGCTTATCTTTGAAAATCATTACAGTGTGTGCTTGTCCTTTTATCTGTTTCTTGATCAAACATGTGGATCGTTGGTGACCAAGGTTTTGATCTAACCCATTTAAGTTTAGGATGTTAAACCTCATAGTGAAGGAAATGTGAATGAGGTCATGGCTGTGTTGAATCACTGTAAACCACAGACCTGGATATGAGATTATATCCTTCCTGATACCTCAAATTATTCATTCCATGGTTGGCCTTGTCCTTACAGCTTTTGAGAACATGTCATAGAACAGTTGTGTTCAAGGAACTGACTGATTGTTAACACAAGAACAATTATGATAAAGAAACTCTTAAGGCCTTTGCACACTGAGTCCGTTTTTTTCAGACGTGTTTTTCAGAGCCGATGTGTTTATTTTTCTATTAATTGAGAAAAATTTGGAGAATAAGACAAAATGTCTCGTACTCATCACGCAGAGTGATAAAGCAGTGAAGATGATTTTGTTTTGGTTCTTTTACCTTGAAAATAGAAAACACGGGGTCCATCACTGGGTCTCAAAACAAGACGAGAGCGAGGAGAGTATCAAATGTTGTTAGAGGAGAGTTTTACCTGTGAATAAACGAGAGTTTCACCTGTTGATGAAGAAGAGTTTCACCTTTCGATAGAGACGAGTTTCACCTGTTGATAGTGGAGAGTTTCACCTTTCAATAAAGGAGAGTTTCACCTGTGAATAAAGGAGTTTCACCTGTCGATAAAGGAGAGTTTCACCTGTCGATAAAGGAGAGTTTCACCTGTTGATAAAGGAAAGTTTCACCTGTCCCTAAAGGAGTTTTACCTGTTGATAGAGAGTTTTACCTGTTGAAAAAGGAGAGTTTCACCAGTAAATAAAGGAGAGTGTCACCTGTTGATAAAGGAGAGTTTCACCTGTTGATAAAGGAGAGTTTCACCTGTTGATAAAGGAGAGTTTCACCTGTCGATAAAGGAGAGTTTCACCTGTCGATAAAGGAGAGTTTCACCTGTGAATAAAGGAGAGTTTCACCTGTGAATAAAGGAGAGTTTCACCTGTCCCTAAAGGAGTTTTACATGTTGATAGAGGAGAGTTTCACCTGTCGATAAAGGAGAGTTTCACCTGTCGATAAAGGAGAGTTTCACCTGTGAATAAAGGAGAGTTTCACCTGTGAATAAAGGAGAGTTTCACCTGTCCCTAAAGGAGTTTTACATGTTGATAGAGGAGAGTTTCACCTGTCGATAAAGGAGAGTTTCACCTGTCAATAAAGGAGAGTTTCACCTGTTGATAAAGGAGAGTTTCACCTGTTGATAGAGGAACCATGGAATTATCCCGATCATTTCCAGGTGTGTTTCAGGATTTCAGTGTTCCAATTTGATTCACTGTAAGCGATACTGAAACCACACATTAAAAAGAAGCCCACTAATTTACTCACAACTGATCCTGAACAGCAGAAAAAAGATCCTAATCAGTTTATTCACACTGATTAAGACGGGAGTTAAGAGTTGTGTAAACTTCAGCATAAGAAGGCAGACTCATGTGCGAAGGAGACTCTCTGACCTTTAGGAAATAGGCTAATTAGCTTTGCTGAGAGCAAGATGAGAAGATTGACACCACTTTCAGAGCCGTTTAATAAGTAGTGCCTGAGGCTACAGCTGTCAGCTAGTTATCTTAGCAGAGCATTAAGCCTGTGAACTGGGAACAGCTAACAACATATTATCAACATATTATATAATGTTGGTGAATTTGTGAGTCTAAATTGCCCATAGGTGTGAATTTGAGTGTGGCTGGTTGTCTGCCAGCCCTGGCGAACAGTCCAGGGTGTAACTCCGCCTCTCACCCGATGACAGACAGGATTAGCTCCAGCCCGAGACCCCTAACGGGAAAAGCTGTATTGCTAATGGATGGCTGTATGGATGGTTAAAACCTTAAAATATAGTTGTGTTATTTTACCTTTGGACAGTCAGGCTAACTCTGTGAGTCTACCAAGACATTGTAGAGTTGATATTGGCTTGCACACCCACGCACAGACACACACAACATGACACATTGCAAACATTTGATGTATGGTACTTCCTTTCATTGCTTGCAAAACAACTTGGCAATTTTTGTAACCACAGTAACGACATAGATTATCAGCACTCTTTTTGACTGTCGTTAAGGTCTATATATTGGGTTGAGATTCTGAGTGTTTCTGCAAGGAAATGTGGGAGGTAGAGAGAGAGAGAGAGGGGGGATGAGAGAGGCCATGAACAAGATGAAAGGCCAAGCCAATGTTTCCCACTGATGGGAGGGGGGGGGAAAACCTATTATGGAGAGGCTTTGATGTGGACCAGGTGAGAGGAGCCTCATCCTGGATCCTGCCGCCAGGTAATTGAGCTTCATGTTGGTCGCTGGTGTCTCATCCTGCTTTCTTAACGGTTTCCCTGTTGGCCTGGTTTTAAGGCTCATTAGGACAAACGCTCCTAAGCAGTGATTTGAGGAACATCAAAGCCTTTTCTGTTCTAGTGGTTTGCACACTGCGGTCTCAGGGTTAGCGACCCATGTTTTTGTTTTGACTCTCGGATCTCAGACGCCACCCATGTTGTGTGGCTGTATCATACTTTTTGCTTGGTCTCTGGAGGAGCCTGTGGTGTCACTTGGGAGGTAAATCTCTCAGTGTTATCTATACTTAAAGATTTGTATACAGCAATTCATAAAAACTGGTATGCAAAAATAACAGAGGGAGGTGGCACCAGCTTTATTTAGATGTCCTGTTGACAATGTCTTGTTGTGTACTGTGTGTGACAGACATGTAGAAGTAATAATTATGCAGCGTGGCCTCTTCCAGGGTGTCGTCTCTGAACCTCTGAACCCAATGACTATCCTCGTCTATCGTCAGCACTTTTCAGACTGCTTTTTTTTGCAAAAGTTCAATAACTAAGATCAGCCGTCATCACGTCTTTGTATATTCATATTGTTTCCATGATGGCCTAATGTTGGTGTCCCAGTCTGTGCATTGATATTGTGTTAAGGTGTTTCTTAATTACGGCACATAGGGAGCTCCACATACACACACTCACACATGCGCACACACACACACAGAGCACTGAGCTCCTCCATTGGCTCAGCTGAAACTGTTTTGCCTCTGTAATGCCTGTAATTACTTTCGAAAATGGCACAGAGGGGGATCACTTCGTCCCCCCATTACACCTCCACGGCATTCAGATTGAAGGTGAAACGTCACAGGGGCGTAAATATTGCAGCTTGAACAGGCGGTCTGAGTAGGGCTATCATCTAATCAATGATATGTTCCTCTAAGAACGGAAGCCATTTTTCTTGGTAATTCCAGGGAAGCCACTTGTTAGCTGGTTAGGTTTTTCGTCTGCACATTATTGTTGGGAGCTGGTATATCATTACTGCGGAGGATGTTTCTATATAAGGTGTTGAGAATAAAAGCAGGGAAAACGCAAACATGTTTCTGTCCAAATGTGACAACAAGCTGCCTTCAGCTTCAAATCTTCTAACATGTGTCATCAATACAGAAAGCTAAGTCATGCAGTAAACACAACACACTCTCACATGGACTCAAAAAATGAGAAAACCTCATTTGAACAAAGCTGTGCTCTTTATTTCCTTTGCTAATGTAGCTGGCTGCTAGCATTAGCTTACTTTATCATAGACAGATACGAGTCATTTCAGTGTTTACCTACATTTTTATCATCACATCAAGTTTGTTTATGTTCTCTCCTCTTCCTCTCTTTCTATATATAGTACCATAAAATGGTAGTTCTCAAACCGAGCACTGAAAACACTGAGTTACAGTAATTGTGCTGACTTACTCTCATCCCCTAATGAGAGGTCAGGAAGAGGTGACGTGTGGGACATGTAGGAGGGAATGTGTTTGCAGTGATGATAGCTGAAGCAGCATTTGAGCTTCTACCCCCACACAGCTACTCAGCACCTTTTCCCACACACACACACACACACACACACACACACACACACACACACACACACACACACACACACACACACACACACACACACACACACACAAACAAACTGACACCATTGTGCAGCAGAAAGCAGCTCGAGCAGTTATAATTACAGTCGCCATCTAGTTTTATGCCAGCGTTGAACAGAAGGACACCGTGCCAACAAGAGGACAAGTCACTCCTGCAGGTCCTTAAGTCATTATTCCCCCTTCTTCCTTTTCTGCTTCCTCCCCCCCTCCCTTGTTTACTGCCTTTCTCTCTCACTTCAGACATTTATAAATAAATCCTGTTAGCTGGCAGAGTAGGGCCCATAATTCCCACCTCTTGCATTTTGCTGATAACAGCAGCAGAATGTAAGAATTGGCACAGAATAACACATTAGATCAGTTTCCTCTCCTCTTCTCGTTGTTTTGTTTTGTTGTTAGTTTTTTTGTGCTTATGCCAGAGGATTGTGCACTCGTCTGCTCCCTGTATGTTGCACATTATTCATTATAGGCTCCGGGGTACAAAGGTTGCTTCATTCAGAAAATTATAGCATTGTTGAAGTCTTTTTTTTCTTCTTTTCCAATAACACACAGGGAGAGCAAAGTATCAACACATCATGCACAAGGGCAATTGTTAATCAGAGCTATACTAAAACTAACCAGAGGCTGTTACGGAGAGGACACCAAATCAATCAGATTACAGATCTGCTGTCGCCGAGCTTTTGTATGCAGACATCTGGTGTGGAGAAGCTATGCAAAGTTTTAACAATGTAGGGATGCACCGATGCATCGGTTTAACATCGGTATCGGCCGATATCAGCCCTGATGACAGACGTCGGCCCATTGGCAAATAATGTGGCACGAGCCGATGTCAGTAGCCGACGTTCATTTGTTGTGATGTAACAATTTAATGCTGACGATAACTGACCATGACGATGACTGATCATTTATAGGCCAGTTATCAATCTCTCGTTGTCTCTCTGTTGCAAAGGTGATCCGTCTTTCCCATCCTTCCCTGAGAACTACACATTAATGACTTGTTCTCTGTTTGCATTCGACTGACATGGTGCTGGGAGAAAGGGGCGGAGCCAAGGGTGGCCAGGAAATCTGATTGGCCACCCCAAAGCCCTGAACTATGGTTTGCCTTGTCAGAGGCAGGACTGGTGTTTAGTGTTTTACTTTTTGGGTTGTGTTACAACAGGCTGCTTAAAGCCTTCTCTTCATTTCAACGCAGCGTATTTCATTTTAAGTTACTTAAACTGTGACTTTAAACAAACATCTTCTTTTTAATTAAACAATCAAGCAAAGAAGATTTAAATATTACGACTCTTTTTTAGCACTTAATACTTCCGGCCACCCCTGCAGAGGTCAGTGGCCCAGTTCGGACACCCCACTCATAGACCCTATAGAAAACCAAACAATAGGCTGTTAACTGAAGCAAGAACAAGAAGCCATGCTGCAGAGGAAACCTATTTCTCTGTTTGTTTTGTGCTTTGCAATTATCAGGATTCAAGATTGAAAAGATGAGTTCTTGAGAAAACAGCCGGAAATGACTCGTTATCTCTGAAAAACAGAATAAAACAGATTTGATTTATGTCCGCTGAGGGCTTCTGTATAATCAGACTAAATGCCCCATTCCAGCTTTGAGCTGCATATGACAACTTCTAATACAAACTGTGGAAAGTGTTAAATACTGGATTTTTAATTAATTCTATTTCCAACCAGTCCTCTTCTGTTCGGCTGCTGTGCAGTTTTCTTTCCTGTGAACTTGTTTGTTGCTGCATATTTTTATTGTGGGCTTTTATTACTGCAGACAATTACTCCAGCAGACTACAGCTGGTACTTGAACACCAAATATGCTAACAGCGTAGCAACCCTGATCAAAAACAGCACCAGCATCTGAAGCTTGAATGACTTATATTCAACTCTGTGCAGTATGTAGAGAATCCACTGTTATTTGATGGCAGACAACAAGCTTATAAGGAGAAAAGCATGCTTAATACAAACTGCCTGTTAACATCATATCATGCTGAGTCAGTGCAAAAATGTCTTTGTGTCATTGTGCACAGTGCAGTATGTCCAAGAGAAAACTCACGTTAAAGGAGCAATCAGTAAAAGCTGTAGTGAGTGAAATGATAAAGTGAGCTTACTCTATGATCAGACATTAAGGAAACATGCTATGTTGAAGTGCTGGCTTCTCTGACAACAATGCAGCAGCCAGTATGTCCTCCTTCTAACTTTAGATTCTGGTCCTGAATGGTCTGGATTTGTTTGGACCAGAGAAGGTAGGCGGTTTTAAGGCACCCCCACACGGCCGTTCTGGACGCCCCTCTGTTTGCCAGATATGAGAGCAGTTATCAGGTCAAACCAACAGGTGTTGCAGCGATGGAAGCGGGCAAGAGAACTGGTTCAGATAGAAGTGATTGTACCCGACCTAAAAAGCCTCTGCATGTTTCTAATAAGCTCCACGAGCAGAAACGTGCTCAAACTAGGATCAATATTGGAGATGCTTTTGAAAAATGGAGAGAGGTTAGAACGCAGAAAGGTTTACAGACCGATGCAGAGCTGGCTAAACACTGAAGCTTCAGTGTCCACCACATGGTGACCTGCGTGAGCATCCACTCTAGAGAGGAGGGGGCGGGGGGAGACAGCGCTCTGTAATGTTTTGAATTTGGACTGCAGTACCCATTTTAAACACTAGGTGTCAGAGTTACATACTACTCCTTTAATAATGAGTTTTTCACATGCAAATTTCCAGAAAATGAGTCACTTTAACTAATTCTCCTTCTATCATAGTCACTGACCTCTGATTAGCCCTCCTGCATCTGTGTCTCATAAACAACACTCCCTAAATTCCTTTAGTTCCACCCATAATAAACATTCTCTGCTGAGCATTTAAAGCGAGGATATGACACCTTCGATATGCTGAGCCCTTTATGAGCACTTGTAAATACACATTTAAACTGCTGCACTTACTCATTTTACACATTATCACAAAATGTGCCCCCAGTGGAAAGATCATTGGCCCTGCTAAAATCCTCACAGTTGTGACTAGGTAGCCCGAGGCCAGGTCGGTAAAAGGCTAAAAACAAATTATTTCCCTTCCCCCCTTGTTCCCTGCTGTTGACACTGAAACACCTTTGCCACCATGCCTTAACAAGGTCAAAGATATCTAAAGCCTCTGCTGACACATTATGGCCCTTCTCTGTCCGACTCACTGCCACGGTGCTGCGGAGTAGGTGCCAGACTCTTCAGCAGCCCAAACATCCAGGAGGTGAGTCCTCTCTGGTGTTGCTGCATACAAAAACAATCCTCAGTGAATAACAAGAAATAATCATGTATGATTTTCCAGGATGAGGAGCAGCTGTGTGAAACCGAACCAGATGATTCTGCCTGTGATTTGGAGAAAACAGAGCGCCAGGTTGGGTCCATAGGTGGCGACAATTCATCGGAGCACCAGGAGGACCTGCTGGAGGGAGACCTGGGCCTCGGTACTGCTGCGGCCCTCTCCAGGGAGAGCTGAAGCTCCAGAAGTCACTTCTAACCCTGGCTTATCGACCTCTGCTGCCCTGAGGCTAAGGCCCTGCCTCCCACAGTGAATAGGGGTCACTGGCCAGGGCATCTGAGAGGAGCCGACCGGGAGTCAGAGATACAAAAGCTTTGCGAAAGGTCACGCAACCCCCTTGTGCTGACAGTCATGCAGAGACGCACTCGCAGAGAGAGGGAAAAAAAGTTACAAAAGGCTATTGCTCTTTCTGTCTCTCTGTTGACGATTATTCTTGGCTTGTTCTGCTTAAGTTTCGGAGAATTTAGTATCTGAGAAACAATGCTTTCTAATGTCCACCAAGAGGAAGCACGAACTGACCTCTGCGTGCACTTTTCAAACAAAAAGCAAAACCAAAATGCTCCGTGTCTCTTAAGAAATGATCATTGGAAGTCACACATTGATCCCTAGTGGAGTAGCTTCATGCCGCTTGGTGGTTTAATGTATGAAGGAGATTTATTGTTTATTGTTTATTGTTTATTGATCCACATCAGCTATCTCATCCACAGACGAGTGCTGTTCTACCTGTGGTCAAAATTACAAATTGCTTTGTCATTTTAGACATAAACATGCATTTATACAGCATACAACATAAACAAAACATAAAATAAAAGAGGAAATGAAAATCATTACTTGATATAAGTTGGTTATATTCTATTCTGATCAACCCATAGTCATAGTACCCTTATGTACTTATGAGATCCACACGAAAAGGTACATAGCCTCATTTAGAGGAGGAGGAAGAAACAACAAAAACAATCATGTAACACCTTGTGTAAACAAATACAATTTCAATTTGATTTTAAAGTCCATCTTACTTGTTTCATTAATCAAAAAACGTGGTAAGGAATTCCATGCTACCATTGCTCTGTAATGCAGTGTTCTCTGCCCAGCCCCTGTTCTATAAGCAGGCAACACAAATCTCCTCTCTGATGACTGCCGTGTAGAGTATTTGTGTCTATCACAAGAAAACATTAAACTATTAAATAAACTAACAGGACTCTTTGTTGTTATTATGTTTCTCACAAAACTAACAAGAGAGTAGTGTAACCTACCTTTAACTGGTAACCAATTCAATTTATTAAGCATCTCACATACTCTAGTTCTGTATGAGCAGTTCAGCACTATACGAGCAGCTTTGTTTTGAGCTACCTGTAGCCTATTAAGATTATTTTCAGATGTATTGGACCATGTGACTGTGCAGTAATCCAGCTGAGATAGGACTAAGGCTTGCATTAATTGTTTAATCAAGCATCCTGGTAAATATGTCCTACAATATCGAATTGCAGCCATCCCTCTACCCATTTTCTTCACCATTTCATCTACATGGCTCGTCCAGGACATTCGGCTGTCAATCAGCACACCAAGTAGCTTAACTTCTGTGACCTGTTCTATTTCTTTGTCATCTAGTTTTAACTTCAATTTTGGCTCTACTCTCCCTCCCCGTTTAGAGCATAATACTATACATTTTGTTTTTTCTATATTAAGAACCAATTTATTTACGTTAACCCACATTCTAATCAGTATAAGCTCTTCATTTAGTACCTTTTCAAGATCTATTGATGTTGACGCTGCCGAATGAATGGTTGAGTCATCTGCATACATAGCAATGGAAGCATGGTTTAGAATTAAAGGTAAATCATTTGTAAATATTGAGAATAAAAGTGGCCCTAAACAACTCCCTTGCGGGACTCCACAGCTCATAGCCCTCATTTCTGAAAAACCGCCATTAAAGTCTACACAGTATTTCCTATTTGTGAGGTAACTATTGAACCAGGCAACAGAACCCCTATCAAAACCATAACAGTGTAGTTTATTCACTAATAATCTATGGTCAAGAATATCAAAAGCAGCACTGAAATCTAATAAAACAGAACCAACTATCTTACCTGCATCTATTTCTTTTAACCATTCATCAGTCATTTGGGTTAGTGCAGTAGCTGTGGAGTGCCCCTTCCTGTATGCATGTTGATGAGCTGTGTTCAAGTCATTTATACAGAAATAGTTTTGTATTTGCTCATATACTATTCTTTCCATGATTTTGCTTAGAGTGGGTAGAATGCTTATTGGTCTACTGTTTTTCCCTGAGAAAGTGTCTTTGTTATTCTTAGGCAGTGGAATAATTTTAGCAATCTTCCAGTCTCCTGGGCAAATTGATTTTTCAAAACTTAAATTAATTATATGGCAGATAGGCAGAGCCAAGACATTAGCAACAGGTTTAAGCAACCTTGTATCCAGGTTATCAACACCCGCTGGTTTGTTCTTACTCGATCTTATTAATTGTTCGACTGTAGACATATTAACTTTTTCAAAGTGGAAACTACAACATTTATTCTTCATCAGTTTGTTTGTAATAAGCCTGGATGAGAGATCTAGACCCTTATCATTCACCTCCATTCCATCATTTAACTTCTGAATTTTATCACTGAAATAAACACTCAAATAGTTAGCTATATCAACTGGTTTGGTGATAAAATTGCCCTCTGCCTCTAAAAAAGATGGTGTAGATCTACCACTTTTTCCCATTAGTTGATTAAGAATGTTCCAAATTGTCTTGCTGTCTATACTAATACTGCTAATTTTCTTATGATAATACATCTTCTTCTTATTTTTATTCAACATTGTTACAAAGTTTCTAAGTTTACGATACATACTCCATTCTCGTTCACCACCAGATTTTATCGCATCTGCCTTTGCTCTATCCCTCTCCAGCATGTGTGCTTTAAGTTCTTGATCTAACCAAGGCGACATAGCGTTTCGCACAGTTAACTTCCTGACAGGAGCTTGTTTATTCACTATTGGGAGTAGTAAACTGTCAAACGCACCCAAAGCAAGATCCGGGTCTTCCTCCTGTAGTACTTCGGACCAGTCAACCTCTCTTACTTCATTACAGTAGTTACTTTCATTAAAGTTTTTAAAGATTCGTTTGAAAATAATTTTCTGACCCCTCTTGGGTAATTTTGTCTTTCTTCCAATTGCTATAAGGTTGTGGTCGCTACAGCCTACTGGAATGGAAGTAGCTTTTGAACACAGCTCAGAAACATTTGTAAATATTAAATCAATACATGTCGAGGATTTGACTCCATCCGCTCTTCTGCATATTCTAGTAGGCTTCTTGACTACTTGTGATAAATTACATGTATCTGCCAGAGAAAGAAGTCTGGCTTTCAGCGGGCAGTTTTTCACATTCCAGTCTATATTAAAGTCCCCTAAGACAAACAATTCACAATTTGCGTCACACGCTTTGTCTAACACTTTACATATATTTTCCAAGTACATTGTAGTTGCGTTCGGAGGTCTATAGCAGCACCCTATTAACATCGGCTTTATATACGGAAGTTGAACCTGCAGCCACAATACTTCCACCTCTTTACATCCTAGATCATTCCTGACTTTAACTGGAATATGATCTTGACAATAGATAGCTACCCCACCTCCCCCTGTTGTTCCCCTATCTAGTCTATAAATATTATATCCCTCTATTTTCAAAACTTCACTGTTTATTGCTGGATTCAGGTGTGTCTCTGATACTGCAAGTATATGTAATTTGTATTCAGTCAGGATTTCAGAAACATCATCAATTTTATTACGTAGACTACAAATATTCAAGTGACCCAACCTCAATCCCTTTCGTGGCAAAATAGGACTATACATTAGTGTACCCCAGTAAAATTTTTAACCAACATAACTTTTCTGACAATAAATCAGAGCTCTCCTTTAAACAAAACCTCTTAAACACACAGCTTAAGCACTCCCCACCCAACCATCTACCCCCACCCCCCTCCCACTCCCGCACGCATCCACCCACCCACGTCGCACTTGCAGGTATGCACACACACACACACACACACACACACACACACACGCGCGCGCACACGCACACGCACACGCACACACACACACACACAGAATGTCTTAGTATGTGTAGTATGCTTAACGCCAACTCCAAAAAGTCAAAGTCCGTGTTCATTTATGGCTTTGCATGAAACTAACCTATAATACAGTTCAGTCGGGTTTCGGAGATTTATCCACAGAGTCCCAGTAAGCCTCCGCCTTCTCGTAATCAGTGAATCTCCGCGTCTCGTTTCCATGCGTAATGATTAGGGTAGCCGGGTGAATAATTCCATGTTTTACGCCCGCAGTCCTGAGCTTCTCCCGAATCTCTCCAAACTTTGCCCTCCGCTTGGCCATATCCGACGTTAGGTCAGGGAAGAATTGGAGCTTCATCTCCCCATGTCTGAGTGTGCGCTCCTTTTTGGACAGCACCAATATCTCCTCCTTTGCCATGTAACGTTGCATCCTCATAATCATGGTCTTATTCCCGGGGCCTACTCGGTGGGCAATTTCAACAACAGGCTCAGTCCTGATCTTGCCTTTAAACATCTCCTTCATAACATTGTTCATGTAGGCTGTAGGATTCCCCTTTTCAGCGCCTATCGGCAGGCCATGCACTCTTAAATTAAATTTCCGGCTGTGCGCCTCCAGTCTTTCCAATTTATCACGGAGTTCAGTGTTCTCTTTATGTAGATGTCTTAAATCCATCTCTCTTTTTTTCCTTATCTTCCTCAAGTGCAGCAACACGTTCTTCCATATCATTCAGACCGTTTTCAACACCATCTAATTTCCGACCACATTCCTCCATTTTAGCTTTGAGAGAGTTAAATTGTGGTTGAAGTGTGGTTAGTGCTACTGCAATTTCTTCCTTCATAATCGAGCGGATTAACTCCGACAGTTCTTGCTTTTCGATTCCAGCCATATCCTCTTTAGGTGGTATTACCTGCTCAGGTAGGTTTTCAATCGCTGTATTCGACCGCGTTGTTTGTTTGTTCTGTCGGCGTCTGTTCTGTCGGTGTCCACCTTCGGCACCCTCATTCATTCTCACCGGACAGTCCTTTATTTTGTTAGTTAGAACCTTACATTACATTACTAATTTAGAGCTGTCATTGACTGTATGTTCAATTCATTTCAATTTTAGCCACTTCCAAACTTTCCGCGGAGCCTGGCTTTCACGCTGTCTCTCACTCCTCGCGCATGCTCAGTGTCACTCATGAGTTTACTCATGGGCATTCACTGTGAACGAAAGCTTCACCATTTCCACTCATTAGCTGAAATTGTATTTTTTGCCAACTTTGTTTGCTCGCCACCAACTCCTCATTAAACTTTTATTGCACTGATTTCCAACCGCAATCCTTTTAACTCCTCTAAAGTGTATTATACTGGATTTATAACCCCCCTCATCTCCCTCCACGCCGTGCTTATCATCCTGCAGAGGGCTCGAAAACTCCCTAACGACTGACTAAATTAACAGCATTTGGAAAATTGACAATCAGCATGTGAGACTTCTTTATAGATCCCACTGTGCTGCTCTCCGAGTGCATCACTGTAAATCTCCCCCTTCTTCCTTTGAGAGGAGCAGGCTGTGCAGTTCCAGTCTGTGAAGGTTAGGCTTTGTGAACATGCACACTGTTTTTCTCATATTAATAAAGCCATTGTCCTTGGAAGTGAGGCCTTTCTATGAGGCATTTTTCTGTTGTGAATGCATGGGTGCATCTGTGAAATGCTCCTCTGTTGCTGTCTTCAATTGACGCTGCAAAAAGAATACAGTGTTTTCTCTTTTGTTTGCTGATGGCTGAATTCAGTTTTGTTCTCAGGGTGGAAAAGAAGACTGAATGGTATCAACAGCATTTCATAACAAGTCCTCAGATGGAAATTCTCAACCGCCTTGTTCTGTCCTTAAAGGCACAGGCCCCTCGTGAGAAAACAAAGAAATTAAACGTGTTTTATATCTAATTAGAGTGCAATCTAGCTACTTTTGGTGTGATTTGCTGAGCATTGACGCTATCGCCTGCAAAAGGTCACTCCAACCGACCCACTGTTAATGCAGGCGGTCCTTGATGCTCAGAGTATCTAAAGATCATCATTTGACATTTCCTCATGTGACGGCTCGTTGTGATAAACCATGTGAGTTTCCATGTCTGTGTGGGAGGAGAAGAAGCTGCTCTAAAGACGTCTTTAATGTAACCTCTGTGAGGAAACATTCAGCCTTGTTAGCTGTTCAAGGTCATTTTAGGGCACTTTGAGCATCACGTCTCAAATGAAACTGAGCCTCAGCAAATCACAGCAGACACTAGATTTATTAAGAGGAAAATCCATTTTGAAGTGGCGGTAACTTTAACACTTTTAACTTTCTTTTCAACACGTTATTGTTTTATTTCCCTTTTTGAATCTGCACCTCTGACATCTTTACGGCAAATACTTAAAGGTACGATGTGGAGTTTTTGACCTCTTGATATTTTATAGATTTAGGTCCCTGTTCTGTTGTTGTGCATGTCAAGGGCCCGTCTGTGCAGCAGCATCGGCAGAGTGAGACAGCATCAGGAGGAGACCCTGATGTAAACAATGCAGTTTTCATTAAGTTACAAAAAAGTGCTTTGCAGTTGTTTTGATAAGGAAGAAAATGCATTCAATATTTTAGCAAGAGGGGGGTCGGTGGCCTAGTGGTTAGTTTGCACGCCCCCTCAAAGCGGACAGCCTGGGAATCTGACCTGTGCCTTCTCTGCCACATCATTCCCCACTCTCTCTCTCTCTCTCTCTCTCTCTCTCTCTCTCTCTCTCTTTCTCTCTCCCTGATTTTTGACTCTATGCACTGTCCAAAAATAAATCTAAAAAACGATTCTAGCAAGAACGCAACAAAACATGGAATTTGTTTTGGTGAGAGATGAGTGTAAACATGACATCCTACACAACAAAAACTCCACTCCACTTTAAGTGATTTAGCTAAATTAAGAAGCGGCTCAGTTGGTAGAGTCGGACGTCCCTCAACCTGAAGGTCGGGGGTTCGATCCCCAGCTTCTGCAGCCACATGTCGAACTGCTTTGTGCAAGACACTTAACCCTTAGTTGCTCCCTATGCTGCCTTTGGGGCGTGAAAATGTGAATGAATGGATGAGTTAATACTGATGGACTCTTTACTCAGCAGCTTCTACCCTCAGTGTGTGAACGGGTGAATGTGTCACGCTATGTAAAACGCACTTTGAGTAGTCAGAAGACGAGAAAAGCACCATGCATGCTCAAGTACGTTTAGCATTTAGTGGAGGAGAGGCACGCTGACATTGTGCACTGTGTTACTGAAGAAACAAACGTATTAAGAGTGAACATGTTTGTTATCTAGAGCTCAACCCATCTGAGATTTAACCGTTACAGAGAGCGAGGATTGTGCACACATTTGAACATGCAAATGTTGTCAGACAGGTGTCTTCAAATATTGAACATAATTATGTGTATTAACTGATTCTACTGCACGTCATAATCTCATCAGTCCAGATGTTCTGCTACAAGGTGGATTGTTGATGAAGCTTCAGCTGAATTTCAGGCAGCTTTGTATTTGAAGTTAATAAATGTTTTTGAAGGAGACTTGAAAAATCGTCTTCATCTGACTGAAAAATCCCTGTACGAGTGTCCGCCATCAACAGCGTTCTTACTCTTCTGGTTTTACAAAAAGCTGTTGAGAAACCTGCTGCTGCTGCTGCATCCTGATTGGCTGTTTAAATCTTAACTCACACCTCGCCAGCCTAGTCTTCTTCAAAATGTATCCCAGCATGCTTTTGTGCAGCATTTGAATCCGTAATTCTTCTCATTATTGCAGCATCTCCTCCGACTGTTTTTTCTGATTTAGATTATCTGTACAAATATTTACATCAGTGCATAACAGGAAAACATTACGCTGAGGCCTAAATCTACGTGACAGCTCTTTATCAGCCTGACGATACTGGCCACAGGACACGTCAGGCTGGCTCTACATTGACTTCCCTGAATAATGTGTTTTATTTAGACTCTTAGGGGATCCTGGATTCACACAGCAGACTGTGAGAACCAGGCGCCTCGTGTTTCTATATTCTATCACATGTAGAGTAGTGCAGGTTGATGAACACAGATGCACAAGCGTTCTTGTTAACTGTGAACTTTACTCAATGCAGTATTCCCAGATCATGTGTTTTCTATAAGAGCAAGCAATTGTAAACATTTTGAAATGGTAGAACAGACTGCGCACAGCGACACTGAGAGGAGACGTTCCAGCTGTGGAGCCATGACGTCGTCCACAGTGCGTTTGGAGACAAAAAACAAAACATCTGTTTGTTTTTTTTAACTTCTGAACTCTAGAAAAAAATCACTATACTGCTGTTTAGATGTAGCCTACACTCGTCACACCTCTACTTATGGCACATCATCAAATGATTGTCTCTGACTTCAACCAGATCGTACAAAGAACATCAGCAATGAGCTTATTTTTAAATCAGATCTTTCTTCATCTTGTTTTTTTTGTTTTTCTTTCATTCACTATTTTCACTTGTACAGACAGTATGGAGACTGCAGAGAGAAAAAAACAGATTCTTTGTAAGGTTTTGAACATTCAAAAATAACCCCAAAACATCCACTTTGTAGTGTCATCATAACAAGTTACATGAATTATACAGTTGTTCTTTTTTTTTCACGGTTGCAGCTTCACTTTTTAAGTCGTCATCTGTCGGCCTCTGCATTGTCAAACATCCAATAATCCATATAAAAGGAGCGCTCCCTTCAAACACCACTGCAAATTCAACGAGGGGGAAACATGATACATTCCAAATGTGGCAAGCCGAGCTCTTTGAACACTGATTCAAAGTAAAGCTTTAATTCCACAATAAGAGGAAACGGCACTCGATGCAGAAACGAACATTAAATTAAAGGGTCTTTGGTGGTGAGTTTACAGTTTGGAGTGAGTCAGAAGTGATTTGCCCAAGTCCTTGGCCTCCCCGGCTGTTCTGACCCTTTCGTAGCCCAGAACAGACATGGCGTGGTGGCAGTAGTCCTCCACTTGTTTGATCTGCTGGATGCTGAGCACTGTTCTCCATGCACTCGCAGCTTGTGTGGCGTTCCTGGAGGAGACTATGAATGGCTTAGAGGAGGAGCTGGAGCCGCTGGTCATGTTCAGCGCAAAAGTCTCAATGTCATGGTTGGTGGTGAGGTTAGTGAAGCGGTAGATGTTCCGCAAGATCTTGACCGGGTTTTCCACCAAGTCCTCGTACCGCACGGCCATGTACTTCCCCTTCAGCCAGGCTGGTGGGTTTAAGGCAGTCCTCAAAGTCCTGGAGGTGCGGTCACAGATCACCTCCATGGCTCCAATAGAGTGATAGTCCGAGCCATCCTTCTTGTTGGCTTTGTGACCCGGATCCACAAAAGGTATCCGTCGAAGTTTTGGGTCCCTGCTGCGGACCACCTGTAAATTCTCCCGTATCAATCCATGCCTGGATTTGATTCTGGAGTTGGCCACTGCCCGTGGGTCTCTGACCAGATGTATCACCTTCAAATCCAAGGATGGATCCTCCATAAGAGGGGCCAGCACATTAACATCCAAAATACGTACCCCTTTTATGACTATAGTGTTATATTTCAGGCACTCCTCCTCCAACAGTCTAAGGCTTTGAGGGGGGCATTTTTTACACACCTTATCATCCACCATCCCCACCACCTCTTTCCTGTAGGCAGAGCACAGGGGATAGGAGCACACCACTTTATTGAGGGTGGCCCCGAATAGTCCCAGAGAGGTGAAATTCTTGCCCCCGGGGCTGTTGTAAAGTTGGAAAACAGACAGGTCACAGCGGTATAAGGAGCTCAGCATGTCCCTTGCTGCCCCTTGTAAAGACACCGCGTCACCCGGGTACAGTTTCTGCCAGATGTGCCACATCGGCTCGTACAAGAAGAACACTTCAGGATTTTGGTTAAAAAGCTCCCCAAAGAAAGAAGACCCCGACCTCCATGTGGTCAAAACATAGATCAGCTGTCTCTTTTTAGCCATGGAGGGCCTGTACAGGAAGCGAATGTCAGATCTGCTCTGATAAGTGGTGCTCCTCATCTGATGATTGCACTGCTGTGGCTCTTTAGTCCATTTATAATTAGCCAAGTTGAGCATAGTGAGCACCAGCAGCAAAAAATAGGCCATAAATAACACAATCCTCTTCCTGCGGAGGACTTTCATCACGATCCCCGGCTGTGCTATTATCTTGGTATGATTCCTGTAGGTTTTAAGCTTCCTCCCAAAGCCAGCATCCTTCTCCCAAGGCGCTGTCAACTTCAGTGGTTGATGATATTGTTTGCCTCTCATCTGTACCCAAGGAAAGTGGCTGTCACCACTGGACCAATGTCCTTACATTGACTGAGCACCAGCACGCTTTGTATAACGTGTACAGCCTATACTGGGGATTGATACCCAGTTGAATCAGCTTATTAGGTAATATATTCACCACCAATTGGAAATCCACAACACGATATCCCGTTTTCGCTGCACTGCGCAATGGTCTTCATGGGAACGACGGAGATGCGAGGAGCGCTTAATGTTGGCCACATCGAGCGATGCAGTGATTCCGTGTGTGGTCCGTGTTCAAAACTAAAAGGAAGAAGCCTTCATCATTGTTACAGCCGCCCTGTTTGTCCATGTTCAGCGGAGGCATCCCTGCGCAGTTATCATCCAATGCATCCTTGCAAATGCAGCGCGCTGCTCAGACTCCGGCACCGCAGACAATACAGCTCGTCACGACTCGAGGGCTGCCGGGCTGCCGCTCACATGAATCCCGTTTCTGCCATGACGGAGCATTAAACAACCTGGTATCCACAGTTACGGCGTTCGGTGAAAGCTTTCCCCTCGTTCTTCCTGCCCCCTTGCTCGTCCAACTAATACAAACTGGACCGATTCAATCACAATACAAGGAGAAAAGGCCCGCCCACCGAGGGACTGCATTGGTCCGCGGTGTGGCGTCGTGCGTCAGAAAGCGACGCCATTGGACACGCTGCAGCTCCGTCTGGTTGCGAGGCTCGACTCTGGCTCCCACAGATCACAGCAATGGAAGACTGTGAGAAATGATGCTGTTGTTATGTTTAAGAGAGGTCTGCATCCCTGTACTATGCTCCACCCTTCTTTTTAACACTCACAGCTGCGTACTTGTGCAGCTTCAGGAGTTTTATGGGATAGAGATGGTCCACCTTTTTGAAAATTATATCAAAGAAATTCCCTGTGTTATTATTGTGATATTCACTTAATCATAAATGACTACAAAGAGGGATCAATACTGCTCATTAAAAGTATTTGTTTTACCCACCACAGCATCAAAATGATCGATAACAGAGAGACAGCACAGGAAACATCCCATTTAGCTTTTTGTTCACACATTTCAGGAGAATCTGTACCAGTAAGAGGAATTGTTTGAGATCAAATGTTTCAGAAATTACTTAAATAATGCATAACAAAAAGGGAATGTTGCTGCGTTTCCTCATTGCATCTATTGGCAACCAGTCAGCACCAATGACTGGCACTCTGCTCAGGCTGAATCAGCTGAATCTGACATCTGACAGCTGTTCCCCTGGAAATGACAAGTCCTGGGACGCTGTACAGCCATGTGTTCAAACACAGGAAACCACATGCTCTGCAGATTGAAAATCATCTTTCCTAAGAGGCTTGTCAGTTTGGGATTACAGCCGTGCACAACTGAAGGGCACAAAAAAAACTGAGTGAGCGGGGACGGGACCTTTGACCCCTGATAGGAAATCTGTAGTTCCCTGTAACATAATGCATTTTGTGTATTTTACACATCATATACCACAAATATGCGTCTGCCTTACAACCAGACCGCTTTGCTTTTTTTCATAGGGGACATCTGCTGCAGATCAAGCAAAGCTCAGTGTGCTCTTAGCGCTTTAGAACGAGCGTTTATGGCCTGGATTATTATCGGACTGTACGAGGAATAATTACTCTTTATGGTCTGGAGGTCTGTGCTCTGATCTTTTTATCCCACAAGTTCTCATTTTGTAGTATATAGGCCTACTCATCCAATGCAGATGTTTACAGTGTAAAGCCTTTGTGTAGGCTGCCCCCTGCTGGTGCAATATGTTTACAGTCAGGACAAAGAAACAGACTTCTTTCTCTTTACAAACTAAAACAGAAACAACCATAGCACATTCATTTCATAAGACAGGAGTGTAGGAGAGTAATGTGTCCTTCAAAACTGAAAGATGAGCTCCTGCACACGGTCTAACTCGCTCACAAACATTTCAGCACCAGACCTTCATCAGGCAAACACGTCTCTTTATAGACCCCAAAATCTTGACCGTAAAGAGGGAGATTGAGCCTCTTTTTACTCCACCAACATATTCATGTATCCTATGCCTCAGTTGTGTATTTTATCAACACTTAGGCCTTAAAATCCAGCCATTCATACACCCTGTATTTGGTGTTTACTGTTTAGTCTATGTTGTGCTGTCATGTTACCAGTTGACTCCCAGTCGAATTTATGTTAATCTGTGAAAATTAATATCCCATTAGGGACGCATGATGCATCGGTTTATCATCCGTGCCGTCCAGTGGTGTAGTGGTGCTCTTTATAAAGAAGTGGGTATACTCTCAATTTTCCCCTAAAATGTTTTTTTAAGTGTCCGGTCCAGCAGAGGACAAACAGCTTAGAAAAAGTGACATGTAAGACTACTCTTTTTGCCAATATCAGACAGAGAAGGGAGGGTCATCCAATCACCATCCTACTACTGTATGTCAATCAATCAATAGTGTGGACCAGAGGGGATTTAGAAGTGGGTATACTCCGTACACCTGCGTATACCCTGCACTACACCGCTGGTATCGGCCCTATTTACAGACATCTGCCCATCGGGAAATAATGTGTCATGAACAGATGTCAGCATCCGATGATTGTCTGTTGTGTCGTATCAATTTAATGCCTACAGTATTACACCTAAGAGGGCAGATGAAGTCAACTGTTGGACAAACTCTGATCTCACTTCATGGTCAAACATGAGTAAAAATGACGGCATTGTGGGAGTCTGGCACCAAAAGAAGCAATGAAAAAATGATCAGAATCGGTTATCGGCTAAGTTCTTATTTTGATAATCGGTATCAGCCCTGGTTTTCACAATCGGTGTATCCTTACTATCCCTAAAGCGATCTTTCTCTTAACAGTTCCTCTGTGGCATTATGCACATACATTTTGACTTCACTTGTTTACATTACTGTTCATCATGACTAATATGGATATGAGTCAGGCTGTCAGGAGGACACGCTGTGCAGGCTTTATCTCCCATGTGTTCTCTCAAAGTCTGCCACACTAACTATAGGGGACCTTTATGTCTGCCTCTCTGTCCAGTGTCCATATGCAGCAGATATCAACCATGCTTGTCTAAAAAACATCAATTGCATTGCCATGATCACACAACAGCAGGACTAACAAAGGCACAGAGACTGCTAAAAGTAGCATATAAATAGCCCAGCTAGAGCTCGCAGCTCTAAATGTTTACAAAGAATTGTTATGCGTAATGAGTGTAGGCTGTATTCACAAAATAAGGTATCTCTGCATGTGAACGCACAGTGTGATAGTCAGTGCAGTGGGTGGGGTGGGGGGGGGGGCTGCACTGAAAGCCTTGTTACGTAATCATGAGCAGTTCAGCGGTTCTGCGCCTGCGAAGTGCACGAGCAGGTGGAGGAGGAAACATGCGCAGTAGACGCCTCGTCAGCAGCATCAGGACCAGAAAGATCCTCAGGAGCCCGCGATGCGAGAAGATGGTGCATGTAAACACCGCGAGGGACATGACGGTGTCATTTTACCGCAACATGCATGTCTGAACCGGAATGTTCTAGTAGTTTAGTGCGGGGAAAAGACGAAAGGAGGACGGCTTTGAGGCAGCAGATGCGCGTAAAACCGAGGCAGCGGAGATGCGACGTCAATAACAACAGTTGATGAAATTAGTCCCATGACGACGCGTTAAGCCTCTGCTAAGCTGCGAGACAATCAAACTACAAGGGAGACAAAAAAGACTTCGCCAATGTCATCCTATATGACGGGCTTTCTTGTGTAATGGTCGCCGGTTCCTAGTGGGATGCACATCAGTGTTTGGCCGTACTCACTCTCCGTCGTAATGGCAGCTCTGTACCAGGGCACCGACACTTCCTCTCCGGATAAATTTCTGGCCTTGAAAGACGTGAGGGAGGTGAAGGAGGAAACTACACTGGACGAGAAGCTCTTCTTGCTGGCGTGCGAGAAAGGTATGCTCTGCTTGTCTTAAAGTTGTCCAATGTTGCTTGTTTTTTGTCCTCTTGATGCGTTTAAGGTCATCGCTCATGTAATTTTTTGGAGTCATGAGACTCCTGCAGGCTTTTATAATGATCCGTGAAGATAAAAACTGAAGCATCTTGTCTGCTATGAACAGAACTGTATGAACAAAACACCAAGAATAACAGCTTGATAGAGTTGCAGCAGGGTCATTGCAGCAGAGCAGAGTGTACAGTCATACCACTTCTTTCCCCCTCCCAGTGAATACCTCACAGCTGCCTACATGTTGGCTGCTGTAGAAACTTGCCTTCAGGGGTTTAGATATATTAAAATGATTGTCTGCTTTCATTGGAAGTTTCTCTAAGTGGTCTGCAGCTTTTAACACAGAATCGTAATGCAAGCAAAGTGAAGAGAAACGATGCAAGATGCAGAAAGTGTGTAAGCATGATATTGCAAAGGGGCATCTCAGAAGGGAGGAGTTCTTTCATTGATAAGTTGTGAACACTGTACAGGCCTGCCACTGTGACCATATAAAGTCTCTCTAAACATGCCTTGGCAACAGAAACTGTCCTTTGAGGGAGATGTTATTGTTACTGGGGTTAGGAGGACTGCTGGAGCCGAGCCTGTTCTGCCAGAGTGTTTGCATCCCGTCTGAAGTTTTGTGTGTCCGCTTGGCGCCATTCACAGATACTACTTCACTTTTTACACTATATATCTCTTTGTCTTTGCAAGACATTCCTAAAGTGCTGCTTTATGTTTGGCGGGGTTCTCAGGTGACTACTACATGGTGAAGAAGCTGCTTGAGGAGAACCGACACGGCGAGCTCAACATTAACTGCGTGGACGTGCTGGGCCGAGATGCCGTCACAATCACCATCGAGAATGAGAATCTAGACATCCTGCAGCTGCTCTTGGAACATGGCTGCCAGGTAGTAAACACTCACAGGGACAAAGCAATGAATGCAAAGTGATTGCTTTAATGCTGCTTTGTTGTTTGGTTCTGGTTTTTAATCTGCTCTTAACTCATAGCTTCAAAATGTTGCTTCTGTAGGCAACAGATGCCTTGTTGGTTGCCATAGACTCTGAGGTGGTTGGAGCCGTGGACATTCTTCTAAACCACAGGCCGAGGCGATCTTCGAAACCCTCCATTGCTGTAAGTCTTATCGTATTAGTGTGCTTACATCCTGTATCTAGAAAAGCTCTTTAGATGTAACAGACAGATATAATCAATAATGTCTTTTTTCAATTCCTTTCTCCTAAGAAACTGATGCAGCGCATCCAGAACCCAGAGTACTCCACCACCATGGACGTGGCTCCGGTCATCCTGGCAGCCCACAGGAACAACTATGAGATCCTGACCATGCTGCTGAAACAGGACATCTCTCTTCCCCGGCCGCACGCCGTCGGCTGCGAGTGCACGCTCTGCAATGCCAAAAACAAGAAGGACAGCTTACGACACTCCAGGTACACCTCAGTGATGGAGAACATGCTAGTATAAACATCGCTGGCTTTCCTGAGACGGCTCCAGTTGATTTATTGTATCATGGAGAGTTCTACGCTACTTTTGTCTTCCGGAAGATGCCTGTGTGTTTTTTAAATAGATGGTTGTTTTGGCCTTTCTGTGGTATGTAGGAGCTATGAATCAGCTGGTCTGTCAAGTGAAGTGTTGCTTAAAGGTTCTTGTGAAACATGGCGGCTTCTTGTTTTGATGATAACATCAGCTCAGGATTGTCAGCTTAAGCATCTGGAAAGAAATGATTTAGTATGCGTGCACTGACCTCGAGTGAATGCTTTTATACACTCTCATTAGGCACAATGCTCCCTTTGACCAACACTCCTGCAGCTGTTTGTTATTGAGGAGAGGGTTATATTCATTTCTATTAGTGACTAGAGTCAGAAATCAGGTAGAGAGAGAATAGGGAATGACATGCGGGTGTTAGAGGTCGGATTCTAACCCAGGCCGCCTGTTTGGAGGACTTTAGCCTCCGTACATGGGGTGTGCGCACTTACCACTAGGCTATGGTACAGCAGCATGAGTTTGGTTTTGGATGAGATTTCACTGATGTCCTCTGCTGGGCATGTTTTATTCTCTCTGCAGGTTAGAGAAGCTTCCCACACAGTGAGCTAAATGAATCAGTCTGCAGTTTGGCTGCTAAACAACATTGAGGTTAAAGCAGGTACAAATAAAAACGGCTACAGCAGAGGACTGAATGTTCTAGCTTCTTCTTTTTCTCATCTGTGCATCTACCATCACTCTATCCCGACCATCACGTCTACCTTCTCGTTCTTGTTTGGTCTTTCTGGATCAGATTCCGTCTGGACATCTACCGCTGCCTGGCCAGCCCCTCTCTGATCATGCTGACCGAGGAGGACCCCATACTCAGAGCCTTTGAGCTCAGTACAGACCTCAGGGAGCTCAGCCTAGTGGAGGTAGAGTTCAGGTATGAAAGCTGTTGACTGTTGCACATCAATCAGTCATAGCAGTGCATGTTTTGATCTAATTTCTTGCACCAGAAGATAAGACACACAGTGATATTGTCTGTAATGATTAAGAATCATGATCTTTTCTTGTTTTGTGATTCTATCTGATTTCCTTCTTCCAGGAATGACTATGAAGAGCTGGCAAAGCAGTGTAAGATGTTTGCCAAAGACCTGCTGGCTCAGGCTCGAAACTCTCGAGAGCTAGAAGTGATTCTCAACCACACATCCAGCGAGGATCACATCAACAAGAGGGGCTTACTGGAAGAGCGCATGAACCTCAGTCGACTCAAGCTCGCCATCAAGTACAACCAAAAGGAGGTGAGATGGGCACAGTCTGCATGATGACTTTTGAAAGCCAGTCTGCAGTATGCGTAATAAATGTCTTTAATAAAAGACATTTGATAAACTTGTAGATGGCTCAGTTTATTTTCTAATCACGGGTTTTTTTTAAAGTATATTAAAAGCTAGCAGTAATCAGTGTGAAATATGACACGCTCATCTGCTGCAGCACACCATGTGCTTGTCTTTGTGAAATATGAGTTTGGCAGAATGAAGAAGTTCCTCCAGGCAACAGCAGTCAAAGACAAACTAAAGCTGGGGCAATTTACAGCTGGGAGGGCTCAGCGTGAAACGTTTGACTCGTATATCACAGTATAGAGAGCTGCCCCCCCCCCCCCTCCTCTCTAGAGTCCATGCTCATTTTCTTAAAGGAGCAATATGTAACTCTGACCCCTAGTGTTTAAAATGGGTACTGCAGTCCAAATTCTAAACACTGCAGAGGGCTGTCTCCCCCCCCCCCCCCCCCTCCTCTCTAGAGTGGATGCTCACGCAGGTCACCATGTGGTGGACACTGAAGCTTCAGTGTTTATCCAGCTCTGCATCGGTCTGTAAACCTTTCTGCGTTCTAACCTCTCTCCATTTTTCAAAAGCATCTCCAATATTGATCCTAGTTTGAGCACGTTTCTGCTCGTGGAGCTTATTAGAAACATGCAGAGGC
Organism: Tautogolabrus adspersus; assembly: GCA_020745685.1. Taxonomy (NCBI): domain Eukaryota; kingdom Metazoa; phylum Chordata; class Actinopteri; order Labriformes; family Labridae; genus Tautogolabrus; species Tautogolabrus adspersus. Next base: position 1,890,914 of record CM036551.1, on the reverse strand, counting down.
TTTTTAGGTCGGGTACAATCACTTCTATCTGAACCAGTTCTCTTGCCCGCTTCCATCGCTGCAACACCTGTTGGTTTGACCTGATAACTGCTCTCATATCTGGCAAACCGAGGGGCGTCCAAAACGACCGTGTGGGAATGCTGATGGCGTAGCGGTTAGGTCGCATCCCATGTACAGAGGCTGTAGTCCTCAAAGCAGACGGGCTGGGTTCAAGTCTGACCTGCGGTTCTTTTCCCACATGTCATTTCCCACTCTTTCTCCTAATTTCCTCTCTCTCTCTCTCCGCTGTCCTGAAAAAAAGAAGCTTAAGCTAATTTAATTACTAAAGCAACGTTTCTAACTAACGGATCTTCTTCAGGCTTTGTCAAGTCCAGAGGAAGATCTCTTGGATCGACACATTGCTGCGAGCTTTTAATGAAGTGTGTGGATGTTTTTTTGGTTTTTGCCTTCAGTTTGATTTTTGATCCAGCACCGGTGACAGTTTTTCTTTGGATTGTGTCTACTGTACACATTGTTTTGTCTTAACTACTGCTTTTAAGACATGCAGATGAACCGGTTTTTGATCATCTATCATGAGATAAATTGCAACAACTATACTGCAGTGCTAGCCAGTACGGCTAGTCAGAGCTACAGTGAATAAAGCAGTTTAATAAAATGCACTGGAGACAAATTGCTTCTCTGAATTAGCTAAATTCAGATATCAGAATCTTTATTGGGATAGTATAGGACCTTCTCTACAAACCAATCTCGCTGTAGCTTTTTTTTATTCACAGAGACACGATTGTGGCATCAGTATTCTCATCCAACTGAACAGGTTGAATCAGCTAACCAGACTGTTCTGTCCTGATGCTCCTCTTACAGTTCGTCGCTCAGTCCAACTGTCAACAGTTCCTCAACACCGTCTGGTTCGGAGAGACAGCCAGCTACCGCCGCAAACACACCTGTCTAAAGATGGCCACCGTGCTGAGCGTGGCCATGCTTTGGCCGCTGCTGTCCGTCTGCTACCTTCTGGTGCCGCGCTCCCGTGTGGGCCAGATCATCCACACACCCTTCGTCAAGTTCATCATCCACAGCGCGTCCTACTTCACGTTCCTCCTGCTGCTCAACCTGTACTCTCTGGTCTACAACGAGGGCAAGAAAAACACCATGGGCCCTCCGCTGGAGATGATAGATTACCTGCTCATCCTGTGGATCATAGGTCAGCTTTTAACCCATTTACACTCCACCTGCATGCTGTGAATAACACGCGAGTGTTTGAAGGCTGCGTGTAGAGCTTCATCATGATATACGTTTAAGTGCTTGGCAGGCCGATATTTTTATTAAAACATGCATCACCTAATGGATACAACATAACTTCCATGGTAAAAAAATGAATCATGCAAACCAGAATTTAATAACTTTGCATGGTGTAGAGAAAATGAGAGATTCCTGATACGGTCTGGGTAAAGTCCAGTATCCTGTATCCATAATCCTATCAGACATGACATGACAAACAGCTGTTACTATGCTAAACGACAGAAAGCCCGGCCTGACTGGATTAAATCTGTGAGTTCTGCTTCTAATTGAGCTGCACAGAAAGAAACCACAGCTTCTTGTTTCTCCCCCTGTGGCACATCAGAGTGCCGGTATCACTCGACCCTGCCTGCATACATGCAAACATGTGTGCACAAACCACGAGGCTGTATAAGTGACAGTCAGAAATTGACTCTGTCTTTTTTCTCAGGGGAAGGGACTCTCCTCCCTCCACTTCTGCCAAGAAACCATTAGCATGGTCATTCAATTGCTTTAATGGCTGTGCTTTCTCAGAGCAGAAATCCATCTCTCTGTTACAGCGTCGTATCGTTCTCCGGTAGACGAAAAGCCGCACAACCACAGCCCATTGGTCAAACTCTCATCGCTTTTTCACAGGCTTGATAAATCACTCCTGTAACTGCACCCGACAGGTTGTAAAAGGATGAAGAAGCAATTGACTTCTATTATTCAACATTATGAAGGTGGTTGTGGGGTAATTTGCAATTTATTCTGTACAATGCAGGAGTGAGATCAGCAGTGGAGCCATTAGACAGACGTGTAATGGGGTTTTTCTGTGGGTCGGGATCGCCCACTAGAGGGGGAAGTATTCCTTAAGTACTGCAGGAGGAGCAGATCAAAGATCGATTTGAGTAACTTCAGCTGTTTTTCGCTCCGAGGCTGCCTCATTGTGAAACGGCTTCGCTGCGAGATGCTTTGCAAACATGCAGATTTAGCACACTTGGGGTCATTGTAGCATCAAGAAAACATGCTGAGTTAGTTTAATAACAATGATCAGATATGTAATTCAAGCATTATCAAGATGTGGAATGGATTTATGTTGTTGCTGCGTGACAAAACCCTGCAGTGAAATACCAAACAGCAGCTTTTCATCCCTTTTAGTATCCATTGTTCTCACTTTCTCCCATGCTACCCCCCTCTCTCCGTCCTGCTGCTCCCCTGAGACAGATGCCTCACATTATGGGGAAATCAGATGCTAAGACTTGGGAGTGTGTCTGTGTGCTCAGCGACTCACACATGTGTGTGCGTGTCATTTTCTATGATTTCTGTACAAGAATTTCAGACTGTCTATTGAAAAATCCAAAATTCCTACTTCCCAGACCGAACAAATCAAATGTATGCAGCGGTAGAAACGATGCCTTAAGGGATTTATGTGCTTATGCCTGTGATTTGTTTGTTTACTTTCTGTTGTAACCGTGGAAACCAAGGACAATCTAATTTGATAACATCTGAATCTGCAGCGACCAGCCCAGGTTTTTTCATCCTCAACAGACAACAACACCCATTTTTATTTAATTCCACACCTCTCCCTGAATCCAACGGATGACACATCTTCAGCACATTCATCTTTATGTTATGCGTTTCCCCCCAGGGTCCCTCTGTGAGACTACTTACGGCTGAATCTGGAAGAGTTTTTTTTTTTAAACGTCAGGGATGCTGATAGCGAAACGTTCTCTTTGCAGCGATGTTTACATGTGTGTGGTGACGGTGACTTCTTGCTCCTCTGTAGGGATGGTGTGGTCGGATGTGAAGCGTCTGTGGTACGAGGGGCTGGAAGACTTCCTGGACGAGTCTCGGAACCAGCTGAGCTTTGTGATGAATTCCCTTTATCTAGCGACCTTTGCCCTCAAGATAGTTGCTAATAGCAAGGTACTCACACATTACATGACACACTTAGGATTGAAGGACACCTGCATGTACTCTCTTGTACTGTTGCCTTGAGATGTAGAAAATGTGCTCAACACTGGAGTCTAACAGCTAACTACTTTCACCGTGTATCCTTTATCCAGAGATTAAAATAAAGAACCTTAGTGGTGAAGCACATTAGCACCCGACGCCCACACGGGTGATTAGACCTCAGCTCAACCTGAAGCCAGGAATGAGGTCACTGAACCAAAAGTGTTATTTTTCGCACCTTAAGAGGCGTGAAGAGAGATAGAAAGAGATGTCAGTCAGACGCCGGTCTTCACACCTCAAAGACATCATGAGGAAGACGTTGAAACAAATGAACTCACCTGAGTGTGGGTGGGAAAAGTAAACATGTCCTTTTTTAAATGCAGACTGTAACGTGTAACTCTTACTTATATTACAAACACAAAAACGTAACTGACCTTACAGAGCATCATATATTGTGTAGATGATTTAAAAATGGGGATTAATGGGGGGCTGGTAATGAGGTGCACGCCTCATGTGCGGAGGCTGTGGTCCTCCAGGCGGGCGGCCCAGGTTTGAATCTGACCTGTGGCTCCTTCCCTGCATGTTGGTCCCAGCTCTCTCTCTCTCCCTGGTTTCCTGCTCTCTCCACTGTCCTGTCTCTCAAATGGGGGCACAAACCCCCCCCCCCCCCCCCCCCCCCCCTAAAAAAAGGAGTTTAATATCTATTAAATATATCATAGGTAACATTGTTGATTGGATTTATGTTGCGAAAGGAGGGATATGTTTCAAGAATATCCTCTGTGGGCTTGAAGCTTAAGTGAAATACTTGACAGGTCGACTTAATGTGTCCGTTTGGCTGCGAGCTGGGAAACGTAGGACTGTCTCTCTTCAGCTGTCCGATCTCATAAAGGCAAAACTCGCCAAAAATATAACTTGAAAAAAAAAAGATATGTTCAGTCAATACAGAGCGAGCAAGCTCACCTGTTTTAACGTATCAGGATTTGATAGGAAGATTTGACAATCATGGCTTCCCAGGAGCAGGATTTACAAAAACTACTTTCCAAAAGTTGAAGAAGGTGCTTTGTTTGTGTGACGGTTAGCATCACATTTAGCTGTCTCTAAGTGATTATTCTCAGAGTGTCTTTACTTGTTTCTCAGTTCAAGAATATGGAGGACACGGAGAGGAAGAACTGGGACGCCTTCCACCCCATCTTGGTGGCTGAGGGCCTGTTCGCCTTCGCCAATGTGTTAAGTTACCTGCGACTCTTCTTCATGTACACCACCAGCTCCATACTGGGGCCTCTACAGGTAGGAAAGCAGAGCAAACACTGGTGATATATTCTGAAGGTTTCATTACTAATAGAGCCAGACACGACCCCTGTGGAGGTGTGAGATCATGTAACCAGCCAGGGCTTTGTTCAAAACATTGAATGAGAAAAAACAATCTTATGTAAGGATTATAAAACTGCTTCCCTTTTTTTAGCATTCCCTGACACAGACACACATACGCCGCCCACTGTCATCCTCTCCCCGTGAAGTGTGAACACTCAAAGACAAGCCAGCACTAAACATCACACCAGCTGTGCTCGGCAGTATCATTACCATCAGTGTAAGCTTTAAGTATAAGCACAATGAACTGAGGCTGCTGCTGTAATAATATGCACATAGAAAATGAACACAACCTCATAAAGCTTCGCAGCTAAGTTGCCATATGCATCGTTGTTTCTTTCATCTGTGTGAATGAGAAACCTTCAGTGTGCACAGCGTATATTTCTCAAACTGACTTCAATATGGGCGGCATGTTGAGGAGGATGTGACTCTGTAAATCACCAACACCATGTTATTAGATGTGAGATTTTTCTTTTGCTTAATTAGGAACAGCAATGAAGCATTTAGCTGCATGAAAAGTAAGACTCAAAAGGAAAAAAGGACAGTGTCAAGATGTTGGACTTTATTTTCTTCAAGGAGCAGTATGTAACTCTGACCCCTAGTGTTTAAAATGGGTACTGCAGTCCAAATTCTAAACATTGCAGAGAGCTGTCTCCCCCCCCCCTCCTCTCTAGAGTGGATGCTCACGCAGGTCACCATGTGGTGGATACTGAAGCTTCAGTGTTTATCCAGCTCTGCATCGGTCTGTAAACCTTTCTGTGTTCTAACCTCTCTCCATTTTTCAAAAGCATCTCCAATATTGATCCTAGTTTGAGCACGTTTCTGCTCGTGGAGCTTATTAGAAACATGCAGAGGCTTTTTAGGTCGGGTACAATCACTTCTATCTGAACCAGTTCTCTTGCCCGCTTCCATCGCTGCAACACCTGTTGGTTTGACCTGATAACTGCTCTCATATCTGGCAAACCGAGGGGCGTCCAAAACGGCCGTGTGGGGGTGCTTTAAAACCGCCTACATTCTCTGGTCCAAACAAATCCAGACCATTCAGGACCAGAATCTAAAGTTAGAAGGAGGACATACTGGCTGCTGCATTGTTGTCAGAGAAGCCAGCATTTCAACATAGCATGTTTCCTTAATGTCTGATCATAGAGTAAGGACACTTTATCATTTCACTCACTACACATCTCACTGATTGGACCTTTAAACCAAAAATCTGTATATAAGAAGTGGATGTAAAGCCTCTTGGAATCAACAGTGAGGCCAATGCAGAAGGGCTTTAACCTTGCATTCACTTCAGTGTCCAGCAGGGGGCGACTGTTGCAAAGAGCTCTGATCTGTAAAACCAGATGAGTAAAAGAGTCTTCTCCAAGAGAAGTCCCCAAAATTCCATTATTTTTCTCAAACATTCATGGAAATGTTTAGCTGCATGGTTGCACGAAATTGCTTTTTGTCTCTTACATAACAGCAAATAAACACAACTTTGGAAATCAAACATTTAGCCTGACAAAAAATCTTTAACAACCATGCATCATAGTGTTGTTGATCATTCAGCCAGCTGGAAGAGAGAGAGAGACAGAGTGTGAAGCCGGCCAACGGCTGACTTTGTTTTGGCAGACTTTCCCTTTTCCCCTGTTTGTGTGACTTTATTACGTAAAGGTATGCAGTGAGGTCAGTCTGCTTCCAGGGATGCCATCCTGTCATTAAGCTGAGGTGCTGTTTGTGGTTGACTTATAAAACACTGAGGGTGCCCTGAAGATTGTTAATGAGCGCTATTCTGCTGTAATCTCCTCCATCTTTCTCTCTCCCTCTCTCTCTCGTGTCTCCTCTGCTCACTCACTCTGACATCACTGTCTGGCCTGTCAGGATGGAAAAATGATTAGCATTGGAAATAGATGCTGCTGTGTGTTCATGGCTGCACTCACACTCACATGTCAGACACACCTCTCTTCTAATGCACACGTGCACACACATTTCCACTCACTTGTGATATATAAGCGTGCAGTTCGGTCACACTCAGACCAGCTCCTGCTCACACAGACAGTGAGGCAGCAGTGTGTGGGTTGCGGTAATGTAAGTCCTTTCGTCCCTGAGGAGGCCAGCTCACGTTTCTGCCGGGTAGTGCCCCCTGCTTAGGTTGGAAAGAGTGACTGAAAGCATGAGTATGTGTCTGCTATCACCAGTGAGCTCAGTCATGGCCCAGACTTCACCTATTAACCTCCCACATAGAAGCATGGAGGCTGGTATGAGTGTGTTGGAGAGAAAAAGATGTAAGTGGTGCTCCAGTTCCATTCTGCATACAAACTCGGATCTTGTACTAATTTACCCTTTGTCAAGCCCCGCCCACACCAGGACGTACACTTTGTCAAGCCCCGCCCTCCTTGGAAACTGTTACTAGGTTAGACAAAATGTCTCGTCGCCGGGCTCCTTCCCATTTGAAACAATTGAAAAATACCTCGAGATTTGACCCACTTTTATGTACAGTATATCTTATTGATTCTCTTCTTTTCCAATCTTGGCCTCAGTGAAAGAATAAAGACAAAGATACCAAGAGAGGGGGGAACGACACGTGAGAAAGGAGCCTCAGGTCGGACCCAAACCTGGGCCGCCTGCCTTCTAGGACTTAAGCATCTACGACTTAAGGGAGTGCACACTAACCGCTAGACCCCTATATGATTGTGCAGTTATGAACATATTCCTCTAATTTTTGAAGTAGAATGTATGATAACGGGTAATTAAAATCAAAAAATGAATAGAAATGCTGGAGATACTAGACTCTCTGACTTCAATTGGTGCACAATCTTCGTAATTCGTAAAAACAGCTCTTGAGTTATTCAGTTGTGTTTGTGTGAATGGTAATGAACCATGAATCCATTATGATTAGACCTCTCCTCCAGTCAAGGTGAAGAGTTTCTGCTCTGTTAGTGCTGTAACAAAGTTAGGCTACCTGTCAGGCTGGGCAGGCAGCGAGCACTCTCAGCTCCTAAATCAGACTTGTACAACATGAATGCACTGGGGGGGATTTAGCCATGACAAGATAATGAATCACCCTAATAGACTAACCCTTCTCCTCAAACAAGCTGCCTAGGTTTCAGCGCAAACACCCCAGTCGTCATTCACCTTGAGGTGCAGGGGGAGCGGTTATCCCTCACACTGGAAACTGTGTGTGTTTGTGTTTTGCAGAGGCCGGCGTGTTCTGACCTTGTTTGAGCATCTCTCGGTCCCAGTAAACAGATAAGCCACTCAGGTCTATAAATAGTTGGTTTCCAGTGGTCGGAGAAGACTTTCTCTGTCTTCACAGACTCTTCTATGTTTGTTTGGCTTCCCTCAGGTAGGGCTCGAGCATTACAGCTGTCAGGATATGTTGCTTTTTCCACTGTCTCAAGAGATGCCGGCTACAGACGCTCAGTCTGTAGGGACTTGGTTTGGGAACTGTAGTGTCAAGTCCCCACCAGGTCCACACCAGGACTTGAACCAGACCAAGGCCTACTCCACATGTAGGCGGGTTTTCTTTTAAACTGAGGTTTTTCATACACATGGAAACAGCGTTCTAGGTCACTGAAAACGCACCTTTTGGAAAACTCCTTCCGGGGTGAAGATTTTTGAAATTCCGTTTAAGGTCTTTATGTGTAAACGGGATAAACTGAGTTTTGGGCTTGTAATTGCATTGTGCAACGCTGTCACTTTTGTTTACATTAAATTAGTGCGATGGCAGAGGTAACCAAACTAGTGATCCCATTATGTTGACGAGCAGAGACGCCTGAATGGACAACTTTGTCAAATGAAATGGTCATTGTAGAGGAATGGCGAGATCATTTTAGCATGTCAAGGGCATTGTTTTTGACTTGGTGTGCTCATGACAGCCGTAACAGAGTGTTTTGCGTTTTCGTGTTGAAGAAGATGTTTTGAGAACTTACCGTGTGTGGACAGGATTATTTTTTTGAAACGGAGGAGGAAAACTTTGCACCCGCTTACGTGTGGACTAGGTCCAAGTCTGGAAATCGGTCTAGTATAGGTAGAGCTGGAGAGGTGACAGTTCACCGCCTGAGCTCAGGACTTCAACCTGCTCAGGCGCTCTTTCATGTGCAGCCGCCTCACTCTGACATCTCTCCAGCAGTGCACGGCCATAGCATCCTGTTTGTGCATGTGTGTGTATTTCAGACTACGTGTGTGTAGCATGTCTCAACAACAGAGTGCAAAAGTAATTTCCTCTCAATTAATAATGGATATCTAATTTTCTTCTTCTGAACTATAGTGCAAAGAAATAGCTACAAGTGGTCAGCGAGATTGTAATAAAAATACCAAAGCATGGCACCCAAATAAAAATATAGCTACCTGATGCAAGTTGAGCAGGAGACAATGATGTAAAGGTATAGTTACTAAGAATTAAAACAAAATACAGCTCATTCTAAACGAACTCAAGATTAAGAAAGCTAATTCATGTAAGAAGATGTAGCAAATTCATATTTACAACCGTGCGTTGTGTATTTCCAAGCAAACGTGAAAGGTGCTTTCTCTTCTTATGCAGCACAGGAGCTAGCAGACACACTAAGGAAATTTTTCCAACACTTATGCTTTAATTCACTATACTGAAACATCTGTTTTGGAGTTATGCTAATTCACAAATGTGTGCAAAAGCTTCCTGACAAGAGGTACAAGGAAAACAAATGTAGTTACATCGACTAAGCAGTTGACATCACCTACAAGTCCAAATATCATAACTGAAAGGTGAATTTGATTTTCATCTTAAATGTGCAGAAAAAAGCAACGCTGATGTTTTGTTTTTACAACGTTTACTTCTGAGTCGGTAAGAAAGCCGTCACTTTCTGTAAGCATCAGACAGACGACCTCTGTGGTGCCAGATCTGACCCCAGAAAGCCGCCCTGGTGGTTAATCAGGATTACTGGCAGGAAACAGACCAGAACATAGAAAAAAACACCTTCATGTCTGATGGATTAGATCAGATCAAGCAGAACAGGATTAACAGACAACCCTTCATGTTTCTCCAGATCTCCATGGGCCAGATGCTGCAGGAGTTTGGCAAGTTTTTGGGCCTCTTCCTGCTGGTGTTGTTCTCCTTCACCATCGGACTCACGCAGCTCTATGGAAAGGACCAGAAGGACCCGGACAAGAACCAGACCAAGGACTGCGAGGGCATTTTCTGCCAGCAGCAGAGCAACGACGCATTCCACACGTAAGGGCCGAAATCAATGCGTCAGTGATGACATGAGCGATGAATCGAAGCTTGATCCAAAGGCCACTGGACTTTAAAGTTAAAGATCTTAAAGATGTTTCACCTCTCCTCCAAAAGGCTTCTTCAGTTCACTAACTGGTAGACGAAGCTAGAAATTTGAGCCTCTGTGGATCATTAGCATGCTAACGGTCTCATGAGAGAAGCTAGCTGAATCGTTGACCTTTGCTGTTTTCGAAACCGCCTACTACATACTACAATCGAACATAGCATGCAGTATGTTGAACAGTAGTGTGTAGTCTGACTGCCAGTCGGTGGTTATCCTGCAGTAAACCAGGCTGGTTTACCGTCTTGGAATGATGAAGTAAACAACAGCCAAGCTAACGTCAAACGCCACTACAGTGTAGCGTCCGCTTAGAGTCTGAAAAAAGCTGACGAGAGATTCATTTAGATTTTAATGATTTAGAGAATCAACAAAGATAATTTGTGGTTCTTTGTGTGGCTTGGTCTGATTGTGATTATTTCCTCTGTTACGATGGACGTCGCTGCTCATCATTTTGATCTCTGACCTGACGCTTTGCTTTGTGGGAATCAGTACAACATCCGTGTATTTTTGGCATACTGGCCAAATCAGTACGTACTTCTAGTACAGTAGGCGGTTTCAAAAACAGCCCTTGTTTCACCAGAGTCATTAACACCCCCGGTCGTCTGTGGGTCTTTGAGGTCACATTCTCCAAGGTGGGACTGCGGGTTCAGAATTCAAAACAGCATTGTAGGTTATTGATAGATGGCGTATCGGACCACCACCCTGTTAAGGGATGGTTTTCCCATCTTAACAACGTCTTCCAAGATCTTCAATTAAGTCCAGCATCCTTTGGATCAAGCTTCGATTTACCGTAACGTGGATGACTGAGAACCTACACAGACATCAGCGATGGATGTTCAGAATGCTTACACTAAAGATTATATAGACAGCTGTATAAAATCATGTTTTATGACTCACCCCTGTTAATGAGCTGTCATTTGAATGATTGTTCTTCTTACAGACATGTTGCCTTAATTCTCACCTGCATCATGCTTCTTGTGTTTCACAGGTTTATGGGGACCTGCTACGCCCTGTTCTGGTACATCTTCTCTCTGGCACACGTCGCCCTCTTCGTCACCCGCATCAACTACACAGAAGAGCTGCGCTCTTTTGTGGGGGCCATGATCATAGGCACTTACAACATTGTGGTTGTAATAGTGCTGACCAAGCTGCTGGTGGCCATGCTCCATAAGAGCTTCAGACAAATCGCTGTAAGTATAAACAATCTCTTTGCACAGAATGTCTTTGTTTTGTAATGGTGTCAAGGGTAGTTTGAGCACAACTCAGGACTAAAAGCTGAAATCGTTTTCATTTACGGTTAGGATTAGATTCTCTGATTTCTCTAAATCACTCTGAAATGTAACACAGATGTTTTTCTTTGGAAGCCTGTTGCACATTTGGCCTTTCTTGGACAAACAATTTGATTTTGATTATGCTGAGTAAAAGCAACTCCCTGACTAGAAACACATTTCCTCCTCAAAGATTTCCACAAATTCTTGCATTTTCAGGATTCCTCTCTAAATGCAAAGCTGTATGTGAAAGTTAATTCTCACATTCCTGCGTACCTAATGTCCTTGTCGGCTTGCAGAATCACGAGGACAAGGAGTGGAAGTTTGCGCGGGCCAAACTGTGGCTGAGCTACTTTGATGACAAGTGCACCCTGCCTCCACCGTTCAACATCCTCCCCTCCCCAAAGACTGTGGTCTACCTGGTGACCAGCATGAGCAAGTGGATCTGTTCACACACCTCAAAGGGCAAGGTGAAAAGACAAAACAGCCTCAAGGTAAGAAAAGAGGTTAAATAAATATGAATTCATCCTTTTCTGTGTGATTTAAAGCTCACATATTATGCACAATACACTCCACCATGTTCCTCTAACTCTAATATGTGTCTCTAGTCTGTCTACAAACCCCCTAATTATGATAAAAGTCCATCCTCTCCGTATTTTGCCTGCTCCACTTTTCAGAAAATGTGTGCTCAAACAGGCCGTTTGGAGATTTTCCCTTCATGACATCACAAAGGGCAGTAACCCCTCCCCCAGGTGGGTGACACTCCCACAGCTAGGTGTTTGTTCTGCCCTCTGAGTCTGCCTTCTCACCGTAAACAATAGGACATGGAGCGAGAAAGCCCGAGCCACCCAAGCCCTTCCAGAGAGGGGCGTGGTCAGACACAGCTCATTTACATTTAAAGCTACAGACACAGAAACAGCCTGTTCTGAGCAGGGCTGAAATAGAGGGGTTTATAGGCATGATCAAATACAGGATCAGACTGGATTTAGAACAAGACACTTCACACACATGTTTTGAGGAGCTCTGAGACTTATTGAAACTGGTTGAAAAAAATGTATAATATGTGACCTTTAATTCAATCCCTTTCCTATATCATGAACAGACATGTGTGCTTTGTGCAGCATCGTGTCAGTTTTCTGAATCCCTCCTCTGTCCTTTTCTATTCAGGAGTGGAAGAACCTGAAGCAGAAGTGTGATGAAAACTACCAGAAGATCATGTGCTGTCTGGTTCACCGCTACCTGACCTCCACGCGGCAGAAGATGCAGAGCACAGATCAGGCCACGGTGGAAAATCTCAACGACCTGCGCCAAGACCTCTCCAAGTTTCGCAACGAGATGAGGGACCTGCTGGGTTTCCGGACGTCCAAATATGCCATGTTCTACCCGAGGAGCTAAGAAAAAAAAGAACTCGATATCTCCTCCCGTTTTCCTTCTTCTTCTCGACAAAAACCTCTGCTTCTCGTTTATCTGGGATGCAGTGAGCATGTGCAAAAACTCTGCTCTTTTGAGTAACAGAGGCAGATTTTAAACCTGGAACTTCATTAAAAAAATATTTATTCTCCACCAAAGCCTCCAGACTCAGGCCCCCATATGTATTATTCAGCTATTCTACCTGTTTTGTAAATAATGAAAGCCATTGTTTCAACAGAAAGCCAAATAAAGACTTGTGAGAAATACTTCCTAAATGCCATAAAATCTGATTTTGCTAGAGATGAACTCTGCTTTGATATTTGGAGTTCATTGTTGGTTTTCTCCTTAACAACCAAGGAGCTGACATAGCATGCTACACTGCTCCCGGTACAGGCTCTTCTCTCGAGATCACTAATTGACTTTTGCAACTCCCTTCTGGCAGGTCTTCCTGTATGCACTATCAAAGCCCTGCAGATTATCCAAAACACAGCAGAGCGACTTGTCTTTAACTTCCCCAAAACAGCACACGTCACTCGGCTGTTCATCTCTCTCCTCTGGCTCCCAGTTACTGCTCGTATCAAATTTTAAACTCTGCTGCTCGCTTACGAAACAGCCACAAAAACAGCTCCTCTTTACCTAAACTCTCTCATCCAGGTCTACACTCCCTCCCGCCCACTACGCTCTGCCGATGTCTGATCCAACCTTCACAACAGGGTCCTAAGTCTCTAGCTACTCTTTTCCTCTGTCGCCCCCCGGTGGTGGAACAAACTACCAAACTCCATTCAATCTGCAGAGTCCCTTTGCACCTTTAAGAAAAAGCTAAAGACCCAGCTCTTTATGAACACCTACGACCTTAATGATAGTGATGATGACAATGACGATATTTAGGATGGTTTTGATCCTGATTAGAACTCTCGAGAACAGCTGTCAATGTTGTGCCTCTGGTCACTTCCTGTCAGCACCTGTGCTCTGCCTCTGGTCACTTCCTGTCAGCACTTGTGTGTCTGATCGGACTTAAAGCTGTTCGTTTGCACTTCCTGACGTTGTCTCCTCCTCTCTACATCCTTGCTTGTGTTGTTCTTACTCTCTGATGTCTGTTACTTTGGATAAAAGCATCTGATAAATGAATTGTAGAATTGAAATGCAGAAAACTGATCTTTGGAAATTCAGCTCTGACAGCAAGAAACTGTCAACTTTTCAACCTATTGCCTCGCCGTCCATCCATGTGAGAGTCCCTTACACACACCTTTTCCATTCTCATGCTTCATACAGCAGCCGTGCATCAAGCACTCTCTGCAGACACATCAATCATATTTATACGTTGGCTTCATTTCATTTCCAGCCTGAAGTTCTTGTACAAAAAAACAGACAAGAAGAAAACGTTAGAGGAGTTTTATTTTCGGCAGATGATAACAATAAAATATAAATAATATTCACAGACTTTTCCGTAAGAAAATAATTTCATTTCTTAGCTCTGCCCTTTAAAAACAATGCCAGTAAATCAACTATGCTGATGTCGGCGCTTGTGAGTCTCTAAACAAACCAAAGAGAATCCTCGTTTGTTTCACTCAAAAAACAACAAATCATGTTGATATTATTATTATTATTATTATTGCACTTTTTAGCCCACTTTAAGCTTCCAGTCCTGAAAACTAACTGCAGCTTTTTAAAATACGCTAAGGATATCAATCAGGCGTGTGATTTTAAAGGAAGAATGTGCGACATTTGACACATAAATCCAGTCTCTCCTGTGTAAATGAGTCTGAGTCATGTCTGTCTACAATGAGGGAGAAGCTCGAGTCCCGCTGGCTGTGTTGTTGTCAGAGCCGTGTTTACATGGACGGGACGGCCGGCTCCTCCCCTTGTGTATAAAAGCTGTTTTAGTCAAGGACTAGAGAGAAGAAGAAGAACATACTCACTGATTATTTGGATGTCACGTAAGTGTTTTTAGATCACGGTCATTCTGTGTCAGTTTACATGCAATGTGAAGCTACGAGCTAACTAAAGAGCGCTAACATTAGCATGCTAACACAACAATGCAGGACACAGGTGATAGCAGCTCGAGCCGAGGACAATTTATTCCGCTGCGTGCGAAACGTGAGTGGAGGGGGGTTGGAGGTGTGTCTCTGGACGAGAGCGGAGGCTTCAGTAGGGAGGAGGTGTGGCCTAACAGCAGTTTGTTTTGGTTTCATGCAGGTGCTCAAGAGCGACATCTACTGGATTGGAAGGTCGCACATTCTTCCTTTATGTCTATCTTTAATTAATATAAAATGATATATTTAACTGATTGCACTAAACAACCACAAGAGGAAACAAGTGAAAAGCACAATATGGAAAATGTTGACTTTGGTAGTGCGGTCTCAGAATTTAAAATGACCTTCTTTGATGTTTGTCACTGTCGAATGCTACCTTTGCTCTTGTTTATGGTTTCTGTCACTGGTGAGGAGCATGATGGGAATTTCACAACACGTCAGCCATCTTTGTTCCTGATGAATGGTGCGTTCCATTTACTTGCAACTCGGCTCTCGAAGCTGGGAATGACGTCACACCCCAGTTAACCGTGTTCCAGTTGCGAGTTGGCAACAAGTTAGACAATCAACATAGACGCCTCCTGGAGTACCTTTGTTTAGTTAGCTAATAGCAGGCGATAACAACACCTGGTGATAGTTTGCGCGTGAAAATAACACCACAACATGTTCACAAATTGAACTTACACGATACTATCCACGTGGTTGATTTGATTACACAAAAAGAGGACTGAGTAAAGGTAACGCTTAAACGTTACTGTTGATGCACGTAGCAGCCATGTTGGATTTTAACTCGGGCTACTGAAGGTTCCCCGAGTTTCCAAGTCAGAATTCTGATTTCAGGGGGGCGTTCCTGATGACGTATCAGACCGGCAACTCGGAATTTCCTAGATTAAATGGAACGCACCATAATCTTGGGATGCAACAGAAAAACGCGGCCAGTCTTTTATGGACGACAGGTGTTCTGCAGCACAATGAATAAATACAGAAGAAGGACTTTCTCCTAGATTTTGTTTTGTGCTGAAACCCGTGCATCAGTTTTGTTTATATGTGTTTGTGTAGTTAATATGGAGGTTGGGTTTTGGGGGGGGGGGGGGGGGGCTTAATCGTTTCCATCCACATACAAGCCTCAGAGGACACGTGTCCAGTCGAGATCGTCAGAGCTTCAGGAACTCAGCATTGCTTGTTCTTCAGCACGTTGAGCCCTTTCTGGTTCTTTGTCTTAAACGCCATCACAAAGTGTTGAGGGGCGATCTTCCCCCGGCCGTCTTCGTCCACCTCGCCCATGAAGATGTAGTTCAAGCCTGGTGAAGTCACACAAAAAACACCTGAATGCAGTGGCGGAACGGCAGAGACATTCAGGGAGGCCATACATCAGAAACTCCTCACGGCAGGTCTGTATTCATATGTTTATACGCGGACATATAAACATATTAAACGTGACTGTTTGGACTTTGAGTTCTGCCGCTCACCTCGCACTTTGGGAGGAGCTTTATCAAGTGACGGCACGGAGAAGGAGGCAAACTCAGAGCCAGAGGTTATTCAAAACAGTCAACCCAGAACCTCTTTACATCATTTGTACATGCGTAAAAATAAAAAAATAAACCTAGTTGATTTCTCCGGCACTCACCTCTCCTGACAAACGGACACTTCTTGCATAGGATTGTGATCTTGGTGCTCATGGTCTTTCCCGCCTGCTGGATGGCCAGATTGCCTTCTCTGTAAACGTTGATGATGGAGACTGTGGCGTACATACTTCCTCCCCTCATCACCGCAGTAATGACGGTTCCAGTAATCACTGGCAGAGACAAACACATTCACACAAGACCATTTTTAAAACACTAAAGTCCTTACATAAATAGACAATATGAGCCTTCCTCTAGAATTCAAAATAGACGTTGCTGGTACATAATAGCTCACACTCTTCCACATAAACGAAGATAAACACCGAGTAACAGATTCAGAAGTGCAGCTTACATTTGCTGTAATCAAATAGAATATTTGGATACTTCTGTTTCTGGCTTTGGTTCGAGTAAATGCTTTAAGTGACAGTGACAAGAGAAGTTAAAGGCAACTTGACTCGCGCTTTCATTCATTCGGCAAGGTACCGTTCAGGGGGTCAATTAGTTAATCCAGGCGCAGCACCTAAGTGGCTTAAAGGTCACATATTCTCCTCCTCTTCTTCAACCAGTGTGAATACGTCTCAGAGCTCCCCACAACATGTGTGTGAAGTTTCTTGTTCTAAATCCACTCTGATCCTGTATTTGATCATGCCTATAAACCCCTCTATTTCAGCCCTGCTCAGAACAGGCTGTTTCTGTGTCTGTAGCTTTAAATGTAAATGAGCTGTGTCTGACCACGCCCCTCTCTGGAAGGGCTTGGGTGGCTCGGGCTTTCTCGCTCCATGCCCTATTGTTTACGGTGAGAAGGCAGACTCAGAGGGCAGAACAAACACCTAGCTGTGGGAGTGTCACCCACCTGGGGGAGGGGTTACTGCCCTTTGTGATGTCATGAAGGGAAAATCTCCAAACGGCCTGTTTGAGCACACATTTTCTGAAAAGTGGAGCAGGTAAAAGACGGAGAGGATGGACTTTTCTTATCATGGGGGGGTTTGTAGACAGACCAGAGACACATATTAGAGTTAGACATGGTGAAGTGTATTTTACAGAATATGCGACCTTTTAAAGCGTCAGCTTAGCCTCTACATGCTGTGTCTCTTGTCTATTTGTTCTTTTTGATTCTGTAAAAAAAAAAGGAGCAACTCTAAAGGGTGAAGCGTCAGACCCTGTTTAGTCTAACCAAGTTCCCAAAAAGAAAATTACAGATGTTGTTGTTTTTTTGCTCACAGTAGAAAACCCATGACATTTAACTGTGGCATCTTTGGAGCCAGTGCAGCGAGAGGGCAGCTCGTCTTCAGCATGAGCACGACTCTGAACAATATGTCTGGTCTTTACAGTCAGCTGGATGAGAGGGTACGTATATCACACCATTCAACAGCATCAACAGTTTTGACTGAAGGTGTTCATCAAAGGAACTACTTTCTCAGTCTGCTGTAGTGATGTAACAAACTGTGTCATCTCTAACACCACATCACACAGACAACTTTTTCCACATGCACCACCACGTCGCTTTCGGTTTCCTCACTTCTCGCAGCACATCCAAGTGAACTCTTTGACATGCCAATCGACCACATGTGTGGCAAACAACTCCAAGAGAAAAACATCAGAGAGTATGGAGCAGCAAACGCAGGCCGAGTCAGAATCAACACGTTCATTTATCAGCAGTGTGCCTACAGTCAGAGAGTGTGTAAGTGTGTGTGTGTACACAGGAGGAAACTGTGTCCTATACACTCCTTCACTTGCTGAGAGGATATCATGGAAGTCTTTGAAAGGCACAGTGGGGAATAAAACCATCAAAGACAGAGACATGATCAGGACCGTTACCTGCTTGCTTGGTAACGGTCCTGGAGACGCTTCACGAAGAACAACAACAAAAGAAAACAGAGAAGAAATAATGTCAGAGAAGAAATATGAGGACAGAGTCAGTTAGTGGTTCTATGGAGTTGTAGAAGAGGTGAGTTTTCAGGGATTACTTGAAGGTGGAGAGTGAGCGGGGGTCTCTTTTTTAGTGATAAGTTCCAGAGGGTGAAAGCGGCATTGGAGAAGGCCCTGTCCCCCCGAGGACCGCTGGTTAGTCCTGCAGCTATGTGAACTTTAAAGATTCTGTACAGTGTAGGTCAGGACATTTTAGGTGAAATATGTTTCCAAAAGCAGGTAAATGTTCTAAATACATGAAAAGGGCAGCAACATGTCAGTGACTTTGCTCAAGTTGCTAAAAATACATTTCAATAAACGCTGATATTCTTACCAAAATTGCTGGAGCAATAATTGCTCTCAAGTGTTCCTCGTCTTTTGCATTTCTGCTGGCACAGAGCCACGGAGTACTTTAGAGCTGTGGAGAGAGAGAGAATCACACACACACACACACACACACACACACACACACACGAAAAGTCCATCTGTATCATTGTGCCTGCCAGTGATTCAAACATGTGAGTTATGGCTGCATCTGTTTCTACTGTGGTTTATTTACAGAATATTCTCAGTAGCACAAGAGGCTCTTCAAATTAAAGGCTGTCAGCCTCGGAGACAATGTGCAGAATTTAAATAGCCGGATCGTGTGACGAGGGAACATCTGTTTTAAGAGTTTAAGATTGTAAAGATTCCTTATAGGAAGGATTCAAAGAAATAAAATGTGACTGTAAAAACATTATTCTTGCTGGAGAAGGGAAGTTGAGAAAGTAAGCCAACCAGAAGGTGTTATCGTAGTCTGACATCATGGCAGAAAGGTGCCAAAATAACTTGACTGAGTAAGAAAAACAACTGTGTTAGATGCTTTTCCTCTTGAACTGATAAGCAGCTCTGATTCACAATTCGTAATCACAATCGTTATAAAGACGAATCCCGAAGGAGTTAAGTCATATTCAAGCAGAACACTTCTCTGTGTTCTGTTCTTGCCCAGATGTGCAATCAGAGGCAGACTTCAGCGGGCCCTGGTTTTTTAAAGTGACAGATGAGCACCATGTATGCAGGAAAGTACAAAGCTAGCATGTCTCATAGCTACTCAGTCTTCATCACATAGAGACGTTAGAAGTCTTTTCAGGGTTTTTACTGGATGAAAGTTGGTACCTACGTATGGGCCTGGTGGTGACGGGCTGTGTGGTCGTGGTGGGTGGTATCGTCGTGGTGGGGAATTTCTTTGGTCTGAACTTGTAGTGTCCAATGAAGCCGTCTGCGGTTAGACTGAGATCTGACAGGAACTGGATCAGGAGCTGGTTCCCATCTGAGAACACTGGCCTGCGAAGAAACAACAACAAGCCGACTGAGTTTAACCCAAGAGAAGTCGAAGTGATGGTTTTTCAGTGAAAGTTAAATCTCCAGGACAGAATCACCTACGCTGGGGGGCTGTCTCCGCAGTATTTGCCGATTCTCTTGGCGTCGTTGATTTCTGCCCCATTAAAGATAGAGACGTGGTCATAGCGGCAGTAGTTGTCTCTTTCCACATCAAACTTCTCAAACTTGATTTCAATGATCTGCAGCAGGGTTCAAATCACAAAGAAGATCTTCTTCATTGAAGTGGAAGCTTTTGAAAGATTAACAGGATGGGCTGTTTGATTAAAGGTCAGCTTATATTTTATGTGAAGATGTAGTTCTGATCCACGGCCATTACACACTGAGCTGTCTTCAATTAGTACTCCACTGATTTAGCACTGCAATAAGATTCAAATTTAACGCAGAAGAAGGAGTATTCTCCCGTACCTAAACCCACATTACCCACAAAGCAACTCTAAACCACTGATCTTTCTGTCAGCACTTCTGGGTTTTACTAGTCAAGGCTGATACGGCTTAAAGGTCCAATCAGTGAGATGTGTAGAGAGTGAAATGATAAAGTGAGCTTACTCTATGATCAGACATTAAGGAAACATGCTATGTTGAAGTGCTGGCTTCTCTGACAACAATGCAGCAGCCAGTATGTCCTCCTTCTAACTTTAGATTCTGGTCCTGAATGGTCTGGATTTGTTTGGACCAGAGAAGGTAGGCGGTTTTAAGGCACCCCACACGGCCGTTTTGGACGCCCCTCGGTTTGCCAGATATGAGAGCAGTTATCAGGTCAAACCAACAGGTGTTGCAGCGATGGAAGCGGGCAAGAGAACTGGTTCAGATAGAAGTGATTGTACCCGACCTAAAAAGCCTCTGCATGTTTCTAATAAGCTCCACGAGCAGAAACGTGCTCAAACTAGGATCAATATTGGAGATGCTTTTGAAAAATGGAGAGAGGTTAGAACGCAGAAAGGTTTACAGACCGATGCAGAGCTGGATAAACACTGAAGCTTCAGTGTCTACCACATGGTGACCTGCGTGAACATCCACTCTAGAGAGGAGGGGGCGGGGGGAGACAGCTCTCTGTAATGTTTTGAATTTGGACTGCAGTACCCATTTTAAACACTAGGTGTCAGAGTTACATGTTGCTCCTTTAAGTCTCTAGCCTGAAACACAGGCCTTTTAGGCTGTAGAACCTTCAGTGGCTGACACGGGCGAACGCATTTACATCAGGTAAAACATTCAGCAAATTCTGAAACAATGCAAATTAAAAAGCACAAAGTCCCCAAAAATAAATGCTGACTCAAACATGCTGCAAAAAGCTGAAACATGCTGCATTAATGTGAAACGTGCTGCAAATACATAAACAATGCATCATCAAAAACACATAGTCAGAAAACAAAACAACGGCAAGTAGGCGAATGCTGCAAATCTGTTGTTCAACGGAAGTGCTCCAGGCCTGTCGGGACCCTCAATGAAACGGTTCATTAATGACAGGAGAGAGAGTGAGGGAGACGAGGGTGTGAATTTATGTTCTTATGGGAAAAAGGCGACAGAGACTATAACTTCAAAATGACAACAACAAGGAGATTTAAAGCGAGTCTGGCCTGGACTCTCTGACTCTCTGACAATGGGGATGAGAAAGCTGAGGGGGGGTTCTATAGTGGCAGCCCCAGGATGCCTGGAACTAGCGCTAGCTGCAGGACTAACTGAGCTCTGTTGCTAACACACACCCCTGTACTCAGAGCCTGACACCTGGCAGTCATACCTGCTCACTGCTCACTCTGCCCGGTGTAGGGCTCTAAACATGGGTGGTGTGGTGTTTGGGCGGGGTTGATTAAAAAAACTAGTAGCTAATTTCCCTCAATCTGTGAGCCTGTAAGAGACATTTTCTATCAGAACTTTAAATATAATACTTAACATATGACTTAAAGAAAATAAAAGATGAGTCGTCTGTGATCCTTCTGACCTGGTTCTTTGGTGCCACTATGTGCCAGGAGCAGGTGACCCCAGCTGGGTAGTCCTTCTCAGGCCAGTTGGGTGTTTTGAAAGTACCTGAGGGCTTATCCAATCTGCCCCCACAGTACTGGTCCCCTGTGGAGAAATGAGTTAAATTCAGTCCTATGATCTGTTTCCCATCATTGTTTTAAAGGAAGGAAAGGCATGTACACTATACGATCCCGCCATAAACCATGTACTGTAATAGGTGCCCTCGTAGCCTTCTTTGTGATTATGTGTGCACCCCAGGAAGGAAGTTACTCATTAGGCAGTTTAAAAAAAGACAACCGTGCTCCCAACTTCGTGAAGCATCTGATAAACATCATCTCAATAACAAGCACAGGCTGTTCAGACTGTCAGAGCACCGACTCTCTTGAAGACATAGTTTCTAAGTGACTATGTGGCACACTTAGAAAGATGTTTCCTTTCCCACACGTCCAAAGGAGTACAATTGTGTTCAGTGACAAAAAATAGACACTCAACAACAACAAAGACATGCTGGGGCGCCAGATATCCTGGTGATTATGTCACGTGCATGAAGGGAGGCATAGTCCTCGTCAAGTGCCCGTGGGTTCAAATCCTACCTGGCCCTTTCCTGCATGTCATCCCCCACTCTTTCTCCTCCCAGCATTGCCTGTCTCTCTTCAGCTGTCCTGTCCAATAAAGGCGGACGAAAAATATATTTGAAAAAATAAGAACTTTAAACAAACACATGTTGTGCTGGGAGATCACTCAGAGACAGCATGGACACTGTCTACCTGCTTATGACCATTCTGTGAGGCTAGTTCTGAACAGACTAGTTCATAGACATTGTCCCTTACAGCTGTCAGCTCCTTGGGTACAGAGAACCAGCCATTAAAATTCCACAAAAACAGGACGCACGATTTTGCAACCTCACAGAGAAGAAGAGGCTCTCGCTCTCTCAACTCTAAGTGATACTTCTGACCTGTGCTGCCAACTGAAGAAACGTCAGTGAGAAATTCCACATCACACTGCGAGAAGTGTTCAGATATTCCTCCCTCTTTGTCCACATGCCTGAACCTTCAACTTATAGCCTTGTCCTGGACAAGCGTAACACCTCAAAGGTCACTGGTTTTCACAGAGACTAAGACAAATGACTCTTTTTGTTTTATTATGTTTTGGCATTAATTTGAAGTACTATCTAGTGTAACCTCACTCTCTGTTTGTGGAACCAGCAGCTTGTATTAGAAACCTATGATAATTAGTTTTTTAAACCCTGACACGCTCCCAGGCCAGTATCAGACTCCTGTATGGGGTGAAGTCATGGCTGAGACAGTCCCACCGGGCCCTGTTTTAAACCTTCGGTAGCGTCACGATATCACTACATAGCTCCAACCCTTTCCAACTCTTTGTACATCAACCTCAAGATCAAGAGTGCCAGAACTACTCCTTTCCTCATGTGTGCCTACCTCTCTCATGTGGGTGGGCAGCAGAGAAAACAGCCAGGAAGCCACTCCCAGCAGTGTTGGCATCAGATACCATCTGCATGAGCATCTTGTTCCCCGTGGAAACCAGGGCTCCAGGCTTGAACGTCCCACAGAAGCGTCCGAGTCTCTGCCCATGGACATGGCCACTGTAAACATCCACATAGTCGTAGCGGCACAGGTTGTCGCTCTCCAAGTCGATGAAGCGGAATGACAGGACCACCACCTTTCCCTCAGGGACCTGGGTGGGATTTACAGGAGGGATTAAAGGTCAATTCCACATAATTGTTTCTATTGAGGGCAATAAAATGTCACTCTCCTGAATGGTATTGGCTTGTTACTTCAGTGATGCCCAGAAAAACAGCATTTCAGAAACTTATAACACATTTTTAAACTAATTCTGACTTGAGTAGAGCAGGGAAATGCAACCTGGTCCTCTGCAAGCTTTAGTGTTTAGATGTCGAGTCTTTCAATGGAGCCAGTCAGCTAAAAGCTGCCTTGACTTGACTGCTTGCTGTGGTTCAGTATTTTTAGAAGGAAATTAGGAGTTTGGGGTTGGTGGCAGAGTATCATATCGTGCAGCTGTTTGGTGGATTTCTATAAAGAATTGATCAATTGTATCATCATCATCATAACTAAAGTGTGTGAGGAAAGAAAATATGTGAATATGAAAGTGAACTTACTGTGATTCTCCACACACATTTGGTATTTGGAGGGTAAACTCCTGGGTATCCCTGGCTCCCAATCACTCCAGTGTCCCCTGTTATGTTTCCACCACAGGTGAAGGTTGGTCTAGTGGGGGAAAGAATGTTCTCTAATTCAAAATGACATGCTTTCATAAAAACATCGTACATGTAAAAACACAAAGCCTGTATCTGCTTTAACAAAGATTTCATTCTATGCGCCACATGTACTGACTGAGGGCAGCAGACTGCATAATGTGCCTCTACATGAACTCCACTCCACTGACGCTGCGTCCTCTCCACGGGCTACAGAAGATCCAGTAACACCTTGCTCACTCCTCAAGCTTTCAAATCAATTGAACATAATAATAGTAGTCATAAAGGTGTACCTCCGCTGAGACTGCGCACAGATATCTGTCAAGAAGAGTAGACTCCATGCGCAGAAAATACTGCATGTTCTCCACATTGTTGGGTTAACGGAGCACACGCGTCGCCTGTTTTCGCCCCGTGGCATGAATGGCATTGTGTTCATCAGCTCACACGGTTTGGGAAAAGTAGCCAGGAGTTCCTGCGGGAGTTTCAGTAACTGCAAGCTGGAGCAGATGAATATAGCGTTTGTTCTGCGTGGAGGGAGGGACGTAGCATAGGCTGCTGCTTTTCCCCCCACGAAAAAAAAAAACGATTAAAGAAGCGCTGGGAGGGTGTGAGGTCTTGCATTAGTTTCATAATGCACCTGGCCTGGAAAAAAAAGGTGGCATGAATAAACTTGAGCCAAGAAATCATGCATGAATGGTCTGGCATTCCTGGTTTGCAATATGTTTCCTGTACATATGGTAGAGATTTGATAAATAGCCCAAATCGTACAACTCATTACCTGCACATATAGGGCAGTGTTTAATATATACAAGACAAATCTGGCATGTTCTCTTAAACACGAATGTACATTTCTTTTCCAGCAGCTGAATTAAAATGATGTCTAAACTCGCCGTAGGCTGTGTCTGTCAGAATCATCTGCAAAGGTAACAGAGAGATGAATGAGGGCGTTGGAGAGCTACAGCACCACCTGCTGGAGACAATATGGTAAGACAAGGCAAGTTCATTTAAATATCATTAGACACCAGGCGATTCAAAGTGCTTCACACAGGCACTAAAAGCATTTCAAACATTTCATAAAATAAATGTATGTATGTGCATATAAGAAATACTCAATGTCTACAGAATGCATACACCATTTACACACACTGGACAGGTGTGCTTGATCAAAGGTGCACGTACATGTATAGTGTGTGCATGTTTGTTTACTGATGTATGTATGTTGTTCTCCCCTAACTCTCATCATCACATGCCTTCATTCTGTAAACTTTTCCTACAGTAAAACAGACAACATCACGATACAACGCTGATTCTCGACAGGAAACCTTGTTATCTGTATTCTATAATCTGTGTCACCATGTTGCCTTTGTTTTTTATTACTTACTTTTATCTTTTCTAAAGAAAACGAGTAGAATAATTAAATAAACAACACTCAAATATTAGTAAACGAAAGACCAAACTAATTCCAACAACAAATAAATAACTCCTTAAGTCGTCAAAGAAGAAGAAGAAGAAAACAGTAGAACAATCGAGTATTCCAGTCATCGCTAATTCTGGGATCGACTGTGTCGCCTGGATTTTACATGTACCGCTATCTTCTAATCGATAGTCGATTTTATTTTAGTTCCACAAAAGATGGCGGACCGAACGCCTGGTGGCTCTCAAAAAGCTAGCGCTAAGGTGAATGATCGCTTTGTTTTTACATTAGCTGTGTCTAACCTGTTGTAATGTGAACAATGTTAATAATCAGCCGTGACTATTAATGCATATTTACGTATTCGTCTGCTTGCGTTAGTGATTAATGTACGCAACGGTTTTTATGCTAATGCTAACCTTCGTCTCTCCGACCACACTGGCTAAATTAGCTCAACTATGCTAACGAGTTAGCCTCAACAAACCGGGGGAAGTGAGGACATTTGACCCAGAAATAAATATATTCCTAGCATCTTTCCAAAAGATAACGACATAGTAGTCTAAGTAGAAGTCTTTACTTGATTTAGGTTTCGATTGTAAAAGAGTTTATTCAGTGTTTTGAACGTAAGGCCTAAAAATGTTTGAGTCCCGTATCAGGTTCAGTCAGTGGCGCTGCAGCAAATTCCAGTTCGAGTAGGCCGCTGGCAATTTTTTGCTCTAGTTTTTAGCAACAAATGATAAGGGGCAGTGATCGCAAACTACGAATAGACACAACCCGTGCATGCTGTGTTTCTGAAGCGCTCAACTTAGCTGTCAACAATGGTTTCACATTACATATCACCTTAATGATCAATTAAAAACACTACTCGAACCTGAGGCTGTCTGCAGCTATAAGCAAGTTAAAAACAGGACTTTAAATGTACTGCTGCTTTCCCATAAATTCAGTCTAGTCTTCTCTACTTTTATTTAAACTTCCTAAAATGTTGTACTTATTTCTGGTTATTTTGGTGCTTATTCGAAACATATTCCTTTATTTCCTGCTTCTATATTGTGTTTGAGGGATACTGTAACGACCACCTTTTGTGCATCAGTGGTAGAGTCGGTCATCTCTCAACCGGAAGGTCTGGGGTTCGATCCCCAGCTTCTGTAACTACATGTCTGATGTCTCCTTGGGCAAGACACTGAACCCAAAGTTGCTCGTCGGGATTAGTTGCTTCTGATGGTCACTTTACACAGAACCTCTACCATCAGTGTGTGAATCTGTAGGTGTGACCTGCAGTGTGTACAAGCTCAGGTCCATTTACTATTTAACTAGTTGCTTATTAGCATGCTAATAAGTAGCATGCTTTCTGCTTAATACTCATTATTAAGCTTATTAGTATCTTATTCTACATGACCGTACTTTAGCTTATAGGTCATGTACGAACACAGTGGTTCCCAACCTGTTTTGGCTCATGATCCCACTTTGACTTGACAAGAAAATCAAATCTGGCGACCCCAGACATCCAAAACACAAACAGCTTATTGCTATTCATCATGTTATAGATTTTCTACTGTGATGGAGGTAAATATTCATCTTAGACCACGTTTAGGATTTGTCGTGTTTATTTTTGTGGACAGAGGAAGAGAGGCTGGGAATTCTGCACAATGAATGACAGACAGATAGAGACTCTGCAAATGTCTTGTTTTGGCATTGGCTATGGCCCACAGAAGCCTATGTTCAATATATGTTAATATACAATATATTTCTTATTGATCAATAAATACAAATTTCAGGCGACCACGTTTGAATTTCATACGACCCCATGTGGGGTCAGGACCCCAAGGTTGGAAAGCCTGCCCTCAAGATCCTCCTAATTACTTCTTATTGATAGTATGTGAGGATGTTGTTGTACATGTATTATGATCTCAATAATCTTTGCTTAGTATGACCCATATAAGCTAAGATCAGTGACTTGACTCGGAGCACAGTGAACAGAGTTACAGCCTGTATTTGTAATGAAATTCTTGTTGAAAGCAAACTGTTCTGTGTCGACATGAACAGGCGCTGCTTGAGAGCAAACTGAAGTCGTTCAGCATCGGCAAAATGGCAGTGGCAAAGAGAACCCTGAGCAAGAAGGAACAAGATGAAATAAAGAAGAAGGTAAGTGTTTGCCTTGTTTGAGATAATCGCCTCGGTTCCGCGTGTGGCCCTCGTCTTGGCATATTCTAAAGATGCTACTGTGTTTGCATTCATTCACATTCTCTCTGGTTTTCTCTGTACAGGAGGATGAGCGGGCAGCAGCTGAGATTTACGAGGAGTTTCTTGCTGCTTTTGAAGGAGGGGAGGGTAAAGTGAAGGCTTTCGTCCGTGGCGGCATCGCAAATGCAACAAAAGGTACAAGCTGATCAATATGAATAATCTATTACTCATTGGTCAGATGTGTGGGGGCTTTAGTTCCCAGCGTCTCCAATTCTTCTTGTAGGAGTCATTTCATAGTTTGTTATTTTGCTTTTTGTTTTATAAACAGCAGCGGGCACCTTGCCAAGCACTCGGGTTGAGGGTAACTGGAAAATTTGATTGCATAGAGATTAAAGTCGGATATGCTCTTTCTCCATTTTCAGAGGAGGCAGCTGCTGATGAGAAGAAAGGAAAGTTGTACAAGCCCAAGTCCCGTTTTGAGACCCAGACGAAAAGCTTCTTGCCTTTGGAAACCCCACCTCAGTTTTTAGCAATAGACAAAAGACATGTAAGTACTATCACCGTCCTGTTACTCGTACACGACCGGATGTTTGGTTTGTACTGCGCTGATGATTTTTTTTTTACACATCTTTATTTCAGTCTGCGAAGAAAACTAGCGAGAAGGAGAAGAAGAAGAGCAACTTGGAGCTTTTTAAAGAAGAGCTTAAACAGTAAGCGTCGACACATCAATCTCTTCAAGTCTTTCAAGCTTGATCCAAAGGCAACTGGACTGAATGGGACAACTGGACTCTGATGTGAGTCATCCTTGATGATCCACAGAGGGCCTTACATTTCTAGCTCGTTCCATCTGAAAGTTTAGAACTGAAGAAGCCTTTCAGAGGAGGAGAGGTGAAATGTCTTAAAGATCTTCAACCAGTCCACTTGCCTTTGGATCAAGCTTCGTATTTACCGTGACGAGGATGACTGAGAACCGACACAGACATTCAAGTCTTTATTTGTGTAGATATGTTTCCACTAGCGGCTCCTATGTGTTATGTTATGAAACGATGTCCGCCTAACTTATAATCAGAACATGCATTGTCCCTAATTGTACCTTGTGCCGTTCTCCTGCAGGATACAGGAGGAAAGGGATGAAAGGCACAAGATGAAAGGACGTGTCAGTCGTTTTGAACCTCTCTCGGGCGCTGATGGAAGACGTTCGTGTAAGTGTCTTTGAGTCTGTGTTCCTTTTACTAACTTGGCCGGTTAATGGCCCTGTCCTGCACGCCTTGCTCCAATCCCCCCGTCCCTTTTGTCCACCGTTTCCCTGAAACAAAATTTATACTGCTTTTCTGCTTTTTTTAGCGGATGGTTCTTCAAGAAGAAACCGTCCGTCCAGTGGTAATTTTGACTTAATATAGTGGCCGTGAATTATCTTCATCTTGCTAAGAAAGTAAGTTGTCCCCTCAGACAGCAGTAGGAAATTCTCGTCTCTTTTTTTTTGTCTCTGCAGTTTTGGATGATTGTGCGCCAGGTTCCCATGACGTTGGAGATCCATCCACTACCAACTTGTATCTCGGAAACATCAATCCACAGGTGAATTTGTTTCCAGACATGAATGAAGTCTTTATTCAAATCAGACGTGAGCTGTTCGTGCCCTTCATTTTAAGGGCTGACGATTTGCGATTGTCCTTTGAATGAAGAAATAAACATATTTGGTTGTTTTTACAGATGAATGAGGAGATGCTGTGTCAAGAGTTTGGCCGCTATGGACCACTGGCCAGCGTAAAGATCATGTGGCCGAGGACAGACGAGGAGAGGGCTCGGGAGAGGAACTGTGGCTTTGTGGCTTTCATGAACAGGAGGGATGCTGAGCGAGCGCTCAAGAACCTAAATGGTAAGAGGATGCATTTGATTATGTCACAAAAATAGATCCTCGTTTGTTTTCTTTTCAGCCATTGTAATCACCGTAAAATCGAGAATATACATCGCACCGGAATATATCTGTCTTCCTGTGTGATGATTTCTATCGTGTTTAGGGACGTCTACAACGTGCAGTTTCTGTGTCGCTCTTTTAGTCCCGTCTGTTTTCACTTTGTAGAGTTTGAACTCCCACTAGCTACAGTACGGTAGTCGAGCTCTCAGCCTGCAGACCCTCGCCGCTCGAGTCGTGCTGCCAACCTCCGCCGATCAATTATGGACTTTAATTTAGGAGTCTGTCAATCAAACCAGACCCCCACAAAATGGATCTATTGAACAGTATACCACTGTTTGCTCTCAATGCACCATCGTGACATCATGACGGAGAAAAGATGATTAAAAAGTGGCGTTGCCAGTCTCATCAGCGTCGCTATGTTTCTCAGCCAGCTTGTAATACACAACAAATGGGGTAGTGTTGTAGTACTCGAAATCAGTCTTGGTCTCGAGACCACTTTTTGAAGGTCTCGTCTCGGAATCGGAAGCATTTTTACTCAGTCTCAGACTGGGCGGACTTCGGATTTTAAATTAAGACCGATCAGAGCACCACTGAGAGGCTTTTTTCCACGTCTTTACTGTGATTAGAAGGAAAACGCCTCTTTCTAATAGAACAAATAACTTCAATACATTTGTAGGTAGATTCTTTTACCCGGTTACAACCACAACCTTCCCGGTATTACGGTCTAAGTGAGGGACACGCCCCCTGCACACAAGATGAGGATTTTTCTGTGATATTTATGGTCTTGGTCTTGTGTCTGACTCGATCCCTAAATGTCCCGGTCTTGTCCTGGTCTTGGAGCGCTCTGGTCTCGGGTATGTCTTGGTCTCGATTAGTGTGGCCTTGACTACAACACTAGAATGGCGGTGAATTTTCAATTGCGTCATGTTGCGTGCTGTGTGTGATGGTGAGGGCTGCGCTCACGTTAATGACGGTGCCCGTTTCAGTATTTTATACTAGTGTGTTGGTCGCACCTGTATAAAGGTCGCAGCCAACTTTCTAGATGAAGAGATAGGTATCAAAAGTGTGTCGTATACACCAGTTTTTACGGTATATGCATGTAAATAATTCAAGTGTATTTTTTACTCCCTCCGTAGGAAAGATGATCATGAACTTTGAGATGAAATTAGGATGGGGCAAAGGTGTGCCCATTCCGCCCCACCCCATCTACATCCCTCCTTCCATGATGGAGCACACACTCCCACCGCCTCCCTCCGGCCTACCCTTCAACGCACAGCCCAGGGAGAGGCTCAAGAACCCCAACGCCCCCCTGCTTCCTCCGCCTAAAAACAAGGAGGAGTTTGAGAAGGTAACTCAGCATGTCAGCCTGGGATTGTCTCATGGGTTATTGCAGTGTGTTGTTGTTAATTCAGCTGGTAAGATGTTAGCCTGTAGAACGAGCAGTGAGGGCAGCTTTACATTCAAATGACTATGCATGATAGTTTAAAGTTTTGCACTGTTTAAAAGTGTTGACAGAAATGTTAGCGTGTGGAAGATGCTCAGATGTGTTTATGGTTAGTGAATACAGTCTCAGGGGTGTTTGGCCTTTTTAGTAAAACTGACAGCAGTAAAGGAACGTTGTTGTCTATTTGCACTTTTTCAAATGCATTTTTTATATTTTTCACCTGTTGCCTTTTAACAATACTCACATTCTATGTTTATTATCTGATGTGACTTCATATACAGACTCTGTCGCAAGCCATAGTCAAAGTGGTTATCCCAACAGAAAGGTACATGTTTTTCTTTTTTAAAAATTGGTGTACAAACTTAGAAAACAAAACATCCCATAATGAAGCTGAAAGTTTGATCAGTTGATCACTGCATGCTACAGGGGGCTGGTCAGTACGGGTGAGCAATGGTTGAGACTGCTGCACACTGTCATGCTATTAGTCCATACTAGAGAAACACTGACCGACACTTCTGTTACGTTCCCAGCTTTCTTTTTCACACTCCTCCATCACTCATATTTCCTTTATAAACGTAACACAACATCCTCGTAGCACTTAGTGATGGTTGCCGTTTGGAGCCAGACGTCACGATGTAGCTCATCACAGTTTCACTTCATGCATCAACATTTAATTCAGCAACATGTGACTCCTCCACAGTCCACACATACTTAGTCTGCTGACTCCAGCTCTGTAGTTGTGAGAATCGCGCTCTCCGACCATTGCTCACTCGCACCGTCTACCCCCTTGGCCTCTGTCACTCTTATCGGGCGCTCAGTAAATCTGGCCCCCCTGCTAACAAATCCAAACTGCTAGCATTAGTCTATATATGACCTTTGACATTGGCCTTGGTGAGCAGCACAAGTTGAACTGTCTGCAGCAGCGAGGGACCTGAAAAGCCTCATGGGATGGATTGGGAAAGTATACTGAATTTTACCCCGCCATTGGTACGATCGGCTCCAATACAAGTAAATGTGATCTGTGTTGTCAAATGA
The DNA here is from genome assembly GCA_020745685.1 of Tautogolabrus adspersus. Taxonomy (NCBI): domain Eukaryota; kingdom Metazoa; phylum Chordata; class Actinopteri; order Labriformes; family Labridae; genus Tautogolabrus; species Tautogolabrus adspersus. The sequence goes on along the minus strand of CM036551.1, from coordinate 1,859,255 downwards.
AAGACATCCTTTTGTCTTGTTGGCCACTTGAGGCAAATTGTATGCAACCTGCATCAAATAATGTCACATAAGAGCTTTAGTGATCCCATTTGCACTGTACTCAGTCCTTACAAACTCCACCAGTAGATGAAGTTTATTCAGGCCAACAATCCTATACTGCTTTGGTTCTTCCTCAGAGTACATTAGCCAGGAGATGACCGGGAAATGAAAGGCACTGCACTGACAACACTTTGAGTCAGTGCAGTGTCTTTGCTCTCACTTTCCCAAGTTCTTCAGCTTCACTTTTGTGAAACTTGAATCTAGGAAGATGTCAAAAAGAAAGGCTCCAGGCAGCGCTATGCTATGTAATGCTAATCTGTAGCATTGTAAGCATGTAACTGAATACATTTATACACATTATCTTTTATCTTCACCATCACTGAATTTAAATTCTTAAATGAGTTACACAGTTTGTACTGAAACATCATCAGTTGTCATTTAAAGTCTTGATTTCTGGCAGCATTGATGTTATGATACGTAGGCTCAGAGGCTTCGTCACAGTTTAATTCATGCCTGGTTACATAACGCTCTTTGACAGGGCTCCTCTATGAAGATGTAACCTTTAATCCTCCACTGATATCCTAGAGCCCGACCGATTAATCGTCCAGCCGATAATATCGGCCGATATTTGCATATCCAGTGACTATCGGTATCGGCTAATTTTAATGCAGATCTGCGACGACATCACTAGATTTATTCACCAGTCAAATAGCTTTTAATTTGTGTATAATTGTATTGCACTAGCAGTTCTCTGTCACCAGCAGAGGGCGCTACATGGATTACAACGAGCATCATCACTCTGCAGAGTGTCGAGCGGTGCGTACGTACACGCTCAGTTACTTTCCAGTTGAGTGACCATCTTGTCTTCGTTCTAAATCTTTTCCACGAGTATTTGATAACTGCATCTTTATCTATCCTTACAGATCAAAGAAAGATACCGGCCGATATATCTGTATCAAACATCTCTTATCAGTCGGGTCGTAATCTTGAGTTACTCTCGTGACCCCCATGTGAAGCCGTGTCAGGATACAACCCTGATTTAGTTTGTCAGGAGACCCCTGCTCTGAGCGTAAATCCACCAGGCATGAATTAAACTACCAGACGGGCTTTTTTTGTAGTGGTCAAGGGTCTGGCCAGTCTGAATCCGTTTGCTTTAACTGTGTTTTTCTTGTAGGAATTTACTCTCTCTCATCCACCGAATGATCGAGTTTGTGGTGCGTGAAGGCCCAATGTTTGAAGCCATGATCATGAACAGAGAAATCAACAACCCCATGTACAGGTCAGTGCAGCTGCACGTCACGACAAACTGAACACAATCCCTCTTATCGTTTTGCTAAGTCTTGCATAGTTGTGATGTGTTTCCTCATTTTTAATTTGCCTTTCTTTCTCTTCAAGGTTTTTATTTGAGAACCAGAGCCCGGCACATGTTTACTACCGGTGGAAGCTCTATTCCATACTACAGGTGAGAGGATTATTTCAGGTGTTTTCAGTCCACATTGAAGTGAACCACGAAGCTCGTTTATCATTTGTATTTGTAACGGTTTGGCCGTCACGGTTCGGTGCATGCAGTCACATGATGAGTGCGTCTAAGTGGAGATAAAAAGGCGATCACACACAGCAGTATTCACTCCCCAATCCAGGAGGCGCTAATCTGCTCGTAGCTGTTTGCTAACCGCTTTTAAACAGCAAACGAAGCCTCATTACCGTGTCTCCGCCTGGGTGTATATCAGCCAGTCCGTGTTCCCTTACTATCAGACACGAGTGGTGATAACAACGATGTGACTCACGCTTCATAAAGATTGTGAATTTGATTCATTTCAAAATAAATAAGGGAAACCTCGATATATAAACCCTGGACGAATTTGTACCTAACCGTGACCCCTGTGAACCGTTAAACCCCTAAGGATCACAGTCCAGGAGGTTTTAATCATAATGTATTAACTGTTCTTTGATTTTGTTTTGTTTGTTCAGGGTGAAGCACCAGCCAAATGGCGAACAGATGACTTTAGGATGTTTAAGAATGGCTCTCTGTGGCGCCCGCCTCCTCTTAATCCATACCTCCATGGTCCTTATGATGATGGGGAGGAAGAGGAGGAAGAGGAGGAGGGATGCAAGAAAGGCTCTCTGAAAGAAGAGTAAGACAAATACCCTTATCCAAATCCTAATCCCACTGTTGTTGGTGAACCTGCAGTTTGACAGATTTCTGTCCCCTCCGCAGAGAGCGGGACAAACTGGAGGAGATGCTGCGCGGGATGACTCCCAGGAGGGGCGATATAGCAGAAGCCATGTTGTTTTGTCTGAGCCACGCCGAAGCAGCGGAAGAGATCGTGGAGTGTGTCACAGAGTCTCTCTCCATCCTTAAGACTCCCCTCCCAAAGAAGGCAAGATGGAACTCTTACTAGCAATTTCCACATCGTCAGTACACGCCGTGGTCCGTCAGAGCCGTGCACTAAGGCGCCGTTATTGCTCCTGTTTCCAAAGCAAGCGCCATGGTCCGCCTCAGGAATGGCAAGCAGCGCCACTCTGTTTCCCTCTGTTTCAAATATGCACAGAGTCTATTTTTGACAGAGCCCGCTGTAATCACACGTCAAGCTACACACAGAATAGAACGTTCTGGACAGGAAGTCAGCCAAGGATACACACAGAGTGTCCGCTCAATTTCAAAATAAAAAACAACATACAGACTCCTGATCGTATAGCCCATCACTTTATCTACATGATGTCAAACCAGGCTCAGAATAAACAACATCACTCATGCAACAGAAGCGGACCTAGTGGGGCAGGGCGCACATTGTTGGACGGAGCTAACGGACTGTGTGGAAATTGCGGACAGGAAACTGACTGAAAGCTCTGAATGAAGAAGTTTGCGGTCGATATTCTGGCGGGAAGTTTATGACGTATTTCTGGTTTTCTCTTTCAGATTGCACGGTTATATCTAGTTTCTGATGTGCTGTACAACTCTTCAGCCAAAGTCTCCAATGCGTCTTACTACAGAAAATAGTAAGTTGTTTTATTTCACCTTTTGAACTTTGTTATACTACGTTCACACAACCCACTACTTCTGTTTCTAATGTGTTAACGCCTCTCTCTTTCTAAACAGCTTTGAGGCGAAGCTCTGCCAGATTTTCGCAGACCTCAATGCGACATACAAAGCGATACAGGGCCACCTTCAGAGTGAGAACTTTAAGGTACCAACTCCTTCAAGTAAACATCAAAACAGGAGAATATAACATCCATCAGCAGCATGTTAGTTGACGATCCTTGTCTTTTTCCTTCTTTGTGGCAGCAACGTGTAATGTCGTGTTTCCGGGCCTGGGAGGACTGGGCTGTGTACCCGGACCCCTTCCTCATTAAGCTGCAGAACATCTTCCTGGGTCTTGTGAATCTGGCTGCAGAGAAGGAGCCTCCTCCTGTCATTTTGGAGGTGAATAATCCTCGTGATGTCCTCAGAGTCCTTTACAAACCCGGTCCTGTCAGCTAAGTCTCACTCTGTTTTATTTTCTGTGTCCCCTCTTGGCCCAGCCTGAGCCAGTAGAGGACATTGACGGCGCTCCAATAGGGGAGTATGTAGACGGCCTCCCGCTGGAGGATGTGGATGGGATGCCAATTGATGCAGGGCCCATCGACGGGGCTCCCATCGATGGAGCCCCTCTGGACGACCTGGACGGTGTCCCTATCAAGGCTTTGGAAGAAGACATAGATGGAATACCACGTGAGTAGCGTTGTCGTACGACGTGGTTTTTAACGATAATCTCAGTCGTCGTGTCAGCAGGTATTGTTCAGAGGTAAAGATTAATTTTCTGTTTTATCTTTTTTGAAGTGGATCAGTCAAAGGAGGCAACCTTCAAAGTAGCACCCTCCAAATGGGAAGCAGTGGATGAGGCGGAGTTAGAATCTCAAGGTCAGACATCGAGCACAGAGTGATCTTTTTCACCAGTTCAGCTTCTTCTTCAGTTTCTGACCCAGTCTTCTGTTTTATCTCCTTAGCTGTAACAACGTCAAAGTGGGAGATGTTTGAGCAGCCAGAAGACACCAAAAAGTGAGTTTAATACGTTTTTATTTACCGTAAGATCCGGTGTGTAAGACGCACTTAAGATACCATCGAGAAAGTTGTCTGCGTCCTATAAACCGGTGTAAAATACTGAGGCACGCACCGTAATGAACGCGTGTGCATCCCTCAACATCACACACTGCATGCTGGGAAACATGAGGTCATAACGGTGCATTTAAAGCAATCAGTGGTATACTGTTCAGTAAGTTCAACTTGTGGAGTGTTGGTTTGATTGAAAGACTCATCAATAAAAGTCAAAGAGTGAGCGGGGGAGGTGGGCAGCACGACTTGAGGGACCGAGGGTCTGTACATCACAACTTCCACTGCAGGCTGAGAGCTCGACTATCAGACTGCAGCTAGAGGAGTGTGAACTCCATGAAGTGAAAACAGACGGAACTTAAAGAGCGACACAGAAACTGCACGTTGTGGATTCGGTGAACACACAGGAAGACAGATTAAACCTCTTTGTTCTCGTCTGCGTCTTTTATACCTGTGCGACTAATGCTCACATTTTTACGGTATTTATGTATTTTATTAGATTATGTTCTGCAAAAACGTCCACGCACCCTTCACGTTTTTTATTAACTGTTTCAAACTCTGAAGGGACGATGACAGCGACTATGACGACAGGAGTCCCCGCTCAGAAGATAATCAAAGCTTCTCCAATCCTGCGAGAGACGACTCGGATTACAAGGCCAAGCAGTCGGAAATGAACGAGGAGAAACGCACCAAGCTCAGGGAGATAGAGGTACGGTGTCATAAGCATGATGTTTGTGGAGTTTTTGTGTGCACATGAATTGTTTGAGCACCTTGAAGACTTTTCATTGTTGCTCACCCAGGTTAAGGTCATGAAGTTCCAGGATGAGCTGGAGTCTGGGAAGAGGCCCAAAAAGCCGGGTCAGAGTTTTCAGGAGCAGGTGGAGCACTACAGGGACAAACTTCTACAAAAGGTAACGAGTTGTTCTCTGGAGATCAGGCGATGTCAAATACGAGTGCGTTCATTAAAAAACAACTGGGCTCATCTATTGTGTTCATTTTCACTGTAGGAAAAAGAAAAGGAGAAACTTGAACGGGAGAAAGAGAAGGAGAGGAAAGAGAAGGAGAAAGCTGAGGCCCGGTTGAAAGACTTGAAGAAGGAGAAAGAGAAGGAGGACACGCCAACAAGGAAAGACAGGTGAGATCAACAGCTCAGCAGTGTCCGCTGTATGAATCAGGTTTCGGAGGCTTAGTTATCAGTTAGAATTGTTTGATGTCTTGCCTTCTAAGATTTCGGTTCTCTCTGATTCTTAGGAAAAGGCGTCACAGTGGGTCACCCAGCCCCTCACGGAGTAGCAGCAGACGAGGCCGGTCGTCCTCTCCTCGTTCTGAGCGGTCGGAAAGATCCGAACGCTCTGACCGCTCCTACTCTAAAGACACATCGTCCCGCACTTCTCATAAAGACTCCCCAAGATCCAGCAACAAGAAGTCATCAAAGAGGTAAGGCACTCTGCCTCTTCACGTCTCCTCGCGGTAAAATGTAACGTTAACAAAAACCTGGCTTTAGAGACGGTAAACGCTTTATTAGTTTCTGTTGGTTAAGGAAACAGAAATGTTAAGATGCTATAACGTTTCTAGAGTTTGTTTAAAGGTCACATATTCTTACATGTCGCTTTTTCTCTCCGCTAGATCTCCCTCGCCTCGCACACCCAAACGGTCGAGGAGGTCGCGCTCCAAGACGCCCAAGAAATCAACAAAGAAGTCTCGCTCTAAATCAAGGTCGCCTCATCGGTCTCACAAAAAATCAAAGAAGAGCAAACACTGACACGTCTTTTCCTTTCCCCGCCTCCCCCCCCCCCGTTCGCCTTCTCTCTGCGCCGTGTTGTATAAAAACGTTGGTTGACTGACTGGCAGCTGAACATCTCTGCCCACATGTTAATGTATAGACGATGACGAGTGAAGGTCTTGCATGGGTTGCCATCTGGTGTATCTAACGGATGGGGCCGTTGCTGTTTTATATTGTACAAAAAAATAATGTGCTTGTGTGTCCTTATCCCCCCCCTCCCCCTCCCCCCATCATCACCTCACAATGGAATTCATCCATGTGGTAGACCACACCTGAACAGAGTGTGATGACTGTAGTCATATTCATGCTGTCATTTTCTGTTTTTGTAGTTCACAATAAAAAGGAATTCCTAATAAACAGATGCCATTTTATTCTTTAATCAAATAAATCAGAAATGTTTAATCAGACAATTTATACAAAGTGAGGGTAGAATATACACTCATATTTATTTGATGTGTAAAAGTTACCAAAGATTTTATTAAATGCTGATGATTCATTGCAGCTGGTTGCTAGGGCAACTGAGGGCGAACTCACACTAGGCAATCTGTACCGCGCCAAAGAAGCACCTTTGACCTCCAACGCCCCGCTCATTCGACACTTCCTGGCTCCGGCACGGATGGAAGAGGTTTGTTGCACGGGTACACTACGTGGACATGACGTATAATCGATCCCCGCCTCCATTATCGAGAAATCCTAGAGAGTATCGGCTGTATCCGACTAACGTGACTCAAAATAAGACACAGAAAAGGAGCTGTCATGTTCTCTGATGTGCGGACGCAGACTCGACTGTGCGCCTTTTTTTTGTTCGAGTTCGTCTGTTGTAAACTAAGCACGCTTCATGACCACGTAGAGACATGCACGTGTTGTATTAGGACGTTATGTAGAAGAGGTAACCGTGCTCAGGCCCAGTTAGTCCTGGAGCAGTGTGAGTGCAGGCCAGCGGGGGAATGTGGAGGACGGGGGACAATCTTACTTCAGCTAGTGCGAGTGCGCCCTCAGTGGAACTGTTCAGCAACATGTCCACTACTCTACAGTTTGGCCTGTGCCTTTTTGAGTTGATCCCTCAGTTCTAGACCGGCGATTGAAGAGAGGTGCACCTCATCCGGCCCGTCAGCGATACGAAGAGTCCTCACATATGAATATCTGACGGAGAAATATGGAAGTATAATCATCAGGAAGGACGCTTATGTCTCATCTCTCTAGGGGTGAAAATAAAAAGGAATCTTACATTTGTGCGAGGGGGACATCTCCGGACACACCTGCGCCTCCGTACACCTGTATAGCGATGTCCACCACCTTACAGGCCATCCTGGCTGCTGCCACCTTTATCATAGCAATCTGGGGAGCAAATTATAAACAGTAAATGTAGATTATAGTGGAAGATCAAAGTAAGCTTGCATTAGTCAGTGGGAAAACAAAAAGTCTTTTCTTGTTGTTTTTTAACGACTAACTATGGAATCGATGCCGGTAAGTCTGGCTGTAGATAAAACGAGCTGGCTCTGACTCTGCTCCCACTGTGACACCTTACAGGGAGAGACGGAGCTCCACTTCCTCACATCACACCCCAAATATCAGCCAGTGAGAGAGGAATACTTTCCCCAATTAAACATGTAAACCCCAAATTTCCCTGTCCAATCACAACACCGAGTGTGTTACCTGTTTGCGAGCAGCGCGGCTGCCGACTGTATCCAGAGCGTGAGCAGCCTGCAGGGTCAGCAGGCGGGTCTGTTCTATCATGAGACGGCACTCAGCTATCCAGTGAGCGACAACTTCCTGCACAGACGCACAATGACAACACATGAAGGAGAGCATTTACTTAAGCTGTACTTACAAATCTGCCCACTAGGTGTCAGCAGCAGGAAAGAGTTCCAAACATGCTACAGTTGCCGCAGCTCTGCAACATGAGTAAGAGGAACCTCTTTGGTCAGAGTCCACTCACATGTTGGTACAGTTTCTTTCCAAATGTGCTCCTGGAGGCCGCTCGCTGGCAAAGCAGCTCCAGCGCCAATTCTGCTGCACCGACAGCTCTCATGCAGTGGTGCAGGCGGCCCGGCCCCAGACGTCCCTGAGCTATCTCGAATCCCCTGCCCTCTCCTGCAAACACAAAGGCACAGAACAGGAAGCATTATCCGAAATCCTCACCGGAGGGAAACTGTATCTCTGACCTACTGACCTCATACAAATGTTATTGTCCGAACACAATAAAGAAATGATAAGGAGCAGTATATCTTTATGGCTTTAGGAGGTGTAGCATGCTCCTTAAGAGGAACTAAAGTTGAATAAGTAAGCTGAAGCAGGAAAAATAAGGCAATGACGTCTCTTACCTAGAATGATGTTGGCAGAAGGGACACGCACGTTTTCAAAGTGCACCTCAAAATGGCCACCATGGATGGCATCTGAGCATGGAGACAAAGCAGGGAGATTGTCTTTTATTTAGTGGGGGAAGCTTAGTAATCATGTTTGAAGGCAAAAACGGAAACGTGCGATGAATCTCACCGTCCTGTCCGAACACAGTGAGCGGTCTGACGAGCTTTACACCCGGTGTGTCCATGGGAACGAGGATCATACTGTGCTGACTGTGCCTAAGAAACAAGTTTCAAACCTTCGTAAATAGATATGATTACATTTTCTTCAACAACACGTTTGCTCTTTGTTTAAAACCTTTGTTCTTTAACACCACTGCTCAGAATCTGGTGATTTATCTGCATCTCTCTTTGGAAAAAAAAAAGGTTTGGGTGTGTGTCTTGTTACAGAACATTGCTGACAGAACAAGGAGAAAGTGTGTTACATATCGTGGGTGTGGTTTCCTCAGAACTCTTTTCATTACCTTCTTAAATGCTTTTAAGTGATGAGTCAGAGATACAGGGATTAGTTCCTGATACAAAGAGTCGGACGATTAAGTTGCTACATTTATTTTTGTCTTGGGATTCACCTCTGGGCAAAAATAAAAATAGACTAGGTGGCGGGTGTTAAAAAGCATGTAGAGGCTTGGAATACGCCCTGTTCCCCAAGCCAAAGTCCATGTTAGTTTCAACAGTAGCAAAGTGGAAGATAAATGTATTACAGCCTCATAAGAGGAGGTCAAAGGTACACTCACAAGCACAGAATCCTTTCAATCTAAAAACAGAAAATCCTGGACTAAATGAAGGAAATCAAGCTTTCACAAAAACACATTTAAAAGCCCAATAATGAATGAAACATCTCCTCCTGACCTGCTGCTGACATCTTGAAAGCCGCTCCTGCACATCACGATGGCCACTTTGCATTTGGCATTACCAGCTCCTGCAGAAAAGTTACAAATACTTCTCGGTCATTTGAAATCAAACTTCACATATTCTACTACTTATCAACCAGTTTCAATAAGTCTCAGAGCTCCTCAAAACATGTGTGTGAAGTGTCTTGTTCTAAATCCACTCTGATCCTGTATTTGATCATGCCTATAAACCCCTCTATTTCAGCCCTGCTCAGAACAGGCTGTTTCTGTGTCTGTAGCTTTAAATGTAAATGAGCTGTGTCTGACCACGCCCCTCTCTGGAAGGGCTTGGGTGGCTCGGGCTTTCTCGCTCCATGTCCTATTGTTTACGGTGAGAAGGCAGACTCAGAGGGCAGAACAAACACCTAGCTGTGGGAGTGTCACCCACCTGGGGGAGGGGTTACTGCCCTTTGTGATGTCATGAAGGGAAAATCTCCAAACGGCCTGTTTGAGCACACATTTTCTGAAAAGTGGAGCAGGCAAAAGACGGAGAGGATGGACTTTTCTCATCATTGGGGGGTTTGTAGACAGACTAGAGACACATATTAGAGTTAGAGAAACATGAGGAAGTGGATTCTGCATCATTTGTAACCTTTAATGTTTTGTGGCTGGTGCGACGCTGTAATTGCCTTTGAGTCTGACTCTGTCCCTGACCACGCCATAACCCTGGTCTGTTCGGAAACAATGTGCGTCACTTCTTGGGAAGTGGACGGAGCAGATGACAGATGTAGCTCGGTCAGGGCCAGCTGAGGCTGATTTATATTTCCTGAGTTAGATTCTTTCACTTTGTCACTAAGTAGATCTAATCTGCTGTGGAGGAACATTGAGATTTAAGTTGTTCTGGATAAAATGCAGAAACATCCACTAGAGGGCAACGTCATATTGATTTGTTTAACAGGACACCAAACAGACGAGACACAATGGAATTAAAGTATCAATTAGATTATATATGAAGTGACCCGGTGATAAAGACACATAAAGATACTGGACTCTCAGACCGTGTCCCTCACGTCCTTGAATCCCTGAGGCAAAGACAGGGTGACCAATGGTCCGCCTTCCTGTTTATTCGTCTGTCCGAGTGGGGAAACTGTTCCCTAAGGACGGACGGCACATGTGGGCCACAGACAGCCGTCAGACGTGACAGTCGATATTCACAGTTATGAGAATCCCAGCAGGAGTGCATGAGAACACTTCACACAAACACAGTCTGACAGATGTTCAAAGTGTTTGAATTTCTTCTCTGATGGTGGAAATTTAAACTAACACTAGATGATTACGCTGGCACGGCTGCAAAGCACGGCCTCCACCCAGTAACAAATCAAGGAAAGCCTGTTTTCTCGGGCAGACGGAGTCATTCTGTGAACCTTCACTAACGTCTCATTGTCCGTGACATGAGGTGAGTCCTGCTGTCATGCCACAGCCGTGCCCGAACATGTCCCTATCACTACAGGAATGAAAACAAACCTTCCCTGTAATCTGGCTTCTGGGAATGTGACAGCTTCGTATATCATGTTTGTGAATTAAACAAGTTGAAAAAGGATGACGAATAAGATGAGGAGGGAAACAAAACAACAGAGATGATTCTAAGGAAGCTTTGAATAAGGTCACTCTAAAAACAAGAAACCAAAACCGCTCATACAAACCGGACATTTCAAGTCAGAGATTCTTTATTCCTCTGAGAATGAACACAACGCGCTTTGACAAACCCAAAACGACTGCATTCCAGAAAAACCACAACAAACAATGAGCACTGACAAACAGGAGCATGATGGGATGTTAATTTATACCTTCCTCCTTTCATGCTTTATTTTCCAGTACAGACAAACACAAAGGGCCCTCCCTGTCAGATATCAAGAGTGGGATAGAAAGTTCACAACTCATCTGGGGGCTCTCCTTGTACGGCTCTTTTTGTGCAGAGCAGCATACAAAGACGTTAGCATGTAAGGAATTGTTCTTTACACTTTTCACCTGCAATATAAGAGACGCACACACACGCACGTGCACAGAGAGCTACGTGTTCAGAGAGAGGTTTTCCTACACACTGAGCGGGGAGGGAGAGCAGGGAGAGAGAGAGTGAGGAGAGAGAGAGAGCAGGGAGAGAGAGAGCAGGGAGAGAGAGAGTGAGGAGAGAGGGAGAGCAGGGAGAGAGAGAGCAGGGAGAGAGAGAGTGAGGAGAGAGGGAGAGCAGGGAGAGAGAGAGCAGGGAGAGCAGGGAGAGAGGGAGAGCAGGGAGGGAGGGAGCAGGGAGAGAGAGAGCAGGGAGAGCAGGGAGAGAGAGAGAGCAGGGAGAGAGAGAGCAGGGAGAGAGAGAGCAGGGAGGGAGGGAGGCGGGCTGAGAAGAAAGACGACAGTCATAACACGCCGTGCTGCACACACACAACCCGCATAATCTGGATGCACAGCAAACTGTTTGTGTGTGAGCCCGCACATCAGTCCCATCGACAAGTTTCCTCATCAACCTGAAGGAGCAGACACAAGGTAAGAGAAGAAATCCTCTTATAACAAATCTTTCTCTCACATGCCAGACCTCGTAGAGAGTAAAAACTGTCTGATATATCTGCTTCAGGCAAGGCAGGCTGATCTCCAGAGAACATTTCATCCACCTCCAAAGCATCACCACAGAGAGAAACAGACATTTAAAAACCACTCACACCAGTCCTTCAGCCGCTCCTGTGCTGGCTGATTGATGTCGTTTTTACATGGAGTAAAGTGCACAGCTCATATTTGTGTTCATCTCGTTTATTTAAAGAAAATAAAGCAGACGATTGGATATCAGACGGACTTTTTACACCACGATGGAAAAACAAACACACAACACTTCCCCGTGTCCGTTAGTCAAAGGTTCACGTCTCACAGTGTGCCAGTCAAAGTTCAGGATCTTTACGACGTTATTCAAAGCACGCTGAGGTCATGCTTACAGTGTTGTTGATCTCCTCTGTGTTTGTTGTTTTTCGTCACGTCGTTTCGTTTTTATCTGAGGGATTATTTTATTCTCATTTTCACACAAACTGAATTTAAAGTGAAACGTGTAAATAAAAAAGTTGAACCGGCGTCTTTAAGTTAAAAAACGTCATCATCATCATTAATCAAATGAGCCATAACTTTCTACAACTCCAGCAGCACGCCTTTCTGTAACAAGATTGTCAAATATGAATCCTGCATGATCATTTATGAGTTATTTATTGAAGACAGAGACGGGTATGTAGCGTGTAAACTAAGTCACACTGTTATCTGTGTTCTACAGATTCTATGTGTGAAAACTAATCGACTGCTTGTCATTTCACCTTTCAGTCTTTTTATCTTCCTTTAGCTTTAAGGACAAAACAACCCAAACACTTCCTACATAAAGATTAGAAACACCTCCTCCACATCCATCATGCTGCTCTCACGTATGAGCCAGCTGCTGACAGCTGTGGAATACTTGACATTTTTCTGCCTGTTGCGATGAACTTGAGCTTCGGTAACTCCTTCTCCTCCCACAGCAGGTACAATGACTTCTTATATAACCGACCTGGACTCTTTTCAAGGAGCGACTGCTGCCGTCATAGAGGTTAGAGGGATATACCAAAATGAGCCTGGGTTCTGCAACAATCCGAGCACAACAACGAGCAATTATATCATCAATCACGTCACGTGTTTGGCTGTTGGATATCACAGATTCCTTAATACTTAAGCAATGTGACACGAGAGGGAGTGATGTTGTCCTGGACAGCAGCACTGCTGTGATTCAGTCTGAGGATTTATCCCAGCAGGGCTGATATCCAGGACAACATCTCCAGTGTGATACCAATAATACAACCGTTAAACAAGAACTCTTGTTAGCTCACTGAAGTAAACACAAATGATATCATGTTGAAGTCTGGGAGAACACAAACTCTAAAGTCCCACCTCAGTTTGATCATGAAACTCTCAGGAGATGTTTTATTCCAAGCAAACAGAATGATCTAATCTGAGCAGAGCCGCTGACGACGCGCACACACACACACACACACACCCTCAAATACACACACCCTCACCCTCACAGACACACAGTCCTCAGGAGACTAAACATCTCCTCATCATTGGCACAGAACAACAGGAGTGGACGTTAACAACAAGAGGAGTCCCTCTTAAAAAGGGATGTCCTGTTGAATCCAAAACAAAACGAATACAGTAAAAGCAACATCCTGGACCGGAATCTGGAGAGAGAGAGAGAGAGAGAGAGAGAGAGAGAGAGAGAGAGAGAGGAGAGAGAGAGAGAGAGAGAGAGAGGGAGAGAGACAGAGAGAGAGAACGAGGGAGAGAGAGAGTGAGAGAGAGACAGAGAGAGAGAGAGAGAGAGAGAGAGAGAGAGAGAGAGAGAGAGAGAGAGAGAGAGAGAGAGAGAGAGAGAGAGAGAGAGAGAGAGAGAGAGAGGGACAGAGAGGAGAGAGAGAGACCGTATCCTCATCCCTCACTGCACATAAATCAGTCATTCTTAACCTTGGCCGTCTCCTGCTGTTGTCATCTCTTCCTTTGTGTTGATTAAGAATCAGAGATTATGTTTAAAGGAGTTCTGAATCACGATGCAACCACTTCCTTGTCAGTGGGTTGCCTCTCCTCCAACAGAATGCTAACTAGCTGAATTCAATGGGTAATTAGTTGCAATGGCAGTCTCTTGTCCTGAGAGTTGTGTTCACTGGGGTAATTCATGCCCACACAGACAGACCGGCTCGAGCCATTAGGGAAACCATGCAGGAGGGATTCCTTTGATCCACAACACAGAAAGAAACTCTTCTTTCCTGTTTCTCATGAACGGTTTACGATCGCACTCTTCTCTTGTTGTGTTAAAAACACACAAATTATACTTTTATGTAGCCCGACATTCACAGCATGAGCAATTAAAAACAAACATTTGAAAGTCAAAACAAATGCTTCCCTCAGATTTTTTTGTTCTCTGTTTTCTTGTGCAGGAAAGAATGGATGATTTCTATGATGACAACGAGGACTCCAGCTTCAACGACAGTTATGATTACAACTTCGAACACAGCATTTGTGATAAGGAGGCAGTGCGACATTTTGGCAGTGTCTTCCTCCCGATCATCTACACCGTAGCTCTGGTGGTCGGCCTGGCTGGGAACGCCCTGGTTGTTGTGGTCTACGCGTCAAAGGTGCGATTAAGAACCCTGACTGACATGTGCATCCTCAACCTGGCCATTTCAGACCTGCTGCTGCTCTTCACTCTGCCTTTCTGGGCGGCCGATGCTGTTCATGGCTGGAGGTTGGGTTCTGGCGCCTGTAAGATCACCTCCTTCCTCTATAGCACCAACTTCAGCTGCGGCATGCTGCTGCTGGCGTGTATCAGCATAGATCGCTACCGTGCTGTGGCCCATAATCCATCAGGCAGGCCCGGGACAGGACCCCGGACTAGGAAGCAGTGGCTCCTTGTGTGTGTGGTGTTGTGGGCTGTAGCCGGCTTCCTTGGCCTTCCAGACCTCGTCTTCTCCACGGTGAAGCACTCGCACCACAGGCTGGCGTGTACCGCCATCTACCCGCCCAACATGGCCATACCTGCGAAGGCCGCCCTGGAGCTCCTGGAGGTCACCCTCAGGTTCCTTCTCCCTTTCTTGGTCATGGTGGTGTGCTACAGCTTGGTTGGGCGAGCGCTGAGCCAGGCGGTCGGGGTGCGAAGAGACAGAAAGTGGCGCGCCTTGCGCGTCCTGCTTGCAGTAGTGGCTGTGTTCTTGCTCACCCAGCTGCCTTACAACGTGGTCAAGCTATGCCGAGCGATGGACATCATCTACATGCTGGTGACCGACTGTGAGGTCAGCAAAGGTCTGGATCGAGCTGTTCAGGTGACGGAGAGCCTGGCGTTGGCCCACGCCTGCATCAACCCCCTCCTGTACGCCTTCATCGGATCCTCCTTCAGGGGACACGTGCTCAAGGTTGCCAAGCACCTCGGACAGCGCATTGGGAGACACCCGCGACCTGTCAGCGAGGAGCCAGCGGTGGAGATTGCACTCAACACGCGCACCCAAACGCAAACGCAGTCTGGTTCCGAAGACCAAGACACCAGCACCTTTACCATCTAAGACTCAGATCATGTAATCATTTTACTCAAAGCACCTTTACAAACGTGTACGTCTATGTGTTTATATATGTAACTAGATATTTTATACATCATCTAAGAAAGACATCAATATCAGAAACATCTCAGCGTCATGAATCTATGTACAGTTTGTCTATATATACCTGTTAATATGCAGCTCAGTATTTTGTATAGATCATGTATTTTGTTAAATAAAAAGATTCTTATGGATCAACATAAATAAAGCGTCTGAATCTTGAGATGCTCATCAACCTCACAGTCTGCTTCTATCACATCATGTGCACCTCATTTGACTCCATCCTGCAGCTGTGGAATGGAGTGCCTGCACAGTGGGCGACCAAATCAACGTCTTAAAATTGAAGAGCAACATGAAAGCTGTCTCGAATAAACAGTTTACACTCCTACAGCTCTGAAAGAAAGGCTCGGCTGATGTGGAAAAATATCCTGAACAGATGTGCAACAGATAGCTCGTAAAGGTTTTAAGAGGTAAATCATTTCATTGTTTACAATTCTTTCCATTTGCAGTACCTGGTTAGTCATCTCCTCTCTTACAGCTTGTACGTGTGGGAGCTAAATATCAGAAAAAGTAGATGACGGCACAGACAAACGTTTAGGCTACAACAGGAAAAATGTGAAAATATATTCACAAGGAAACCAAAACCTCAAATCATTATTCAACAACAACGACTGTAAAACACGTGTACCTTGTCTGTGCTTGTGTGAGTGCATATGCAAAACTCAGACGCCTATGGCTCAGAGATTCACAGATTGCAGGTCTGGGAGTGATTTGGTACATTGATATGGCCGGGGGGCTAGAATGCTTCCACACCACAGAGCGAACCGGGACAAATCTAAAGATGCTCCCATCTTCTTGAGCTACTTAACGATAAAGTCAAGACAAAAAGATAAAGGACAATTCTACAATTCATTTAGCAGACGCTCCCATCAAAAGCCACAATCAGAGAGGAAGTACGACACAAGCAAGGATCTAGAGAGGAGGAAACAATGTCAGGAAGTGCAAACGAACAGCTGTAAGTCTGATCGGACACACAGGTGCTGACAGGAAGTGACCAGAGGTGCTGACAGGAAGTGACCAGAGGCAGAGCGCGACATCGACAGCTGTTCTTGAGAGTTCTAATCAGGTGGGATTTTTGGGACCGATACTGATATCTATACTGGGGAGAGGAAAAAGATCGGTGGGGCTCTACTACATATGGATGACAAGATGCAGTAACTCAAATTAAGCTATTACAAACCTAATGCTGGATCTACTGCGGCATTATCCTAAAGAAATACAGAAAAAAACACAGACGAGAAGTCTCAACTTTCAGGTCCCATATGGAAGACAGTACTCGATGATTATTACACAAATAGGACACAGATCCTCTTTGAGGGGAAAACAGAGTGTTTGGAAACACCTGTATGCAAACAGAGCTTCCAGCTGTTTTCATTTCATCTGACATTTGGAGAAAATTAAACAGATGAGTGTAGTATCTCTCCACTGTAGCTGCATGTTAAAATTCGGAGGAAAGTTTCCCGATATGATGACTCACTGCGTAGGAAAACCCGACAAGATCACTTTTGGATAATATAGTTTGCCACAAAAACAAGCAGGGGTCGCAGAGAGTGTGAATGGATGTCAGCGTTCTTTCCTAACTGAGAGAAATGTCCAAGCTGGCAGCCGAAGTAATAGACTGATGGAAACCTTCACTTCCGAGGAAAGGAGAAAAAGTTAGAAAACAGACTGTGGGCAAACGTGAGGCACGCGGATAAGACGGTGGAAATTCTGCTCTTTTCTGGGAACCCGTTGAGATTTAACTTTTACAACAAGAGGAAGGAATTCCGTGCAGAATCGACACAAACAAACACAAACACAGCAGACCACTGTTTTCCTCTAAAGTGGAAGTCAAAGCCTCAGACCACATCTGTCTCTGAGGAAACATCTGGGATGTGTTTGAGTCCACAGGGATTCAGGAGGTGAGAGAAAGGCTTCAATAACACTTAAATGGGAAAATAAAAGTTCAATTGATCAGGTCTGAATAAATCTAAATACTTATGACTTCATTTGAAAACGTTGGTGTCTTTAATTACAGAGTTCCTCTTTAGGTCCAAACATATTGTTTAGTGTTAGCAACAGGATAACACAAACACAGCTAATTTAAAGTGCTAATTACCTGATAAAGACGGGACTGCACCGAGCTATAAAAGTATAAAAAACTGAGTCATGCATGATGAGTCACAGATGAATGTCCCCAGAATAAACACAGAGAATATGTGCATGCAGCCAGTTTAGTGTCGGGACAACAGGGCGGTGATTTAAAGGGCATTCACATCAACAGTTACATAAACATTTAGTTTAAGGATCTTTGTTATCATGAATCATTAACAGGGACGTCTTCATCAGAGCGGGAAACGTCCACCAAACGGCGTGCAAACCAAAGCTAAACATTCCCTGCAAACTTCATCCAGAGGGAAATGAATTCAGAAACTTTAAATGTAGTTTTGAAGTTATATAAAGTCTTTAAAATGACTCATTCATGGCTGTGTCAGTCCATGTGTTGGCAGTTTGAAGTGTTTATGTCTGTCGTGCTTTGTGATGGCAACGCCTCGATCGCATAAAAACGTTTCTGAGAAGCTCTCGAGCACAAAGTGGACCGTAACCTTTTTAGATTTACTTTATTTCTTAAGATTGATCGTCTAATGGCAGTTTGAGTCTCACATGAACTCAACAATTCATTGTTCAAGTTGTTGGTGTTAAAAGTCGTACGGTTTGCCTCACATACTGTAAAACTTAAATTAACAGCCCTGGCTTTTCTTTCCTTCAGTCTATAAAATGTCCCTGCCTCTATGCGTGACAGGCGTCAGTACGAGACGAGCCTCTATTTCAAAACAAACAGCAAAGATGGCAAAGACTATGAAACTGTACATTTTAAATGTGCACAAAGTTAGGATATCGAAACACAAATCAAGAATTTGATTTTGTTTTGTAAGACAGTATGTCAACCTGCTGCATCAAAACATCTTTCTTGGACAGATGTTGAACTTCATCTTTATTTATTTTTTTTGTCTTGCTGCTTTTGCCAAAAAATGTAGACCTGCCTTTATTTATCAAAACATGCAGCTACACCAGGCTACTAAAAGGGACTGGGCCTTAAAGGTCACATATTATTCAGAATCCACTTCACCATGTTTCTCTAACTCTAACATGTGTCTCTAGTCCGTCTACAAACCCCCCAATGATGAGAAAAGTCCATCCTCTCCGTCTTTTGCCTGCTCCACTTTTCAGAAAATGTGTGCTCAAACAGGCCGTTTGGAGATTTTCCCTTCATGACATCACAAAGGGCAGTAACCCCTCCCCCAGGTGGGTGACACTCCCACAGCTAGGTGTTTGTTCTGCCCTCTGAGTCTGCCTTCTCACCGTAAACAATAGGGCATGGAGCGAGAAAGCCCGAGACACCCAAACCCTTCCAGAGAGGGGCGTGGTCAGACACAGCTCATTTACATTTAAAGCTACAGACACAGAAACAGCCTGTTCTGAGCAGGGCTGAAATAGAGGGGTTTATAGGCATGATCAAATACAGGATCAGAGTGGATTTAGAACAAGAAACTTCACACACATGTTTTGAGGAGCTCTGAGACTTATTTACACTGAAGAGGGGGAGGATATGTGACCTTTAAATTGGGATGGGCTTTTATTTGCAGTTTTACGATAAGTAAGAAATAAATAGGGACGTACCGCTGCTCCACCACTTCTTGCCATTTATGACGTAGTGGTCTTCCTCCCTGTGAAGAGTGCACTCCATGTTGGTGGCATCACTGGAGGCCACATCGGGCTCTGAGGAGAGAAACACAGCTCAGCTTAGAACATTTTTACATTTTTACACTGAACCAGAGATCAAGATCATGACAACACGACTCTCAACCTCTGCTTCTGCTTTATGGTCTTATTGAATCCAGCTCAACCTTCAGACAGAGAAGCTAAAATAGAGTGCACTAACATCTTGTTTTTATAATTACACCGCACAGCAGATGTCTCTCAACAAAGTCAGGAGACGCAACTCCTACACAGCACAAGATGGAGGTTCCTGTTGTACATCATCCTGAATAAATCAAGCAAGATTGTGACAAAAAGTATCCCCACGTCAGGACTAATCATCCTCTGTGTTTAAGAAAAAACCCACGGGGAGGTTCACACCCACTGTAATCACCTCTGGCAGCAGCAGACTGTTGTTTCCAGGCAGTGTGGAATCCAAATGGGAAGGAACCGGGAGGAATTACTCATAGTGAATTAGTATTTGCTGTTGGCATGAAGACTTTCCAAACAATCCTTTACAGAGCGTGTAGCAGCCGTGCTACGTGTAACGTGGCTCGTTTAAGACCCTGACCACCACCGGAACATCAGGCAGAAAAAACAACTAATGCTTCATGAGTGGAAAAGTGGGAATAACTTCTCAATTCACAACCCTAACCCTATCTTAACCCATATCAAATATGTATTTATTCTGGAAGTGATGCAGGGGAAAGTAGTCAGGGAAATACCTGTCATACAGAAGCAGGAGCGGATCTCTCCTCGGAGCAGAGGCTCGAGCCATTTCTCCTTCTGCTCCTCACTGCCAAACATGTGCAGCACCTCCATGTTCCCCGTGTCTGTGGAGAAGCACCACACCAGAATAACATGAAATCATTTTGGGAATTTGATATGCTCTCCAGGACGTTGAACAAACTGCTCTAACTCTTCTGATAAACAAATGCCTTCAAAGGCGATCAGCAGGGGAGTTTAAAGTTTTAAATGAATAGACGGCCTTTCAAAAACTGAGAGGTTGTTATGATAGAAAACAGGCGGAGTGGAATTTATCTAGCAACAGAGGTCATGTGACCCAAACAATCTGACATCATCGAGGATGTTTTACCAGGAGCCTGGCAGTTGAAGACTTCGGGGGCAAAGAGGCAGCGTCCAGTCTCCTCTGCGATGTACGCGTAGTCCAGCTGACTGAGACCGCTGACTGCAGGCAGGAAGAGGTTCCACAGCCCCGCCTCCTTGGCTCTCACCTGGGCATAAACAAAGGTTATAATACTTTACAGAGTGAGAGTGGACATGCATGTGCAGACTTAATGATTATTTCAAAAGCCAACAGAAGTGAAAACAAGCAGAGCCAAAGAAACTTGAGGCACAAGTGACAGACTTTTTTGTGCATGTAGGACTGCAGCGTGTGTCTGAGTCATGAGGGAGGAGCAATGTTTCAGATTAGATTTGAACAAACACCTGTGTACCTGCACACTCTATGAGCTCTTATATAACATTTGTTTGTGTGACTTTTGATACGTTCCATTAACTGCATCATTCATTTTGAATTGTGGGGCGCCGGTAGACTAGTGGTTATGTTGCACGCTCCATGTACAGAGGCTGTAGTCCTCGTCACAGCAGCCATGGGTTCGACCCCTGACCCTTTGCTGCATGTCGTCCCCCACTCTCTCCGCCCGACATTTCCTGTGTCTCTCCAGTTGTCCTAAAATGTAAGTGTCATCTTGGACTCTAATTAAAAATAAATCCCATATGGCGTTTTCACACATGCAAAAAACTGAGGTAAATGTTCTGACATTTTTGGAGTGAACTGCATGTCTTAACACAAATTCCTCCCGACTTTTCTAGTACTTTTTCCCGCCAGCCCCAGTGGCAGAATCTGTTGGGGTCCTTGGCATTAATTAATTGTTCAGTGCTGTCAGATGGGGCCCCCTAAGGGAGGTTTCTACAGTCATTGCAAACATTTGAAAATGTAGGCCTCTGCTGTGGTTTATATTTGTGAGCCCTCAGGGGCCCCCTACTGGTGCAGTTGCCTGCCGTGTCTGTCGACAAGCAGCGCCTGTAAAGAGCTATACTCACCTTTAGGTCTTCTATAATTTGAGGGGTGTGCCACCTCTGAGGAGACTGAGTGTGTTTGGAGTAGTACTCTGCAACTTCCTGGAGAAGAACATTTTGTTTTTACACATTTTGCAAATGTAAATATAGATCATTTTTATTCTACTCTCACATTCCTACTCTCGTCATCATTCAAAGACAGAAAGACGTTTGAAATCATGGATTTTGTTCTGCAGTCTTTTCTCTGCAGTAGATTTCCAGGAGAAACACATTTATAGTGAAATCTGTGGACATGTTTCCCAAAGAAATAAAACAACACTGCTGCCACAAAATCAAGTAAGATCTTCAACGCCATCTCTGAGGATCACCCTGCTGCGTCGTATTCAACCACTATGATGCCCATCCAATGGAGCTGTTTCTGCATGCAATCCAATTCATGTAATCAACTGTCTCCTTGTTCTCTCGCTCAAATGAACGAGTCCTGATTGCATGAATGAACTGACGTCCAATCCTTTCATGTGCAAGTTAAAGTCTGCCTAAGCCAACAGATCTCTGTTGTGTTGTCGGCAGCTCTTGGCACTGACCTGTTGAGCAGGAAGCACGTACTGTCTCATGAAGTCTTTGACCTGCTGGAGAACGGCCCGACCTTTCCCTGTCTGCAGGAACAGGCCGTCTTCTGTGGGACCTGTGATGGACCTGACAGGGGAAGCACAACTCACACTTTAAGAACGTCAACGGAGACGAGCAGAAGCAGCAACGGGTATTTTCTGATTCTGATTATTGCCTCCAAAGCACTAAATTAATTTAATAACCAATCAAACAACAGAATCATATACTTATAATTAGTGTTGTAGTACTCCAAATCTGTCTTGGTCTCAAGACCACTTTTTAAAGTTCTCGGCCTCATCTCGGAATCTAAAGCATTTTTACTCGGTCTTGTCTCGGTCTCAGATTGGGCGGACTCCAAATTTGAAATCAAGACCGGTCAAGACCACCACTGATCGGCTATTTCCTCGTCATTACTGTGATTAGAAGCAAAACGCCTCTTTCTAAAAGAACAAATAACTTCAACTCATTTGTAGTTTGATTTTTATCCCCCAGTTACGGCCGAAACCTTCCCGGTGTTACGGTCTAAAATGAGTGACACGCCCCCTGCTCACAAGAGGATGATTTTTCAGAGATATTTATGGTCTCGCCCTGCCTCGGTCTTGGACTTGACTCGGTCTCGATCCCTAAATGTCTTGGTCTTGTCTCAGAGCACTCTGGTCTTGGGAATCTTGGTCTCGGTTAGTGTGGGCTTGACTACATTACTACTTATTATGAAACTATTTGAAGGCTTTAACACAAGAAGGCAGCCTGTGAGTTCCATCGACCTTTAGAAGTTGTGTGTGATAACTAAAGTGAAACAAGCGAAGATGAGTCAGAGATCCCTTTACGGCACAGACCCAAAACAATCACAATCACGTCTTTAAATAAGAAAAGTTGAGTCACTGCATTGATTCAAAAAACATCCACAGACATTTCCTTACATAACTGGAGGAGCCACAAGTGTAACCAACCTCTGTGCAAGCTGCAGGGCATATTGAGCGAAGGGCTCCACACAGTGGCCGAACTGGGCGGCATTGGGAGCGCTGGCATTCCCCAGGAGGTGGCGTGCATAGATCCCCTGATTAATAGAAAAAAGATTTGATAATATTTCCACACCCTTTGTAGTCAGGAAAGACAAATGAATCCAATATTACACATTTTAAGTATACCAGCAAGATATCACAAAGAGGAATAAAATCCGTTGAACTCTAACCTGGGCGATTCCTGCTATTTTAAAGACGGACAGGGCCAGGTAAAAATTCAACTCTGGCAGAGCAGACGGGATCCCCCGGCACCGGCAGTAAATGGAGATAAGGTCATCCACAGATGGGATGCCTATATGTGTAGATAAAAAAAGCACAACAATAAATGGAACATTGGAAGAACAAAAGTCTGTAAATATTAATGGACGCCGCCTGATTGACGTCACCCGTCTGTTCCTGCAGGGGGCGCTGGAGTCCCATCGATGGCGGTCTCCTTGCTGGAAATGCTGTCTCAGCCTAACTTTCAGTCAACCTAACGACAGGCTGAGAGCTGGAGGTGAGGCGGGTTTTAAGCCTCCTGACAAACCGTTACACCGCGCCCACCTGTCAATCAGGTCAGCTACACGCCTTATTGTGAATAACTCTTATCCTTCATCAAATCAAAACTGATGAGTCATCAAAACATTCACCCCCCGTACAGTGTGTGCTGATCGAGACATGAGCTAATCAGACCTATTTGGTTTTTTGAACCAGGCTGTAAACATGTTAATGTCTGCTGTAAAAACAGGCTTTTTAGAATGGGTGTGTATGTGACTTCCTGTGCTTCTGCAGCCAGCCTCTAGTGGACACTCAAGGAACTGCAGGATTTTACACTTTTGGCTGTTTGTCTCTTAATAACTTTGTTCGGAAAAGTGCTGTATAAATAAGTTAATATTTTCCATACTTGATTAACTGTGTTTTGTGTTTTTTGTGGTTTCTCGTCATACCTTCTATTCCTTTCAAACTCCCCAATGTGCTGATGATGCTTAGGCCTTCAGGCCAGTATTTAGGCATCAGGAAGTAGGCCAAATCAGCCAATGGCTGCCCTGTGGTGGACAGCTCCCAGTCCAACACCGCTATCACACGCGCCTAAAGATATAAAGCACACTTCGTAAAGCTTTAAGGCCAAAAAGCAGAAATTGCTGGAATAAATATTCATGAACTAGTACCTCTGTTGGATGGAAAATCAAATTGTCCAATCGAAAGTCTCCATGGACAAGCGTAACCTCGTTATCATTAGCTGGCAAATTGTTCCTTAACCAATCAGAGAGCTGGTTCATGGCTGGAATGTCTCTGTGTGCTGCAGCAGTGTACTGCTTGGACCAGGTGGACACCTGAAGAGACAGAAGAGACACTTTGGTATGTCACAACTCTAACTAAATATTTACAGAGAAGTTGTTTAAAGGTCACATATCATGTAAAATTCTCT
This sequence comes from Tautogolabrus adspersus, assembly GCA_020745685.1. NCBI lineage: Eukaryota > Metazoa > Chordata > Actinopteri > Labriformes > Labridae > Tautogolabrus > Tautogolabrus adspersus. The sequence continues at coordinate 1,835,127 of CM036551.1, read as the reverse complement.
GTGTCTCTAGTCTGTCTACAAACCCCCCAATGATGAGAGAAGTCCATCCTCTCCATCTTTTGCCTGCTCCACTTTTCAGAAAATGTGTGCTCAAACAGGCCGTTTGGAAATTTTCCCTTCATGACATCACAAAGGGCAGTAACCCCTCCCCCAGGTGGGTGACACTCCCACAGCTAGGTGTTTGTTCTGCCCTCTGAGTCTGCCTTCTCACCGTAAACAATAGGACATGGAGCGAGAAAGCCCGAGCCACCCAAGCCCTTCCAGAGAGGGGCGTGGTCAGACACAGCTCATTTACATTTAAAGCTACAGACACAGAAACAGCCTGTTCTGAGCAGGGCTGAAATAGAGGGGTTTATAGGCATGATCAAATACAGGATCAGAGTGGATTTAGAACAAGAAACTTCACACACATGTTTTGTGGAGCCCTGAGACTTATTTACACTGAAGAGGAGGAGAATATGTGACCTTTAAAGTGTTTTTATTAATTGCACGTTCTCACTTGTCTCCTGCAGTAGCCGGGTCCTTTTCCGTACCCTTCAAGGTTCAGTGATGTAAAGTCCAGCGAGTGCAGCTTTGCAAGCACTTCCACTGCAGCCACATACAGAGCTGTTCTCTCTGCTGCACGCACTCCAGGGAGACGCATATCCCTGAATATCCTCCCCTGCTCAGAAAAAAAAAAGTATCTCATCACGATATGCATCTTTACATCTCACGAAAGATGTCCATTATTTCATATTTCGTACATATTTAGAAGCACTGGCATCAGCTATCAGACACATACGAGTTCAAATTTCCTGATAAGAACATGGAGTAAAGGTCAAGCTAAAGCACAATAAATGTTGAATGCAGGGACTTTATACTTGTGCACAGACTCACCTTCACATTTTCCATCAGGTAGAAATCTGTTCCAATGACTTCAGCATCAGTGCAGTGCAAGAGAGGCCGAGGAACAGGGAAGCCTGCAGAAAATAAGGCCTTCTGCACCCGATACTCCCGGTCCACCTTAAAAAAACACAAAGTCACAAAGACCCAACGTTCAGATCCAAACATCCCTGACACTGGGAGACTCAGAATAATGATCTCAAGCTTTACAACTGCACATATTTCAGTTTGATCAGTTATTAGGATTTTAGCAGTCAGCTGGTAATTCAGGGATTACACAACAATTTTGAACAAATAATAATGGTAAAAGTGTGTGTAGTGTTAGCAGTATTATATCTCTAACTCCAGTTCATTCACACATTATAGTTTGTATGTTTGTACACTGTCAGTCTATTTTCCTCCATGTATTCCTCTCACTTTCTCTTTGTCACTTTTCTCTTGTCATGCTGATTCCATCAAGAAAAATAAATACATACAAAAGATATTAACATGTGTGCACACAAGATATTGTATTTCTTTAAACTTTTTGGGACTTCGGGGTAAGCTTCCTCTGCAAACCAAAATAAATGGGCTTTCTCCCCCTGCTGGAGAGGAGACATGACGACACATACACGGCCGTGCTGTAAAGAAGCGTACACATTATTTGAACCTGTCAGTGTTACCTTGTGTGCACCTGGCAGCAGCTCCCCCGGAGGTTTCTTCCTGAGCACATAGCTCCTGTTTGAAGGTGTTTGGATCAGAAAAGTCGGGTTTGACTGACCGAAACTGAACAGAACAAAACACCACAAGAAAGTGTTAGCATGTTGTCAGTTAGCTGGACACCATTTGCTTTACACAGGAATCTCAATGCACTTGTAATATTTCTGTGAAACAACCAAGCAGTGCAGCTTCTTCTTCTGCTGTCTTACCTGTACTGCCTGACGGTGATTGGCTCATTGTTTGACAGCACCGACCTGGCGGACAGGTATCTCTGCAGTCTGTCAACACTGAATTTATGCTGCTGTCGGACAGGAGTTGTTTGCTCTTCCATGTCTCACTTCACGGCTGGATTTATCATTCCCAGGAACATGGTGGAGATAACTTTTTTACTGTGTTGATGACGCCAGGCTGTAGTCGGACCATTTACGCGTGCGCACATCTACGTCATTTCCTTATTTACTGTCAAACTACCATAAACAGCGTCAGTACCTGTTTTATTTAGTTATTTCTTACCTTGTTAATTGATTGTGGGGTTATGGGTGGGGGGTCAGGGGTCAGGGGTCATGTTGTTGCTGTTTGATCTATTTTTATGTAAAGCACTTTGTGCCACATCATTGTATGAAAAGTGGTATACAAATAAAGTTTGATTAATTGATTTAAAAGATACGATAATAAGACAAAAACATTAAACCTTTAATGAACTGAAATACCAGCAGAAATCACATTGTTTAATTAAAATTACTGAAATAATCTACTGGTAATGGTGGAACCCTTTGAGGTGTCGTACTTGTTTCTCCACGGAGGTTATTTACCGCGACACACATCCTGACAGCTGATCTGACGGCTTGTGAAGACGTGTACTTTTCTCTCTCAGCGGTTCCGTCGTCTTTGCGGGTTTTCTTTTCCACCTTTACATTTGTCGCTCAGTGTGTGTCGACATTTTTTACGATCCGATGGCGACGGTGGAGGAGCTGAAGCTGCGCGTGAGGGAGTTAGAAAACGAGCTGATCAAGTGTCAGCAGAAACAGTGTGCGGCGCGTGCGGCGGAGGATGCTCCAAACCAAGAACTTCACAGACCGAAGATTGACAAGATGAGCGCTGAAGTTGTCGATTCCAACCCGTACAGGTGACTTCTCTCTTTAGTTTCATGTGTTTACAGCAGAGACTACGCCTCATCATGACTCACTGGTAGTCCCATATGCTGCTTCATCACAGACCGCAAGCTAATCTCGGCTTTGTTTTCATTGCAGTCGACTAATGGCTTTAAAGAGAATGGGCATCGTGGATGATTATGAGGTATGATTCTCCAGGTAATCATTTTGCAAAGCAGCACTTTAGTTAAGATTATATTTGTTTTTCTTATGATGTAGTCAAGAGCCCGACCGATTAATCGACCAGACGATCATATCGACCGATATTAGCGTAGTAGTGACGTCATTTTGCCAATCAAAACAATCCTAAAAGCCAATGAGGGGCTTCTAGCCTACCACCACTTTCTTAGGCCCTGTCCCCACCTAGTGTTGGTCCTGAATGGTCTGGATGTCACCAAGCGTGTGTGCTCTGAGAAGAAAAGCGCTGCACGTCCCTCCTGTCTCTATGACAACAGTCTGTTGACAACGGCCGCCGTATGACCGACACTGCTCCGTTGTTGCTTTTCACCGTGTATTTTATCCCAGCAGACACGGAGCAAAGACGATGTGGGTACAAGACACGATTCATAGGAGGAAAAACTACCGATGACGTCAACAGCGCCTTTCTGAAAAGTTGAAAGATTTTCAACTCGAAGCGTTCGGAGCAGCCGCACAAAAAAGGCGGAGTGCTTCAAAATAAGACGCAGGACGCTGCTCTTTTTCTCTGGGCGGCCGCATTCTGCTGCGATCGTCTCACCTTATTGAAAACAATTGAAAAGACGCTGGCGCTCAGAAAGAAAACAGATAGGTGGACATGGGGCCTTAATTTACGCGTCCTCGTCTGTGTGGCGTGGCAATAGCCCTTTGCAGACTGCCCATGCAGAAGCTCGGCTGTCATCACATCTTTGTACATTCATATTGATTATCAGTGTCCCAGTTTGTGAATTCACATTGTGTTTCGGCGTTGTGGAAGCACGGCACAACGGGAGCTCCACATACACGCACAGTCAGACATGCACACAAACGCAGCTCTGTGCCCCGCCACTGAAACCGCCTCCCCTCTGTAACGCCTCTGTTACTACCTTTGCAGACAGTACAGAGGGGGGATCACTTCGTCCCCTCATAACGCCTCCGTGACATTCAGATTGAAGGCGAAACATCAACGGGGCATACATTAACGGCTTGAAACGGAAGTCTGAACAGGGCTAATGACTCAGTGCACAAACATCCGTTCAAACAGGTTTATTCTCACATCGTCCATTAACAATAAAGCCTCCGGTCATCCACATACACGTGTCCATTATAATGAAACAGGCTCAATGTTTAGGCAGTGGCGGTCAAATATCTGTGTGCTTCCCCGGTAGGCTGCTCACCCGCCATTAGCCCTACACAGGTGGATAACCAGCCTTCACATGTGTTGACAGAGAATCCGGACGTTCACAGTTGCTGTGGTCGGTGTTGGAGGAGTTGGCAGTGTGACCGCTGAAATGCTCACTAGATGTGGCATTGGTAAGGTAATACAAGCTTCTCTATTATTCTCCCTTTGTCGAAGTTTCGCAGTTATTCCTGTCTTTACTGCATCTCTTACTTTATGCTTTCACCATCACAGTTGCTCCTCTTCGACTACGATAAAGTCGAGCTGGCCAACATGAACCGACTGTTCTTCCAGCCTCACCAGGCGGGCCTCAGTAAAGTGGAAGCTGCAGAGCACACACTCAGGTACACACGGTTGTTAAGAGATCCTCATCCCTCCCAAAAAGAGAGAGAGACATTCACTTTTGTTTGCTAACATGTTGCTCCGTTTCCCCTCCAGAAACATCAACCCAGATGTTTCATTTGAGACCCACAACTACAACATCACCACGATGGACAATTTCACACACTTCATGGACCGTGTCAGGTGAGCATTCCTTCTCTGCAGTTTCTAGTTCACTCTCTCTCTCTATCCTTATGTGTTACACGCCTCAAAATAAAATAAATCTGTGTCTTCTCAGTCATGGAGGGCTAGAAGAAGGGAAGCCGGTGGATTTAGTCCTGAGCTGTGTGGACAACTTTGAGGCCAGAATGGCTATAAACACAGTAAGTTCATCGCTGTCGCACAATCAGAGCTGTTATACACTAAGGGCCTGATCACACAGACGCGGTGAAAAGCGCTGGCAGTAAAAACCATTGATTCAAGGCGCACGTCAATGTCACTTTTTGCAGAAGCAGCCAATCAAATTAAGTAGGAGGCGGGCTTTACTACTTACTAGGTCCAGACAGAGCTCACTGGAGAGATGGTGGAATTCACCGTACTGTTTCCTATTTTGCAATTTTATTTCATGTTCTCAAAACCTCCACTTTTCAGGAGCAAATCAACAGTGAGAGCTCTTATTTTATTTGGCCGCCTGTATGCACATGCAGCCCCGCTCCACAAGCGCTCTGAGCGGGATTGGGCCCCAATGGTTCTGTTACTTCTGCAGATTAAAATCCATTTTGTCCTTTTTTATCTCAGGCCTGTAATGAACTGGGTCAGACATGGATGGAGTCTGGTGTCAGTGAGAACGCTGTTTCAGGACACATCCAGCTCATCATTCCTGGAGAGACGGCTTGTTTCGCTGTATGTGCGCACGCACACACACACACACACACACACACACAGAGCAACCTTTGTTAACCTTTTGTTTACCTTGTCTATTCAATTTAATCCTGTGGTCAAAATGAAAAGACGTTACATCGTAATAACAGTATCGTGTCCTTGTCTTAGTGTGCTCCTCCTCTAGTGGTGGCGGCTAACATCGATGAAAAAACCCTGAAAAAGGACGGTGTGTGTGCTGCCAGCTTACCGACAACAATGGGCGTGGTCGCAGGCATCCTGGTGCAAAATGTCCTCAAGTAAGATATCCTCGTACAGGGCCAGATGGAGACCTAAAGGGATTAGTCGATGTCCTTTCGAGAATAAATCAAGGTTTGATTGATTGATTTTTGTCTTTCAGGTACTTGTTAAAGTTCGGCACAGTCAGTTATTATCTGGGCTACAACGCCATGCAGGACTTCTTTCCCAGCATGGCCATGAAAGCAAACCCCCAGTGCAACGACCGCTACTGCCGGAGACAACAGGAGGAATACAAGGCGAGTGTTTACAGTCTGTGTGCAAATACTACCACGTACAGCCAATAAAATGTCATGTGCTGTGAAGTGCTGGACAATTTATAGCAGCTAAACCGTCTCTGTTTGAATTTCTCTCTGCAGAAGAAAGAAGCAGAACGGCCAAAAGTTGAAGTTGTAGAAGAAGAAGAGGAGGAAATCGTACACGAGGACAACGAGTGGGGTGAGCAGCTTCCATTCCAGCGAGCTGTGGCCGATCTGTAACTGTGTGTCTGGATGTTTCATTGTACGGCACGTTATGTCAACCTCCATGTCTACTTGAAACTGTGCTGTGCAGGTATTGAAGTCGTATCAGAGGTGACTGACGCAGAGCTACAGGCTGCAACAGGCACCGTGCCAGACCTCCCAGAGGGCATCACTGTGGCTTACACAATTCCAGCTGAGGTTAGTATTCTGCAACACACCACAGATTTGAAGATTGAGATTATTGCTGAACTTTTCCCACAACATCCCAAAGTGCTTAAACATAATAGAGAATCAGCTTAATATCCATGCTGATCTTAACGGTCCAATCAGTGAGATGTGTAGAGACTGAAATGATAAAGTGAGCTTACTCTATGATCAGACATTAAGGAAACATGCTATGTTGAAGTGCTGGCTTCTCTGACAACAATGCAGCAGCCAGTATGTCCTCCTTCTAACTTTAGAAACGTGCTCAAACTAGGATCAATAGTGGAGATGCTTTTGAAAAATGGAGAGAGGTTAGAACGCAGAAAGGTTTACAGACCGATGCAGAGCTGGCTAAACACTGAAGTTTCAGAGTCCACCACATGGTGACCTGCGTGAGCATCCACTCTAGAGAGGAGGAGGGGGGGAGACAAGCTTTCTGCAATGTTTTTAATTTAGACTGCAGAACTCATTTTAAACACTAGGTGTCAGAGTTACATACTGCTCCTTAAGACTGCTGCTTGGCTGGAAGGCTTGTGGAAAAATAAATCAAAAATCATGGTGCTGTGGAGATTATCTGCAATGAATATGGATTTGTAGATTAATTTAATAGCATGCATTTTAAAACTATTTTTTCTGTTGTTTTTTGAACCAGAGCGCAGCAAGCGGCGACACCGTGGAGGAGACTGAACAAAGCCTGGAGGAGTTAATGGCTAAGATGAGAAAGTTGTAGCCTGCAGCTGCTGCCTGCTTTTTTTCCTCTTTCTTTGTTTGTCCTTACGAACATCCAACAAACTACTACGGAAATCTTCTAACAGCTGAAAACTGGAAATGCATGAAAAATGCTGCGAATGGCACGTGACAACAAAAGACTGCAGAAGAGTGAAAATGTGTTATTTGCTAAAAAACAAACAAACTTTGTTGGGACTTTGATTTGGTTCAGTGTCTAATCAAATGTCTTAAAACAGAATAATCTCTCTTTTAGCGCATTATGTATCACAGCGTGTATTTTCTATGGCTTCAGTGAATGTGTGTCCTCGTTCACTCAGCTTTAAGTGCAACAGTACAGATGAACAATGTTTACCACCACGTCTCAATAAAGTATTTATTAGATGGAATACAATCGTCTCGATATATTGAAGTGATTTCTTGTGTTGTCATGTACAGACTTTACATTAAGACATGAACATATAAAAACACTCCAGGTACATTGTATGTGCTGTTTTTGGCAACAGGTTTTGGTACATGGTGTCTTCTTGGATTCATGTAAATCATATCAAACCCTAGACACTCACGTGGCACCATCATGGTTAATGAATAAATAAACAGATGTGTTGCAGAAACACAGCACGACCTCAGAGGGGATGTTTTCTCAGTCTGGGTCCAGGCTTGTTTTCAGACACAACTTAGATTTGACATTTTCCTTTCTTTGACTACGTAATTAAAACAGGAGAAACAGATTTCATATAAACAGGAATGGTATGTCATTGCACGTAAACATATCTGTTTCCTCAATATGCACATTTCATTTTGGAGACAGACGCTGGCAGACTGTAAATATTACAGGACGAAGCCTGAGTGAGCCTTCAAATCTTTAAAAACACTGAAAAGGATTTTTTCTGATGATAGTTTCAAGTCAAACTTGAAATAACAAAAATAATACCTCTGCTTTCCTTCTTATCGTGTATCCCTAAGTCTAAAAGTGCATAGAGTAATGTCGTCTGTACAGCGGACGGATTCAAAGTGTCTGGTTTTATTTTTGCACGTGTTAGGAAATGCAAAATGTTCACGGCATTTGACGCCAGCAAATAAATGCTGCTGAGTTATCTAATGCTTTCCACTTTGAGGCATGTGTATAGGAACTAGATATCAGAGGTGTAAACATGAGGTCCAGGCCCTGAAAGAGGACAAAGTTCCTCTCACTTATGCATATGTTGAAATACGATTCCATACTTTTCAAACATGCACGTTTCACAGACTGATACGACAGACTTCATTACTAAACGTGCAGGTACAGTATATTGACCAAACCCTACAACCTCCATGGAGATCACAATCACAGTCCGATGACCACAATGGTTCCCTTTTTGATAACAGCATCGGGTCTGATGTTGTTATACTGTTTCTTTTGTTTCATTTCATTGATGCATGGCACTTCATGGCTAGTCAGTCACCTTGGAGCATGTGGTGGGGGGGCAGGTCCCCTCAGACTGAATGTGTCCCCACTGGAGGAGTGGCGAGAGGGGGCGTTCCCACACACCAGCGACGGCTCCGCCTCCTTTATCTCCATGGCACGTTTATAAAGCTCTGCTGCCTTCTCAAAGTCGCCCTCTTCGTAGCTAGTTACAAAGAAGAAAAATCTCAAATGTAATAAATACACGATTTTAGTTGTGATTTGCAGAAAGTTACCTCAGTGGTTTTACCTGAGCACTGCCAAGTTTTTCAGGGTCTCTCCAACTCTTGGGTGTGAGCGCCCCAAACTATCCTCATACACTTTGAGTGCTCGCTCATAAAGAGGCAAGGCGTCGCTGTGATTCTTCTACCAAACACAAACACATCTGCAGTTAGCTCTGCTCTATATTACTTCAACTCAATGACACATGCTGATAACAGTCATAAACCGAATATGAAACTCAGTAAAATGTGGTAAAGATTGAGCGAAGCATAAACATTCTCACTAGTTGGCAGTAGATTACAGCCAGGTTGACCAGCGCTGTGGCCACGCTCGGGTGTTTGGGCCCAAAACTCTTTTCTCTGATTTCTAGAGACAGCTCGTACAGTGGCACCGCCTTTTCCAGCTTCCCCTGTTGAACACACACGTTCACATCAGATCCTCAGCAAACAACAAACACAGAATCAGCTGTTCAAAAGACTAAAACGGAATATCAAAGTTTTAGTTTCGACAAGTTCTCGTTCTCACTCTGCGTTTGTACAGCATGGCCAGGTGTTTGAGCGTGTAAGCCAGAGAGGGGTGATCTGGAGACAAGGCCTTCTTTCGGATGTCCAGTGCCCTCTCGTACATGTCCTCAGCTGTCTCGTACTCCCTCCTCTCTGTGTGCAGCGCAGCCAGGTTGTTGAGGGACTGAGCGCAGTCGGGGTGATCTGGGCCGAGGACTCGCTGACGCATTTCCAGAGAGCGCGTCAGGAATATCTTAGCTGCACTGGTGAGGACAGAGACAACAATTTTAGTTTGTTGTTTTACACTCAAGAGTCAAAATGTGCACGGTGTAAGGTAGATCATTTTCATAATGCAGAGAGCGCTCCGTGTCTTTGTATGTGTGCATGCAGCTGTAACATGTGCCCCTCACTCCAGGTTGTTCTGGAGGTAGTACAGGACGCCCAGCTCATTGAGTGTCTTGGCACAGTCTGCAGAATCTTTTCCAACGGTCAGCTCCTCCAGCTGTAGGGCTCTGCGCCTCAGCAGAGTGAAGCCGTACTGAGAAGAGGAGACAAGAGACGTTTTTAACGATACGACCGATGAGGTGAGAATGACTGAGCATGTGGGAATCTGTGAAACATGCTCACCATATGACCTTTCTGGCGTGCAGTCTTTTGACGGATCTTCACTGACGTCTTCCTGAGTTTCTCTGCTTGTTCATACCTGATAATAATAAATATCAGCTGAGAGTCATTAAATCTACCTTTGACATAATCTCACTGACATTTACAGGATCATCCACACAGCTGGGATGCCTCTCGCTTGGCAGGAACCAATAAACTAAAACATAAACATGAATTAAAGGTTACATCGCACATGTCAGCACAAAGAGAGAGGCATTTACTTGTTTTGTTTCTGATACAGCATGGCGAGTGACTCCAGCTCTCGTGCCACGCTTGCATGCTCAGCTCCGTACGCATTCTCACTTATCTCCAGGGCCTGCTTGTACAGCTGCTCTGCGTTACCAAACTTCTTCCACTGAACATATACGGCGGCCAGCTGGTGCAGGGAGCGAGCTACGCTGGGATGGTCAGGGTCCAGGGCTGTCTCCCTAATTTCAAGGGATCTTTGCAAAGGGGCAACAGCCTACAGGGACAGACAGAACCAGATTAGCACTTTCCTAGACTAAAATGAAGTACATATGAGGAGACCTATGGCAACAAATGAGGCACAAAAGTAATGTTTGGGGGGAAAAAGTGCATTTTAGTTATTTAAAAGAATGAAGCCAAGTTTTACCTGACTGGGGAGACCCAGGTCTTTGAGGAAACGTCCCAAAGTCTCGTACAGGTTTGCTAGCTTGGTCATACTGTCTTCGCTCTCACAGCTCTTCTCGTAGTGTTTCAGGGATTCAAAGTACTCAGCGGCCATGGAGCTTTTGTCTTTGCCCACATAGTGCCAATAAGCTAGCAGCTCAGAGAAATGACCCCTAGAACAAACAAACAAACATATACTGTACCTGTAAGACCAAATAGACGTGGCTTTGTAAAGTCAGCTTGTGTGTATGCATGTTTTGTACCTCTTGTAGAGGTTTTGGGAGACAAAGAGGTTCAGGAGGCTGAGCTGTAGTTTAGTTCTATCCTCCTGCTGTTGGAACAGCCAGGGGAGCTCGTCGGCAACACGCCAAGTCACACGGTCCTGACTAAACACAAACAAGAATTCAATGACATGAGCTGTACTGAATGAGTTGTGATTTATGAGCTGAACATGACTGACATGACATGACATTGAATTGACTGCTCTGAAGCACCTGAGTTGCTGACTGAAATAATGTACGAGTTTCTCTCTGTAGGCAGGCGAGCTGCTTCCTCCACCCAAGAACTCCAACCTCACAGCTTCCCAAGCCTGAAAGACAAACAGGATTATCGGAGGTATGTGACCTTTAATATTCCACTGGTCAAAATCAAATCACCTGCAGGTGTTGAAATCTAACGAGCCCACATCGAAGGGTCACAATGCAGAGTCTGTTCAGACGGTGGAGCAGAGAGGACAGGGCAGGCAGCTCCAGTTCTGGGAAAAGGTCTTGCACCTCTGATTCACTAACTCCATTATGACTGGCACATACAAGGCACAGAATCTAAGCAGAGAGAAAAAAAAGCAAGCACAACATCTCTCTGTCACTTTGTAAAATAATTCACACAGTGTTTACGTTAGTCCCTGAGAGGCTGATTTCAACATTTAACATATTGATAAGCTAAAAGCATGTTTGCAGGACACAATGACATTTTAACAAATAAAAATCACAAAACTACGTCTTTAAAGGTGGAGTCAGTAGCTTTTTTCGTTGCAGTTTGTAAACACAACATTCAAACGTGGCCCCTCCTCCTGGGCTCATCGCCCTCAGAAGCTCTCACTCACTGCAGAACGTAGTGTGTACGTTTACTGCTTGTACCTACACTGCAAGCTAACACACACTAGCACAAGCTAACCGCCGGTGCAGGAAGCCTGTCCACGTCTGCAGGTAAGAGCCAACACAAGGTTCACCCTCGTTTTAGAACTTGCAGCATTTCACCTCACTATGAATATTTTCTCTTCTATGCCGCTACGTCCATGTCATCATATCTGCCGGTTTGAACTGCGTCCAATCGCTGAATTGTATCCACTCCTAAACTCACCTGCGAGAGGTGTTGAAGTACTCGAAATCAGTCTTTGTCTCGAAACCACTTTTTAAAGGTCTCGGTCTTGTCTTGGAACCGAAAGCATTTGTACTTGATCTTGTCTAGGTCTCAGACTGGGCGGACTACAGATTATAAATCAAGACCGGTCAAGACCACCGCTGAAACGCCATTTTAATTCAATTCATATGTAGTTGGATTTTTATCCCCTGGTTAAGGCCACAACCTTCCCGGTGTTACGGTCTAAGTGAGCGGCACGCCCGTTGCACACAAGATGATGATTTTTGAGTCTTGTCTCGGTCTTGCCCTGCCTTGATCTGGGTCTTGTGGCGGTCTCGGAGCACTCTGGTCTTGTGTATGTCTTGGTCGCGGTTAGTGTGGTCTTGAATACAACACCACCTGCGTGCTGTCATTGGTTGGAGTAAACACACCAGCTCAGAAACGTCCAGAGTCAACCAAAACAAACCAAAACATGAAAATCCAGGACAGGGTCTCTGCAGACACAGTCACCACCACACATGTACGGAGGCCCAGAAGGGATGATGGAGCCTGAGTCTGCATATTTTATTTTGTAGGTAAAAGCTGCTGACTCTACCTTTAAATATGGAGAAATAACTTAAAATGTTATTTGGTGTAAACATAGGTCACCTCTCTCATGATGTGTCGCTCTCGGTCTGTTTTCAGGGAGGTCAGCGTCATCTTGAGTGCCAGGAGGTACAGTGACATTGTGTCCTGACACTGTAGACACTGCTCCAGGCTCTTCTCCAGTGACCAACATGATGTACTGGAGGAGAGTCACAGGACAGAAGAGTGCATGTAATCGTATCCAAACATGTAGCCAGGTATTCAGACAAGATACTCTGTTGTAGGGCCGAACTATGGAACATTTATTTCTTTCCTCAAGTTTTCGGAACATTTCAATGTAGTTAAAAGAGTGTACTGAAAAGTAACACATAACAACTCATACTCGATGGAAAAAGAGGAACATGTATCTGGCATGTCTCATACAGTTTGGCTTCTGAAACCAAAGGTAGCATACCTGATGATCATCCTAGCCAGAAGCGTGACATACAAAGCGTTGCAGGTCGATGCAGAGCGACAGTGCCTTTCCAGCTTCTTCTCCTGGAACAAAGACACAACGTTAAATAAACATTTCGAATTCCAATAACTCCAGCCACTTTCAGGTGTCTTCTGAGGTTTTTTTTTAAAGGTGGATGAATGGATTTTTACTGACCTGGTCCTTTGTAAGTTTCAGCTCCATGCTCTGGCACTCCGCATTAACGACGCTCCTGACCTCTCTGGGGCCCAGGGGGTCTAAGTGGAGTGTGGGCCACAACCTAAACACACATTATCACTGCGCTATAAATGGCAATATGTAAGAAGTAAGTATGGAAATGTGTATAACTTGAGAACCAACACACATTCAGTAAGTAGTCTGACTCGGGTATATAAGTCGAGCAGGGTGTTCTCACCTCCAAGCCTGAGGGCACGTCTCTACATTGACAGACACCACCACTCTGACGTTGACAGGGAGAGGGTCAATCAGCCACTTCATGTGTCTTTCTGCTTGCTAAAGAAAAGGAGAAAACATGCAGAGTTACAGAAACTGTTCTGAAACAACACAAGGCCAGGATAGATCTTATTTAGGTTCAATCAGAAAGGAGATGTACCTGTATTTGGTCAATAGAGTCAATGATGATGATGATGTTTCCTTGATGGCGTGCTGATAGTCTTTCAAGCCAGCGGGGAAACTCCTCCAAGATCTTACTGGGCTCCATGGACAGGCCAGAAATGGACCAGAAGTGCTGCAGCAGCTATGAAACAAAAAAAACAGAAAAACACATTTACAAAAGGTACTTAGTCAGGCGGAACATCTGCACAAGAAGAGCCAGTCAGAGAGAGCCCTTACTTTAACTGTGAGGCGTTTGATGATGAGAACCGGCTCTGCGCTGGTTGAAAGTGGCCGACCAACAAAATGATAGAGGAACAAAGTGTTGGGGGACTGCTTCTGCTGCTGCTCGATCCTGAACAAGATTAGAGTATTCTTAGCAAAACAAGCGAGCTACACAGGAAGTCCTGATCCATGAAGACACTTTCTGCTATTCAAAAGGCTTTAAATTAGGATTGTATTGCAACACCTAGACTTTGAGCTAAGAAGAGTCCACTGGTCAGGGGTTGTATTTGCTTTACTCACCATTTGGAGAGCAGGAGAGACTTTCCTGAGCCTGGACCACCAGACACCAGCAGAGGTGGGGTGGGAGGGGGAGCAGCTATCATGTCATTCAGACGATCTATATACTGAGGAATACATAAAGGACAACACAAATAAAGGAGGAACTGAAGAAAATATGATCATGTAAGAAAAGAAGGTAAAGAATTGAGAATATCATCGCTACCTTCTGGAAGCCTAACTGTGAGGTGGTGCTGCTACAGGCCTGCTGGTAGGACTCGATCTGTTCCTGCTCATCGTGCAGGTCCCACAGCACGTCTCCCGAGTCTTCCTCGCGTCCTTCTTCTATCCCCGAGTCCTTAGAGTCCACATCTGCTCCTTCAAGACCCAACAACTCCTGCATGGTGGTAGCAGAAGTGGACTTTAAACACTGTAGGTTGTGAATGATAAATAAACATGATGCGATGATGCTACTGAGAGACGGTCTGAACCTGTTTGATGACTTTTTCTAGCTGAGCATAAATCAGGGCAGCCCCGTCCTCTGCAGATCCACTGTGATCCACTACCTGGGTGAAAGGAGAGCTTTAAAAACACTGAAATATCGTCATGATTGTTAAGAACCTCGATACTTGAAAATACTGGATATAAAGCTCCTACTTCACAGATTTGTTTTATTTTGAAAGACGGCTCATGCAAACCTTGACCTTAGCCGCCTTGTCTGCAGCATTGACCCTTTCTAGAAGTTGCCTGGTGGGTCCAGTCAAACTATGGCCGTCTTCAGTCCTGAGGTAGAGCACCAGAGGATGCCCATCTGGATTCTTCACAAAAGCCTCCTCACAGTCTTCTACCACAGAGCTGTGCACACGCACATCAGAAGAAGACATTCATTCTACACATTTTTAATTTACAGTCTGGACTGCATGGGCATAAAGAAGTTACTGTACCTGGTGACAGTAGATTTGAGAAGAAGCACGCACACGGAGCTTCTTTCAATCTCCTGCTTGCGCTCCACAGTGTACGAGGCGGCGTTGTCCTCAGGGAAGCACACATTCAGATAGAAATGACCGAGTCCCTCGCACAATCTCCGTAAGGAGGGAGAGTGTTTCTGCAATAGAGACATTGTTTTAAGATTTCAGGAAGTTTCAGGTTTTCCATTTTTAAAGACAAAGGTAGAAAATGAACAACAAAGTATTTTCTGCAAACAGAAACTCTGAAACTGTCTCGACTGTTCAGGTCTTTGTAATAAAGTTAATCACCCCATAAAAACTCTGCGTGCCCATCCTACCAACCTTTATAAAGATATCCAGCTCATCTTTGGTCTCCTGGGTAAAGATCAGGTAGCAGCGGACTGTGTTACTCCACAGGGCCTGTGGCACATGAGGGGAGACCTGAAGCAGACTGGCCACTGCAGCATCCCAGTCATCTGACACAAAAGCAGGGATTAGTTAAAGAATACTGCAAAAAACGATTCCTATGCAAGCGCAAATAGATCCTTGTTTTGAAATATATGTTGATGTTTACTTACCTCTGCTCACATTCGCAAAGGGTCCCTCCACATCTATCAAACTGTGTGCAAACTCTGGGCCCCGAAAGGTCTGCTGCAACTGCATCATGCTACCCATAGAGGGCTCACTTCCCAGTACACCACCAGACCAGTACTCGCACTGTGTTCCTGCAGCTATAGACATCAAGTGAACAGATGAGTAGTGTTTTAAAGATCTTAACAGACCCTGTAGACAATGGGCGGATGAATGAAACATCCCATATGGAAGATATCTGTGTCTTACCAGTAACAGTGGTTTGGTTGTCATCCGAGTCCGAATCATTTAGGTCATAGACCTGGATACCCTGTGCCTGCAACTGCTGCAATTTGGCCTCCAAGTCCCTTTTGGCCCGCAGGAGATCCTGGATCTCCTTTTCCTTCGTCTCCCGAAAAATCTAATGGTTATTTAGCCAGATGACGAGGACTGCATTTATGATTGATTAACAGAATGCTGCACAGTAACACGTGTTGTGTGATTTACCTTAAACTGTCGTTTTACTTTGTCCCGGTCATGTTCAAAAGTGGCAGCCCTCTCCATAGCCTGGTACTTTGCCTCGAGAGCACTCTCTTTCTCTCTAAGGATCTTCTGGTAGGTCTTTTGCAGAGCCTGTTAAGGATGAAGACCATCATGAGAACTGTGAACACAGACCTTAAATAACATACTCAATAAGTGTGTGCTGTGCTAAGATGATGAACTCCAGTTGAATCAGTACCTGTAGCTCAGCTCTAAGCCTCTTGTTCTCTTCGTCCAGCTTGGCCTCCTTCTTTTGCATCGATGAGATCTCATTATTTTTACTGACACGGAAGATTTCATACTCTTTACGGAGTCTCTCATACTCAGCCGCGTACTCTAGATCCACAGAGCCTGTTGATTTGAAACTGGCCCCAATCACCCGAGGCGCCCTGCGAAAGGAGCTGCGCAGGAGGCGGGCTTTGGGCTTCACCTCCACCGGGATCTCACAGGCTTCCCCACCTTCACCCCCATATCCATCCTCAATCACCTCTCCTGGGCTGACCAATGAGGATGCGGTGCCCATAGCGACAGCCTAAGCTGCAAAAATGTGCTCAGCCCTTTCGGATGTCCATAGCTCCTCCTATGTTCAGACAGACAGAAAGGTGATGAATAGTTCAAACTAGGGCTGCATTAACTAGTTAATCCTGATTAATTATGGTCAGAATCAAATGCGATTAATCTCATGCTATTTTGTCCCTTTATGTGCACCGTAGGTGTCTGCTGCTCTTTATGATGGAGAAAGCCCAGTCTCCTTTGGTCCTCACTCTTGACTGTGGAAAGCCAAGGCTCTGCTGGCTATTCCACAGACCAGGCTGATGACCAAAGGTGACCGGGCTTTCTCCATACTGGCCCCTACCCTCTGGAACAACCTCCCTGAGGAGATCAGACTGGCGAGCTCTTTGTCCACTTTTAAAAACCCTTTTTTATAGATGTGCTTTTTCGTTGTTTGAGCGTGTCTTTATTCCTTACAGAATGCTTTTATTCCAAATTAAGGTGGCATCCAAGGCAGTATCTTTAATCTTCCTCTTATCTCCTTGATGTCTTATCTTTCATGGTTTTAATCGGCTCCCTTCGTTTGAATGTTTTATCTTTTGCTGGTTTTACATTATTTTATTCCTTTATAATTATTAATCATTGTGTTTCTCACATCTCTCTATTTAATTTAATTTTATGAAGCACTTACCCTGCTTTGTAAACTGTTATATAAATACATTATTATGTATGCATAAACATGAACACATCTGTGTGTCTGTATATTAAGTTGTGTTTGTCCACTCAGTGATAAAGTCTATGCAAAGAAATGACTTGTAATCAACTTTTCTTACAATACATTACTATATATAATAATGTTATGGTTGTTAGGCTGTTGTATTCTCTTGTGTTGTCCTTTTGCGGTACCTGTTTGGATAGGCCTATTAGTGCGCATGCGTCAAATACCTTTAGCACCTCCAGGGACAGTGAGGGTCCCCAGTCCCTGGCAGCCTAACTTTTGGGGGTCACACAAGCTGAAAAGTTTGGGAACAACTGATCTAACTTGTGCGCATAAGGAATAATGATGTGCGCACAAGATACTAAGTTGTGATACATGTGCGCACAAGTTGGTATTCATACTTCATCTGCTCCGTACAAACCAAACAAAGCTAATGTTTAACATCAGTCAGTGTGTTTTATATTCACAGATACTAAGCTACAGAGGCAACAGCCCCCAAGACCTTTATATCAAGAGAAGCATTAGTAAATGATTCATGTTCCTGCCAGGCTTTCTGTATGATAAATAACGGTACAGACAGTTGTACATTGTTAGCTAACGTAACAGTGTAGAGATAGCTACTCGACACACTCGTCGTTAAATGTAAAGACAACAGGACTGACAGTAACCTCCGTACAGGATTTAGCTTCTCAAAAATATGGTCTAAATGGAAATGTCTTCACGAAAACAGAAGAAACTGCGCTAAACAAACAAGAATGCACTCACGGCCCGCTCCCTTCGCAGCTTCTTCCTGGCTGCCGTGGCAACAAGTCGACGGGGTACGGGTGCTCGCACAAGTCAAAATAAGTAAAAGTCGATTTTTTTTTTCTTCTGTTTGAAAGTATGGCAGCAGACACGGCAGAGGTGCCAGTTAGAAGGTACTTTACACATTTATGGTACAAACACAACATTAAATTAGATTCTACAAACAGATACGGTTGTTGAACATACAATAGTAATTATAACGATAATAAAATGTCATAGAACAAGTAGGAGTAAAATAACATCATGGGACAAGAGGTCTAATTGGGTAAAATATTAAAGGGACTGCATAAATTCATTGTTTTATTTAAAAAAAATTGTTGGAGGATTTTAGGTTTGAGAGTGTCTGGAAGTATATTTTTAAATCAGTTAGTTTAAATTATAAAATAAATAGACATTTATATACTTTATTATTCCCCACGAGGGGAAATTCAATTTTACATTCTGTTGTTTAACATGCTACACACAGGCTGAAATAATCCCACATGCACAAACAGGATCCATATGTGGACATGCACTAATGGAGAGATGTGCAGAGTGAGGCGGCTGCCAACAGCGAGCGCTCCTGAGCTGGTGGGGGAATCAGTGCCTTGCCCAAGGGCTCCTCTGCAGTGCTCAGGGTCAGTGGTCTGGCACCTGGATCTCCAGATTGTGTCTGCACCGGACCAACATAAGGAGCATTTATCTTCTATGTTTAAAATATACTGACTTCTGATCTTAAAACCCCTGATTAACTCATATTCTGTGCTATAGTTGTTGTTTAGTTCAGGAATTAAAGAAGTTGTATCTTACCACATATCTGCTTCATAGGGGGGTGGGTGTTGGTGAAATGCAACACTCATGCCAACTAGGACAGTCAAGTTTTGGGATCAATATCTCTTCAAAGAATACATAAAACGACCCCAAACCACTGGTCTTGTCATGATTTGTTAAATTTTAAATTTAGTTAATTCCAGTGTTTAGTATTCACTTCCTGTTTTATTTTGTATTTATCCCTCGTGTTGCTTTTAATTCCTGTGTAAAGCTTCTAGTGCTTCCTGTTTTATTTTCTCATGTGAATCCTCGTGCTTCTCTTTTCCCTGGTTTAGTCTTCAGCGTTTCCTGTTTTATTTTGTTATTTCATATCCTCGTGTTTCTCTATATCCTGTGTGTATTGTTACTGATACATTCTTGACTTCTGTGTGTCTTTAGTGTTTCCTGATTTATTTGGTAGTTCTTGTCCCCAGTGCTTCTTGTCTTGTCTTCCTTGCGGCTCTTTGTTTTATGTCTTTTTTTGGATTGAGCAGTGGTGTGGTGCAGGTAGACACACGTTTATGCAGGTATACGGACTATACCCACTTATTTCCCAGTCTCTATAGGGTATACCCATTTCTAAATAATAGCTGATTACTTAAATTGAAAAACCAGTGTTATGTAACTTTTTACAACAAAAAAGTAATCTGAGTACACTAGTGCATCGCTCTCATACCCCAAAGTGAGTAAATATTAACATAGCATTAAGAGGTCAGGTCATGGGCCCCGGTTAGCCTAGGGGTTCTGACGCGCAGCTCATGTTCAGAGGCCACAGTCCTCGCCACAGTAACCGTGGGAGTTGCCTCGACCCTTTGCACCACGTCTCCTTCCACTCTCTCCTCCCAAAGTTTCCATCTCCTGTCTCTCTATAAAAAGTCAGGTCAGTCGAATCAAAAGAAATAACAAGACCATTCTTTTTCAAATAATTTATTGTTCACAGATGTCGCTTATTGATCACCTTCCGTTGTCCTTGCAGAACAGCTGAAGCAGTTTGTCCCTGTACCCACGGTTCAGAAAGAAATACAACACAGGATCCAGAACACCACTAACGCAGGTCAGCGCCGATGTGATCCGATTGGTTCTTCCGAGAGCCTCAGTCATACGGCCTTGACTGTGGTTTTCGATGTAGATGACCCTGCTCACGTGGTAGGGCACAAAGGCCAACAGGAAGTTCACCAAGATAAGGATGATCATTTTTACTGCTTTGTCTTTTACTGGCCGTTCTACCTGTTGCCTGACTTTCCTCAATTTCAGCAGAATCAGGAAGTAAGAGACCACGATGGTGGCAAAGGGAAGAACAAATGCCACGATTGTAGAGGCTAAAGCCGTGTGCGATGTCTTTTCTAAGTACAGTTGGTTGCACATGCCAGTTGAGTTATTACTGGATAGATTCTTTTTAGAGAAAAGTAAAGGACTCATAGACACAATGATTGTCACCCAAAGTACGCCGACTACTACCTTTGCGTACGCAGCTTTCCTAACTGACTGTGACTTTAATGGTAGAACCACAGCGAGAAATCTGTCCAGGCTGATGAAACTCATCAAGTACATGCTACAGTACAGGTTTAAGTAAAAGAGGAAGCCTGCTAGTTGACAGGCCACAAATCCAAAAGGCCAGTGGCTATCCAAGAGATGGTAAACTATACGCATGGGTAAAATGAGGACGTAGGAGATGTCTGCTACAGACAGGTGCCTGAGGAAGACCTTGGATGGAGACGTGCTGCCCTGGTGGAAGAAGGCCCACAGCGCCAGAGCATTCCCAGGCACGGCAATGATGAAAATCAGGATGTAAAATGTAGAAAATATAATGTTCTCCTGGTGGGAGTGACTCCTGAAGAAGCCGCCTGTCTCTTCCTCAGCAGAGATGTTCATTGTTGTCGTGGAGAGGATCGGCCTGTGTTAGCATTGACACAAAAAACCTGTTATTATGAGGGACAGCTCAGTGGTTTACTAAGTTACACTGTTCAATCATACTGAAACTGAGAACATGCAGAAGATGACGTGTGTGATGTTAAAATATATTCAGATCACATGCAACACCATGTGGACATGAGGTTTATTAGAAAGAGGAACTGCTCAAGGCGCCAGGGCAACGAAAGCTGCAGGAGATCATAATCAGCTAGAACTTTAATTTAAAGGTGCACTATGTAGATTTAGTAGTGAAATTTGAAAGTTGGAGAAGTGAAACAAATCTATGCTATATCTTCTGAGCTAAATACACAAACCTTTTTTTAAAAGAAAAAATGGGTCCCTGGAACACTGTTTAGAGCTCAAAAGCGACCAGGAGAGTTACGGTTTCACTGTTGCAGGCCCACCACCATTCATATTCCAACCTTTATTTATTCTCAAAAGGACACTGAGGTTTCCCTCATTTCCAACGCTGTCGAGATTACAAGCACAGTTATACAAGCAAAAATAACAAACACTTCAAATCGATTACAAAGCGGCTAGAAATCAAATTCTTAAACTCTGGAAGAGAGGGAAGAACTCCGCTCCTTAGAGTTTGGGGCATCAAAAGAAAATGCAGATTTACAGAGTTCAGTAAAAACTCGAGGGACTATAAGAACAAGCCACTCAGAAGAACGGGTCATGCAGGCGCCTGAATTCCACTCCAACAGGTCTGTGATGTAAGGTGGGAGTTTTCCAATAATAGTATAAAAACACTCTGTGATAAAAAATATTAGGACAGTTGATAGAGTCGGAAATCAGGGAGAGAGAGAGAGAGAGTGGGGAATGACATGCAGGAAGGGAGCCACAGGTCGGATTCGAGCCAGGGCCGCCCGCTTTGAGGACTAAAGCCTCCATACATGGGGCGCGTGCACTAACCACTGAGCCACCAGCGCCCCTGTCGCGCCTCTCTTCAAGAGAAGGCCGACCGACCTTCTCATACAGGTCACAGTGATGAGTGCCGAATCGATCACCTGTTATAACTCTGAGGGCGGAGTGATACAGCTTCAACAGTTCTTTTTCTGCATGATAACATTTGATTTGTTTCTGTACAAAAAGTCAACTTCTCCTGTCGCATTTTATCTTCAAACTGTTCCAGGGACTAAACTTTCCTCTGAGGACAGTTTGTGAATATGAACATATACCTCAGAATCTGTACATTTCAAAACTTCACAGTGCACCAATGACGTCTTCATTAAAGGAATCACTGAACTACAGTGAGGACATCCAGACTTTCTTTACTCAGATAAAAGCTTTGAAACTCAATTTAAATGAGATGATTTATTCTCAATCAAATTCACTTCTTTTTTTAAGCTAGTTTAATGCTAAACATTTTGAATTGAATCTTTACACTGTAGCGTGTAATTATGTCATCAAAAGCAGGATTGAATACAGGCCTCACGTGTCAATAATTATTAATCAACATTTATTCTTACCTGCAATTGTAAAGATGAAGATTCTACTGTTTATGTTCCAGCAGTCGAGAGCAGACAGGTGAAGTGAAATTGAGAACTGCTCCGTTGTGTTGTGCTTCTCTATGTTCTTATTTATACCCACACACGCACGCACGCACTCACCCACACACACTAACATTGCCCAAGCACGCACTGACATGGCAAACCCACACTTACACACACACTAACATTGCAAAAGCACACATACACTCACGCACACACACACACACACACACACACACACTAACATTGCACACACTCACACGCACGCACTGACATGGCAAACCCACACACACACACACACACACACACACCCATACCCACACCCACACACACACACACACACACACACACACACACAGATCATACAGGAAGCCGGAGAAGCAGAAAATAAAAACATTGAACGTTGATGCATTACAGCATGCAAGTCTTTATTTCTGCTACTCCAACACACTTTTTGTCTTTACCACACTGCTCCTTTATAGTATGATTTAAAGCTTTACAAAAATGAGAGAGAGAGAGAAAAACAAAACAGATATTTACAAAATCTATCTGTGCAAACATAATTCTTCTTTTACAACACTCTCCTAAAGTATCTGAAAGGCATGCATACAAATAAACTTTGGTATGTTAAAAAAAACTACTTATTCTCTTAGTAGAAGCTTCTATGTACACGTGGTAGAACTGATTCATCACTCTGTTTACATTTAGACAACGACACATGTTAAGTTAACGAATGAAGACCAGCAGCACAAACTGCTGCGGCCGATACTTCAGCCATGACACCCAGAGAGAGAGAGAGAGAGAGAGAGAGAGAGAGAGAGAGAGAGAGAGAGAGAGAGAGAGAGAGAGAGAGAGAGAGAGAGAGAGAGAGAGAGAGAGAGAGAGAGAGAGAGAGAGAGAGAGAGAGAGAGAGAGAGAGAGAGAGAGACAGAGTGCATGTTCACTCCCCTATATCTTGTGACTGGGTTAGGCCTGAAGTGAGTCATTGTACAACAACTTTGGCAAATAGGCACACTAAAAAAAGAACAATTGTATTACTCATGATACCAGTTTTTACACATCTGTAAAAGAAATTGGCAGTTCATATGGTGGAAAAACATGAGAAAATACTCTTAGAAAACAAGTGAACAATGAGTTAAACTTTAAAACGTCTGTATACTTTGTGTACACATTCATAAAAAGGCATTACCAAGGGATGTGTTGAATGTCTGGCAACATAAGAAATATAGAAGATTAAATATACTATGGTAATTCAATCTCTGCTTCCAAAAATAAAACCAACTTTTTACAAGGTATGTTGCGATTGTACATCGAGTCTATATTCTCTATTCATAGTTACAGCAAGAAAAATAGATTTTCAACACCACGAGAGCCTTCCACTTTCACTACAAAGTGGTCAAACTACACTTTTTTTTTTAGTTCTATTGTAAAATATGTTGTCAGAATCATCTGGTACACCTTCAAGAAAGAAGCAGAATCCAAGTGTTCAAAATGAGAGAAATGCAACTTAAAGGAGATCGAAGCATTGGTGTGAGAATGCCAGTGTCGAATAAAACATAAGTCGGAGGAGTGCATCACTTAATACTTACAAAAACACAGAAAAGAAACAACAAACCAAAACGTTGTAATAGGAAACATGACCTGATCTACCTGCTATATGCGGTAAAGTCAGCCATATTGCGGCCATATTGGAGCTAGGTAGCGTCCTTAGCTGCTGTGGCTGTTGGGATGCAGGATTTGCCGCTGCTGCCGTTGTGGGACCTGTAGCTGGTGAAGCTGGGGGTGTGTATGGTGCGGATGCTCTTTCCGCCTGGGCCCAAAGGTGTGGGCGACAGAGGGGAGGGGGAGGAGGAGGAAGAGGAGGAGGAGGAGAATGAAGAGGTGGAGGAGGAGTGCACTCGACCATTCTGAGTCTGCGAGGAGAACGAGAGAGCTTTACCTGTGTGCTGTGAGGGTGTGGGGAGTTTGAGGGATCCGTTAGAAAGGGAGGGGATGTGGGAGGAGGGAAGGGAACCGGAACGAGGACTGTGAGAGGACAGGGTGGAGGACTTTGTCACAGAGAAGGAGGATGAGGAGGAGGAGGAGGAGGAAGAGGAAGGGTTAATGGGATTAGTAGCATCTGAGTTTGGTGCACACTGGGAGCTGCCTTTAGTAGAGCTAGGATAAAAAGCAGGGATTTTAGAGATGGGTATAGTAGGGGAAGTAGTTTTATGATCCCCTCCCACTCTTTTAGCACTTCCGTTAGCCTGCAAACAGAGATGCCAAAACAGAAACTGGTTGTCAAAAAGAAATCTGGTCAAATAAAACATATGAAAGGTAAGACGATGTTAAAAAAAACTACAAGTTATACACACAGAAGCACACTATGACTACACAAACATGAATATCACTAAAACAACTAAAAGACACTAAACACAACATATTAAGAAGCTCTGTTTTTACTTGGTTACGTGAAAGGTGAGACAAATGAGACCAAGAAACAAAACACTGCATAGGTTAGACAGGGCAATAGCAGGCAGGAGGGGCATCTGGACTTTGGATTGTTAGATCGGGGGGGGTAGTTAGGCCTCTGAATGGGGCTGAAGGGGGGAAATCCATTAGGAAGAGATGCATATGAAGGCTGGAGAGCATTAGATATCAGGGTTGTGAGTGTGAAGAGTGAGAGCAGAGAGGGGAAATGTGGGCCAGTATTCCACTGAAACTGATGGTGCAAGATAGTGAGTCATTGCGAGGTCTTGAGGGCAGGGAAGTATTTCACCGTGAGGTTAAGAAGCTGTGCAGTAATGTTGGGTTTGAGCAGAGGTGCATTGTAAGGAAAGGAAGAGCCGAGCCCACATGTCAGTTAGGTTTGTGTCTGAACATAGCCGTAAGCGTCCTGGGATTTGGCAACACTGTTTAGGAGCTCAGCTGTGATGGGATCGGGAGATGTGATGACAACTCAAATGATGACAGGATAGGATTCCACTTTTCTTTGCCATTTTTCCATTCTTTTTTTGTTTAGTCACCAACACAGTGAAACCATGAGCAGTGTGGACATGCAGAAGCATACAGTACAGTGATGTTATGGGGTAACAGTCAAGAGTCAAGCATGCCTTCTCGTCAGAGCAGACTCGAGAGAAACACTAACAGATCCTTAGTCGCCACCGTAGTGACTTGATTTTTTCAAACACTGAAATTTCACAGCTTTGGTAGTTTTTTCCCCCCCCTAATAACACATGCCTCATGTTTTCCATCCCTATACGTTTGTTTCCTCTAGTCTCTGGTAAGGCCCTACAGTAAAACTACCTGTCGGAACTGCCTCTGAGCGTCCTGCAGTTTTTGCTGTTTTCCTGCTTTGTCTGTAGTACCCGGCGCCTGCCTGGACTTCGTAGACAAAGGGACGGGCATCCGACTAGTAGGAGAAGCGACACTGGTGTTCTGCAAGGGGATCCAAACGAAAAACAAAACAAGAAATAAAACAAAAGAAAAGGAAAAAACACACCACATAGGAAGTATGAAAATCAAGGCACTTACACAGGTAAAAGAACACCTCAATGTCAACACCAGTGAAAGAGCATGCACCCAGTGAGACCATCAACCTTTTAAGTCAATACACAGTAGTACATGCATTCAAGGGTAAGGCAGATATCAGAGTTTAGACATCGTGAGTGTGTC
Source organism: Tautogolabrus adspersus (assembly GCA_020745685.1). Taxonomy (NCBI): domain Eukaryota; kingdom Metazoa; phylum Chordata; class Actinopteri; order Labriformes; family Labridae; genus Tautogolabrus; species Tautogolabrus adspersus. The sequence continues at coordinate 1,809,244 of CM036551.1, read as the reverse complement.
TTTGACGATGAGTTTGCCACTTGCTGAAAACCTCAGTTTTAGCAATGAACTGAAGAAGAAATATGGTAGTCAGGAACCAATCAAAATGCCACCCCCAATCATGTCACCATGATATCACAGAGGGAGAAAGCCATGGGGGACATTTCAGACATTTCCCTGCCTCTGTGGAGTGGATTAATGATTTTGTAATTTCAGTGGTTAGGGTTGAAGTGAAGGTAGACTGAAAAAAAAAGGACCCAAAGCCTCCCGGAGCAACAAGAGCTAAAGAGAGACCTGTTGTACGGTGCTGGGGGCACTGGGGACAGTGGTGGTGGTGGTGGTTGTGGTAGTAGTAGGGATGACTACAGGGCGAGGGAGGAGCTGAGGTTTAGTCTTCTTCTGCAAGGAATTTTTGCTCGGTACCTTAGGGCCTGACCCTCTGGATGTAGGGAGAGAGGACGACCTCTTCAGCCCCAGTCCTTCTGAACTTTTCCCATTGCCTGTTCTAGGCTCCTCCGTGCAGGCTGGCTCCCCGGGGGGGGATGGTCCCATCTCGCTGATGGTGGTCTCCAGCTGCTTAATGGTCTGCTCCAGGCTGTCCAGGGTCTTATAGGTGTTGTTCCTGATCTCGTTTGTCCTGCCGATGGAGTCGGAGTTCTGCTTCTTCAAGGTGGTTGAGCGTTTTTCCTTGGCAGTGTCTGCTGAGGATTTTGATCGGACAATCTCAAATCTCTTGGCCTCTTTGTGCTGCTTGATAGTACCGTCGCTTTCTTCCTCGTCTTCATACACAACCACCTGTAAAGTTTTCTTGCCTGACTTGGTGCCAGTGCGGATCGCTTGGGTCAGTGCTGCCAGCTGTTTCTTTGGAAACTTAAACTTGAACTTCTTCTTACCGTCCTGCTTGGTGTCCCCACTTGTCTCTAGGGCTCCACTGTCCGTCAGCTCAGAGATTGAAGACGACGATGAGGATGACAAGCTAACATGGTCCGCATTAACATGTGAGGAGCTGACCTTTTTACCGTCAACCCCCTCAGTCCCGACCGCTGTGTCCGACTCTTCACTTTCCTCGTCAATGCGCTCTGCTGCGAGCATCCTGTCCATTTCCTCCTCATTTTCAAAGATGGTGGACAGGCGCTTGTAGGCGGAACGGATGTCCATGGGCTCGTCAAAAATGATAATGACAGGCTTTTTGTCGAAGCCATAATCCTGTGGCTCAGATGGATCCTCTGTGGTGTGGAAACGATTTGCAGCGTTACCCACAGTAACAGTCTGGACACTTCCCTTCTTGGTGTTGACTAACTCCTGGTACTCGCCACAAGACAAGGCCTGAACTTTGGTGTTTGTGATCATAAATGCTATGTTGTCAGGGGGTGGAGGAGCCTCTTCTCCAGGTAAGTCAGGACTAAGGAATGCCTCTTCATTTTCCTCCTCACAGTTAGTTTTAGTTGGACCACTGTCCTCCGTAAGAGCCACATTTGTCAGAGCAGCAGCACTCTTAAGAACCTCTTTAATGGTTCTGGTTCTTGTGGTTGCCACTGGCTCAGCTATTACATTCTTACTAGAGGAAACATTCGGCTGGACAACTTTTGTCTTCTTTTCAGTGTTAATTTTGTTCAAGATTTTTCCCTTCTCCATTTCTGCACTGGTCTTCAAGGATTCAGAACGTTTCACTTGCTTCCTCGGAAATTTGAATCCCTTCAGTCCTACAGGCTTGGGTGAAATAGGCGGTGGTGTAACGGGGGATTTGGGCGGCGGAGATAATGGCGGCTGCTGCTGTTGCTGCTGGCTTGGAGAATTGTCATTAACATTGACATTTGACACCTGTGATGTAGGCTGTGTGGGTTCTCGATGGTCAGTGGTGTCCTCTATTCCTGATGCTGGATGATCTTTGGGGATCTGGCCAGTCACATAATATATAACCTGAGAAATAAAGCAGAAGCTGATCTCAAACCGTCTTAATTCTCGTACATTCATGAACTGTACATGAAAACAGTGTTCATAACTGAGCGTCGTACTTACCCCCTGGCTCTGTCTGACAGTAGTATTCCCATTTTCATCTGTGTCTGGATCTTTATCCTCACGACTGGGCTCTGAGCTCTGCTAGGACAACGTGTTAAGGGGATAAAATTACTGTGCAACTGGTGTGTCAGGTGACTTAAGATGAACTATGAATTCACAAACACTTCAGCAGTAGCATCCAGTCTCAACACTGCATACAGTGTGAACTGCTCAAACTGACTCCTGCTTCTTATCACAGCACTTCTATGAGCTGCTCTTAAAATGCATGCAGGGAAAACTAACATATTAAAGCTAACAAGCTAAGAATGGAGGCAGCTTTAGCTAAACAGAGATGGCTGATTGCAGGCCTTCTTTTTTTGCACTTTGCACAGTGTCGTCAGTCTATTTTTTTAGGTCTCTGGTTTCCAGTGAATATCTTTGAACCTTTATACATCCTGTTCCCTTTCTTCTTCACACCGGATGCCCTGCAGACACTGAGAAACTTATCATACCACTATCATCAGATAAATACTGTGGGCTTTAATCTTTCACCCAATGTGCAGAGCTGAAACTTAGATTACAACATACCTATCCAGTTGGTCACACTGGTTGACATATTAAACGTGTGCACTGATGAGCTTAAATGTGAAAATGAACTACAGGGTTGTGCTGGTTACGTAGGTGTAAAGCTGGGAAAGCAAACTGGAGTAAAGTTGTGCAAAGACAAAGGAAACAGAGGAGTGATTCTTGAGAAAAGTTTAAGTTGGAGAGTGGCATGCAAAGTGGCCAGACTGGCCTCAGGTGAACCAAGTCTGCAAAAACAGGTGTCTGCTTAATCATTTTAACTGTGTTGTTCCTTTCACGTTTCAATCATGAAGGAAATACTTAGTATGAAGACTTTAATGAAGAAAGACAGAAGACGATTGGATTGTCTGTAGAATACAGAGCCCAGGTCTTTATTGGTTTGGAGAAAAGGACAAGGAAAAACTAAATCAGTAGCAAAACATAGCATGGTCTGGTCCAGACACACAAAAGAGACAGCATCTTTTCAGAGACTTCATTTTATGCAGACTTAATCCTGAAATACTCAAGTTGTGATATCCAGCAGAATCACAAGAGGGAAGGAAACTGAGGCAGCAAGGAAAGGAGCTTTTTGGAGGCAGCTGTTACAGGTTTCTCTCGAGCCAAAGCAAGGGTGCAGAGGTGGTTTAAGGGTTAAGACACAGCCATTGATTGTTTCAGACAGTTGGCAGAGGCAGGCAGTTAGCTGGGTAGCTGCACGGCGATGCATATTTTACCTTTTTCTCTTTGAGGGGCATTAAGGCCCCCGGTCTTAGCTCTCTGATTTGAGGTTCAATTCGAGTGGTGGGTTCTACGAAATTTTTCACCCCTACATCCTTAACTGTGCAGTTCTGGAAAACCTGAAGAGTGGGAAGGAGTGAAGGGGAAATGGGGACAAGGATTTTGAGGAGGGAAGAAGTTTGAGTGTCTTCACCTTTGCCACAGCTGTAAACCCCCCACAAGTTAGATTTATAATCACAATCTTAGCCAGCAGTGAGATATCAGGAAAGTCAACCACCATCAGAAGAAATTACAGATCACCCACTCCAGAAATGCAGAAAAATCCAGCAGAGATTACACCTTTTGGGAGAAGCTGAATGTGTTTGAGTGCTGTAGTGTATATATGCATCTAACCTGAAGCTCTGCCATGATCTTGTCCCCTTCATCCTCCTCTTCTGTGGAAACAGAAGCAGTGACGGGTGGCGGGGTGGCTGGCTTCGGCTTGGTCTCTGGTGGAACCTTGGCGGGCTTGGTTCGGGGAGAGGGAGGTGGCGCTTCCTCTTCAGCCTCCTGTTTAAATTTATGCAAGGGAAATTATTTAGTCTCAAAAACAAGACAAGCTGCAGCCAGGACACGAACACAGTAAACCTTTCATCAGACCAACCTGGGCCGAGACGGACTCCTTCTTGTTTGTGTAGACCACCTCACCAGAGCGAGTGGTGGTCATGCCTGAGCTGGAGCTATTGAAGGTCTTCCTTGGAGGAGGTGGTGGTGGGGACTTGCTGGCCTTTTCAGACCCCTGCTTGTTCAAACTGTCAGTGGGAGCTGGTTTGATGGCAGTCTTGGAGGGTCTCTCAAGTGCAGGTTTGGCGGGTTTCTCCAACACAGGCTTTGGGAGTTTCTCAGGCCCCTTCTTGACTGCTTTGTCAGGGGGAGGCTCAGACTGGGACTCCTCTGTCAAAGAAATAAACTACAGTAAGCTATATGAAGGGGGCATGCTAAAATAATGAGGTCTCATCACAATGAACTGTATTTACTCTACTTAATTTGCATGTATTGATGTTATATTCGTACCTGACTGTGGCTCCACAGGGTTGTTTCTGATTTCAGTTTGCTCTTCAGTGGCCACAGGGGGCACTGCTGGGTTTTCTTCCACCTCTAGACTGGGGATACCCTTCATCATGTTTGCCTGGGCCTCCTGCAGGATCTTCTCAAACTCCTTTCCATCATAGTGGCCCATGTTCTGCCTCCTCTCCTCCCACTCCTTTTCTGCCGCCTACAGGAAGGGTAAGAGAGAGGGGGAAAGTTTTAACACATTCTCTGATTCTGAGAAAACTGAGTGATGGATTTCAGTCTTATGAAGCAAACAATATGTTTTCAGCGACAGCATTCAGACTAACTGCGTAGACACCCACACATGCTAATAAGACAACTAAATGCCACACAATAAAGACCAAACGCTGACTAAGGGCGCGATCACACTGGCAAAGTTGTCCCGTACCGTGCTTAAGCACAATTGCCCCCCTCCCCATTCCACCGCTAGCCGGCACGGCCTGCGCTCACACTTCTCCAGGACAAACCGGGCCTAAGCATGGTTACCTCTTGTACGTAACGTCGTAATACCACACATGCATAGCTTTATGTTATTATGAAGCGTGCTCAGTTTACAATCGGGCAGACTCGAGAGAAAAATTTTTAAAAAGGGACTCGCAGTCGAGTCCACGTCTGCACATCGGAGAACAACACGGAGAACATGACAGCTACTTTACTGACTTTATGGCTTATTTTGAGTCATGTTAGTCAGATACAGCCAGAACACTCTGGATGTCTCCATAATAAAGGCTGTCAGCGTTGTGTACCCGGTGCTTGTGCTCGTGCATGAAGTGTACTGTGCTGAAGCACACATCTCCGAAGCGTGCCAGGGCCAAGGAAATGTACCGTGCTTGAGCACGGTACGGAGCGATCACACTGTTCAAACGAACTGGACTTTAGGGGTGAAGCGTGCTTAGGCACGGTACGGATTACCAGTGTGATCGCACCCTAAACTGACCTCAATGGACATAGCTCTGTTTTTGCTCTTGTCCTGGCTGTTCTGGAGCTCCTCTATGATAAGACCTTGGTTTGCAGTGCCATTTCCATTATTCACCGGGTTCCCGTGTATCTTCTTAAGACGTGCAGGACTCGGTGGATCCGAGGCTGCCCCCTTGGGAGAATCCCGGCCTTGACTGTTGCCAGGTTTGGGACTTGGGGTAAGCGGGGGACTGGGCTGAGCTGCCAAGGCTGCAGACTGCTGGGACTGCTGCATGTGGACCGGGGAGCTCTGGACATGATGGATGACCACTGGAGAGGAAGGCATCACCTCTGATCTGATGGTAGAGGTCTGGGGCTCCAGCGGGGCTGACGTGGAGCCAGGCGGCACAGATGCTGGGGGTGCTCCTGCAGGGGCTGCTACTGCTACTGAGGGACAGTTTTCCACCGGGACATTAGCGGAGGGATCAGGTCCCTTCTGTGCGTTCTCAGAAGCACATCTGTGAAGAGAAAGGAAAAATATATTTCTTCAAATGTAATGCTAGTAGGAAACAGAAAGACTGAAAAATAATATTCAACGTCCATGTGATTACATACAACTTGTGTCCTTCAGGACTGATTACTAAGAACCATTCCCATGAGAGTACAATAAAAAAAAGTGATGTGTGCAACAACATCAGTCTCAGAATAGAAGAGATGCTCTGTACCAGATCTAGCTAACTAGCCATCTGTTGTCCCTGGGCAGGTGATGGCAAGAGTAAAATACAAATCAACCAGTCATGCATGCACACGCACACCCACACGCTCATGCACATTTCATAAGAGAGAAGAAAGACATAGAACAACGGATATTAAACCATTATGTACCTGAGACGTTAAAGGTTGTGGAGATGACACATTAACGCTGACTGGTTACTTAAAATCCATTTTGTTAACGATTACTGACGTGACATCCTCTTACAGGAAAGCCTTTTTATTGTTTGGGATGAATGACCCTGAAATCAGTTCCCTTTCATTGCTATAAAAAGTCATGGTCAGTGCATTTTAGATAACATCCAAACGACTGTAAAATGACGATACATTCTTGTGTGAGGGGTTAAGTTCCATCCAAAGCAAGAATTCAGTGCTCTATGGTTTGGTAACTGAGTGACTCCCTGTTGTCGAGGGTGAGAGTGAAGAACTCGAGGAGGAGTTTGGTATCTGTGACATATTAAAATGGAAATGAGGCGCTGCACTGACTGAATTAATTCACTTATTCGGTTCAGCGAAGTCGATGGCAGTACATCAACACACTTCTCAGTCCACATAGAATGACCTCTTGGATGGGATGAAGGCCAGCCTGCCGGTATAATCAAACAGTGCAATCTCTCACATCATAGCCCCGTATGATGAGCTCCGCAGAGCACTTTTTGTTTTCATCTTCAATTCCCCCTCTCGCTCTCAGCCCCTTGCACCCCAGCGTCTCTTCTCTAGACTCGTACTTTTATCTCCACTGACATTTTTCCTCAATCTTTCCCATACCTTCTGAGGCCACTGAGCGTGTCCGTCAGGCTCTTGACCCTTTTCAGCATGCTGTCCAGTTTATGAGGCTCCTCCTTCAAAAACTTGACCGCTTCCACTTCCACCCTGAGCACGGCCCGCATTCTGGTTTGGAGGGCTGGGAACTCTCCTGAAAACACACACACAGGTAAATGTGAAAACATTGTTGACAAATCCATCTTTTCATTTAGATTTCAGAGTTTTCTTTTAATTGCATTTAAACATTATCACATGAAGAAGACCTGCGGTCGAAACGTTTTGATTGGCGTTGAGCAAGTGTGCGGGCAGACCTTCTTCCTCTCTCTATTTAATAGCTGCCTTTAACATTTCTAATACTGTACAAAAAAAGTCTCAGAGTCCTGAATGGTCTGGATTTGTTTGGACCAGAGAAGGTAGGCGGTTTTAAGGCACCCCCACACGGCCGTTTTGGACGCCCCTCGGTTTGCCAGATATGAGAGCAGTTATCAGGTCAAACCAACAGGTGTTGCAGCGATGGAAGCGGGCAAGAGAACTGGTTCAGATAGAAGTGATTGTACCCGACCTAAAAAGCCTCTGCATGTTTCTAATAAGCTCCACGAGCAGAAACGTGCTCAAACTAGGATCAATATTGGAGATGCTTTTGAAAAATGGAGAGAGGTTAGAACGCAGAAAGGTTTACAGACCGATGCAGAGCTGGATAAACACTGAAGCTTCAGTGTCCACCACATGGTGACCTGCGTGAGCATCCACTCTAGAGAGGAGGGGGGGAGGAGACAGCTCTCTGTAATGTTTGGAATTTAGACTGCAGTACCCAATTTAAACACTAAGTGTCAGAGTTACATACTGCTCAGTTAATAATACAATTGATCAACTTCATCAACTCAACAGCAGTGTGATAGGATCTAACTGTGAAACTGTAATTAAAAACTGGCAAAATGGTTCATGAAAACATCATTTGATCTATTTTACTTAATCTTTGCATTCATTATTGTGTTCCTCATGTTGAGAAGTTTGTCTGTTTTCTCACCTTTGAGCCCTGCCAGAGATTCTCCAACCTTCCTCAGAGTCATTGCTCCCTCCTCCACATCCTTCAGGGTCACGACTCTGTGTGTCACTGTTGACTCTTTCTGCAGAGAGCCCACATACTGCTCCAGATCCCTGCAGGGACAAACAGAATACACACATACTATTTAAGATGAGCAAATGATTGAGTATTTTAATTATTACACGTTTTTTTACTACAGGGAGACTTGTTTCTAATATGGCTCTGATATTTACTCCTTACAAACACCAGGGGGCAGAACTCAGTCATTTATCTTAAAGACCACACAGTGATTTGATGTTGGACCAGAGTGAGAACAGACTTCAGGTCATAACACACACACAAAAAGAACAATAAGATCAAATTTAAATGAGGATTAACACTGACAAGAAACATCTCGTCTACACAATCCACTCTCCCAACCTCAGTGTCGTGCAAGGTCTGATCCCAGAGTTCACACACTCGCTGCAGACTTTTGTGGAAAAAACAAAACTAAACACTTCCTCTCTCCTATCCAAGTGCTCCAGAAAATGGCAGCTCTGCAGGGAAATGTGCTGAATGATAACATTGTGTGCAGAGTTGGATTGCATGAGAGGGACTAAAATGGTGTTTCATTGTGGCCAGGTACCCTTGAGAAACACTCCTTTGGAGAACTCCCCTAAAGGGAGTGGGGAAGGCAATAAGGAGACAGGGTGTTAAATGTGCCACGGCTAGTCGGAAAAATCAGAACGATGACGGGAGAGTCCAGCTGAGGACAAAGGAAACAGATTTTCTGTTTTATTGAGCCTCCAACGGACAAAAACAGAGCGTCAACAGAGCGGTTATCTCTGTGTGTAAAAGATGCAGCCTTCCCTTATAAAGCAAGGGAGCGTTTACTCTGAGATGTCATGAATAAATAACTTAAATGTACAGTGCTGGATCTAAATGGTAAATGGACTTGAACTAAAATCGTTCTTTTCTAGTCTTCCGACTACTCAAAGCGCTTTTACACCGCAGGTCACACCTACACATTCACACACTGATGGTAGAGGCTGCTGTGTAAAGTCACATTCATACACATGCTGACGAAGCAGCGGGAGCAATTCAGGATTAACTGTCTTTCCCAAGGACACATCGCACATGTTGCTGCAGGAGCTGGGGATTGAACCCTCGACCTTCTGGTTGAGAGATGACCGACTCTATCAACTGAGCCACAGCCGCATGTGAAGCATGTGACTAAATGATTGGACTGTTACATTTCCACATGGAGAGTCTACATCTAGGTTTTTGTACTGGTATTATTTTAAAGGTTTATTTTGGGGCTTTTATGTTTAGATGGGAAAGATAGAGCCAGAAATCAGAGAGAGAGAGAGAGAGAGAGAGAGAAAGTGGGGAATGACATGTGGGAAAGAAGCGACAGGTCGGATTCGAACCCAGGCCGCCCGCTTGGAGGACCACAGCTTCCGTTTATGGGAGGCAGACTTACCACTGGGCTACCAGCGCCCCTTGCACTTTTTTTTTTCTCAAACATGATCTTGTTTTTATTCTCATCTTGTTCTGTTTGTTGTTTCATGTTTACTGTGATTGATGTTGGTTGTTGTCTCTTTATGGCTGCAGCGTGGGGGAAGAGCCCGAGACTAATGTCTGACTTTGTAGGACAAATAAAGTTCCTCTTGAATCTTATATTTGTCACACTACCATGACAATATCTTACATACTGCAGCACAAGTAAACCGTTCTTTCATTACACATATTCGTATGTCATGTGTATTGTTTATTTTATATTAGCTTCTTGTCAGAGAAAAGCCTCGAGTACAGCAGCACTTGTGATGACCGGAGATGTTTGCTGCACGTCTCTGTGGACGCCATCATTAGGACTCCCTGAATGTTTTTTATTTCTTTGCCAAGTTTTTATAGCCCTGCTGTCCTGGATTACAAACATGGTCCCACATTTACACTAAACTTTGGAGTACTGAATCTCTGTGTTTGCAGCAGAGTTATACAATCTTACAAAATACGCTCTAATAGGCCGTGATAGATTCAGTTCTCCCCCTGAGATGCGGGCGGTTTTCACACCACATTCTCCCACTGGTCTTAAAGCCAAGCTGCCCTAATTACAAAGCCTTATTTAAAGTGTCGGCAGCCGTGCTTTGCTGACTCACAATTGGCTGGAAACCAAGGCTAACAGGGAGCTAAATCCACTGACTTCCGCCTGTTCATTACCCTGTCTGTAGGAGCCGCTATGGTTGTGTTTATTAAGACGACGCTGTTTGACCTTGCCTGTTAACATCCAAATAAAAGGATTCAATTACTGCTCCCTGTTGGAAGTAGAGGCAGGGGAATTAAAATAAGAGCAGGGTAGTGAGAAGTTTAGCGCCATAGTTGTGTCCATTGTTCGAGTGTGCTGTCTCTGAGAGGCAGGCACTGCTTGCCTGTATGAACCTGTGAGCTGTAATTTGAAGGGCGTTGGCTTGTCAAAGAGTCCGTAAGTGAATAGCACAGGTGAGCTGATAAAAATGAAGCCTTTCAGGGATTTTGTGTTCATGGAAGTGGAGCTGCATGGGTGTGTACTAAACCATCTTGTGCAAAGCTCTCATGCAAGGAGTCAAAATCCATCACGATAACATTTAGTAATAAATGCAAACAACCAAAGTCCATTTATTCAACACTGTTATGAAGGTTTGAAAGGGGATTTTGTGTGTGTGTGTGCATCTTACCCGAGCTGTGTGAGAACACGCTCCTCCAGGCCCAAGTACTTGTGCCTGTCCTCTTCTACCAAAGCTCTCTGCCTCTGGACCGGGTCCTCCAGACCCCGCATGGCCTCTGCAAGTTTTACACTGATTTCCTGCTCGGCCCGCTTCAGCTGGACTCGCAATGCCTCCTGGTTCTGGAGCTGCACACGGTAGGAAACAGATATAAGAGGACTTGAACAGCAGCCGTGCGAAGCTTTAGATACTAACACACTCAAGATGAACTCTCAACAAAGGAGAAAGACGGTCTTGCCTGCTGCTGTCTCATCTGATGGAGCTGCATCCTGAGGTCGGAAACATTCCTCCTGAACTGCAGGAGGTTGACTTTTAAAGGAGCTGAGCCCTTGTCTGATGGGGCTGCACTTCTCTTGGGAGCCATGATTGGGGAACCACCTGAATATGGTCGAGGAGAAGGGGGGAGGAATCTAATTATAGCATTCATTTGAAAACTATCACCTACATGATACATGAGTAAGGTTTGTTTGGATGATCATGCACAGGTGAAAAAACGCTCCTGTTGCAAACATGTCTGAATTACGAGATAAATGGTCACTGCACATTTGTTCTCCCCACCAACACCCTGCTCTGATTTGATATTCCTGATGTCTAGCAGTGATCGCCTGAACTCTTCATGGCTGACGTTTCATCTGCACAAAATGAACATACATATAACGGCGCTAATTTTAGCTGCTGCCCCTCTGAAACGTCCGTCAAGTGGTTTTGGCATTTAAGTCACCGCTGGAGACGGGGAAGTGGTGGCAACCATGGAAACCAAAGGAGCTTTTATTTGTTGTCTGGGTGAGAGTACCTACACACGGTTGATGGCAATAATAATTTAATTTAATCCCTCCAAAAGCCCAGCCTGAGTTTTTCACTTAAAACACCAGAATACAGAGGATGCTGATCTGAGGGAGCCCGTAGATCATTTCATATTATTTAATAAACCGATCCAATCTTTGGTTCCTCACGGCGAGTTGAGTCTGAGGTAGTGTTTAGTACTCGAAATCGGTCTTGAGACCACTTTGTGATGGACTCGGTCTCGTGTTAGAACTGAAAGTATTTTTACTCGGTCTTGTCTCGGTCTCAGACTGGGCGGACTCTCGATTTTAAATCAAGACCGGTCAAGACCACCAGTGAGAGGCTCTTTTTCCACGCCATTACTGTGAAACAACAAATAACTTCAATTCATTCTTTACTTGATTTTTATCCTCCTGTTACGGCCGCAACCTTCTCGATGTTACGGTCTAAGTGAGTGACACGCCCCCTGCACACAAGATGAGGATTTTCTGTGATATTTATGGTCTTGGTCTTGACTCTGTCTCGATCCCTAAATGTCTCGGCCTTACCTCGGTCTCGGGGCCACTCTGGTCTCGGGCATGTCTTGGTCTCTGTTAGCGTGGTCTTTCTTGACTCCAACACACGTCTGAGGGACTACTTTCTTTAGTTTGAGGTTATCCGAGGTATGAAAGGGCGTGTTTTGATTTGTCACATTAGTGGTACCACTAGAAATGCAGAGATAATAAGTTTGTTTTGACCTCTTTTAACCACAGATAAATGGCGCTCATTATGGAAAGTTGTGTCCCTGCTTGTGCGTGTCACAAAAGGTCGGGGAATGTTGTCCTCTAAGCTCTCTCTCTGCAGAGACTCACCCTCTGTTGAGGCAGTAAAAGGACAAACTTTTGTCTTTATGATCCAAACGCCTCTTGTCCCTCACACACTGCCTGACAGCTGCCTGGACCTGAAGTACAGGTTACAATGTACACTGCCGCTTGTGCTTCAGGCCTCGGGGACTCGTTGTCCATCAAAAAGAAGTGCGGTGACAGTGAAGAAGCACTTTCAGGGACGGTGGAAGAAACTCTCATGTTTGATGTGGCTGTAACATTTCTGATGTTTTGTAGGTTTACTGAAGCATAACATGACAAGTAAATCCCTCGGAAAGCTACACAAGCTAGACACGAGATTAGCTCTCAAGACAGATGAACTGTGTTTTTTTTTCTTTCTGCTGCTGGCGAGGTGGCAGATCTTTATATCACGACAAAATCTGGCCGCTAAGCTGAGATTGAATCGCTGAATAGTCCTGGCAGGCTTGAAACACGAAAGCATCTTGATTTAAAAAGTGCTGCTTGTGCTAGCCCTGCTGGTCTGTGTCTCTTATCTCCTTTTAAACTCAATGTATCGGGGGGGGGGGGGGGGGGGGGGGGGGGGGGGGCTGTAAGGGAACATGAACCGATGACAAGCAAAGAAGCCTGACTTTGTTTCCCCTCCAGCACTGCTCATTGCAGACTGTTGACTGACGCTGATGTGTGGGCTTGTCTGCACAAGACATGATGGCGCTAAAACTCTTGTCTAGAAAAAAAAGAAGAAGTAATGACATGGAACAGGATTACAGTGAAACTAACCTGAGCTGTGTGCGCTGTGTGCCGGAGATGACGTCTTCGGTGGTCTCTCGCTGCAGCCACAGAAGAAAACTCTTAAGAGGAGGGTTTTGATTGTGTAAACAGTATTTTGGAGCACTTTGTATTTAAAGGTTAGTATTAGTATCAACACACATGTTACAACATAGTATGATGGGGAAAGACTGACAAACCAGAGAGGTTAAGATGATGTTAATGGAGTTAAAAAAAAGTTCCACCAGTGCTCAGTATAGCATGGCAGCAAACAAACTCACTGCAGACACAGACCTTTGAGTCTAACTGTCAAGCAAACATTAACATACAGAGCAGACCAAGGTGCAGAGAGTTGGAATGCAGCCAGGTAAAAACCACTCAGTGGCCATTTATCAAAAAAAGCAAATTACTTTAATATCAGATTCACAGTCAAACCTATTTCCTCTCCATCAGATGCTTTATAACCTGTTTGATGTGCCCATTGTAGAAGGGACACTTTATCTTTTCTCACTCTGGTCAAGCTTCTCATTTGAAACTCTATTTCCCCTGATGCCTCACTTTGCCCTCTTCTGTGATTGCTTACCTTGGAGGCTCCTTGCTGCCACTAGTGTTTGGCCCCTTTAAAAGTGCATGCTGAACAAGACCAGTCAAGCTGGCAATCTGTTGCTCCATAGCCTTCATTCGCTCTCTGTAGAAACATCAGAAAATTCTACTTTCAACACTGAGGCCGAGTGGATTATTACAGCTGCCACGAGAGCAAAATGAGCTCAGAATGAAAACTGGAGGGCTGTAACAGGATGATCAATTGTTTTTAATTACCTGACCATGAATCTACGGTTGCTTTATGGGCTTACACAGTGGGAATTCTTTTGCAATTGATTTGCAATGAGTAAATATTGACTCAAATCAATCGTTTCAGAATTACTACAACGCTGTTGCACTTGACTCAGTCTCAGGAAAATCTTTGAGGTCCACTGGAATGAACAAGATGGACGACTCGAATGAGAGAAGAACCCTGAGGTTATCAAGTCTATTGTTCTTTTTTTGTTAAAAATAAGACTAACGTGTGTCACCTCTCAGACCAGAATGAAAAGATCCTTCTTAAAATGACACCGCCTGAAGACGGCCAAACACCAGGCGGCTGAACAGTGGACCTTAACACTGAGATGGCTTGGTGGGCCTTGAGGTTGGAAAAGAGAACGACTTTTGTCCTAAGATGTTGTGATTTATCTTGAGGTAAGACATGCGGCCAGCTGAGGACACGGCCCGGGTTTTAACTGAGCTATAGAGACAATGGATAGACACAACAATCAACAATGCCTTACCTCGGTGGTTCAGTATATTTCAAATGAATACATTCTATGACAGCTGAAGAGCGCTGAGTGTTGGGACCGAGTTTATTTTGAAAGTTAAGTACAGTACTTCCCCCTTGGAGTTTCTCATGGGGGGGTCTTTGCTGCCCAGGTGGTCCGACCTGATCTTTTGACTGATTGGACCGTTTTAAATACTTCTACAGCATGGTCAATATTGTCTTTGGTGTTCTGAGGTTCCTGTAGTCCCTTTGACCTCCTTTTAATAAAACCATGTTGGCCATGCTAAGTGGCAAGAATACCCCCCCCCCCCCCACCCACTCTCTTTCCATGTTTGTGTTCTCTCGGTCAGAGTGGGCAAACTGAAACCAAGAACCCAAAAGTCTGATGGATTACCCAAACTGAATAGACTCTACATGAGGATTGTTTTTATAACAACTGTTGCAGACTAATGGAAAAACAAAGAGTGGGTTAAAAGGTATCAGCGTGTTTTGTTGGTGGTGACTTTGTCTGGGTCTAAAACACGCTACAATAACTAACACTGTAGGCTCCAAGGTTTGGGTAAGGACTGTGAAAATAAAGGTCAGATAACAGGATCGGTGAATGACTCTGCTGTGTGCACATCTTGATGCTCGAGACAGTGAGAGGGGGATTATTGTGTTGCCTTCATTCATGGGTGATGAAATAGAGTCAGAACCAGGGACTGAAAACCAGCAGTTCATGGTTAGGGTGAAACTGGGATGCAGAGTTAGTCCATGCTCCCATGCAAAACCTTATTTCTAATTTGAACTATCCCACCAGCCCTCTTTATGTGTAACCTCCGGCCCCCAGGTGCTTATCTTACCGTGTCTGAGGGTCAACAGCAGGTGGGATTGGACCCTGAAGGTGACCCTGAAGATCTGCAACTACAGGTGATCCCATGTTGCTCCGGGGCTTGGTCCCCGTCACTTCCTCCTTCCTGTAGGACTGGCGCACAGGTGAGTTTCTCTCCATGGGAACGCCATGAGGTGGAACGCCATGAGGAGGCCCGCCGTGAGGAGGCCCGCCGTGAGGAGGCCCGCCGTGAGAAGGCCCGCCGTGAGGAGGCCCGCCGTGAGGAGGCCCGCCGTGAGGAGGCCCGCCGTGAGGAGGCCCGCCGTGAGGAGGCCCGCCGTGAGGAGGCCCGCCGTGAGGAGGCCCGCCGTGAGGAGGCCCGCCATGGATGTCAATCATGCGTACTTCAGCCATCCTGTGAGGGGATGGGGGAGGAGTCTTGGAGCCCAAAGTAGGCAGCTGGCTGTTTCTGGATTTCTGCCTGTACAGAGAGGGATGATCCATAGTGTCTGTGGGGCTCGGACCTCCGTAACTGCTTGTGGAGCGAATGGAGGCACGGTGAAATCCCCCCATTAGTTCTTGACCATCTAGCCCAGGGTTGGGGTGTGGTCCGTGGGCAGACGCCATGTTCATTCTCCCCTCTTGGAGCAAGTATGGGTCTGCATATAAGCCCTCATTTCCCCTGGCAAGACTGTGGCTTTTACCCCCCATGTCCTCATCCGGCTTGACATCCCGCCTCTCCAGGATGGCGCTGGGACATGGCGAGATGGAGCGAGCCGGAGGGTTAGCATTAGCCAGCCGTTCCCGTGGGATAGTGGAGTTGCCAGGTATAGAGCTCTGCCGTGGGCCAAATGGAATCCTAGAAGGGGATGGGGGCATGGAGTGGGGAGAGGGTGGTAGCGCTCCCTGCATGGGGTGAGGTGGCGGACCCATGGGGGGCTGTCTCAGAGGGTGGGGTCCATCACGAGCCGCATGTACCATCTCGCTGTGCATCTGTAAAAGCACAAAAGCATATTACACGTGAAAATTGTTTGGTTTTCACTTCAAAAATGCATAAAAGAGTCAAGAAAAAAATCCAATTAAGGATTGGTCAATAAATCACACCGCAAAACTCTGCCCGCCTGAGAGCTTCAGCCACCGTTTATTTTCAATATAACTTTTACGTCTGGACTGAAGCTGCCCTTGAAACAAAAACATCCATCTCACTCAGTTTACACTACTGTTTTTCCAGGGAAAAGAAATACTGTCAGCATTTTTTCCAGAAGCCGGTAATGGTTTCTTGCAAGGCGACTATACACAGAGCAGCATTTCACTTTAAATCCTGTATGTTAGAGCTTTCTGAAAAAGAGAAACATGTTAAGCTCAAGGGTTGGAAAGAAGCTGCATCATTTGCAACAAGATCTATAGTGAGCTTATCTGCATTCCTGTTCTTTAGCCTGACCACCCATCAGAGAACCATTAAATGTTCTAATATCTTAACATTATCTTACGGCTTTTCAAATGACTGTATGACAAGTTGGGCTTTAAAGGTCACATATCAAAAACACACGTCACCATGTTTCTCTAACACTAATATGTGTCTCTAGTCTGTCTACAAACCCCCCAATGATGAGAAAAGTCCATCCTCTCTGTCTTTTGCCTGCTCCACTTTTCAGAAAATGTGTGCTCAAACAGGCCGTTTGGAGATTTTCCCTTCATGACATCACAAAGGGCAGTAACCCCTCCCCCAGGTGGGTGACACTCCCACAGCTAGGTGTTTGTTCTGCCCTCTGAGTCTGCCTTCTCGTAAACAATAGGGCATGGAGCAAGAAAGCCCGAGACACCCAAGCCCTTCCAGAGAGGGGCGTGGTCAGACACAGCTCATTTACATTTAAAGCTACAGACACAGAAACAGCCTGTTCTGAGCAGGGCTGAAATAGAGGGGTTTATAGGCATGATCATATACAGGATCAGAGTGGATTTTAAGAACGGTTTTCTTTAAGTTAGTGTGCCTAATATCTACATTAGTACAAGGGGGACCAACATTTTGTGTTTTCTTTAATCAAAGCTTGAGTTCAATACAAGCTAAGAAAACAATTCCCTGAGCTAACAAGCACGACCAACATGTTGTGTCAAAACGGGGATATAACCTGAAAGTTTGTGATGTGCTGAGGAGTTTCACACGAAGGGCTGAATACAATCTATCTGTCTTCCTGTCTTACCTTCTATTCCTGTCAGACAAACAACCTTTTGTTCCTCCGAGGTATGACTCATAGGTTACGCCTGCATAAGAACACAAGTCAAAACCTCCTCATGCAAAGTTCCTCCAACAAACTTCAGGTACAGGTTTTTGACACTGTGCTCCTTCAGTGTTATCTTTATTCATATTAGCCCCAGTGCAGATACATATTTTCACAAGGTGAAGATGTGTGTGTGTGTGTGTGTGTGTGTGTGTGTGTGTGTGTGTGTGTGTGGGTGTGTGGGTGTGTGTGTGTGTGTGTGTGTGTGTGTGTGTGTGTGGGTGTGTGTGTGTTGGAAAACAACAACCACTCAAAGTGTACAGTAACAAAGGGCAGAGGCTTGGCTGTGATAACAAAGGAGGGAAAGAAAGAAGCTTGCTGGCAGTGAAGGCACACACAGCCCATTAATATGGCAGCTACAGGTCTCACCAAGCAACAAAAACACATAATAGGAAATCTAAGACGCAGGGAGCCACTGTGGACTATCATCAGACCCTAATGACTTCTCTTTCCAAGGGGCCTGCACGTATGAAAAGAGAAGTCGCCCTCTCTTTCAATGCTTTGCCAATTCCAGCACAGCCTTATAAGGACAATTTGGGCAAAGCAGTCAACCCCAAACAGATGTTACACCCCTGGAAGCCAAGTCGTACCTAAAATACCCTTTGAATATATTCACTTTATAAAGAAAGCCGCAGTTTTTTTTAGTAACACATGATAATAAATTGCAGCTTTAAGACAAAACAGTAGAGAAAGGCCTGAAAAATAAACACATGAGCGTGCATGCCAGGCTGACGGGAGGCCATGTTAAGACACATTTGGTTTGAATTTGACTTGTGGACTCTTGTCTTTGTGCTCCTAAGCTTCCGATGATGGGGGCAGCATGTCTGGTTG
Organism: Tautogolabrus adspersus; assembly: GCA_020745685.1. Classification (NCBI taxonomy): domain Eukaryota; kingdom Metazoa; phylum Chordata; class Actinopteri; order Labriformes; family Labridae; genus Tautogolabrus; species Tautogolabrus adspersus. Next base: position 1,791,049 of record CM036551.1, on the reverse strand, counting down.
GGGTGCATAAAGTCGGCTAAATCTCTCGCTGTGTTGGAGATGGAGAAGGTTCCTAAAAAAAACAAACTGCAGAGCTTCTGAAGAGGACGATAAAGACAGAGAAGGTGTGCTGCCATGTTCATACAGAGAGCTCTGTGTCTGCACAGACTGTTCTACGCTGCCTGCAGTGTGCGTGGTGTAACAGAGTAAATGGGAGCTTCCTGCTCGTAATAATTATGAGTGGAACAAAACAAACATTCACTTTTTAATTTCAGGATGAATCCACAGTAAGTGGATTGCCCCGAAGAGCGAAGACCAGAGATTAGACACTGCCTGAACTTCTGTTTACTAAATATCTCCAGCAGCGATGTGTACATAACATCATCTCTGACAGCCACTATTGACTACTCTACAAACACAAAGCACCGCTTCAGGCAAAATCCCTTTTCATAAGTACGGATTAATATTTCTAAATGTTTCACTGTGTTTTCATTTGATGAAACATGACTGAAAAGAGGATTTCAATTCTAGGAAATTCCTCTTTATTCAAACAGTCAGCTGCTTATTCTCCTTATCAAGTCACGCATCGGTGAATTTGTAGCTCGGTCTCCTTCTGAATGAGTTCTTGAAACGAATACGATGAATGCTTTCATAACCAGAGACGTCTCTGTGTGGCCAGAAAGCTTTGATCAATAATACAAGTAGCTGTGGATCCTTGTTTTTAAATCTGGACTGCGGCCTGCATTCCTGCAGGACTCGAGGATATTCAAGAGCCCGAACAGATGTGAAGAATACCCCCCCCCACCCCCCCTTGATAAAGTGTTTGAACAGGTGTACAGATCATTAGTTGTAGTATTTGCCCTTTTGGTTTGAGCGCCAGGGTTTCTATGTCATTATTAAAAGTTCCTCAGCTGCAGAGACACAGCTCAAAACAGGCGTGCCTTTTGGGAAAATGCAGCCTGCCATTAAATTGTAAAAAGAACCAAAACTCATCAAACATATTTCTCTAGAATATCCTGAAAGTGTGCATTCAACAGCCGGGCGTCCACACACACGTTGTCTAGACTTTGTATCTGTGTCAATGGCTGCCTGGTTAAACAGTAACAGAACTATTCATGACAACAATCTTCCTCAGCATATCTCGACTTCATGCCTGGATTTCACAATGTTTGCACAAGAGCCCTCTTAAAGTTGCCGTGCTGAATTTGTCCCACTTTTGAAATCCTGCCGATTCAGCGCGTCAGAGTTTTAAAATCGGCCTGAAAAGACATCCAAACACAATTAAAGTTTTTTTTCCTGATGCCCAGTTACAACCTTCCTGCCTGTAAACTTTTTGTACTATTAAATTCCCACTTCACTTTTTCTGTTGTGTCTTCTTTTGGGAAACTTTTCACATCCCCTTGAAGGACTCACTGAGAGCCGCTGCAGCAACTCGTCTTTCACCTGCAGAGACTAAAAGAGACTTTCTGCAGCGCCAAGACCTCTAAAGCCATCATCATGTCTGCCTCGTCATTCCTTACAACGTTATCATTTTCACTCTATGCTTGTGTGACACATACAGTGTGTGAAAAACGGGATTATAGCGGAGGTTAATGTAACTTTTTTTGCAGCACTCACAATGGTGCTGCAGCAGGCAGAGAGGAGCAGCGGGTTAGAAAAAAAGGGTCAGAGGGATTAAAGCAGAGAGGATTTAAGGAGAAATGTTTGAGGAAACAGCTCTTCCGTGGGAGCGAGGGGGGGGGAGAGTTCTGTTACATCAGGAGGGAACAAACATGCTGGGATTTAGAACAAGTGAGAGAGATTAGAGCTGATATTGGAGGAAGACTGAACAAGGGAAAGAGTCCAGAGATTTGAGTGTGATTGTCCCTTAAGGAAACTGCAGCAGCGTGTGCAGGGGGAGGCCCCTGGGAGAACAATATGACACCCACTGGAGCAGATTAAAGAAAGGCAGGGGGGCATTCTTTCCCTTAAGTGCAAACAGGAATAGTGAGACAAATGGAGGCTTGGATGATCTATCTGCAACAGGTCTGGTTGTCTTAAAGCTGCTACTGACGTTTTTGTTTCACTTCTGTGTTTGCATGTGTGGCAATGAGTACTCACCCTTGCATCCCCGTTAGCAGGTCTTGGTCCATGGCTGAACGCTTGTGCTGGGTCTTTGTGGTAGACCTTCAGGCAGGAGTGATCTATGATGTTCCTGTAAGGGGAAGAAGTTTCCCGAGGTAAAAAATCAGCCCAGATATCACCGTCTGACAGCGGACGATCCTGCCTGAGCCTGGATCTCTTCAGCAGCCCTGCCAAGGGCACATACCCTGACAGAGGCTCTATCTGTCCTCTGCTGTTTGACATCTCCTCTAAATCTCTTGAGTCTATAAAAACATCGACTAATACTTTGTTGAAATGTCGCTCGACTGCCACAACGCAGAATAGATCCTTCTTTCTTTTGCTGCTGTCACTCTCTCACTACAGTGTTGCACCCTGGTTACCTGTACCAACCTTCAAGGATCACAAGACATTTTTTTACAGCCCAGATAAAGAATTAGTCACTAAGTACACATTGCACTTGGGCAGGAAGTAAAGAGAGCAGGGCAAAGTTGCTTATGTCTTTAAGAGAAATGCTGTTATGTAAGATGAGAATAAACAGCTTTATTCTTTCTCTGCTTGCAGATTCTGCTCTGACAAGACATCCAGGTGGATACCAAACCAGCAAGGTGTAAAGAATAAGAAAAAGCAGTAAGCTAGCATATGTGTGTTTCTGGGCTTGTAAATGGGACTCAAAGCTTGGCACGCAACACTTTTGAAACGGAACTGAAAAGTATATAAGGACCTCTAAAGTTTAAAAAGTCAGGGCTCACATAGCTCAAACTTTCACCAGAGGAGGGAGGGCAACAAGCAGCAGAGGCTTCAAAGACTGCTCCTCACTTTGTTTGGGTATATCAGAGATATTCTGCAACGGGGCTACATCTACAGATAACTTTCTCAGACAAAGTTTTAGCATAAGGTGAGAGAGTGAGAGGATTTCCTGGCTGGTTTGTGTGCAGGGGGAGTTTAGACAGGGAATGGAAAAGGAAACAACATTCTGACACGGTGGAGCAAACTGACCCTTAGCTGTGCAGTGAACAACAGACATGCTTTATCACAGATTGATTTATCACACAAACATTTGGATTTACCTGACATCAGTGAGCTCATAGTACATATTCCTCATGTCATCTTTGACGAAGACGGCGACGCTCGGAGACTCCAGCATCTTCATGTTGAGCAGCTGCGGGAAGGCACTAACAAACAGAGCTCTGACTGTGTCGATGCTGGTGATCTCATTAGGCATGCGGATCTGTTTGGTCTCGTCTCCGTACTGCAGGTACAGCACACCTACAGACAGAAAGCATGGGAAAGCATGGTTGATAAGCTTCAAATACGCTCATATCCATGCATGAGAATATTTCTCATCATGACTAAGACACACAGTTCAGAACTGCAACATGAAAGAAAAGCAATACATCTTTTAAGACGTTTTCACATACACTATGCGCTCCTGAAAATATCTAGATTATTTCAGGAGGTCTGCTCTGGATATTCTCCTGACCTGGCTGTTCACACATGCACCTCACAGCAGAAGACTATCCCTGTCAGACAGGAGGGGGGGCGGGGGGTCTCCTGAGGTAAGACGTGACGTAAAAAGAATGACGCGAGAGCAACAGAGTCCGCTATATGACACAATAATGAGAATATTTGTCTTTCTATGAATGCTACGTGTAGTTCAACAGAATCACAATCTGAACTAAAGAGCGGAGAAGAACATGAAGGAAACATTATGCAGCATTTTAATTACGTGTACAGAGGTTGTAGCGGTCGTTGGCGCAGCAATATTTGCCAGAAGCTGTTTTTTGTGCCTGAGGTGGAACAGTAAAAGCTGTGCATCAGAAAACCCAAAAAGCTGAACCTTTGAACCCTGGGAGTGGCTTCTGTACTGTGCTTTAGAAAAACAGATGTCTCCCACACAAAGTTGATGGACACGCCCACGCTGCACTTTGTGTAAACAAAGCCAGGGCAAAGAAAAAATTCTATTTCTAGACTCTGATGCATCGCTTCAAACAGCACTGATTTATATCGAGATTATCTGTCGCAACAATAGGACTTAATTAAAAGAGAACAAAGAGGATAAAGAAGTTTAAGTTCCTCTTCTGATCTTTTACGTCACATTTAATGAGTATTTAATGAGAATGTCACATTTGATGAACCCGCCTAGACAAAGTATTTATTCTGATGCACATGAATCCATCATGTCAGGGTCACTTTCAAGTTTGTGAACTGATAGAAGCTACTTTTTAAGAAACAGAGGCATGGTTTGAGTCCACGTAACCCCCATGACAGGACCGGGTAGAAGCAGTAAAAGCTACCAGATGTTGCTGAAATAGTGTGCAAGATCCTACGTGTTCCACGAGCCCGAGTGAGACAGGCAGACAGCAAATCCAGGAAATAAAAATTGCTGAGTCGATCATTGCTTTCTGGTCTGTCTGGCTTTCTAGGTAGCAATAACTTAACAAAGTGCCCATTTACCGAATAACTTCATCCCCCCCGGGCCCCCCTCGGGAGCTGTTGGCCTAACAGTCGGCTAGTTTTCATGCAGATGTTTGCAATTAAGGTGAAAAGTTTGCGCTTTGATGACAAAAGCACTATTGATTTAGCATGCATTACGAGTATTTGAATGTTTTAACATCAGTTTTGACTTGCTGCATGAAAAGCTGGATAGTTTTTTTTTTCTCACAAAGAGCTGCGTTACAGTCCTTAGAGAGTGTGCCTTTCCTCGGGATAGGAAACAAATGGCCGGTAGGTTGGTTTCCTGACCAAATGGGCACAGCACCGCAGACTATATGAGCTGCAAACGTTTCCACATTCCTCCAGTGAGACACAAACGAGCATACACATCTTTCTGCATTCATGAATATCCTAAAGAGCTTCAAATGCAGACGAATACGATATGAGAACCACAGAATACATTCAGGGAAACACAATATCCTTGATCCAACACTCCAGATTAAATCTGATACTCACATTTAAGGTTTTAGGGATTTCCTGTTTTCTGCTGAGTCTTATGAAGCTCCGGGAAAAAACCACGCAACAACTCCTGCAGAACACACTAAGCCCCACAAAGAAGCTGCAAATGTCCTTTGGGACCCAGGGAAGTGTGTGCCCTTGTGTTTGGGTGTGCGTGTGTGTGCATGTGTGTGTGTGAGAGAGAGAGACTGTGGGAGGGACACTGTATTTTAAGTGGTGCCCCTTTTTCTCTCCTCCCCTTTCATCACACCATAGCCCCCCGCTGTCACAAAGCTTTGTCCTGATGTTTTCAAAAGAGAGACACGGAGCACGGGTGTGTGAATGCATGAGTGGTAAAGCATGTTTTCTTTTAAGTGTTTTCTGCAGATTTGCATTTCTGTTTCTCACGATGTGTGTCTAGCACCCAAACGTTTGGAAGAAGCACCCTATGGTTTCATTCGTTTTCACTTTGGTCAAAAGGCGAGCCACTAAAGACTCTTTGGTTTTTTCTAGCAGCAGACGCCTTGCTGAGCTGTGAGCTACCTTTGAAGACTACCCTCCTTAAAAAACTGACATTCCTCACTTTGTTTGGGAAGTTCTCGAACTCTTTCCACCACTCTCACGGCTAATGCAGCAACCTAATTCTGCACACCTTTCTGCGTGCGTGTCTGCGTACGGATGCAAATGAAGCACCATGTGTGTTTGATAAGAAGACCCATTTCTAATCCTGTCAATAACACGATGGCATATTGTGGACGGATTCCCTAATCTTTCACTCCAGAGGAAATGAATTCTAATTAAAACAGAGCGGCGAGCTGAGGTGGAGAGGGGAGGAAAGGAGGGAGGAGAGGAGAAGATAGATGGAGCGAGAGGGAAAGACTTAGACAAGGTGAAACGGTGAGATCGGGGTTCGCTCTGGAGTTCTTTCAAGTTATTTCAGAGGGTTTAAAGTTATGGAAAGATTATACTAAAGGAGTTGGAAAAAGGAGGTTATCGAAGAGGATTAATGTCAAATCGCTTTCACCTCAGTCTGTTCTTAAAGTCAATTAAAGATATTAGATATGAGATACAGGCCTTTACTCTCTAAACATTCTTACTAAAGCAGATATCAGAATTTCTCCTCATTTACTTTTTCCAGTTTGGAAGATTTTCTTAAAGAAACAGGACGAAGAGGTCGCTGATTGACATTTCATATTTGGTGGTCAACAACAGGAAACAAACTTAAGACTTTTTCAATATTTGTCATCAAGCCAAGTCGTACCTAGGGAGCGGTCCTTTGTCTGGTTGGTTGATCGCACCACGGGCAGGCTGGCACGAATCCGGCTGCCGCGGGTGAATGCCGTGGGTGCGTCGGCCTCAGACATGGTGTCCAAAGACTCAAGGGAGGCCAGGGAAAGGTGGTCGACCTGGTCACCGACGCTGGCCTGCAGATTGGGTCCGTGCTTTGGGCTTCTGCTCTGGAGGGGGAGACACATGGAGACAGGACACACAGTATGGGTGAGACCATGCAAACACTAGTCACAAATTAGCACAGTAAACACATTGCAAAGGTAGAGTGGTGTCCATACCAACTCTAGTACTGGAAATGCCTCCAATAAAACCCTAAAGGTCACATATCCTCCTCCTCTTCAGTGTAAATAAGTCTCAGAGCTCCTCAAAACATGTGTGTGAAGTGTCTTGTTCTAAATCCACTCTGATCCTGTATTTGATCATGCCTATAAACCCCTCTATTTCAGCCCTGCTCAGAACAGGCTGTTTCTGTGTCTGTAGCTTTAAATGTAAATGAGCTGTGTCTGACCACGCCCCTCTCTGGAAGGGCTTGGGTGGCTCGGGCTTTCTCGCTCCATGTCCTATTGTTTACGGTGAGAAGGCAGACTCAGAGGGCAGAACAAACACCTAGCTGTGGGAGTGTCACCCACCTGGGGGAGGGGTTACTGCCCTTTGTGATGTCATGAAGGGAAAATCTCCAAACGGCCTGTTTGAGCACACATTTTCTGAAAAGTGGAGCAGGCAAAAGATGGAGAGGATGGACTTCTCTCATCATTGGGGGGCTTGTAGACAGACTACAGACACATATTAGTGTTAGAGAAACATGGTGAAGTGTGTTTTACATAATATGTGACCTTTAAAACATGTCATTAGCTATTGGTTAGCAAGCTAGTCAATGCACAGATTGCATACTATAATTGTATTCTCCATAACAGTCTCCTACAAAACAATGATATCCGTTACAGAGTCCACTTTTGTTTAGATGCAAAGAAGTGCTTTCAAGTGAATCATAAAGTGACGTTAGCAAACATCAGTGCAGTGCGAGCAGGAAGTGTAACGCTAACTGCAAATCAGTGTTTTTTAAGTCTCTTTTTAATGTTAAACATTCAGGACGGGATGCTTGTGTTAGCTCAGCTTGATTCTAGGTGCTGATTTTACACAAGGATAATAATCATATACCTTCCATACATAATCATCAGTATACAGTTATGTTTGTACTTGTTAATCTTCAAGTGTTCACACCACTTGTCACTGATACATGCTAACTCATCAAACACAGTCAGTTCAACGTCATTAATACGTCTAGAACAAGGCAGCTTCCAGTAATCACATTAAAGTGGTCCCAGTGGTCTCAGTGGTCTCAGGGCCCGATGACACAGAGACGCATCGCTAGAAAAGCATCGCCAGCAAAACTGTTGTTTTCCTCTGGTAGAGCACGCTTGCTGGGTGCTTTTCTCTGCTGCTGCGCAACGTGTTTTTGTAGCGTTTTTTTGGCGTTCATAAAAGTTAAAACATTTTCAACTTTTCCGTCGACGACGAGGAGTCGCAGCACTCGTCAATGTCACTATTGGCCGAAGCAGCCAATCAAATCAAGGAGGAGGCTTTACCTCTGCTATTTTGGGGCTTTTTATGCCTTTAATTTAGAGATAGGACAATGGACAGAGTCAGCAATCGGGAGAAAGAGAGCAGGGAACGACATGCGGGAAAGGAGCCACAGGTGGGATTTGAACCTGTGCTGCCGCTAGGAGGACCACAGCCTCTGTACAAGGGGTGCACGCACTAACCACTAGGCTACTGGTGCCCCATTACCTCCGCTTTGTATGACATTTCCCCCTCCTCCTTGTCCAGCATCAAAGTAACCACGCTACATTCAAATCTATCCTATTTTTTAATTTGAACCCGTATGTACACGCAGCTCCGCTCCGCTCCACAGGCGCTCCCAGCTGTTTTTTCCGCAGATACGCTCAGGCGATTTTGGAGCGGACGCACCCATGGGGACTCTTCCCTGTGTGATCGGGCCCTATTACATTTCTAGAGCAGGAGCTGGGATCTGTTTTGATGATGTTTTTAAAAGTGTATGAGAGAAAGACACCAAAAGAGACCTTTAACAGAAGCGTGCTTTGTGGGTACCACAGATGAAGAAGTTCCTTTTAAGCACTGATAAAGGATCAGGACTTGTGTCATCAAAACTTGAGCATCAGTTGGCCGATCTGTAATCTAACCTGCGTGACGTGGCATCCACAAGCCAGAACTACAATAAGACGATGTGTGAGAAGGCTACAGAGTCTATTGAGCTACTGTGCGGCGTTGTAAGCTGATCTGTTCCACGGGGACAACAGAGGGGGTCAGTGAACACTGGGCCCTTTATGAAATGCTCTTCTTTCCTGGCAGACATGTAATCTGCTGTGGAGCTAACACAGCTGGAGACACAAGGTCAGGTCCACCAGGTTATTCTGAGCACGCCAACATGCACAGACACACACACACACACACCTCTTTTCTCTTGAATTCCCACACGCACGGACAAATAAAGAATTCCAGCTTTTGATACTAAGTGCCGTTGACTTTTAAGAGAGCTTTTATGGCAAGAACTAGCTAAGCATTGTAGCCAAGTCTGCTTGTCAGGCACAGACAGGGCAGATGCTAGGAGACATGGGGTTGCAAGGGTTATGAATACGGTCACACAGCAGATGTTAGTGAGGATGCTACACACTCTGACACAAACACACACACAATGGCATGATGCAGATAAGATAAAAGGCTGACTAACTCTGCGGGGCAATTGGATTTTCATCAAGTACCTCTGAATATCAAGCTCAGAGTGAAGGGAGGTGAGCATGTCCTGTAAAGACTGATGGGAGAAAAGAGGAGAAGAGAAGAAAACAAAAGGTAAGAAATGCCAGTGGGAGGTGAATCGGAAACAGAACAGATCATGGAAGAAAACAGAGCAACCATGGAAACAAACTCAACAGGTAAAAAGAGGCTAAAATGAGACGTAGATCAGAGTGTTAAAGGACCAACCAGTGAGATGTGTAGTGAGTGAAATAATAAAGTGAGCTAAGACATGAGACATGCCACTTTGTCCACAGGGGGCACCAAAACCAACACAAGGTGAAAGTCCCTCAGAGGAGCTTTAAGTAAATGTTTACTTACCTGTTTGATACGATTTTATACGTTTCATTTGAACCTAATGACTTCAACAACTACGTCAAACGCTATCATCAGTGTTAGAGAACACTTTTAACCCCCACCTTGTGATATTCGAGTACACGTATGTCAAAGTTTATGATGCACCTTCACATGCACAGCACTAACACAGCAGATAAAACTGCCGAGCCGTCACACACCTCCTGTAACTCCATTAAAAATTCGCTCAGCATGCAGCACACAGATTAAAAATACATGAATAGAAATGTGCCCTTCTGCTGTTAATACATGATGATAGTCACCTTTTTTACACAGGGGGGTCACATGGAGTTGACATGCCACCTGAAACCCAACATGTGTTGGGTAACGTAACCTGAACACTGAATGATTTATGAGCAAATTCAGTGATGGTGGTGGGTCCAAACAGGCCTCCGACACGGCTGTTCTCTCTTCTCATACGCTACTGTGTCACCCTTGGGAGTACTGAATCGTATCATCTTTCTCAATCATCTGTACATAGTAAATACCTCAGAGTGGTCTGGCAGAGTCGTCCATACTTTCTGATATTTCAAAGGGGAGGACGAAGAAACTGCCTTCAAACACTTGTATGAAAGTTAAAATGGCCAGGAGGTCTCGTGAGGGTTTTTTGTACATGATAAACAACATATCATGATGATATTTGATACCATAGCCAGCAGACATTACTGGAAAACCAAAGAATTTAAAGTAGTAGCCAGGTCATTCTTAAACCCTGTGTCTCCCTAACAACTTTTCCGGGCAGAAAAGCGCTGGCACGTTCATCTTGTCTTTATGACAACAGTCTGTTTGCAACGAAGGCTGTATGACCGACACTGCTCCGTTACTTTTTGCTGCATGTTTTATATTTGAGATTTATTTCCCGATCAGACACGGAGCGAAGAGGATGTGAGTACAAGACACGATCCGTAGGCGGCAAAGCTACAGGGAATATCATACATTTGGAAAGGAGCGACGGTGACGTCAACAGCGCCTTTCTCAAAAGTTAAAAGATTTTCAACTTGAGCGCTCGGCGCGGCCGCACAAAAAAGGCGGAGCCCTCGGTAAACAGACGCTGGGAGCTGCGCTTTTTCTTTTTTTGCTGCAAACGCTCTCTCCTCATTGAAAACAAATGAAAAAAGAAGCTAGTGCTAAGAAAAAAAACTAGGTGGACACAGTATTTAATTACCACGAGTAATAAAAACTAATCAGTCTAGCTACCTGAACCAGTCTATTACACGGAGACTGCTAACTTTGGTTTGCTTTAAACAGCTAACTTTAGCTGCTACATGCTAAGCTACCGGTCATAAAACTTGTCGTGTCAGATCCTCTGAGGTTATGTGTTTAAAAAATGGGTTTCTATTATTGCTTATTAAGCAGAAATGTTCAGTGTAATAAGAGGGTTGTGTTATCTACTTTCGTTCGAGTTTTGCTTATTAAAATTTGGCTGTCCCGTTCAGGCCAAATCTTCAGGAAAGCGTTTTAATAGACACAATGCGACAGCTGGAAGACGAATCACCCAGCAGAAACAGAGAGATAGTGGAAGCAGTCGTGTATAAAAGAAGAGGAAATTGCAAGTGAGACCTTCTGCCTCCCTGTGGAAAGGGCTAATTAAGTTAAACCACTCCACCAGCCCACTTCTGACAAATGAGGTGTCCCCTCCAAAGGTCGACAGTTCGTTAGCTCCGATGAACTCCACTGTCTCTCTCCCTTCCTCTTTTTCATACCTGCACACAGAGATCATCATTTCGTCTGTGTGATGTTGCCTCGCATCAAAGCCACTTCCTGTTCTGTGTAACCACTTCCTGCTTCAGGGACCAGATGAAAAAAACCGCAGGCTAACCAACCGCTGATTAGCTCCATAAAACCTGCTTCAACCCGCTCACACCTACAGTACATTCCTCACCAGTGATTCCCCCCCCCCCCATCCCCAGCTTCGGTCAAAACCACAGCCTGTGATTTTGCCTTTTCAGAAGCGGCTCCCTCTGAACGCCACATTTGCGCTGACAGCTATGATGAATGTGAAAGTGAGACACTGACATTCGCTTGTTCACAAGAATACGACGAGTTATAAAGTCAAGTCATTGTGAAATGTTCGTGTGCATAAAAGAGTTTTTGAAAGTGTCAAAGAAATCAGAAAATCGATTTGTCATAAAGTTTTCTGTGAGGCGTAGCAGCCAATGTCAGCGGGTTGTTATTATTATAGGACCAGTGTAAAATACTCCACAGGATTCCAGGATGTTAAAGCAGGTCTAGAAGTAACTCAATGGGATTTGCCTCAACTAACTGTTCATGTTGTGGGGCTAAGAAGAGCAAACTGCTCTGTTGTCGTGAAGCATAAACTCAGGAATCCAGGCACGGACTCACAAAAGGCACCACATGTTGTATCTTTAGGTTTCTAATTGTCATAGCAGCTTTACACTCACTTGGTGTCAAATGTAAGGTTGTTTGTAAAAGAGATGTTAAGACAAACAATCATGTTTGAAGGGAAAAACAAGAACATGTGATCAAATGTGTGCTGTGTGTGAAAGGGAGAGAGAGTGATACAAAGAGAGACATGAGAGTGTGCATGAGTGAGTCAGGCCATTGTTCCAGAAAATCTGACCCGAGCCCGGTACATCCTGACAATCTTCATGCAACAGCGGTCTGACACATAGTGTGCAAAAACTACAAACACAAACAGAAAGCTACGGTCTGCGTTTGTTTGTGTCCTAAATATATGTCAAATGTGAATTCAAACGGCTTCGACGTGAGTTTTCTGGTACTTCCTGCACTCTCTTAATGGCAGCGACTCTCAACTAATATCTGATCCTGCACCTGGTAAGCATGCATGCACAGTATGGGTGCTCTTCATTGCTACCTGTAGAACGTCACATGGCCATTTCACACTAAAGGCACACGGCTGCATGATTTCAGCGAGCAGAACAGATTATGTATGTTACAAGTATATCATGCAGCCCCCCCGTCTTAGCTCCTGACAGACAGGCTGACATGCAGAGCGGAGATGGGGCGATTAAAGTAATTCAAAATTGTTACGAATAATGGCAGCTCAAACTAGAAGCCCGCTGTGTCACTCACTAAGATTTAAATATAGACACAGCCTCAAAAAGTGCCCGTGTGTCTAAAGCAACAACGGCTGCTACCTGCTGACACAAAGCCCACTGATTGGTGCCTACGCTATTATACAATCTGCACACTTAAGGCGACAATAGATTTCCTTTAACATAGCCTGTGTTGTAGAGAGCTGATTCTTCTAGCAGCTGTGCAATCAGGTCATCTTTCTGCAACAAGCAACACACTACAAGATTCAAAAGCCAGGAGAGGAAGCCAAAGACAACGTGTCGAATGTTGATATATTTATCTGCAACAACAGCCTGACCGCCATAACCTGCGTTCACGCTTCAACTCTTATGTACACAAACAGAGAGAACGCATACACAAACAACCAGAGAGTTTCATTCACTCCTTCTTTATTGTCTTGTCAAAGAATGTAAACACGAGGAGCGCTGCTGGAAGATTGTTCGGCGTTTAACAAAAACTCTCCTGTTTTGAGCACATCTTTCCACTTAAGATGCTAATTTGGCCGCCGGCTCTGGCAGGCAAGCGGAAATGGAGCTAACAGTAATTACCTGGCCCAATCTGTATGGCCAACAAATAAACACATAACAGAGGCTGTTCTCTGCAGACTGTTAACCCCTTACTTAACGTGTCTTTTTATCTGACATGTTCCTCCACTTACAGCATTCAGTCTGACAGGTTGATTTCAAATCTGAGAAGGAGGATTTAAGTATTTGTGTCTTTGAAAAAAGACTGTTTCAAGAAGTGGATGTAGCCTTTGTGTGAGGGCACTCATTCTTTCGGCTCAGTGATAGTGGTGAGAGAATCAACTCACTGCAATCAGGTGTGTGTCACACTGATTGGCCTTGATTGAGCCCAGGTGTGGGGAGCTTTTATATACCCTGAGTCTCCAGTGCTCTGTGCTGACTCATTATCTCACCTTCAGAGGTAGTGAGAGGTTCTCCCTGTGTTTCTCTAGTGTCGGTGTGTCTATATAAACACCAACTAAGATCTTGTTGTGAATCATATTCCAATTGCCTGTCGCCCAGTGTATAACTTGGGGTGCTGGATAGTTCCTTTTTGACTCCAGCCTTTTGTGTTTTCAAAGGTCTCTCTGGCCGCCTCTCCCTTTTGTTTTGGGTTTTCTGGGTCTCCTGGACAATTTTGGTTTTGTGTCAGCTGCTTGGCAGCAGTGGTTTAGTTAATCATTTTCGGTGCATTATTTAGGTTAGGAAGCCTGTTGTGGCTCAATACAGTTACGTGGTTTCCCCCCCCTTTCCAATCTATCGCTTGCGATTTAGTGGTTATCCTTCTGGGATAACTTTGAGACACCCCTGGGTCCGCACTTGCGTCCCAATCCCCCCTCCGTCCTTACAGAATGAGTCAGCCAATGGCGGACACAGCGGACCCCTTCTCTCGTGATTCTCAGACTTTGGACCTCAGTGATAAACTAGCTGTACAGGGGCAGGCTATCACAGCTCAAGGAGCCCTTTTAGGCTCTCATGAGCAAATGCTGCGTGCGATTGCTGATCAACAAGTCTCTCATGACCATATGCTTCAGGAGATACTTGCACGTTTACAGACACCCGGGCCAGCTCCAACCCAAGTACAAGCACCTCCAGTTACACATCATGGCCCTATTGTAGTTCAGGAGACCAAGCTGGCAACCCCAGCCCGCTATGACGGGCATCCCGGGAGGTGTAAGGGATTTATCACCCAATGTAGTTTAGTGTTTGAACTACAACCCTCTATGTTTAACACGGACCGAGCCCGGGTAGCATATATAATATCTCTACTCGCTGACAAGGCCCTTTCATGGGCTACAGCCTTGTGGGAGAGACAGACTCCTGTCTGTGCTGACTCTGCCCTCTTCATGGCAGAGATGAAATTGGTGTTCGACCACGATGTAAGTGGCCAGGAAGCAGCCAAACGGCTTCTAAGCATACGTCAGGGCTCTTCGAGCGTGGCAGAATTTTCAATTCAATTCCGAACTTTAGCTACGGAGTCGGGTTGGAACAGGGAGGCTTTGATAACCACTTTTATTCATGCCTTGTCTGAGAGGGTTAAGGATGAGCTCGCTTCCCGTGATGTTCCGGATTCACTTGAGGGATTAATCTCATTGGCAATTAGAATTGACAACAGAATCCGTGAGCGAAACAGAGAGAGGAAACAGGCGTACACCCGCCCACCGTCCGAGGAGTTTAACATCCCTCAGGAAAGACCAAACCTGCCTAGGGGATCCCCTGACAATGATGAACAAGAACCCATGCAAATAGGACACACACGGCTTACTCCAGCAGAAAGACAGAGGCGTATGAGCAGGGGAGCTTGTCTATACTGTGGGAGGGTGGGTCATTTCATTCGCCAGTGCCCTGCAATGCAGAAACACCATACGCAGGGAAACGAGTAGACTCGTCAGAACATGGGGAGGTCTTGCCGAGTCTAAATAATTCCCCCCCAGTGGCCAATAATCACACTTTTTTATCCCTTGAATTATCCTGGAATGGACACCGGTGCAACTTTTCAGCATTTGTTGATTCAGGAGCAGCAGGTAGTTTTATGGACTCAACCCTTGCCCGAAATCTCAAACTACCCATTTTTAATCTTTCTTGTCCATTTGCTATCACCGCAGTGGATGGGCTACCCATTGGTATTGGAAGGGTTGAGAAGGTCACATGCCAGATTTTTATTCGCATTGGCAATCACACGGAGGAGATTCAATTTTTTCTTATTGATGCACCTAAGTTACCCCTAATTCTGGGACACCCATGGCTTAAGGAACACAACCCTCACATCAATTGGAGGTCTGGGGAGGTGCTGAGCTGGGGCCCAGACTGTGCATCTCACATGATGGAATCAGACTCTGTTCACCTCCATCCTTTGGGCCTTGAGCCTCCGGCTGCCACGAGCGCCCCTGCGTCTGAATCTCCCAGTGCCACTATGGATAACCCTCTTGTGTCTCCCACTTCAGTAGGTCTCACCTCTTCTAACCCCAGTGATCCCCTGACTCTTGGGGCTCTTGAGCCCTTGACCCCTTCTGATTCTTCGTCCCCTGTTGCTATGCACTCTCTTCTTCCCAATGGGGTTCCTGCAGAGTACGCTGAACTTAGGGAAGTTTTCAGTAAACAGAAGGCCTCCATCCTTCCTCCCCATAGGCCCTACGATTGTTCCATCAATCTCCTCCCAGGCACTACACCCCCAAGGGGCCGCCTGTATTCCTTATCACGACCTGAAACATCAGCTATGACAAGCTATATCGATGAAGCTTTAGCTGCAGGTTTCATTCGCCCCTCTACATCTCCAGCTGGGGCTGGTTTTTTCTTTGTGGGGAAGAAGGATGGGGGGCTGAGACCCTGCATTGATTATAGGGGTCTAAATAACATCACCGTAAAGAACCGCTACCCACTCCCTCTCATGTCCACGGCGTTTGAGCGGCTTCAGGGTGCGTCCTTCTTTACAAAGTTGGACCTTAGGAACGCCTACAATCTGGTGCGCATAAGAGAAGGGGACGAGTGGAAGACAGCGTTCAACACTCCACGGGGGCACTATGAATATCTGGTCATGCCCTTCGGACTTTCGAATGCCCCCGCTGTTTTCCAGGCATTTGTTAATGATGTCCTCAGGGAGATGCTTGAACTTTTTGTTTACGTGTATTTGGATGACATCCTGATTTTTTCGAAGTCCTATCCGGAGCATGTGTCTCATGTTAAGAGGGTTCTCCAGAAGTTGTTGGAGCACCAACTCTTTGTTAAGGCGGAGAAATGTGTCTTCCATGCCCCCACAGTCAAGTTTCTGGGGTACGTTGTGGCCCGGGGGCAGTGTCAGAATGGACCTAAGCAAGGTCATGGCCGTGCAGGAGTGGCCTCAACCTGACTCTGTCAAACAGGTTCAGCGCTTTTTGGGGTTCGCAAATTTTTATCGGCGCTTCATTAGGGACTTTAGTTCGATTGCTGTCCCTATTTCAGCACTGGTAAAGGGTACTCCTTCACGTTTCCGTTGGTCCCCAGAGGCTGAGAAGGCATTTACAGAGCTTAAGAGAAGGTTCACCACTGCACCGGTCCTAATTCACCCAGACCCCTCAATACCTTTTGTTGTTGAGGTTGATGCCTCTGATGTGGGTGTTGGGGCAGTTTTGTCCCAACGTTCTCCAAGGGACCAAAAGCTCCACCCGTGTGCATTCTTCTCTCGGCGTCTTCTACCAGCCGAGAGAAATTATGATGTTGGTGACAAGGAGCTGCTTGCAGTGAAGTTGGCCTTGGAGGAGTGGCGTCACTGGCTTGAGGGTTCCGAGCATCCGTTTCAAGTCTGGACAGACCATAAGAATCTGGCTTATATCCAGCAGGCCAAACGCCTAAACCCTCGCCAAGCTCGATGGGCCTTGTTTTTCAACAGGTTTGATTTCAACCTATCATACCGTCCAGGTTCGAAGAATCTGAAGCCAGATGCCCTATCTCGCCGATTTGACTGTTCAGGTAGTGACAGTTCTCCAGAGCCCATTGTTCCCCTTACCCGCATCCTTGCCCCACTCACCTGGGAGATTGACACGGTTGTTCAGGGGGCTCAGCAGCAGGAGCCAGACCCAGGAGGGGGGCCCCCAGGCTGTCGGTATGTTCCTGCAGGAGTGCGATCACAAGTGCTTCAGTGGGGTCACTCCTCACGCCTCACAAATCACCCTGGTGTTCGTCGCACTCTTGGTTTTCTCAAACGGAGATTCTGGTGGCCCGGGATGGGGAGAGATGTGCGGGTGTTTGTGGCGGCCTGCACTATTTGTGCCCAAAACAAGACATCACAACAGCCTCCTGCTGGTCTGCTCCGGTCATTACCTATCCCAAATCGCCCTTGGTCTCATGTGGCCCTGGATTTTATTACGGGACTACCCTCATCTAAAGGGTTCACTGTCATTATGGTTGTTGTAGATCGGTTCTCAAAGGCAGCCCATTTCGTCCCTCTCCCAAAGCTTCCTTCGGCCTTAGAAACCGCCCGGCTTGTGGTCAAGCATGTCTTTTGCTACCACGGCCTACCCCAAGACATTGTGTCTGACCGGGGCCCTCAGTTTGCGTCCCGTTTCTGGAGGGCCTTTTGTTCCCTTGTGGGTGCTTCAGCTAGTCTTTCGTCAGGGTTTCATCCGGAGACCAACGGCCAGACTGAGCGCACCAATCAGACACTAGAGCGAACACTTCGTTGCCTGGCCTCCTCCAACCCTACCACATGGAGCGAACAACTGGTGTGGGCTGAATATTCTTATAACACCTTACAGAATGCATCCACTGGTTTCTCTCCTTTTGAGTGTCAGTATGGGTATCAGCCACCGTTGTTCCCAGAACAGGAGAGGGACTTGGGGGTGCCTTCGGCTGCTCAGTTCATCCAGCGGTGTCGTGCTACCTGGAGGCGTGTTCGTGCGTCTCTTCAACGCTCTGTGGCACGGCAGAAGCACTACGCAGACCAGCATCGCCGTCCAGCCCCAAACTATCGGGTTGGTCAGAGGGTGTGGCTCTCCACAAGGGACCTCCCACTACGGGTAGAGTCTCGCAAATTGGCGCCACGCTTTGTTGGCCCCTTCAAGATCATTCGAAGGATTAACCCTGTCACTTTTCGCCTCCTGCTCCCTCGGTCCATGAGGATTCATCCCTCGTTTCATGTTTCCCGTCTCAAGCCAGTCTGCTCCAGTCCCCTGGCACCTCCAGGGAGGCCTCCACCTCCACCCAGGTTGGTTGGGGGTCAACCAGCCTACACGGTTCGGCGTATATTGAACTGTCGTCGGGTGGGACGTGGGGTTCAGTACCTTGTGGACTGGGAGGGATATGGTCCGGAGGAGCGTGCCTGGGTCCCAGCTAGGGACATTTTGGACCCAGCTCTTATCCGGGACTTCCGTCGCCTCCGGCCTGGTGGCTCTGTTGGAACGTCAGGTGCCGTTCCTTAGAGGGGGGGTCCTGTGAGGGCACTCATTCTTTCGGCTCAGTGATAGTGGTGAGAGAATCAACTCACTGCAATCAGGTGTGTGTCACACTGATTGGCCTTGATTGAGCCCAGGTGTGGGGAGCTTTTATATACCCTGAGTCTCCAGTGCTCTGTGCTGACTCATTATCTCACCTTCAGAGGTAGTGAGAGGTTCTCCCTGTGTTTCTCTAGTGTCGGTGTGTCTATATAAACACCAACTAAGATCTTGTTGTGAATCATATTCCAATTGCCTGTCGCCCAGTGTATAACTTGGGGTGCTGGATAGTTCCTTTTTGACTCCAGCCTTTTGTGTTTTCAAAGGTCTCTCTGGCCGCCTCTCCCTTTTGTTTTGGGTTTTCTGGGTCTCCTGGACAATTTTGGTTTTGTGTCAGCTGCTTGGCAGCAGTGGTTTAGTTAATCATTTTCGGTGCATTATTTAGGTTAGGAAGCCTGTTGTGGCTCAATACAGTTACGTGGTTTCCCCCCCCTTTCCAATCTATCGCTTGCGATTTAGTGGTTATCCTTCTGGGATAACTTTGAGACACCCCTGGGTCCGCACTTGCGTCCCAATCCCCCCTCCGTCCTTACACTTTGGGTTTTAAAAAGTAAAGCCAGTGTTGAAATATGTTGGACCAGAATTCTCTATAATGGCCAGCAGGGGGCACTGCACTGGTTTGTAGTGTATTTATTATTACCTTAAAGGAAGAATGTGTGACATGTTACCCATCAATATATCAGACATCAAGTCTATCCTCTCTCTGAGTCATGACTGTCTACAATGAGTGAGAAGCTCGAGTCCCGCTGGCTGTGTTGTTGTCAGAGCCGTGTTTACATGAACGGGACGGCCGGCAGTCAAAGTGACAAGATCAATTCAATTGTGATTTAAGTTAAATAGTTGCAGCTAGTCCTTACTCAGTCATTTTATGCACCAAAAAAACATGGCATTGGCCAATAATGTTAGACTTTAAAGGTCAAATATTAAAAGTGTAAATAAGTCTCAGAGCTCCTCAAAACATGTGTGTGAAGTGTCTTGTTGTAAATCCACTCTGATCCTGTATTTGATCATGCCTATAAACCCCTCTATTTCAGCCCTGCTCAGAACAGGCTGTTTCTGTGTCTGTAGCTTTAAATGTAAATGAGCTGTGTCTGACCACGCCCCTCTCTGGAAGGGCTTGGGTGGCTCGGGCTTTCTCGCTCCATGTCCTATTGTTTACGTTGAGAAGGCAGACTCAGAGGGCAGAACAAACACCTAGCTGTAGGAGTGTCACCCACCTGGGGGAGGGGTTACTGCCCTTTGTGATGTCATGAAGGGAAAATCTCCAAACGGCCTGTTTGAGCACACATTTTCTGAAAAGGGGAGCAGGCAAAAGACGGAGAGGATGGACTTTTCTCATCAGTGGGGGGTTTGTAGACAGACTAGAGACACATGTTAGTGTTAGAGAAACATGGAGAAGACGATTTTATGTGTCCTTTAGGGATAAAAAAGTGAATTAATAAACAAATAGAAAATGACTCACTGACTTTTTATAAAGCCCAACAGCAAAACACTAAATCAGTTCTGTTTTTCCTTTAGCCTCCCTTCAAAATGGCTGTCAGAAATGTACAACAGTTCATTAAAAACACCTGTATGATTCTAAAACTCTGTGCCACAGCAGTTCTGCTCATCTTTGAAGCATAAAGCCCCCGTCAATCAACCAGTCAGCGCTCGGCCGGTTCGTCTGTGGACCGACCATCATCCTTTGTCTCACTCGGCCTTAATGACATTATACCAAAATCCCCGTAGTCATCCATTCCCATTCATTGCTACCACATCCCTCCCTGCCTCCCTCCTCTGATGCATTCCTCTTCTAATCCCTTCATCCAAATCCCTAGATGACCTTTCAGAGATGGGCCCGCTTGTTAATTGGCGTGTTAAAAGTGGATGACTTTATAGCGTCCACGCAGTCAGAGCTGACAGTGAAGGTGAAACATTGTGCAGGAGTTTGTGCAGCGAGAACCCGTTTGGTACACATCTGTTGTCAGATATTCACAGGCTAAACAATAAGCTGGGCTGTTACCATCTCATTAATAAAATATGACATTGGCAAGTAAAATATAATCAAGAAGATCTGTCGCTCAGACTGCAAATGAAGAGCATAATCACAGAAGACACAATGCTGCGCCTGTTGGCCGGTGCAGAGAAAAGGCAGGATGACTATCTCTTCCGCCACTTGTGACATTTCCAACAAACGAGCTACGCCGTCCAATTGATTTCATCCACTCACGCATACATGAGTTGGCCACGGTTATCACCAGCAGACATCAACCCCTCCTCCGAATGAGCGAGGTTACTAAAGTCAACTTTGCATAACCATCAGATAAATCAGCCAATGGGAGTTGGTGGAGTAGAAAACTCTGTCTTGAGCTGATTCTCTCAGCCCCACGCTTAAAAAATGAAGCATTTTTAATCGTGTGAGTGTATAAAATCTGTTATTAAATCGATCTCCCAAAGCATAAATGCAGCATTTACCATTATTTCACACGAGTGGCAATCTCCTTCCAGAAGTGACATCCACGTGAAACTGGAAACTCCCCGCTCTAAAGGAAACAGGGTCTCTTCCTCTGTTGTTGTTTCAGCCCGTGTAGCTCTTTGCAGGACTGCGCTGTCCGGCTCGCTCCCCTTTCTGCTCTATCTCACAGCCCTTCCATCCAATGCAATATACACCGCCCCACATCCCAAACTATTCAACAGCACAAGACAAACACACACACACACACACACACACACACACACACACACACACACACACACACACACACACACACACACACACACACACACACACACACACACACACACACACACACACACACACACACACACACACACACACACACACACACACACACACACACACACACACACACACACACACACACACACACTCCAAACCCGGGGAAACTCATTGTCTGAAATGTGTGCTTTTGGTATTGTGCACCATTGTGCGAGGCAGAGATTGTGTGAGGGAGTGCGGGATGTCTGCACAGCTCATGGCTTTTATTATTTCTCACTGTTCCAGCAGCGTACAACTTGAAATGTTGATCTCTGAAATAGTTTTAAAACTCTATAAAGCTACCAAAAAAATACTTTATCTTAAAACGGCAGCTCCAGCACTAATCCACATATGAAATCTCTGCTCCCAACTCATCCACGTCCTGAGGCTGAAGAACGAAAGATGACACTTGTGTCTCCAGGAGATAAGGCCAAACTCTACCCTGAGGGATCCTTAGAGCATACAGTGTGCAAGTTAAACTCAGCAGGCCTTCTACCTGAGACGCACCTACTCTCATGCATAAGTGAAGGCTTTATTCTCAAATAATCCTCATGAAGTTTTCCAGTAAATGCTGGGACTGTTACAGGAAGACCCTGTCCTGATGCGGTACTTTTTGTTGTTGTTTTAGTCATGCCTTCAAGTCAAGGCGTTACGTAATAATAAAGGCCCAGACTTGACCAAGACTGGCAGATCATTTACCAGTCATGCATTCAATGATTTGCACACACCCAGAGTCTGTGCACACATAAAGCCTCCCCCCCCCATCCCGCTCACTGTCTCCCTTTACAAACAAATACATGCAAAGTATTTGCTGACAGGGCTGCAGAGCCATGATCTGCCTGGACATGCTCTGTAGGATCAATTCATCAAGAGCGACACATTTTTCAGCTTGGAGTGTTTACAGAGTCCCACAATAACTCAATAAGTGTTTGATTAATCTTCACAAAGACAGGATCACTACAGAGTGAAAGACAAAGAGGGCGTCCATCAATACAGAGTCATCAGAAAAAGCCATGCTCATGTTTCAGGACGCCCGTTTAGTTGACACGTCCTCACATGAACCTGGTTTTACTCCAGAGAGCAGCTCTCGTAAGGTGAAATGAAAGGCCTTCCAGGTCTAATTTGAGCCTCTCGGGGCGTATATCTGGGAATGTGTGGATGTGTGTTCATAAGGCTCCAAGCATGTGGTCACCCAGACAAAGACAGCTTTCTTCTCTTCAGAGAAACCGGAGTCGTGCATCCGCCGCATCATGCTGTACACTCTTGAGCTCACATATACTCCAATGCCACGCAAAGGGCATCGTCCTGCTACGTCTAAAGCTGCACTTTATGTTTGCAGCTAACGATGAATTAGGACATCGCGGCTGGTTTTAAATCACTGTATTTTGTCAAGTGTCAGGTAGCGTGTTACCCTGATAATGGCTATCCTATTCATGGCTAATTAACAAGTCACAGAGGACCACATACGCTCCTCCACTGAGCCTAAGATTAATTACACCCACTCTCCCGGAGGACGGTTCCTGTGTGGGTCTGTGTGTGGAATAGAAGTCAGATAATAAGACATGAACTGAAGTTTTAATAAAGCATTTCCTGTTCTGCTACACATCATGCCGTGTAAACACTGTCAGACACAGTTTATTCTACACTTGACTTCAGTTCTTATCATCCACGCTTGTTTTTCTTCTTACTGTCCATTGTCCCCCCCCCCCCCCCCACACTTCCTGGTAGTAACATGCATTTTCCTCATTATCCACTCCTGACCACAGTGACCTGTTTTTGACCTCCGAGAGTCACAATAAGAAACACTGCTCACACACTAGAACCTCTCAGCTCCGACTGAATCGGTCAGCCACATGTGATGGGTCGACACAACTCCACCAGCTCTCACTGTCGATAAACAACAGCACCCATTGGCGCTTGGAGTGCAGGATCAACCCTTTTTTTAACCCTTTGCATGTTAACACCAACTGCAAAGTGTAAATACTCTGAACTAAACCAAACACAGAGACAGCTGAGATGCTTGGATTTACAGTGAAATATTGTAAATGTAAAATGTGAGCTATAGAGGCAGATTATTATGTCAACCTAAAGAGGAGGTGCTGTGATTAACTGCAGCACATGCTCCTATTCTGTCATGTCGTCTAAGTTATGACTGATTCAATTAACTGCTGATGTGAAAATATATACTTTCCTACTGTATACTTATATTCCAGGTGTTTTACATCATCTCTGTCATGTTGTTTACGAAGGAACATTCTGCCGTCTCCTTCTATCTGTTCTTTAAAAAATGTTTTTTTTCCCCCTGACTTTAAGCCAAGTTGCTGCCATGCTTTTCTCAAACCAACACCCGCTCTCCTCCCCTCGCTCCGCACTGAGAAGGACCAACTGGAAATAAAGCCCAGGAGATCAAAAATAGGGTTTGAACCAGATGCTTGGAGCCGGTCCTGTCAGTGGAAAGATCATCCCGGTGTGCCTCCGTCTCTGCCTTTTGAAGTGAGGTTCATACCTTTGGCCCAAGGTGGAGTCCAGATGTTGAGCTGCATGCAAAGACTTGCAAAGCAAAGGTACGGAGAGAGAGAGAGAGAGAGAGAGAGCAGAGGGAAACAGCCCTCCTGCTTGCTCAGCATTTGGTTTAGGTCTGTCATAAAGCTTGGAATGTCTTTGCCAATAAATAAACAGAACACATTGAAATTAAGGATTTTCAAACTTGCATCTGACTATAATGCATTTAGACAGTATGCTGCTGAGCATGTTGAACATCAGACCTGAGAAAACAGAGAAATTAAGCATCACAGCAATGGAACGTGCATTTCACCAGCATGATGATCTGTGATTAGTTTAGCTAGCAGAGATGCAGCGATTGTGTTTAGCACAAACTGACAACAATCTGATCTCTTTGACATCATTATATTGACTTCCTGTCTGATAAACCAGAGAGTAACAATAAACTTAAAGACGACTTAAGCCCGGGCTTATTCAGCTCTGTTATGATGCTGCGGAGTACACTGGAAAGAGCTCAGACCTGATTAGCTGGTCTGATTAAGGCGCTGTCTTTGCACTCGAGCCAGAGTGTAAAATTCTGTCTGGCTTGACTCATTATCAGCGGTGATCAGAAGCAGGTCCATCAGGGCCTTCTGTCAGAGAGGCTTAACAACCCCCTCCTCCCCACAACAGGCGGGATTAGTCCGGCCTTGGCGCCATTCCCCTGACTACTTGTCCCCTGACTGTTGGGGTGCTGCACCCCTAAAAACAAAGACCCCCCCCAACATAACCCCTGTCAAATGGCAGGTCAGCGCATGCCCGCCATTAACCTTGTGCCTCTTGTTTGTGTTACCGTGTTCATGCAGAGGTGGCGGATGCTATTAAAAGCAGTGCAGCTCCTGATGGTCAGTGGAGGAGGCGCGATGATTAGAAACAGATGTTTTTTTCCTGCAGCACACAGGGTCTGATTGTGTGATTTCACACACAAGGTGCAATAAAGGCTTTGACAAAGAGGTGTTGTGGAAATCTCCCGTGGGTGTAAATATGTCAGTGAGTGTGTGCTGACTAGATCTTCTCTTGGTACCTCGGCAGGAAAACTCTGCCAGGAGTGTATGAGAGTGAATGATCCTTTACTTTGAGCTGTTTAGTGAAGAACAGGAACAAACTTCCCTTAAACTCCTGCATTACTCCCCCCCCCCCCTCCTGTTTATGGTCAAATCTTTGCAGGGAGATGATGAATACTCGGAGCCAGTGTTATCTAGCTGACCTTGGTGTTAAGGAGCAGGGGCAGGTCTAGCAGAGCCAGAGGCCCACAGGCAGAATGTGGAGGATTGGCTAAAAATGTTGCAATGCCTCAAAAAGTCACACAGAGAGTTTACAGCACATTTACTGCCAGTATTAAAAACAAATGAACACTTTTTGTGTGGCTTTGTTCGACATGAAGAGGTGGGAGGAAACCAAAATTGTGCAACCTGGAATCTTATTGATGTTGATCTCGTTACAGAATGCATCTTTTTTTAATCATGCTTAATTAATTTAACTTGTTTTTGACTTGCTGCCAACTGACTCATTCTGAAGGATTTGTTTTTGTGTGTGATTATTTTCCAATGCATCTGTTTTCCTGTGTCCACAGACGGCGCTTTCTGCACTGGCAGCGCCCACTACCGTTGTTTCAGAGCACTTCTTACCAGCGCTTATTGTTGCTAGGTTACGAAAGTTAACTTCTGCTGTCCTCGGCTGTTAGGTAGGTTTTAGCTCCGTTTGCTTAATATGTGCTTTAATTCAAGTAAATATCACCAAGAAAACATGAAGACGATATCCCTCCAAAAGACGAGTCAGACTAGCGTCCCCCGCTATTGTTGTTGACAAAGCTGATATCAGAAGTCCCGCCCCCTTCTTGATTTTGATTTGTCAGTGAGGGTGACATCGACGAGCGTGGTGCTGTTCTAAAAGTTGAACTTCTTTCACCTGCGCTGTTAGCGCAGCGACAAAAAACAGCTGAGGGGCGTTTTAGGGCTCAGGATGGTTAACGCTGAACTACATAAGTTATGTATTAAGAACAGTCGCTGACGGGACGATTGTGGACACAGACTCTAAATGATCATCGTATGCCTTCTTCTTTTTCCTTCCTGCACAGTGAAAACAAGTTGCTAAAGTCTGACTTTGATGGAAAAGGCCATAAAGGTCATCCGAACCTTCCAGAGTGACATTTTGAAATGTCTGATAACATCAGCAACAAAGAATATTTTCTGCTCACTCTGTGCAGACAAATCAGAACGATCTGTACGCAGAAGATAACTGGAAATGAATGAAGTCACAGAAAACACAAAAAAGGAGTTTGAAATGATGAGGATAGAATTATTCTTTGACAACAACCAACAATAAATGATGTGCTACAAAACAGTTGCTTTCATTGGATCACGAGAAGAGACATTTGAGCTTCTTGAACACCGAGTCATCGATTCTAAAATGTCGTACATGAATGAATGTGCACAAAGACGTGATGCCGGCTGAGCGTACTAGCTCATTTTGATTCTAAAAGATCGGAGACCTGAGTGAAAAGTTGTCTGAAAAACTTGATTGCGAGCTGTGATTGGCTCACCCAAAATTGGAAATAAAAATATCCAACATACAAACTGACCCAAAAAACAGTAGTTGAACAAAATCATAAGTGCCTGTCAAAAAAAAACACCCTCTAAATGTTACCTGAACCTGTGCACTCAGCATCCTGAGGATTATCACAGCTTTGGGATGACAGACCTGTCTCTCTCTAACGTGTCTGTCTGTCCACAGCTGCAGACAGACAGCTGTACTAACATGGCGGCTCCTCCTCTCTGCAGGGAAACCGTTGGCCTTGTAAGTCACAGCTCATCACACACAGACAGTGACACGCAGGCAGAAGAAGGGAACTCGGTGTGTGTGTATATGTGTTTCTGTGATCGGTCGAGCGGTTCAGTTTGTGCTGGTGAAAGCCCCCCTGGGCACAGATAGAGGGGTGAGAGGACGGGTGGCGGTAAGACCAATGGGATATTATCTCATCCCCCTTGGGTGGGATCCAGGTCTTTGCAGGCCTGATGAGGAGAGGAGGAAATTAAACCTTTTCGCTTTTGTCTGGGATTTAAAGATCACAGAAGGAAGAATTGAGGGGTACCTTATAAAAGAATAAGCCTGTGTGTGTGTGTGTGTGTGTGTGTGTGTGTGTGTGTGTGTGTGTGTGTGTGTGTGTCTTCTGCATGTGTGTCTGCATGTGTGCAGGGTGGAGTGGGGTCATCCTCTCTTCAAACTAAAGTAATATCATCTGCTCAACCTCCGCCTGACCTTGATTAATCTCCGCCTTTGTAACTCGAACCTCCGGAGACGATTCTTTGTCACCTCTGAAGCATGCACTGTTGCCACTGATGTTGCCTTTCCTGTAAGGTCAGCGACTCACGAGTGTGTGAAAGTTTTTTTCTCACACTCTCTGCTGCAGATTTCACAGCCGCTCGACTTGTTTTCTTGCTTTATCTTCACAGCAGAATAATTTCACCTCCACGGGACACCGACTTCACAGATGCTTCGCTGAACTTGTCATTTTAGCTTTGTTTTGCTTTCATCTTCAGCTGCTTAAATCAGCAATAAATTATTACATATTGACATCCCATATTAGACTCCACAAATCAAGCTTTCAATCATCTCTTTTTTCATTTCCAAGAGATTAATTTACTCCCCTGAAAGTCATGCCTGGACCCGCCCGTCTGTTGTGTGACAGTGTCTTCTATCTTCTTCCTGGATGTGATGCGCTCAAATCTCACTCTACAAATCTGAATAACATACGAGGAGTGTCGCTCCTGGATGTTAAAGTGTTGTGTGTTAAAAAGTGACAATCAGCACCAATAGATCATTTCAGCCTCTGCTTATTTCTGCATCTCAGCAGAAGGAAGAACTTCAAGGAGTTATAGAAACACCCGATTTGGAATAAAACTTCATGTTTTTTAGAGTAAACTAAACCGTAAGAAAGCACTGCCTGAAATATATTCTGCTAATGAGGACGATAAGTTCCCAACTGAATTCTCTATGACCTGCATGACCTAGAATATCATTTTCTACATGTTCATACACTGACAGGGGGGGGGGATAGTCTTCCCCTTGCTGCACCTTATTAAATATTTCACAACAGTGTGTGAGCTGGCCTTAAAAACACACAAAATGATCCATGCTAAACCAGTACAGCAATCCTGGATGCATTATCAGAGGGAAGATAAAAGCTTCTTATCCAAGAAAAACAAACAAGCGAACTTCCTAAATCCACTGAAATGAGTTAATGACATAACATGTTTTTATGCATGCCAGGAGGGAGAAGCTAAAAATGCAACATCAACAATTAAAGATTCAACAGTGAGGTCATGTAATAATATCCTTTGAAGGTTCTATGTGGCAGACCGAGATTGTACAAGTTATTCTGTATAAATACACAAACAGAAACTTGATTATGACAGGATGACGCTGCAGCATTAGCAGGAACTTAGAGTAACAATCACTTATAACCAAGCAGCCATCTCTCCACGATCATAACACCATCTTTACCGTGCAAGAACAATCACGTCCTCAGTATGGAAAGCTCAACTTCCACTCACGAGAATAGATAAAAGAAAGTCCTTTACATAGATAATCGTGGCTTCACGTTATAATTGGCATCTGTAGGATGACGGGGAGCTTCAGGTGATTGTGTTATTATCTATGATTTACAACCTCAAGGCTACCTTAGTGAACTCAAGAAACAGTCGCGCTCAAATAGTTGACGATCGACCCCCCCCCTCCCCCCCCTTCCCCCAAAGTTTGCAGCACCTTGCAGCCTGCTCGCGTGCACACTTGTCTGCTGCAGCACAAACATCTCCTGTACGCACTACTTTGCGTAAAAGCGCAGCAGTCGATGCATTTGTAGTCGTCACACTGCTGTTTTAAAAGTCTTGCAGTGCGCCGACTGCAAAGAAGAAGAACAAATGTTCGATAGTTTCCTACCTTGATCCCCTCCTCTCGAGCTGAAGTCGCCGGGGCGAACACTGTATTCCTTTTTGTTCTTAAAAAAAAAAAAGTTAGTTTCTATTCCGTCGCGGACTACTCGTACAGAGAGCCATGCCTCCAGACAGTCTTCAGATCCATCGCCTTCTCTGCAGAGCAGCTTCCCTGCACTCGCACAGCTCCCAGCCTGTCCGCTCCAGCAGGCACCTACACGTAAACTGAGCCCCTCCAGCGGTGACATCATGAGTCACTATGGCAACGCTGACTCCACCCCAAAATCCGGAGCCGAACTTACCTGTCTGACTGCCTACATTTCACAACAAACCCTTTCCTCCTCTCTCTTCTGCAGTGAATAATAACATCCCATGCACGCTGTTTTCATACCTTCTGTTGAGCACTTGTTGATTAAATAATGCACAAGTAGAATGATATAACACATTCACCCCTGCTGGCTGATATCACCAATGCAAATTCACATTTTCATGATCAGAGAGCTGGATTGAATCAGTAGGCCACCTCATGAAAAGGGTTAACTTTGCATGCAGGTAGAGCTGTGTGGGCTGGTCTGAAAAAAAGCACACAAAATCCCTCTTGCACAATGCCTGGAGCTCCCCTGTGGCTTGGTGCCAGTCTCACCATTACTTCGATTGTTTTGGCTACAAAAGCCAGCATGCCCCTCCCTTTTGTCTCCTCTGACCCGAAGCAAACAGACAATGACCAGGTGAGCTGAGAGTCCACAGTGACTCCCTCTGGGTCACCCTCCCCCATCAAAGTACTAAACTTCAGAAAGCTGAGGTACGAGGAGACTTTATAATCCGTACAAACTCACAGACAACACTGAGATAAATTCTATACACAGTTTAGAGTACATCAGCTGAAACTATGCACAAGTGCAATTATGGTGATCTAAACAGGCCTCAGACTGTATGGATGATTTAAAGTAGTTTGTGGTGCTCCTGTTTTCTTCTACCTACTCACTAAAACCTCAGTGTTTCACAGCGGCTGTGGGAGGGAAACCTCTGACAGGCAGATTTATAGGATAGACTTCACATTTAACCCGCGGCAAACAAAAAGAAGAAAACAGGAGGAAATTGTTTTGGAGTTGCACTGTTGCCTCAGTCTGCAAGGGACAATAAAAATACCTGGAACTCCGAGTGTGGACACAAAAGAGAAGAAGAAGAAGAAGAAGTTCTACATATAGGCTACTACAAATAGATTCTACATATTTATGTGTGAATTGCTGTCAGCCATGTTTTATCCCTGCTGTCCTGTTAAAAATGATTCAACATTTTTAGGAAATGCACCGGTTGAATTTCTGCGGAGAATTAGACAATAAGATTGTCACTACTATTATAGTCGCCAGCCAGCAGCCTGAAAATGGAAACTTGCTAACTAGCTTTATGCTCTATGCATTAAGGCAGCAAGCTCCACCTACCAGTACAATAAAAGCTAACACCTACCAGTACAATAAAAGCTAAGTTATTAACATTTTATGTCTTCTTGAGTCAAAAGAGGAAGAAAAAACTGAATACAAAGAACAAGCCGCGACAAAAACCGACTGCTGTGTCATGTTCTGTCCGCCGCTGTAAGGCCGAAAATTAGTCAGTGCATTCTGTGCATCAAGAGACGCAATAACTCTCCATACCAGCAGGCGGCGGCGGCAGTCTGATATTTGGCAAACAAGTGGAAAACCGAAAGACCCCGGATCGAGGATACAAATGGCAGTGTTTTACACTCGTTTATCATTTAGTCTGCTGAAGAGACTTCTGTTGACGTATTTGTTTTGTTGTCCTCCATCACTTCTGTTTCTCTTCTTGTGACAGCCAATCAGAGTGATTCCTCCCCTCAGCTGGACGCAGAGGATTTTACATGTTGAATCGAGAAAACAGCCGCCGTTAAGCCCCAAGCTGTACCGACACCGCTGTTCACACCTCACCAACCATAACCACAGACTCTCAATGACAGCCCTGACAAGCCCCGCCCTCTGGCCAAGTGTGTCCCTTCCTTAAGCTAATTAGTTAACCGCCTTCTGGCATGAGCGATCATAGACTGTATGAAACACGGATGTAGTCTCAGGGACGTCATCCACCGGTCTCTGAGGCAGAGCTTTGGAGCCCAACATGGCGTCACAATATCGGAAATACCGTCTCAAACTAACTTTCTGTCAACTTAGAAACGGGCAAAGAGCCGGAGCTGAGACTGTCCTTTAGCCTCCAGACAAACAGCTACGACGAGCTCGCCTGTCAGTCAGATCAGCCACACCCCTAATTATGCATCACTCTTAGCCTTAATAAAATCAAAAGGGCGGAGTTATTAACCGATTAGTGCGGTTTCTCCTTATTCGTCGCCTCCGCCTCTTCTTTTCTCTTTCCACTAAAAGACCAAG
Source organism: Tautogolabrus adspersus (assembly GCA_020745685.1). NCBI lineage: Eukaryota > Metazoa > Chordata > Actinopteri > Labriformes > Labridae > Tautogolabrus > Tautogolabrus adspersus. The sequence goes on along the minus strand of CM036551.1, from coordinate 1,759,933 downwards.
GGCTGACAACGCCAGTGCCGTTTTCTACTTTTTATCAGACATTATTCTCGATGAGAAGTACCTGTGAGTTCAAGTGCAACTTTTTGGCCAAGACGAAAGGCTACGTGAGGCGACGCCACAGTCGGCCTTCGTCGCAACTAGTTCTTTGCCGTCTGCTTGGCGTATCAGGGCCTTAAGACACACCCTCTGACATGTTTTTACTTTATGAAGTTGACATGAACATTTAAGTTGCTTCTTTGCATACCGTGTACAGCTGACGTGCATCTACATAAACATAAACGTTGTGTTGTGTTGCTCATGTTTTGTTCTCTTATCAACCGTTTGGTGCTTGTAGGTTGGTCACAGACGTTTAGAAAATTAAAGGTCTTACTGGAAAAAGGTGGATAATAAACGTTAAATATCGCACTTCACACATCTGTCTTTTATTAATGCTTTACAGCTTTGAAATGTGCTATTATACGTACATGTCTGAAATAAACAAACAACAGGTGAATGAATCAGATCAAACTAATAACGTGATCACAAACAAGCATGACCACTGCACACTCCTTAAACCCACTGACCTGCTCTCGCAGCCTCTCTTGGTGGCCCATGATGGCTGATGCATGGTGGGGGTATTTTTGCTTCAGATGCTCCAGGAAGGCCTCCCTCTTTTTGTCCATGTCTGACGGCTGCATAGCCAGGATCTCTCGGGAGCCGCGGGCACCCCCTAACGTGTGTCTTCGAGGGACAGTGCGGCTGCCTTTGGCATCCCCTCTGGAAGGGGGCGTCCCATTTGGGGAGGCCTGTCTGCGGCCTACGTGCTCGGCGTCCTCCGGGGAGGTTACCTTCAGGTTACTTTTCGTTTGTTCTGAGAGGACAGAGGGGACACAGAGACAAGGGGTCAACATGTGCACTGCTGATTGTTTTGACATCAACAACAAGAGCGTGTGTGTGTGTGTGTTATTCTTCCATAGTTCATGCAGAGGGCATGTCGGGGTGAGTTCAACCATGTGAGACGCTGATACTTTGTTAAATGGAATAAAAACACTGTTCAATGTGAGGAGGCAACCAAGAGAGGAAACTGACTTCATATGCAAAAGGATGTTAATATTCCCTCCACAAGCACGCAGAAATAAACATTGTCTGCTTTGCAGTCGCCCGAGTTCGTCTCATATTTATTCTGTTTTACATTACAGCAATGAAGCCGCGATTTAATGTGACAGGCACAGTGTTGGTGATGAAAACACTGAACTGAAACAGCTGTTTTGGCATCTTGTTTTTAAAGAAGAGCAAAAGATAGCCATTAATTCAAACGCATAAACTTGGAAAAGATTTCCAGAGCATCTGTTAGAGCCAGAGCTTTGCAAAATTATGAATTTAATCAAAAGCATCGGGAGGAAATGTCTTCCTCTATTTTTGATGACTGTGTGAAAAAGCTGGGCTCAGCCTGAGACGTTTGAGTCACATATAAAATTCTTATTAAGATGTTAGGGCTGTTTTTGGATCAAATTGGATAAAAACCACACGGCCTCCTCATGCACTTCATCATCTTTGCACTCTGTCTTGGATCCATCAGGGCCTACGTAATACATTTATAATCCGTCAATCTGAAAGCTACGCTACAAAAAGAGAAGCAAGGTGAGGAAAAAGAGGGAAATAAAGGAGAGTAGAAGGACAGACGCGAGGGAAGAGAGCAGCTCGAGTGTGAAAACTGAGGGTGGAGAAGCAGTAAAGGGAGCAGATCTGCTGCCTTGTTTTCAGACAGGCAGGTAGAGCTATAATGTGTACCTTTCAGAGGGTAATGGCAGACAATAAAGGGCCTCTTACGGCGTTCAGCTCCTCAGTAGTTAGGAGGATATTTCAAGGGATTTTCCATTATTTGGTGGGTGGCTTGATATAGCTCTGCTTCTTCTTTTTTCTTTGAAAGCTTGAAAGCTCGCTGTGAGCTACAGATGAAAAAAGGAATTCTGTGTTTCTCCTCTCAAAGACGTGTTGGGACTGAGGCGGAGGTAGCTTCATACTGAACTAGTGCAACAACTTGGGACAGGAAGAAAACACATGCTTAGGGTAGAAATGATTCAACTCTCATTTGTTTTTCTGAGCCATGATGATTCCTTCTCTTTCCTCGCTACCGTTTCTGCAGTTTAGTGCAGATGTAACTATGAGAACACACAAGTGCCTTCAACAATTAACACAAAAAGCAGGTTTAATTTTTGACACTGAATGGTCGTGCGTCATGATCAAGCTCTGTCACCAGCACAATCAGCCCAAACCCCCCCTCACCCTGCATGCTCAAGTTTAGCACAGCAGTAGTCTCATGTACTTCCAATCCTATTTTTAACTCCCAAACAGTTTCCCCACTGCTAACCAAATTGCACTCAGCAGACAGAACATAGACGCAAACCTCCAAAGGATCTGAATACATTTGCGTGTGGCATGTCAGAACGCTCATTACCTTCCCCGAGTGAGCAATCTTTGTCTTCATCTGCTTTCTCTTCCTCCATTGCACTTCTGGGATACACACACACAAACAGTGGCGGTCGAAAGAGTGAGGCCGGGTGAGTCGGGTTTGCTTAGAGATTCCAGACGTAGCTCACGTGGAAAAAGGGGGCTTGAGATAGGCCCTGCCCCGCAGCCCCAGGATAGACTGGTGGGGATTTAGAAAGTCAACTGCATTCCAGGACACAGAGCGACTAGCCCCCTCACCCTGGGGCTAAAGGCTCTGCTACTAGCATGGAGGGGTCCTACACTGAATGTCAATGTGTGTGTGAAACAGACAGAGAGCATGCAGGGAGTTGTTAAAGAAGCAACTCTCCTCACCCTGAGACTAACAGGTGTCAATCAAACTGTCTGGCGCACATACACATAAAAACCCAACATATACACACATTCTGTTTCTCTATCAGGACCATGTCTGCAATCTGTCTCTTGTTTAACTGAGTCCCTGCAGAGAGGCCCACCACACGCTCGCACGCATCCAAATGTGTCATAACCTACTTCTGTTCTGAGCCACATCCCAACTGCTCTGAGCGCACGGCAGCCACGCTAATATGTGATCGAGTTATCTGATCAACACGACACACTAAGACAAGCGCCATTCCTGCAGGGACGGTGTTGTTTCCAATTAGGAATCACGCAGGAGACACCGCAGTCTTTGTGTTTGCTCCTGCTCTGGGGTTTGTGGAAAGCAACACTGTCCTATTTGCCTGACAGTCTGCAAACACACTCGCCGCCTTCATATACTGTGCAAACATGTCGGTAAGTACACGTCTGTAACGGATATACGTCTGTTTATATAAAGGCTGAGAGGGGGGATGGACTGAATTCTGCTTTAGATCTTTTTTCTTTGCAGCTGCTGATGTAAGTGACCTGATCTAAATGTGCAAGGAAAGGCACAAATTGACATCCCTTAACAGGAAAACGTGAGGGGATCAATGGCCTACTTTGTGGGCCATGTAATTGAAAGTGGTGGTGTGTGTGTGTGTGTGTGTGTGTGTGTGTGTGTGTGTGTGTGCGCATGAACAAACACAATGCAGCAGCTGACAGATGATGTCTAACATATGGAGACAAGTCTGATCCCACCCACTTTCAGTCTGCTTTCAGCCGCTCACTCACATGCTCAGGCACTTAGTCACAACAGGCAGACAGCATACTGGTCAGAAGGCGGGGTCAAGTTATTTAATTAGAAAGTGGAACTGAGTTAGCTTAGCTTCACGCTACGGTAATTGTTTTACAAAACATGTCAGCTCAATTGGTTTTTTGGAAATTTAACATATTTCTTGTACAATAGATTACATAGGATAGGATAAGATACACTGGGATGGGATAAGATACGTTACGATGGGATGGGATACGCTATGCTAAAATACAGTATGCAACTATATGATACACTGGGATACAATATGATACAATACGATGGGAGGCGATGTTACGCGACACAATGATTCGTATGATATGATGAGCACACTCAACCGTAAACAATATTTCAGGTGCACGACCACAAGTAAATTAACCAAAAAGTCCGCCCACTAAATGTCCTTCACAGGATGTTTATGTGCAGAGCAGCAGCAGCGTACAGATCAACAGCGGACGCGTTTCAGCACAAGGCCTCCTGCAGCGTGCACACTTCATTGTCCTCTTGGTGAAACTCATCTTTGACTTCAGTACTTCACACATTTTGATGTCTATAAAATGGATTAACAACTAAAAACAACAGCAATAGAGGAAAACACCAAGCCAATGTAAAGCACATGAAGAAATATTGTAATTTTCCCTTTTGCCTCATACTGCTTATCCTCTGCTGTATCCCACGACGATATGCAATAACCCCATGAGAACAGGCTGGAGCACGTCGTGTATAACAGCTATAGGAACAGATGGTGCAAGAAACAGTTATGTAGACTAAATGTTTCATCCTCTTCTGACAGAGTTTTCTCTGTATAAAAGCTGGAAGCAAAGACAAACTCCAGATTTGAAATGTGACAGGATCTACTCTCTTTTATGAACAGAGATCAGCAATAAGCCCAAAGACACATTTTGAAGACCTGCACCTAAATACTTGATTATCTTTCAGGATTCAGAGGCGTTCCCAGGTTAGACAGCGTATAAAATCCCTCCAGCCAACTCTGGGTCTACCCTGAGGTCTCCTCCCAGTTGGGCTTGCAAGGAAAACCTCCAAAGGGAGGCGTCCAGGAGGCAACCTAATCAGATGCCCGAACCACCTCAACTGACTCTATCGATGCGAAGGAGTAGCGGGCAGCTCTACTCCGAGCTCCCCCAAATGTCCGAGCTCCTCACCCTCTCTCTAAGTCTGAGCCCAGACACCTTCCGGAGGAAACTCATTTCAGCCACTTGTATCCACAATCTTGTTCTTTCTGTCACTACCCGTAGCATTGGCACAGGGGACACACAATGTATACACTATCGTGGTTTCTGGCTGATGCTCGAACATTTACATCTCATATTCAACAACAAATTGACCTAACGAGTATGTCTTTGGACTGTGGGAGGAAGCTGGAGTACCCAGAGTAAACCCACGCATGCACGGGGAGAACATGCAAACTACACACAGAGAGGCTCCTGTAAGACGGGGATTCGAACCAGGAACCTCTGTTGACCATTAGGATAATTGGTGACTCTAAATTGTCCGTAGGTGTGAATGTGAGTGTGGCTGGTTGTCTGTCTCTATATGTCAGCCCTGTGATTGACTGATGACCAGTCCAGGGTGTGACCCGCCTCTCGCCCAATGACAGCTGGGATCAGCTCCAGCCCCCTGCAACCCTGAACTGGAAAAGCGGTAAAGATAATGGAGGGATGGATGCATTCGACAACAAAGAGCGTCAAATATTTCAACCGAAAAATAATGCCACTCAAATTCTTTCTCTAGCATTCACTGTCAGTGTCAAAGTGCCTCTGTCCTGACAGTGACACACACTTCATCACAACCAGGTCAGCGTTAGCAAACCTAAACTCATAATTAAAGCAGCTCCTCCAAAAAAACAACAATTACATCCTGTGGTCCGGACAACGGGCCTCTCTGCACGTTTACTGTCAGCACTCCGGGCCAAAAAGTGTCACAAGGGATCTGCAAGTGAATTGTGTCTCACTCCAATAGCTCAAGAATGTGGCTCTCTCTTTCACAGCTGCCAGCGTTGTTGAGTAAATGATGGTCGTCTCAGCTGAAAGACATGAAACACTTGCCCGTGAACACCCAGGGTCTTACGAGGAGCAGGGGGCCTCCCGCTGTGTGCAGTTATACTCTGTGGTCGTCATTTATTTATGGAGGAATGTATCCCTGAGCGCACTCCCACTCTCCTCTACTGTTACTGTCCCATAAGTATGCAGTCAGATACAAAGCCCTGCTGTGTGCAATAAAAGCAGGGCTCACAGGAAGCCATGCATAATGTGAACACATAACAGCGCTGCTCCACCGCTGAGCATTTGACAGTATTTTGATGATGTGGAAGTTATCAGCGTCTGGATATCAGACGATCTGTTCAAGTGGAACTGAGCAGATCAACAGATGATCTTATTTGAATAAGATAAACGTCTAGTACACTGCAATGATATCATTTAAAAAGAGTGATGTTGTTTTAAAATGTTGTAAGTTGACTGAAATAGTAATAAACTGGAGCAATATGTAACTCTGACCCCTAGAGTTTAAAAAGGGTACTGCAGTCCAAATTCAAAACATTACAGAGAGCTGTCCCCCCCCCCGCCCCCTCCTCTCTAGAGTGGATGCTCACGCAGGTCACCATGTGGTGGACACTGAAGCTTCAGTGTTTATCCAGCTCTGCATCGGTCTGTAAACCTTTCTGCGTTCTAACCTCTCTCCATTTTTCAAAAGCATCTCCAATATTGATCCTAGTTTGAGCACGTTTCTGCTCGTGGAGCTTATTAGAAACATGCAGAGGCTTTTTAGGTCGGGTACAATCACTTCTATCTGAACCAGTTCTCTTGCCCGCTTCCATCGCTGCAACACCTGTTGGTTTGACCTGATAACTGCTCTCATATCTGGCAAACTGATTCCTGTTTGCTGTCCTCTGAATTTTGCAGTAGCATCACAACAAGAGTGACATTTGTGGTTTTGATTTAATTGCCTTGAACAATGTTGCTTCTAGAGATTTTCTTATTGCTAATTTGAATGATTAATTTTGCTCAAAGATTTAGCTCAGAATGATAACTTGTTCCCATTCCTCTTCATTCTTGCAGCTGAAGAACCTCCGTTTCCCACCAGCCACACTTCCTGTCTGGCTGACCACCACCTGATTCCGTGCCCTTCACTCATCACGTCACTCTTCTTCCGCCACAGCCAGCGCTGGCTAATGTGTGAGATTCTGTGAATGTGACCGGCTCAAAGCCAAAAGAAAAAGAAGCAGATTTCTCATTGCTGATCCGACAGATTACCTCTTTCTTTACATGTGACACCAACGCTGAAAATGCACACGCAATGCAGCCAGGCCACATTTTTCACACACAATCATATCCTTACAACCATATGCAGGAAATATCTGACTTCCCTTATGAGCTTTGTTTCAGTCTTTGCAAGTTCAAATCATAAGGCGTGTCAACACTTTTGAATTTTGCACACAACGGGATAAACACAGCGATTTGAAGCCGGTCTTAAATACGAGGGGTTTCACTCCTAGTTTAGCCTGAGGCCAGCTGCCAAAGAAAATTGTCCACATATGAAATCCAACATTCAAAGAGACCATTGTGAATGAGCGACCTCAACCCTGAAGTCCTTCCTCCAATAGGCTGTGAATGATTGCTGCTTTCTTTCGATTCTTTTGGTTTATTGTTCAAGTTTCAGGTCAGAATTGAACAATTTAGCAGAACCAGAGGTCGTTAGGTTCCTTTTTAAGTCCAGACAATAATAAGTTCAGTCAAAGTTTTTAGATCATTCAGACATTTTTTTTTGCATATCCTAAAAATACAAACTCTTAGGCTACTATTGTCCCTATGATACAACTTCCAGCTACATGTGCAGCTAATTGAAGTACTCAAAGATCATTTGTACCGTGCAATAATCCATCCACAGTTTAAAGGTCCCATACTTTGCAAATTACACTTCACCATGTTTCTCTAACTCTAACATGTGTCTCTAGTCTGTCTACAAACCCCCCAATGATGAGAAAAGTCCATCCTCTCCGTCTTTTGCCTGCTCCACTTTTCAGAAAATGTGTGCTCAAACAGGCCGTTTGGAGATTTTCCCTTCATGACATCACAAAGGGCAGTAACCCCTCCCCCAGGTGGGTGACACTCCCACAGCTAGGTGTTTGTTCTGCCCTCTGAGTCTGCCTTCTCACCGTAAACAATAGGACATGGAGCGAGAAAGCCCGAGCCACCCAAGCCCTTCCAGAGAGGGGCGTGGTCAGACACAGCTCATTTACATTTAAAGCTACAGACACAGAAACAGCCTGTTCTGAGCAGGGCTGAAATAGAGGGGTTTATAGGCATGATCAAATACAGGATCAGAGTGGATTTAGAACAAGACACTTCACACACATGTTTTGAGGAGCTCTGAGACTTATTTAAACTGAAGAGGAGGAAGATATGAGACCTTTAAGACAGTGGCACAGTCACTCTGTAAACTATCAACAGATAGCATGGTTCCTCACCTACTTTCCTGTTTTCAGCTTAATGATACAGCTTTCCACTCATAGATTAGGTTAGATTTCAGAGCCCCATCTTCAAGTCTTTGAAACCTCAGAACATGACTGATTTAAATCGGTTGATCTGTTATTGTCAATACAAACGTTATCTACAGAGATAAAACTTTGCATGAAGTGCATAACTCATCATCTGCCATGACCGGTTATTTTCATCTTTTACACATTTTTGGGCATTTTTCTTCTTCTACACTATCTCTCGTTTTTCGGGGCTTACTCAGGATAAGCGACAACATTTCCTATTCCTATTATAACCATCAGCTCACAATGAATCCACCACGAGCAAGCAATGGAAACAGTAGCAAGAAAAACTTCCTTTCACAGGGCAGAAACTTTGGGGACAATGGTGGATAACATTCGACAGGAGCAGCCATTTCCATCTTTTACTCTTTCTTTGTTTTTTGCTTCTTCTTCACTATCTCTCTGTCTCTTTTTTTTCAATCTATTCTCACCTAATGAGGCATCTCCCTGCTGCCATGCCACTGTTAATGACCACGGGTCTCCACCCTGTTAGCTTAGACCACCAGAACATCTGTGTCAGCTCAGACTTGCAGACACCCGGAGCTCTGCGGTGCACACACACTGATTGCAATGTTCCTTTCAATTAAGATGCATGTGTGTATCAGCGGTAAGTACAGTATGAACGTGTGTGTGTGTGTGTGTGTGTGTGTGTGTGTGTAGATGGATCCACAGGCCTGTCCAGACTCTCCGCTCGGGTGAAACCTTATAAACAGACAGTGCTGCCAACCTGACAGGCAGCCGGCCAAAAGATATGAGTTACAGACATGTGGTCTGCCGCGTGAGTGTGGGTGTCAGCACTGGGAATAGAAGCAGCGTCGGGGTGAGCGGATGTGATATCAAAACAGCTATGAAGCAGCAGATCAGAGCATAACACTGCAAAACAAAAGGTTAAATAGTGTACGTTATGATCACACAAGAGACTCCAGGCACACTGTAGCTGCACTCAATGAAGTGTGGCAAATTGATTTTCCTGCTGCTTTACCTCCGAGTGGAATTGCTTATTCGGAGTGGGTTCGACTTGTAGATCTTTAACTCAAGTGAAAAGGTAATACCCCTCCTGCTGAGCAATCTTTGACTTCGATAAAGTTTAACAGAGTCCAAAGACTGTCCTACTGTTCTGTGGTACTTAACTCCTGGTTCAAATCACTAGAAACTTTTCTTCTTATCAATGTTTCTTCTCTCTTTCTTCTCTTTCTATCTCCCCCCTCTGAAAAACAAAGCAAACAAGCAAAGAGGAGCTGAGAGAGACGGCCTGTTAGTTCTGAGACTCCCCTCTAAGACAGCCTGCGGACACCTCAAACAAACAGCTCTGTTTATTGGCTGTCTCCACTCATCAGCACAAACACCGCGTCTCTGTCTGCTACCCCTCTCTGACACACATCAGCACCCGATCAATCCCGAGCACATCACCACCTCTCGCCTCCTCTACTAAACAAGTTGTTGCTCCTTTTGAGATGCACTGCATTTATATCACACCAGGGGGTGCTGTTGAACATGCTCCAGGCGTGTTGTGCAATGATCAGGAGGTTATTATAGAGCGTGGGAGTGTGAGTGTGAAAGAGAAAATAAAAAGTAACTTTGTGTGCTTCTTTAATCTCACACGAGGAAACGAGCTTCAGAATATTTCCCTCGTCATTTATTAACTGAGACGCTAAGTGCTGCTTAATGAACCGGTGTGTTTGTTAGTGTGTCTCTGTGTGCAATTATGTGTGTATGCACAAAAGTGCACATGTGTTTGCCAGTAAACCCCAGCAGTGTGTACACTTCATTAACCCACGGCCAGAGTAGGTGTGAGTTAGCCTAGCCCCCGGCTCAGATGTTTGCCCCTCTCCCGTGACAACCATGTCTCCTCAGCAAACAGTGACGGCTGGAGGTGTCCTTAGGGGGATGGAGGGAGGGAAGGAGGGAGGGAGGGAGGGAGGGAGGGAGGTTGAGAAAAGCTGCAGATGGGTGGGACACATCCACCCAGAAGCAACAGAGGAAGAGTATGCATCCTCTTTTCCCCCCTGCTGAAGATAAACTTTAAAGATAGAGTCAGTAGCTTTTTCCTAAAAATTAAAATACAGACTTCTCCTAAAGTAAAGCTGCTCCATCATCACTTCTGGGCCCCCATACATGTGTGGTGGTGACTGTGTCTGCAGAGACCCTGTCCTCTGACTTTATTTTTCCTTCAGCCAATGACAGCGTGAGGTTTAGGAGTGGATACAATTCAGTGATTGGGAGATTCAAACCAGTGAATATGACGGACGCGGATGTAGCGACAAAGAAGAGAATATATGATCACCAAGTGGATAAAGCTCGTTCTAAAACGAGGGTGAACTTTGTGTTGGCTTTTACCCGTGGACGTGGAGTTGGTCTGCTTCCTGTTGGACAGTCAGGTTAGCAAACACAGCGGGTTAGCTTGTGCTAGCGTGCGTTAGCTTGCAGTGTAGCTACAAGCAGTAAACGTACACACTACGTCCTGCAGTGAGTGAGAGCTTCTGGGGGTGATGAGCCCAGGAGGAGGGGCCACGTTTGAATGTTGTGTTTACAAACTGAAACGAACATTTCTACTGACTCCACCTTTAACTTGCGAGTCGACGCTGCAGCATCCTGATGAGATCCTTTGAACAAATCTTTGTGTTTTTTAACATACTGAATTCTCAGAGACCGTCTGCAGTCATCTAACAACCTTAAAGCCTTATTGAGTGGCAGCCATTTACCAAGGGCTTCCTGTGCTGCCTTCAAGTTAAGTGACAACACTTCGTCGTTCAAGTGCTCCTTTCTGTCTACAGAAGAACTGGCAACTTGAGAAGCAAGAATGGAGTTTGAGTTGGGAGAAAAACTCTTAAACTCGGCAGTATGGCGATGTGCTCAGTGAACAGGTCGTTTTTCAACATGCAGCCGAAGCCTAAAGAAACACCAAAAATCTTGTCCCTCGTCTACAGTTTCTGTATTCATGTACAGAACTGGTTTACAGAGGTTAAAAAATGATAAAATAAGACATTTTACAAGTGACTGGAACACCTTTTGTTTTGTTTGATTTACCTTCACTAAAGGTGAAGAGGGATGAAATATACATCAACCCCGTCTACAACTCAACATTCCCCTTCATGCAGGATTGCTCATGCAGAATGTATCTGTTATAGCTTCATGGGTCTAATATTCTTTAAAGGCTAAATGATCCTTGGAGCCAGTTCATGTATGACATCATGACGATAACTGCACTGTGGACATCAGTTCTGCTCAGAGAGATCTGCTGCAGACCGTCCATCAGCCTGCACGATGCTCAGGCCTCTTCCAAACTGTTGATAACACATGTTCTTATCAGTTTTCTGCGTAGACAAAATCACGCCTTCATTTCGACATTTGGGTGGAAATACCATTAAAAAGCAGCTGCGATAAAATGATGTTGTAGGACACGTCTGATGACCATGCAGATGAAACTGCAGCAAAATGAAAGCGACTTTAGTGCTGCAGCGGGTTAACTATGCGTTCAGCCTGCACATGTCTTCCATTTAAATATGTCTTAGAATATGCGTGCTCTCTCACAAGTTTATTAAAAAGTGATTGCGTTGCAATTGACTCTCTTCATAACGATAAGCAGCTTATAGCCCCCGACTTTTTCCCAGCCAGTCAATCATGTGTTCACTCCCTCTCCCCTCTGCTCTGAGCTCCTCTTCCTCTCTCCTCTTCCTCTTTGCATGCTAGCACAGCGTAACCAGTGCTAACGTCAAGCTTATTATTACCTCACAACTTGGGAATGCAGGAAAGATTAAATGGTACGAAATCAAATATTACCATCAGCAATTGTCACAGAGTTAATTCACGGTATGACATCAGACTTTCAAATGAGGATGTATTATTTTAAAATGTAGCACTCAAACACTTAAAAAGTTCACAACTGTGTGACAGAGAGCAGACGGAGACGGGTTGCTCCACTCAGCTTTGGAGAGGTGATAAGTGATGCAGGTGGTGGAGGGATGTGAAATGGGCCCCTTCGAGTGGGGGGGGGGGGGGGGTGAACACTAGTGCCTCTGTCCTGAATCCTAATCTGTGAAATATATGTATGTGCTGTCCGCGTGCACAAAGATGTGTGTGTCTGTGTGGGTCAGTGTGTCCAAGCTTTGAGGCTCTCTTTGCAGCAGAAGGAGCTGGGAGGTTTGTGAATGTTGTACAGCTTGGCCAGACCTGCTCAGAGTGAGGAGTGAGAAAGCTTTGATGCAAAAAATATGCATTAAGTGTGACAGTGCAGGCCAAGTGCATTCTCCCCCCTTAAGGCTCGGTGTAAAAATACGAATGTTAACACTTTGAGGTCACGTAAAATGCACCCAAAAACAAGTTTGCATAAATCTTTTAAGAACTGTAAGAGGAGATTTGAATCACAAGAATTCAGGTGATCAACCTAAGGGAGAGTAAGAAAAGAAAGAACACAGGCTTTATTATATTGTGGTTGCAGCGACGTAAATGTTGCAGCTTTCCCACGAGAGAAGAGGTGAAAAAGTGAGTGCCTGCAAAGTTGAATAGTTTCGCTGCAGTAGGGCCATAATGGGCATCGAGGCGGGGGATCAGGTCACAGGCTGTGTGGATGGCAGAGGGGTTTGTGGTGGGTACAATTTTAACTGCACAAGTAATGCCAGTGATTGATTATACTCTGTGTATGAAACAGCAACCCGGCGTCATATTGTCCCTGGTGTTATTGGCCTCTGTACTGTAATCTAACAGGCTGAATTATAAAGATTTAAGAAGGGATGCAACACGCTGTGGCCCCTTATTACAGAGACATCTAAAGTCACAGCTTTAAAGCTGCTCTAATCTATATTTTAATGTTAACAATGGATCAAGGTGACAACAGGTAATGGAAAAGGGGTCACCTGTAGTGACATCAGACTTGGCTAAAGCTGGCTACACACCAGACGATTTTCAAATCTTAGCCGATGATAAAGACATAAGGACAGTTTCAACCGGTGTTTAACATTATAATGTTCTGAACGCACACACTAGACAACACAGCCGGACCGGGAGATGACACCCCTGCAGTTTGTTGTAACGATTTCACAGAAACGAGATCAGAAACCTGCGTGATCAGACATGACTTGAGAAGAAAAACAAACATGGAGGACAATTGATTTGTGTCCTGCTGTGAGTTCTGTTTTGCAGCAAATGTTTAAAAAAAGAGAGAGAAACAATACGGATGAGATCCTGGCTGAGAAGATGGATTATGTGCAGCTTTGTTTAATTTGCAGGGAGAGCTGAGGGTGCATGAGGTTGGTGACGCTTTCAAGTCTGCTCGCTCCCATTGGCTGCTGCAGGTATTCCGTCAAAGGCAGCCCGATCTGGAAACATAAAAATCAAACTGCTTCCAGATCGGAGGCTCTGACTCCACTGGGAGCGGCAAAGTAGTGACACCATACACTTGAGGAAAAAGAAAACAACGCTTGAGCAACTAGCTAGTGAAATTGTTGGGCCTTTTACTGCTAACCGGACAAGTATTAGGAACTGGTGGAGACCATAACAGAGCTCAAAGTCACAAGAAAATTGGGCTTTCAAGGGTAAAAGCAGCCAGAGAGGCTCTTCAAATAAGCGTTAGGTTGGTCTCTGACTAGTGGGAGGGGGTGGTGACGTTTATTCCCTGTGACCGCTGCACGACCATAGACTGTCTGCACGCCACCGCTACGATCTCCGTGATCTAATGAACCTGCTGCATTCTGTTTCCTGTTCTCCAGTATGTTCTTCTCCACTCTTTAGTTCAGATTGTGATTCTGTTCAACTACACGTAGCATTGATAGAAAGACAAATATTCTCATTATAGCGTCCTATTGGGGACTCTACATTACTGCTAGACAGTAAATCCTGTCCCGTAAACGAGCACTGAGGTCACAAGTTAAAGTTTAATGGCTCATTTAGCACGTACAGCTCTGGTATCTAGGTTGTGCAGAGTGCTGGAAAAAGAAGATATAACAGTCTTTTAATACAAGTGCCAGAGCGAATGTAAAGAGTCCTGCTGGCTAGAAACGGACATTAAGCACTGGTCCTTAGCAACAAGTGTAAGGGGAGAAACCATTCTGCTCAGGTGGACAGATGGACTTGAGTGTTGTATAGTGACAGGCACATAGAAGTTCTTTTTGTGTTAGCTTAAACGCTACTTCCCTTATATTTACATACGTACAGTAGGCTTACTCTTTGTATGTGGCAGAGGCAGGAGCAGGTCTGAATAATATTTGTTTAAGCACAAGTTTAAAAATAACCTCAAGAACAAAAAGCACACATGCACGACACAAAGGCTCCATGACTTGCACGGAGGGAAAGACACTTTCTTAGAGATCCCACTATAACAGCTCCAGGAGCTGACCAGATTCTCCCGGCCAGGAATTCTCTGATTGGTTATTAATGACATCATCCCCAGGGCCGGCCTCCCTCCCAGCCCGACAATGTCATCAGTGCTGAAGCATCTCAGTGATGTAATGCAGGGTGGACCATGACAGCCACTCAAGTAGCAGCCCTTTTTCTTTCTCATTCCTTCCTCTCTTTTATCCTCCGAGCTATTTCGTCTCTCCTTCCTGCTTCTCCATCTTTTCAGCGCACCCTTTTTTACCGCTCATCAGCTGCATCCCGATAAAAAGAAATCCTTTCACACCTGTTTATTAGCAGATTTTTTAGTTAAGCCCAGAGCAATTAAGAGCTTTTGAATGAATCCTGGAAAGACAACGACAAATGACAGAAGGAGAGCAGTTACATTTCCTAATCCTGTCTGTGTCCCGCAGCTGTAATTAAAAAACAGAGCAGAGATCAGGCCCATGAGGTGTGAGTAAGGATGTGAAAATGCAGCTTGGCATTACATCATTTAGCTGTGGGTTTAACTTTTATGAATTAAGAGAAAAAGCACCATTTCATACAACTGGATAAATAAAACTAAGCAAGTGTGATGACAAAGCTGACCCTGAAAGTGACACCGGAAACACAAGCACACGCAAACGTTTAGTCCCACGTCCAAGTGTTACGTCAGCGTGTTCCCATCTGATCAATTTAGACTATTTCATCTTTCTGGCTTCGCTTTTACATCTGTTTTTTAATCACAATTTGTGAGAGAGGTTGTTTGTGTGTGTGTGTGTGTGTGTGTGTGTGTGTGTGTGTGTGTGTGTGTGTGTACATATGTGTCCTGGGCAAACATCCAGAGCTCAAGCGGATTAGCGAGGGGACTCTGGCCTGATCAAAGCGGCACAGAAACCAGCTTACTGCGACATACTGTGTGACACATTACCCCAATGGAGATGATACTGTAAAATGTGTACATGCTGTGAACACACAGAACAACATCTGCAGTGCAGTAAAGGCTTTAAAAAAAAGGGAACCATTTCAGAAATCTTGTGTCCTTCACATCCTTTAGAAAAATGGAAAAATCAGAGAAGCGACACTCAAAGTAAGAGCAGTCATCTCGTGAGAAGTGTGCAGCTGCTCCATAGAAAGCCGACTTCTTCTTTTGGTCTTCTCTGGAAGACGACCAACGACAGATTTTCCCCTTGGTGATACAGATGCAAGTTTTGTTGCATTCTTCACAAAAACAAATTGGAGCCCAGCACAGCAGAGTGAAGCCCAATTCAAAACTATTGAGGGTCTAAATGCCCGACTACTTCTCTCTCTGTTTGGTTTCAATATGAAGTCTTTGTGACGACCCGCCCGAAGCAACAAAGCATCATGTCTCCTATCTTGGACAATATTGTCCTCTATGTGTGTACGCAGTGTTTTCTACCTATACTCATTAAGGAGGTTAAAAAATGAAGCCACACGACAGCGGGCTGACACATCTGATGGCTACATAGAAACTGTCAATCCTGATCCAAATCAAAGCAGCAGTTTGAATTTCAGCCTGTTTCACAACAAGCTACTTCTCACAAGATCTTCTAAAAATAGTGTCAGATTTGTCAGAGAAAATCAGCAGCATCCTGACTTAATCTGCCTCTGCAACTTCACTGTTTCGATTGATTCTCATCCCTCTGAGGGGCACTTCTCCAGCCAAGGCGGGGCGCTGATTGTATTTACAAAGATATAATCTACCCACATCTCAAATCCTGCCCAGCAAACAACTGTGGATAGACAAAAGGTACTGGTGAACAGAGGAGGTGGAGACAAAAACAGAACTAGAGATGTGAATACTGGACTTACTGTATGTGTCAGAAGGCCACAAATACCAAATAATGCTGACGTTGCTCTGTGTCATTAGAATGATTAACTTTAAAGGTCCAATCAGTGAGATGTGTAGAGACTGAAATGATAAAGTGAGCTTCCTCTATGATCAGACATTAAGGAAACATGCTGTGTTGAAGTGCTGGCTTCTCTGACAACAATGCAGCAGCCAGTATGTCCTCCTTCTAACTTTAGATTCTGGTCCTGAATGGTCTGGATTTGTTTGGACCAGAGAAGGTAGGCGGTTTTAAGGCACCCCAACACGGCCGTTTTGGACGCCCCTCTGTTTGCCAGATATGAGAGCAGTTATCAGGTCAAACCAACAGGTGTTGCAGCGATGGAAGCGGGCAAGAGAACTGGTTCAGATAGAAGTGATTGTACCCGACCTAAAAAGCCTCTGCATGTTTCTAATAAGCTCCACGAGCAGAAACGTGCTCAAACTAGGATCAATATTGGAGATGCTTTTGAAAAATGGAGAGAGGTTAGAACGCAGAAAGGTTTACAGACCGATGCAGAGCTGGATAAACACTGAAGCTTCAGTGTCCACCACATGGTGACCTGCGTGAGCATCCACTCTAGAGAGGAGGGAGCGGGGGGAGACAGCTCTCTACAATGTTTAGAATTTGGACTGCAGTACCCATTTTAAACACTAGGTGTCAGAGTTACATACTGCTCCTTTAAGTGTGGGTTGGTTTGAGGTTTAACTGTATTTTGGTGGCATTATATCATTTTGCTCTGTAGAAGTCTTGCTATAACATTTTTTGTGTGATTTGGTGCCATGAAGATAAAACTTGATTAACAGACCAACAATCCTTAGTTAGACTTTTCAAACGGTTGTTATAAAACCTTCAGTAAGCTGCACATCTTCAGAAGCTCAACCTCGTGGTTCCGTCACGATGACTGCTCGACTGTAATTGGGCCACGCTGATGCTAAGTAAGACATACATTATGAATGCACTCCCAGTAAATTCAGACTGAGATAGTGAATGTAATTAAGTCATTCTCCAGCTCCGCAGAGAGTCTTCCATCAAACTGCCTGAGCCTGACTGAGAGACCAAATGGGATGTGTCTGAGTCTAATAATAAAACGCCTCCCCGACCATGGCTGGGATCTGTCAGCCTGAGGAGATACTGAGCAGCGTTTAGCTCGAACAGACGCTAATATGAATTGATATGTTGATATATGTGCAGTGTTGTGGCGTCTTCTACCAAGAAGGTTGTGGGTTCCAACCTGTTGGCATGCTGTGGCGTTTGTATAGAGGGGCTGATAAACTACAAACAACAGCAGTGACTCAAAATGTGCAAAGATTGAAATGACAGTCAGAAGCCTCCCTAAGGGGGCCCCATCTGACAGCACTCACTCACATAATAGTAAATGACTGAATGATTCCCGTCTAGCCCTCAATATGGGGGAGAGACACTTTCATAACATAACGTCCACAAAAATGTTGGTGCCAGATTATTTACAACACAACGGGGATGAGCGATGTTTGGAGAGGCCGCTTGTGAATTTTTGCCCCGAGAGACTTCAGAATCGCTTCCGACCGGGAGGAGTCATGAAGTTGTGACCCTGTCAGTCAAATTGGCAGGGATAGCCTGTGCACCATGTTTTTATTAAAACAAAAAAACGGATATGAGGCACCAGTGATTGGATGACTGAATCACACGAGTCAGGATGACGATATGTTGCAGTATCGTATATTTTGTCTCACCCTTTACTTTTGTACTAAAGAACATTAAACATCACGAGGCTTCATTGTTGACTTGGATACATCGAGTAGGTGGTACCGCGATGTGACCAAGGACAAACGTTTGTACACACTCCCATTAAAACGAGGTAGACCTGAGCGATGAGATCTCAGCTCATTCTGTCCGACTCTATAGGACGCATGTTAACACCAGGCGTGAACAGCTTTGTGTCCAAGCATGTGAGGAATATTAATCCTTCTGAGAGCCTTACTTTATGATTTTTAGTCCGCTGGTTGGACAGGCAACGCGCCACATTCCTACGTGCACACACACACACTCACACACACAACCCCATTCCTTGCCTCGGCTTCATTATGGACGCAGTGAGATGGTTATTTTGTGATGCCTCTGCGGCTAACCACCGTCATCCACCACCTAATGGCTTTAGCATGTGCCGAGCAGCCCATTGGCTCCAGCGGTCTCAGATCTTGGGAGAGCTGAAATGAAGCAGGGCATTGTTGTTGTGCTGCCGGGGAGGATACACACACTCGCGAAAGGAAAACCTGAGGGGAAGGAAACTTCGAAAACAAAGTGCAATGAGAAAAGGTGACAAAGGCACACAGGAGACAAATCTTTGTTAGAGTGTGGGTGAATGAGAAGGGGGCTGTTTCCCCTCTTCCTGCCTTTAGAAGAAACCCTGGAAATGTTCAGAGCGCTGTGGAATGTCCTGCGGCCTTACGTTTCGAGGGAGACGCAGAGCGGGATCTTTGGAGGAATGGAAACTCTTTACTCGCCATAGTTTCTCCCATTTATGGAACATGTAATGATAGACTGCTAAACCATATGACTGCCCCATAATACAGATATGATCTGTAAAGACGAGCTTTAAAGTATGACGTTTCTCAGCACATGTTGTGAAGGAGCTAGTGAAAATACTCAAGACCTACGATGATTTTCTGCCACTAAATATTACTAAAGATTTTACACACTCGGGACATTTTCCGATTTTATTAACGCTGGCAGTTCGACCGAACCCATTCATGGTTGTGAGGTTTAGTACGATGGTAAAAGACTTATTCCATGATAGAAAATGTCAGCTTGTGCGAGATGGCTTTCATTACTCGGAGTGAAGCCGGAGGCAGAAGAGAGAATCTAAAGAAGCCCGGTCTCATCAAAACAAATGAATAGTACACCAAAGTACTAAGAAAGTTAGCCTGTTTAAATTACTCCTGTCATCACAAATCATTTCGACTGACTTACTTGATGTTTGTCTGAATGTTAAATGATCAATCAGTGAGATGTGTAGGGACTGAAATGATAAAGTGACCTTACTCTATGATCAGACATTAAGGAAACATGCTATGTTGAAGTGCTGGCTTCTCTGACAACAATGCAGCAGCCAGTATGTCCTCCTTCTAACTTTAGATTCTGGTCCTGAATGGTCTGGATTTGTTTGGACCAGAGAAGGTAGGCGGTTTTAAGGCACCCCCACACGGCCGTTTTGGACGCCCCTCGGTTTGCCAGATATGAGAGCAGTTATCAGGTCAAACCAACAGGTGTTGCAGCGATGGAAGCGGGCAAGAGAACTGGTTCAGATAGAAGTGATTGTACCCGACCTAAAAAGCCTCTGCATGTTTCTAATAAGCTCCACGAG
The DNA here is from genome assembly GCA_020745685.1 of Tautogolabrus adspersus. Lineage (NCBI taxonomy): Eukaryota > Metazoa > Chordata > Actinopteri > Labriformes > Labridae > Tautogolabrus > Tautogolabrus adspersus. The sequence goes on along the minus strand of CM036551.1, from coordinate 1,740,254 downwards.
CAGAAACGTGCTCAAACTAGGATCAATATTGGAGATGCTTTTGAAAAATGGAGAGAGGTTAGAACGCAGAAAGGTTTACAGACCGATGCAGAGCTGGATAAACACTGAAGCTTCAGTGTCCACCACATGGGGACCTGAGTGAGCATCCACTCTAGAGAGGAGGGGGGGGGGAGACAGCTCTCTGCAAAGGTTTTTTTTAATCCTCATAAGAGACAGCATTGTTAACTGATGTGAAAAACGTAGAATATGTCGATATGTGAGGCTAAAATGTTCCAAAAGAGACAAACTTTCCTCACTTGTCTTTAAATATAATAAACACAGGCACACACGTTTAGTGTGAGTTGATTCCGTCCTTGTGCCATAAATTGAAGCCAGCTCACCAACTTCCCGATCAATTCATTATATACTACAGTTTGAGAAATGTTTGCTAAAAAATACTGTTACTGCTCAGGATTTTGAGGAGATTATTTTCCCTTTAAAGTGCATGAGTGTGATTTTCAGAATGAATAGGATCTGAAGCTGACAGCCACAGACAGGCTGGCTAAGTTGTTCTGCATGCACTAAACTTCCCTGCCTCCAAACGCTGTTCCTTTGACGTGTGTCAAAATCTGTCATCAACCTAAGTACGGATTGGAAATTAAGAGGTGTCACACTTTGGTTTAATCCTGCTAGTACTTACATAAAGTATTTAAAGTGAACCTGACTCACACAGCCAGTGCAAAAATAGCCACTTTCTCTGTTATTACATTGAGCCTGAGATGGTTCTATGTGACGCTCATTAAAGCGCCCTGTAGGGCCTCCTTCGAATATTTACATGGTGGAGTCCAGCTATCAGGCAGAGCAGGAAGGACTTCTTTAAACAGACCCAAACACACCGTGCAGAAGCAGAAGACAGGTTTCCGCTAAAAACATCCAACTCCAGAGCTCAGGTATAGCTGCAGGTCCTAGAATAGCCCGGCTTAAGCAAAACATCCTGTGTGTCAGCCCCTTCACGGAGTATTTTCAGAAATGGGACTTTTATAACGTCAAGCTTTGCTGAAGGAGGAAGGAGAGAGATTTACGTTTTTCAGGCAGAGGGGAAATTATGAAATCATGTCACGTTAATGACTCATTAGCAAGCGGTCACCTGGGTCAAAAAAAAGCTAACATCGAAGAAAAAAAGGCCATGACACAGCAGGTTGTTAAATAAGACTCGGGACAGGAGTCTCATCCATATTTATTGGGATTAGGCAGCTTTAATTCTTTAATTCAGACTTTTCTTAATTAACAACGCTTAACAGGGACAGAAAACCTCGAGTGCTTTACGCACCTTCAAGGAGCCAGCATGACGTCAGCAGATACAGATTCACAGACCTCGAGCGGACGGTCTGTGAGGACAAATGATTGCATTTTATCTTCCCTCTGACCTCCTCTGTTGTTCGTCTCATTGATCAGTTTGCTCACACTGCGGAGACACATGACAACAACATACAACTGCTCTTTATGTGCACACAAAGCATGTCCGTCACTGCACAAATACAGCCCTGGTATGTCCTTGAGTGATTTTTTTAGGAGGCACCACGTCCAACAGAATGCCTGGAGGAGTGGACGGATGGGAGAGGCGGTGGCGGCGGCGGGGGGGGGGTGTTTACACAGGGAGAATAGAGCCGGGGGGGGGGAGGGAGTTTAATAGCGGCAGAAGAGTGTCCGAGTTGTGTCTGTTTGAGCCTCTCCGCCTCAGTCTCAGACTGTGGGTGGGGAACATTTGTCTAACCCCCTCCTTCCCATTACTGCCAGACAAAGAGGAGATGGTCAAACAAATGACTTCACTGAATGGGAGGAGTCCATGAAGTCTGTCAAACTTACAGATGTCAAGAGGAAGCAAACAGGAAACTGGTCATTGCTTTACTTTTGTGTCATCTAAGTAGGGCAACTATTTTCTAAAATAGAGACAACTTCCATGAATAGATGTTTCATAACTACAAGATCACGTATTAGTCGGTTAAACTAAAGAGACTTTTCCAACCAGATCACTCTTTGCAGTGAGGCCAACTACAAATGTCATTTCATGACTCTTAAACAGTCATACATCAGGACTGATATTCATATGCCTTTATGAAACGACATGCAGGAAAAGGGTTAGGGTTAGGGTTGAACCCAGGCCGCCTGCTTCAAGGATAGCAGCCTCTGTACAGGGGGCGCACGCCCTAACGGCCAGGCCAACCAGTGCCCCAGACCGGTCTAACGCCTCTACAAGTTTGACAAGTTATTTTACCTTTAGCCAACAGGAACACAAAGCTATGCATGTAGGTCTTTAACTTAAACCTAAAACAGCACACGTCACTCTGCTGTTCATCTCCCTCCTCTGGATCCCAGTTACTGCTCGCATCAAAAACGGCTCCTCCTTATTTAAACTCTCTCATCCAGGTCTACACTCCCTCCCGCCCACTACGCTCTGCCAATGAAAGGTGTCTGATCCAACCTTCACAACAGGAACGAACAAACGAACTACCAAACTCCATTCGACCTGCAGAGTCCCTTTGCACCTTTAAGAAAAAGCTTAAGACCCAGCTCTTTATGAACACCTACGACCTTGATGATGAAGGTGACGATATTTAGGATGATTTTGAAGCTGATTAGAACTCTCAAGAACAGCTGTCGATGTTGTGCTCTGCCTCTGGTCACTTCCTGTCAGCACCTGTGCTCGGCTTTTGGTCACTTCCTGTCAGCACCTGTGCTCTGCCTCTGGTCACTTCCTGTCAGCACCTGTGCTCGGCTTTTGGTCACTTCCTGTCAGCACCTGTGCTCTGCCTCTGGTCACTTCCTGTCAGCACCTGTGCTCGGCTTTTGGTCACTTCCTGTCAGCACCTGTGCTCGGCCTCTGGTCACTTCCTGTCAGCACCTGTGCTCGGCTTTTGGTCACTTCCTGTCAGCACCTGTGCTCGGCCTCTGGTCACTTCCTGTCAGCACCTGTGTGTCCGATCAGACTTTAAAGCTGTTCGTTTGCACTTCCTGACATCGTTCCCTCCTCTCTTGATCTCTGCTTGTGTCGTACTTCCTCTCTGATGTTCATCACTTTGGATAAAAGCGTCTGATAAATGAATTGTATAATCATAGAATGTGTGTGTGCACGTATTCCATACAAAGAGGTCAATTTACAACACGAAGCAGGCAATTAACGTGATAAGGATTTTGTCTGATCGTTGCTTGCCATCGTCCTCACCTCTATTAGATTCACGCTGTTTTTGGCCAAAAGGGCGTCTGGCCCATCTAAGCTGCTGAAACGATAGAAAATCTTCCTCGAGGACGAGATCAGTCAGCTAATTGAGAGCTAAATTAGGCGAAATCGGAAAAGCTTTTTGATCCAAACCACTGAAACAATATGTCTCGTGAACTTTTAACTGTGCTCACAAGTTGAGAGGTGACCCTGGGAAGGAAGTCAGAATTTAGATCAACTTTAAACCAGAGAAAAACTTCATGATGCACTTAAACTCAGCGCTGGGTTCACTCTAAGGGTCTGTGGTGCATAATTTCAAACAACAATTGACCTTGTAGGCTTATATTGACCTTGAAACAGTGGTTTGATAGAAAAAAATAATGTGTAAATGTTCTGCTGACTTGATATTTTAGCCACCTTCATTGAAGCTCCTCTGGTTAAGAAATACTGCAGGTGATGCAGGAGGAAGACTGACTCAAAGACTTCCCTAAAAGACTCAAACTGTCTGGACTCATTGAGAGTCCAGTACACCACCAACCTGAGGCCCTCCTCCGGGTTGTAGATTGGGACTGGGACGTCTTTGCCGCCCTTTCTCAGTTAAATGTTTTGGAATCCTGGGAGGGTGAAGTGCAAGCCCAGGTCTTCCACTGAGCAGCCCTTCATGTGAAGGAAATCAGCAACTTTTTTTCTTAATCAGTGACAACCCAAACAAGGGGTTTTGGGGTTCACAAAATTCAGGGTTTGGTATATTTTGCGGCTCAGAGCTCAGTTTTTTTTGTTTCACCAACAAATGAAGTCAGAGATAACAATTTGCCTACTCTTCTTGAGAAATGTCAGATCTAATTTTGTTTCGTTCTGCCGTCTGAGTGATTTGTTTCCAGACTTGTGAGCACAATGTCTGCTCAGAGTACGACACTGATTGCTGCACATTCAGCTTGATGGCGAGCTAGATGGCGAGCATGCTACAGTTGATAGATAAACACTAACGCACTGACTGGATTCTATTGGTAGATCTGCACTTCCAGAATTTCACACATGAAAAAGCTCTTTTGTGGGGCGCTGGTTTAGCTCAGCGATTTGAGTGTGCGACCATTTCAGGTCGAAGCCTGAACCTCGACTTTAGCATCATGTCCGCCCACTCCCTGCTCCAAATATGACCTCTCTCTCTTCTCTTCCTTACCCTATAAAGGCTTAAAATGACCCGGTAATGTACGGTAAAACAGCTATTTGGTGTTATTTTACAGTAAACGGTTGTAGGAGAATACACTGTGCTCTTACACCCTCAATCCAAGCTCTGTCACTAAAGTTTCCATTTGAAAATTGTTCCAAAAAAGCAAGAATCCTGGTGATAATTCAAGGATTTTGGGTGTTAATTGGGCGAACTGATCCTTTAATAAAACCAAACATGCATTAATAGCATTTTCTCTGTAAATGTTTCTCTTTATTAAACTAATGCGAAAGCCGATGCACCCGGCGAAGCTTCATCCTGGGGGAATGTTTTATCTTCTCCATAACTCAGCCACAAATAGGAGCTGAAATGAAAGCTCTGTAATGAGGTTTGATCAAAAACCCTGAAGCCCAATGAGACGTGGCGCGAGTTGGCTCGAGGCCCGATGAGGGATGACAGCGCAGACAGCTCGCAGGAGAAACACCTGGTCAGACCTCCCCTCCCCCCATCCCCTCCCCCCCTGGCCTCAGCGCTGCTCGGCCACATGCCAGCAGTCCAGGTGTGTTTCCACTGAGGCTCAATGTCCCGTGGCAGCCATCATCTACCACGGAGGCAGATTTTTATCAGCTAATACATGTGACCCAGGTTAGCGCTTGCTCTTGATCTAATACGTCTGGATACTGACACAAGATAGAGGTGCAGTTAGGTAAGCAAGCAGTCAAAATGTTACCTTAGCATCTTAAAATGATAGCAGACAAATGGAGGCACATGTTCAGGAGCTACTGTAACAACACTGCCAGGGCCTCATATGCTAACACTTAGACAAACAGCCGACTCAAACTGGCGAGCAAAGCTCTGCCTAACAGTTAATAACTGTTTTCTTTGGTGTCGTGACAAATTGACAGCTTGCTACATCAGCAGAGCAAACTTATGAGAGACAGGCGAAAACCAGCGATGAAGGATGAGGTTCAGGGGCTCGGGATAAGGTGCAAGATCATTTGTCTTTTCTGACGATGAACTCCCCCCCCTCTGCCTATGAGCTGTTTATCTTCTGTCCCAGCTGGGGAGAAGAAGTTGACGTACTTATCCCTGAAAGAGATGCAACAAATCACAGCCATCAGTAAACACCTGAGTTTTTAGATGAGCTTTGGAAACTCTATTCGGTGTTGGGCTCCTTTTTTTGTTAAATCAAATTAACAAAGAAATAACGATTTTAACAAGTTATTCCTGACAACATTTTTTATGGTCGTAAAAAACAATATGTACCCTGAAGACGCCAAAACAGCTGCTACTTATTGGCTGTTGCTCAGCTTTTTTTGTGAGCAATATTTTCAGCAATTTCACTTTAAAATAATTTCAAGTTTTCCAGAAAATGCGCTCCATTTTTCTCACCAAACAGCACCTTCATCACACCGAAGATGTTTTCAAGTCTGCACTCCTGAAAATACAGAGATCATTTCAGGAGGACTGCTCCGGTTATTCTCCTGACCTGGTTGTTCACACATGCACCTCACAAAGAGGGAGACTACCCCTGTCATACGGCGGGGGGTCTCCTGAGGTCAGACGTGATCTAAGAAAACCACGCAGAAGTAGCGGACGAAGCAATATAGTCCGCTATATGATGCAATAAGGAGAACATTTGTCTTCATATCAATGCTACGTGTAGTTGAACAGAATCACAATCCGAACTAAAGAGTGGAGAAGAACATACTGGAGAACAGGAAACAGAATGCAGCAGGTTCATTACGTGCACGGAGAGCGTAATGATTGCGTGCAGAGAGTCTATGCACTGACTCAAGTCACAGGATATAAACGTCACCACCCCCTCCCATTGGCTCGAGGTGAATTCTCTGGAGAATATCCTGCTGCGTTTTCACATCAGCTCACTCGGACTTGCTGTGGAAAAAATACCAGGGGTCTGGCAGGAGAAACTGCGGGTAAAGTCTGATTGAAAAATGTGTCTGTTTGCGTTCACACGTGCAGCTCGTCCTGCAAATATCCGGAGTTAAAGTGTGAAAGCACTAATAGTTTGAGCACTCCAGAATTCTTTTTTAAGAGACAAAAATATATCTTATCTGTCTTTTCAAATCAAACGCTTGCTTGTGAATGAATTTGAAGTTGTGTGCATTAAAAATACATTTTTTCCATCCATTCGTCTGTGCTGGGTCAGGCCAGTGTTTTTCCAAAACCTGTAAATCTACTCAACAGTGGAAAAAGTTAAAGCAGCGTTGTTGGAGAGGTCCAGACAGACAAATCAGCTTGTAAAGACACTAGAGTGCTTAAAATCCGACTTTATTTGCAGTGTGGTGACAGACTAGTGACACATAGATCTCTGGTAACAAGAGATCACCATGGTTTACCGCTCTGTCTATGAACGTGTGCGACATGTGAGAGAGATAAACACTCTTTGAAGCTGCAAACTGACGACGATGTTCACTTTGAGGGGAGGAATGCAGCGTCTCCCCAGTGGGAAAAATTTAAAAATCCATTTGATCCAGAGAGAGCAGCACCATACAAGGCTGAGATCTGATCTGGAATCAGCTCCTCAGATAGAATGAATCTTTTAATCCAGACAAAGATCAACACAAGTCTATGGCCACAGTTTGTTTTCTGTGAAAGAGACTGAGGTGTTCTCAAGTTCAATCCTCTCGTGGTCTGACCCTCGCTACTCATCTCCCCCCATTAGCTTAATTAGACACAGCCATACACGCATTAGATGCCCCCCCCCACACACACTCTTTTTTTTGCTCCCCTCACTGAATGGCTGGCTGCAGTTCAAGGCACCACAAAAACACAGCTATGCAAAAACAAGCAGCTTTCTGAGGCGGGGGGAAACCATCAGTAAACAGCGCACACATTAAGAACACAACACTGACTGTACAGTTCAAAAAGAGACACTGGAATTTACAGTGGCATTGCGTGCAGTAGTAACAACAAGCCGCATCCCAAGTCATGCAAGAATATTTGCTTCGGAATTAATCCGTTTGAGGGAAGAGACAGAAAGAAGAAGAGAGTAAGTGTTTGCATAAACACGTCTGAGCATCTTTTAAGTTCACTTCTGTGTTCTCACATGAAATGCAGCCACTCACCTTTCTCTCTGCCTCTTTGAAAAACAGTATGTCCTGATAGAAAACAGCCGAAGTTGTGGACCAAACCCAGAGTGACACAACTCAGTGAAACACTGTTGCTGACGCCGTCGCAGTCCAAAACTTTTTGCTCTCTCCCGGCAGATCTGCACACTTTCCCCTGCTCCCCCTTCCTCCCGCTTTTCCTCCCTCCCTCTCTTACTTCAGCACTTCCTGAGCTGCTGTTTATGCTCCAATCAGGCCATCCAAGGAACTGCCGTTGCCCCTCCACCCCCAGCTCTCCCTCAGCCAGCAGCTATTGTTTGGCTTTGGGGGCTTGTCACATGTAGACGTCTGTGTTTGCGTTCCCTCTGACCAAGGGGGGAGTCTCGTGGGGCTACCTGAAATGTAGGTCGAAGAAGAAAGCTATGATAGGAGCAAGGCTGGCTTCATGCTTTCTCAGGATATATGAACAGGAGGGTTGCAGACAGTAAGAGTACGAGTCAGGGTTAGTGTCTAGAACTTTCTCTCCAAATCCTACAGCTTGTTGTTACAAACCGCAAAGGGGCTCAGTTCGCCTTAGCCCCCAGAGAGCCTAAAAAGAGCTGTCTCCAAAAGACCACGACTTTCCCATAGCCTGCCAAAACTTTTTTTTACCTCAACCCCTTTTTTCCCAAAGCCCCAGCCGCTAATTCCCCGTTCCATTAAAAGCCGGCCAATCTCAGCCAGGCCAGATCTTTTTTCCAGGATTTGAGGGGAAATAAAAGAGGGTGGAGGTGTGATGGGGGGAGCAGGCTGGCAAAGGTGAAAGGTGACGTGTGGGAGGAGACAGGTTGACAGCAGCACACTGAGCTTTTGTTGGTGTTGTTAACAGGTCAGTCATCACAAGATGGTAACACCTTGTGGGTTGTGGAAGAGTTCAGGACAAACATTTGAACACTGAGAACTTCAGAATGGTTTTTACTAGGAACACAAATGACGAGTTCTGGATTCAGGTTAATTGGTGTGCATTGGATAAAAATCTTTGGATATCTTCTGTTTAGTCTAGAAGAGGACCGGCTTAAGCCTTAATGTCCCAAATCTGATTTGAAAAGTTCAGATTCCATGTGTCTTGTGCTGTTCACGCTGTTATTGAAAAATCTGAGAGCTGGAGCTGAGGCGGGTTTTAAAAAAGTCATCAAACATTCACCCCCCGTTTGAACCAGGTTGTAAACATGTTTATTAATTTGAATGGGTGTGTATGTGACTTCCTGTGCTGCTGCAGTCAGCCTCTAGTGGAAACCCGAGGAACTGCAGGATATTGCACTTCTACATCAGCTTCATTTTTCTACACCAGGTTGCTGCTTGGCACACCCCCTTTATTCAGGGCACTATTGGCTGCAGTGTGAACGCAGCCAAAAGTGACTATGTCACGTCAAAGTGCAGCAGGTTCTAACTAAGCCAACAACTTAATTTATAGGTAAAACAAAAAGGCAGATCACTGTAAATGTCAGAAATAATCCACAAATGTACAACCAAAACTACACAAACAAGTACAGTTAGTTCAGTGGGTCAACACCAAACTATTGGATGTTTGGTGTTGACCCATCAGTATTAACTCATCCATTCATACACACTCATACACATCCTGAAGACACTATAAAAAATGCTTTCCCAGGCTGAGCAGTTTGCCTCATGTTGAGAAAACTAAGATTAAATTGATGTAATGCACCTTTAAACCATGTTTAACATTCGTGACACTTACATTTCTTGCCATGTCAGATTTATTTTTAGCAACAACATGTATGAACCCTAATGCTAAAGCTAATGCTAATGCTAATGCTAATGCATGGAGTTCTCCCCATAATGGTGAACAAACTAAACATCCATCTTCTGCCTTCACTCATTTCTTCTTCTAGGTCCTTTTCTCTGAATGCATTTCTTTCAGTTACTCCGTCCAGCCACACGGCAGATTGGGGAGTCTCTGTGCCAGGTTGGATTCAGGAAACATTCATCTTGTTGTTTAGTCTGGGCACCATGTGTTGGAACTGAGAGGCCGCTCTCCCCTCGCACAGACCCCTCCTCTTGTGCACACAGGCACAGAAAAACCTCCTCAACACTGACACACAACGACCCGGACATTCACTACTGTGGTTCATTGTTTAGGGGGCTCAGATGCACAACACGGAGACACTTCAAAGCATCAGTTACTACAAAGCAGCAGAAACACGCTCTGTGGCCCAGGTTGGCATGGAGGCTTTGTGCATCAGCTTCTATTTCTTATGCTGCTTTAATCACACAATAAAGAAAGACAAAGACACGTTGACTCAGAGCAAAGAGTCCTTCATGGAGTGTATAACAGGAGGCAGGTGCAACGAACTGCAAACAGGGCAGTTTTGAATTGTTTTGACCATGTGAAAATGTTTGTGCATGTACTCTTGAATGCATTTTGGACACGTTTCCATGTGAAAGAAAGAAACTACTCGGGATCCCTTCTTTTCCATGAACAAACAGAATAAACAGATCTTAATCCCTTAGTGCTAAATCCTTCCATGGCTGAAAGAGACCCAAACAAATGGAGAGGGGAGGCAAAATAAATCAACACATTTGGGATTTCACAGCAAGGGAGCAGGTGAGGATTACACCTGATGCTATTCACTTTGGAGCCCCGGCTTGAGCTGCCAGGCTGCTATTGAGGAACTCTGCAGTCAAACGGTGAATGAGCCACCTGTGTGTCTTGGAAGCGGCTGAACTTCGACTGTGCATGAATTATACGCGTCTAGCAAAGAGAGAGAGAGAAATGACAGGCACTTTGCTTTCAGTGACACTAATGCTAGCAGCTTCAGGGGACGAGATTCAGTCATGTCATGGTCTCAAAGAGAGCAAGGGGAAAAGTAAAAAAACAGAACAGATGAGTCATTGAATAAAGAAAAAACAAAGAAATGTGCCAACCTTTGTTATCTAATGAACACTTGTCATCTAGTCTTTTTCCATTCATGATGCATTGTTGCTGGATGTGCTGAACAAGAACATAAAGCATGAATGTGTGCTGCAGGAATTCATGAAAAGAAAACACTAAAATGTTGTTCTCACTAAGATATCTGCAGAAAAGATGAAGGCAAAATAATGTTTTCACAGATAAATATGAAGTCTGATATCCGACTCTTTCCACGGTCCTGTCTCTCAAATTAATGCATGAAAAAAAGGTTGATGGCCTAACATTGACGTCACACGCCCTATGTACAGAGGCTGTAGTCCTCGTCGCAGCGGCTGTGGTTTTCGAATCCGACCTCATGTCATCCCTCACTCTCTCTCCTCCCAATGTTTCCTGCCTCTTTTCAGCTGTCCTATCTATTAAAGGCAAAAAAAGTAAATACCTTAATAAGTGTTTCATAAGTACATATCAAAGCAAAAATGAAAACTGAACCCGGATATAAACGTTCTGTGTTCAATAAATGTATCCCTAAATCATCACGACAAAGCTTTTCCTCATTATGGTGTTACACATGATTATATGAAAACAAAGCAATGACACCTTTTAAAATTCTCTCTTTAAAACCAAATGAGAACCTGCTTTACTGAACAGGTTACACCGTCCAGTAGTGCTGAAGAGTCGTTTTGCCGAGTCAGAGTCTCACTGGCCCGTGTTCAGATCTGGTTTTCAGAGCATCTTTCAACCCGAGTGATACAGTACGCAAACAAAAAAAAGAGGCACCAAAGTCCTTGGCTGCCGTCCACCTAGATCCCACTCCACTCTAGCTTCTGGACCAAACTGCCTTCTAAATATATTTAGCCTCAGATCATCCAAAGCCCCGGTGAGCTGCTGCTCTCCATTTCAAAGCCAGTTTCGTAATTTTTTCAGCAGAGAGGCTGCAAAGTTTAGCCGATGGCCACAATGGCTCCATCACTGGTCCTGTGCGATCTGTGAGTCAGCGTCAAACACTCGAAAAGTGCATGAAAAGGTCTTTTCTAATGACTTTAAGGATGCTTGCTTACATTCTGCAAATATTACACCCTCACAAATACATGAGAGTTTGCAGAGATGACACGATTCACGCTCCTAACTTGATGTAACAGCTCGGTTTATCCGCCTGTCTTTATGAATCTGTGTGGAGGAGACGGGCTGAAGTAATGAGAATGTAAAGTGAGAGGTGTGAGATCAGACCCGGGCCGGAGAGGCGAGGGCGGCGATATGAGGTCGGCCGCAACATTGACAAAAAGAAACAATGAGACATAACTCATAGAGAACACAGCACAGAGGGTCAGAGGGGACACAGTTCTGTCCGCCTGTCTGTCCGTCCGTCCGTCTGTCCGTCCGCCCGTCCGCCCGCCCGTCCGTCCGTCCGTCCGTCCGTCCGTCCGTCCGTCCGTCTGTCTGTCTGTCCGACTGTTGCTCTCTGTTTCTCTGGGTTCAAACACACACGATCGAAGAATACAGCAGCTGTGGAGATGTGGTTGGACACATTACGTCATGTTTCTGTAGTGAAGGCTGGTCGGAGCTGATCACTGTTGACATCAGGCGAGCTCAGACATACAAGAAGAGACAGGACAGCCAGGAAGACCGGGTGAGCAAGGTATCAGAGACAAAAAACAAAAAACAAAGTCGGAAACTGAAACGAAGGAGAAATACCTGAAGAAAGAAACACCAGAGACACTGAGGATGCTCTTCAGTAAAGTTGTCTGATATGACAGTGATGGAATTCAATGATACATATATATTTCTATATATATATGAAGCCTAGGGCTGCATGGTGGTGCAGTGGTTACTGGTTTGAGCCCGGGTCTGACAGGAGCCTCTCTGTGTGGAGTTTGCATGTTCTCCCCGTGCATGCGCGCGTTCCCTCCAGGTGCTCAGGCTTCCTCCCACAGTCCAAAGACATGCTCGTTAGGTTAATTGGTGGCTCTACATTGCCCGTAGGTGTGAGTGTGTGCGTGACTGTTTGTCTGTCTCTGTATGTCAGCCCTGTGATAAGTGATTGACAGGGGACCAGTCCAGTGTGTAACCCGCCTCTCGCCCAGCTGGGATCTGCTCCAGCCACAAGCGGTATGTCCTCTTTGCACTCTACCATTTAAGCATTTGATTTAGGCGTGAAACTGTTGAGTCAAACTCTCCTCCTCTCACACCTGGATCCACATCTGTCCACTCCGTCTCTGCCTCTCATCCTTCCCCTCTGCCTTTTAAGATTTTCAAAGTACTCCACCTTAAAGGGGCTATATGTAACTTTCAAAAATACCGCATTTCTAGTGACACTAGGCTAACTGCACCAGCGACCTGTTGTTCGCTCTCCTTGGCGTGCTCGTACGTACACGAGCGATCATCTTCATCAGCCGCGATATTCACATGGTCTAGAGGAATTATCTTTATTAATCCATCTCTGGGTCGGTTTTTATCCCCCAAACCGATCGAAGCTCCCTCCATGAATGAAAAGCTCTCCCGTGTTCACTCTAGTTTTCGCCCGTCGCCGGTCAGATTCTAGTTTGGCTCGACGGGCTTCTGCAGATAAAACCTTTTTTGGTTTCTTGTGTTTATGTGGAGTCTGCAAAGGAGTCTGTGTTGTGCTAGAGGCCGGTTGTTCATTTGTAATAACAGATTCCATCTTAGTTTCATTCTCCATCCAGTCAGGCACAACTGTTGCTCTCTGTAAGTAGAGCTGTGTGAGGAGGACGTCGAGAACGTGCAAAGGATATCGAACCCGGGTTCGTCAAAAAATAAAAAGTTATACAGGCAACACAGATAGACAGTGAATGTCTCATTTTTAACATCAGTTAACCGTTCTCTTACTAATGGGCGATAAAACACGATTTAATTATGTGAGAAAGTTACATATAGCCCCTTTAAGCCCCGGAAACAATAACTGTAAAAACATGTTTTCAGTCGTCATAGAAACGTGATTACTACAAAGGATTTGGCGTAATTGTTTGACCCATAAGTGCACTTTGGGGTCTTGTTGTGCAATGGAAGAATTATTGGAGCTAAATTATTCATTAGCTTGGTTTATGTAATGCAAAAAAACAACAACAATAACAACATAAGAAACCGTTTTGCAGCTATCGCACGGCTGCATCTGCCATTCCACAATATTCATTATGCAAAACATGTCTGCGAGGAATTCTGAGGCAAAGTGTCCGTAAAGTTAAAAGTAATTTGCCTATCGATAAAAGCATCCCTTATTGCCGCTCTGCAAAATGTTTCAACAATGCATAATTGATGTTTGCTGGTTGCACATCACATTAGCTGCTGCCAGCTGTCACATTGTGAACCACGGGCCTCAATCAGCAACTTAGCACACCCCTCCACGACTTGACAAGAGACACGCTCCCTGTTTGCCTGTCAAAGGATTTCAGGGGATCACATAACAACAAACAAATGTGCTTTGAGATATAGTGAGGGGAAACATTTGGTCCCTATCACAGTGAAGTCTGTCTCCTGGAGAATAACGGCTGCCAGAGAGGAGAGAGTAAAAAAAAGGGAAACGACTAAGGCTTTGTTTTAACATCTACAGCATTTCTGTGACTCCATACGTTCAGAGTGAAGAGACTTGTATGTCTGCAACACAAATTTACAAAATCATATAGGAGCGGGGTCAAGCGGCTTAACGTACAATGTTATAACCCCCTAAATAAACTCTCACATAAACAAAGTGCACCTTTTTATTCCATTTGCATTATTCCTGCATCTAATAAAAAAGCAGAAAATTGTAAAAGAAGCTGTGATTATGGTAGGACAAAAAGTAAAAGGTCCAATCAGTGAGATGTGTAGTGAGTGAAAAGATAAAGTGAGCTTACTCTATGATCAGACATTAAGGAAACATGCTATGTTGAAGTGCTGGCTTCTCTGACAACAATGCAGCAGCCAATATGTCCTCCTTCTAACTTTAGATTCTGGTCCTGAATGGTCTGGATTTGTTTGGACCAGAGAAGGTAGGCGGTTTTAAGGCACCCCCACACGGCCGTTTTGGACGCCCCTCGGTTTGCCAGATATGAGAGCAGTTATCAGGTCAAACCAACAGGTGTTGCAGCGATGGAAGCGGGCAAGAGAACTGGTTCAGATAGAAGTGATTGTACCCGACCTAAAAAGCCTCTGCATGTTTCTAATAAGCTCCACGAGCAGAAACGTGCTCAAACTAGGATCAATATTGGAGATGCTTTTGAAAAATGGAGAGAGGTTAGAACGCAGAAAGGTTTACAGACCGATGCAGAGCTGGATAAACACTGAAGCTTCAGTGTCCACCACATGGTGACCTGCGTGAGCATCCACTCTAGAGAGGAGGGGGGGGGGGGAGACAGCTGGACAGCATGGAAGAGAACTGGTTCAGATAGAAGTGATTCTACCTGTGCTTTAGTGTGACAGAACTTTCCAAACTAGAATGAAATACAGACATTGTTAGTCAGAGATGCAAAGGGGAAGAGAGTGAAATCTGTGGCACGATGTCTGGAGGCGTGCTGCGACAGTGGTGTTTGTTTGTTTACAACACAGATGGAAGGAACAGCTTCTTCTTCTGTTATTTCCAGCAGATCAGACTATACCAGCTTTAACTGTGTGCATGTCACATGTGAACACAGCTGTGGTTGTTGGTTACTGCCACAGAATAATCTACCTGAAGCCTTTAGATGTTTTGGGGCTAATTGGTGAAGGTATCTGATGGTGCATTGAGTGGCACATTACCACGGAGCTGTAGGAGACAGCCTTGCAGAGCCTTAAGGAGAGAATGAAGATGGACGGAGGTCATCAGAGCAGCAGCAGCAGCGGCTCAGCATCTGTTCTGTAAAAACACCAAGCCTGCAGGGACTGATGCACACATCCACAGTGTAAACAGCATCATGCAGAAAGTACCCTGTATTATCTGTCCTGGTTAGTGTACACCTGCGATGTGCTGATATATTTGTGATCTTGTGACGCTGCCAAGCTGGGACACAGATGAAACGTATCACATCGGAGTACTACAAGGCTTTTATCCATCCCAAAAATACACATTGCCCTCGTTTCCACAGCGATCATATTTGATTTCTGTCGTTGTTGTCGTCCTCCCCCCCCGGTTGTGTAAGGCAACAGAGTGCCCTCCTACCTGCTCTGCCTCACATTGTCTTCTCTTCCTGCCTCTCTTGTCATAAGAAATCAAACATTACAAACGCGGGGATGTTAGATAAGACTTTCTGATGCCTATCACAACCGATCTTCATTCCCTCGCTGGGCGTCTTGTTGAACGATTGGCTGCGAAGGATCATGACTGAATGGTTATTTGGTTGAGTGTTATTCCAGGAGACAATAGCAGCTGAGAAAGAGACTCAACAAATAATGGATGCAAACAATTGACTTTTGCGCAGTGGAAATAATCAGATTTAGAAAGTATTTGCACCGTCTCCCTCGGTATCAACCGTGTGGAAATGAAGGGATTAAATCTGTTTTATCCTGTCGCTCGATTGAATGCTCTATTTAATCTGCCGCCACTCAGCTTCCACTACTCCAAAAATGATAACAAACCACTTAATTCTTTGAGTAAAATTTATTTTTTTTGGTGCAAGGACTGGAGACAAACTTGTGCTTGAAAAAAAATGGAGGGCTACAAAAGTCCAAGTTTCCTGTGCAGCCTAAACTCCAGCTGCTAACATCAGTTTAGCAGAAATCCCCGTCATTCTCTCCCCGCAGCTAAGGCGAAACTGCTGCGTCAGTCTCCTGATAGCTTTCACTGCAGCTGGAAAGCTTGCATGTCTTACCAATGACTTCATCACACAGCCAAACCGTATTATTCCCCTTTTGAAAAAAATCCCCGGATTTAATGGAGAGAGTGTGGAGAGGGGAGGGGGAGGGAAAGGGGGGAGTGTGTTTGATCCTTGGCTCTATTTTTCATAGTGTATAACGCTGTAAGAATGCACCGACGTAGCTCAGAGACACAGGGCGGCTGTCTAACCCATCTCTATGTTTCATGTATAGGCGGAAAGAAACTTGGCACACAAACAAAAGTGACAATTTTCAGTCAGAGTCATTGAAGAAGCCGTGCTAGCAGGGATCAAATGAATAAACGTCCAATCCAACTCTGACATGAGAGGAAGAAACCTACATGAAGACTGGAACATCACTGAGGGCTAACTGAGACACGTCCGACCTGAAATCCTGCTAGCTGCACAGCTGGGGGCGCTACATGCTAGGAGCTATTGAAGCTTCTAATATGAACAGGAAGGAACTTTTTCTCTGATGTCACAGACATCAGTGAAGTATATTGCGAGGAGGTAAAGGAAACCTGCTCAGTATCAAAAAGGTCAAGATGAGAGATTCCACACGTGCACATGGAGTCTGTTTTTTTTCTACTTGCTTTAATATCAACACATTTGCATGCAGCAGGAATGAATCTGACTCTTTTTGTAGCAGCCTCGCTCTGTTTTACACCTCTGCTCTTCGAGATATTGCACAGGGATGTCAACTTGAAGAACGTTAAATACCATTCTCACTTTCTGATTCAGTTCAAAGGACGAACGAAGCAGGATATAAGAAACATGGAGGTTGACCTTTCAAAGCTGTTGAATTAGGCGGCAAAAGAGAAACATTTGAGGGTGACGTGTTAGAACAGGGGCTGCACAGTGCAGAGGTTAGTGCTTTCCTCACAGCAGGAAGTTCCTGGTTCAAATCCCTGCCCTCTGGACGGGACCTTTCTGTGTAGAGTTTCTGTGAATGTGAGTGTGGCTGGTTGTCTGTCTCGTAATGTCAGCCCTGTGATTGGCTGTAACCCTGCCTCTCGTCCAATGACAGCTAAGATCGGCTCCTGTACCACGCGAAGGGTTATAGTTAACGGATGGATGTTAGAATGGGTATTGCATTATGTTGTGATTTGTTACATATTTTATATACACAACCAGGAATTTGCAGTGCACAGGGCACAGAGCTGAGCTTAATGGCGTTAGAGCCGGCTGAGCTTGTTCTCCTTCATTATGTTAACACTGACATGCAGGCCCTGCTGGGCACATGACAATAACTGCTCAATGTGTCTTTTCCGCTCAGGTACTTTCAAATTGACCCAATTATTATTATTTTTAGTCACAGTGAGGCTGCACACGCTGTTTTACTGGTAGCACGCTGCAGCATCCTAAATCAGCTCTGCACTCTTTAAGTAGAAGCACGCTGTGTGCTGCTTCACTGTTGATCTGGAGCATCATGACGTACACTCTAACTCCCTATCTTCTAATTTATTTAAAATGTATGGGATTGCTTTGGCTTTAGGCCCTCAGTGGATCTAAGTTAATAACAGAGAAAATCTCCCTGCAAACTAGGAGTATCTCTGGTGCTTTGTATTGTATTTTTCATGCATTTTTATTCTGTTTTCGATCGCCTATTGTTAGGGGCGTGTCCAGCCCTTTTTTTAACTGGGGTGGCCCACCTGGAGCCCTGACTTATGCAGAGACAGCATGACATTTGTGGGCACACCCACACAGATTAATTTAATTTTTCTACACTTTCTATCTCCACTAATGATATGAACTTGTAAGTTACACAACTGGCGACACATAAATCTTCTTAGTTGGATTCTTTAGGGACTCATAAACAAAGATGTACAGGTAGTCATTATTTAAAGTACTGTGAGTAAGTCCCTTTTAAGTTGGACAGTGTGCACGAGTTACTGCTTGGACATTTTCACGGAAAGCGCAAAGTATGCAAAGTATTTATTTACAAGGGAAAGTACTAACACACATATATTCTAACAGCAGCCTGTTGAAAACCTTCAAAAAAGTTGATTTGCACTCGTTCTGCCTTTGATTAGGCAATAAGCCAATCATAGATTTGGATTTTAAGGGGTGGAACCTGGGCTGGCTGGCTGTGTTGTTGTCAGAGCCGTGTTTACATGGACGGGACGGCCGGCTCCTCCCCTTGTGTATAAAAGCTGTTTTAGTCAAGGACTAGAGAGAAGAAGAAGAAGAACATACTCACTGATTATTTGGATGTCACGTAAGAGTTTTTAGATCACGATCATTCTGTGTTAATTTACATGCAATGTGAAGCTACGAGCTAACTAAAGAGCGCTAACATTAGCATGCTAACAATGTAGGACACAGGTGATTGCAGCTCGAGATGAGGATTATTTTGTCCGCCGCTTGCGCTAAATAGCACTTAATTATGGTGTGTTCCATTTAATAACTCCTCTGTGTGAAGGCGAGAGGAGGGGGGTTGGAGGTGTGTCGCTGGAGGAGAGCGGAGGCTTCAATATGGCGGAGGCGTCGCCTAACAGCAGGTTTCATGCTGATGCTCAAGGGCGACATCTACTGGATCAAAAAGTTGCACATTCTTCCTTTAATAAAATTTAGTATTATACTGTTCACTGGACTTCTCCTGGATCTACATTTTTTTAGGAATCTAAAAACAAGCTTCACAGTCTGAGGAGAAACTGAAAGTTGACATCTCCAAATACATGCAGTCTAAGTTGTTTTTAAACTGAGCAAACACTGACAGACATGCTGCAGGGAATTACTGAGTTATCAGTGTCGTATTTCAACAGAAAACCAGAGGGACATTTATTCCCTGACAGCAACTGTTGCTCACTAAGTATTACTTTTTATGATGCGTACCTTGCAGCAGGTTTAACGTCGGGCTGATTACTGTTAAGAGCAAAGTTGCTGCTTGGAAACAGAAACTGTCAGAAGGCTCCATTAAAGCATCCATAACAACCACACAGGTGACTACAAGCTGAGGGTAAACACGTTTGTTCATATCACATTCCACATGTACCTTCATTAGATACAGGTTGATACACGCACCTGTCTGAAGAGTGCAGTCTCCCCCCTCCCCTATTGTAAGTGGAAAGAAAGAGATACAAAATCAAATAGAAATACAAAGCCGAGGCTCTGTCTGGCATTTTTATCCCTCAGCAACTTTTCTCTTCCTCGTCTGTCTCCTCTCACTTTCTCTCCCTGGACAGAGACAGAGAGAGAGAGGGAGAGGCCTATACATCAGAGAGATTTAATGCTGCCTCATCCTGCTCAGCCCTCCCATCACATGGCGAACACCATCAATAATTCTTTACGAGCCGCTGCCTTGGCTAAAACACAAGGGTAATGTGGCGCTCCTGTTGGAAACCACAGACTCCTGTTCCTGGCGTCTTGGAACTTATCTCCAGTCTTTTGTTTTCTGCATCTGATTGCATCACAGCATTTTAAAAAGGCCCTTGAGAGTTTAATAGGCTACTCGGGCTGAAAGTGATACCCCGACACAGGAAGTCTGCTTAGGAATCTGTCTCTAGCAGACGTTAAAAAGCTTGGCAACTTGGTTTTGGACACAAATCGGCCTCAAGATAAGAATCAGATATAAACAGTGATTTGTGTGATTGCATGTTGAGTGAAAAATGGAGAAATACAAGTTTCAACCTGATGATTTGTGGAGCTGTGTCATGCTAATGCTAGTGATACTAGCTGTGACACATCACGTTCACATACGACACGGACTGTGTCATGAACGTAATTAAATACTGAGCTCTACCTGATGCGTGTTCCTGTATAGGCTCTCCATCTTCTTTTTTTTAGATATTTTTTGGGGCATTTATGCCTTTAATGGATAGGACAGCTGAAGAAATACAGGAAACGTTGGGAAAGAGAGCTGACATGTCACAAAAGGCTGAGGTCAGATTCAAACCCACGGCTGCTGCAACGAGTAGGCTCCGTACATGGGGCATGCAACATGACCGCTAGGCTAGGCTATCCACCGACTCACTGTAGGATACCTCCAGACGGCAAACCAGAGAGCTCAGGCTGTATACAGCTTCCTCAAAGGTGGGAAGCAAACATCAGTCATGACGACACTCGAGGAGGCTCAGATCAGCTCAGGTGTCTGATGACCGGTGGACAGAACACACAGTCCGCTCTGTTTCTCAAACATTTCCGTTCTCTGCTCAGGGACGTAACGGCCCGAGTGTTTTAGATTAGAGAGTGGTCGTGTCAGCTGGTGACTTTCAGCCTTAGATGTCGTCGCAGCTTTTCAAAACAGAACGAGGCTTCTTTTTTTAGTTTTTTTATTGTAATGGCAAAGTAAATACCCAAGTGTTTGACAAGCCGCCATTACTGTGGTGGCGTCTGACTTCAATAGCTGTGGATTTGGATGTCCTAAAAAGTGAAATTTGTTATAAACACGACTTTCTACTTAACTTTACCTTTTACAGCAATGTCTTTACATTCGAGGAGCATGGAAGTAACTGTGGAGTGAAAGTATATCTCTACCATCGTCCTTTTTAACTCAAAGAGGGAGAGAGAGAGAGAGAGAGAGAGAGAGAGCGGGAGAGCGAGAGAGAGAGCACTGTCTGTATTGCAGCAATACGTTGGCAACATTTGGGACCAATGTATTTGTGCAATTTAGAAAGTGTGCAGGAGTTTGTTTGCAATATATGTGAAATAAAAGCAAGAACTTATCCAATGTTGGGTACCTATGATTTTAATTTATGTTGCCGTGGCATCAAAACAGGTCTCCACATCAGCTGACTTTTACTAATATCGTATCGAGGTTAAAAATACTGGTTTTATGACAACCTCTATGCCTCACCAGATGCTTTATGTTCACATGCAGTCACTTTTAAGGGACTACAATCTGCAGGAAAAGCAGCGCACAGGACGTCAGGAGAAAGTCCAGGAAATCCAAACATGGATCCCTGAGCAACGGGGATATTACGCATTCATTTCCCTTCATAAAGTTCAGAGATCAACCAAGAAGTAAACATACTGACTGCTTTTTCTGTCTTCAACAATGAACAGAGACTCGACTGTTCTCCTGACCACAAACCAACCACAGCTGTTCCTTTAACAAATGTCCTTAAAAAGTCAATGTCATGCCCTGTCAGAGATTTTAAAAGTCTGATAACGCTAAAGGATGTTACCTTTTTAAAAGAAGCAGCTTTCTGTTTCCTTTGAACAGAAGATACAGCAGAAGCCACGTCGAGAAAGAATGTGGGTTATCTCAAATCTCTGAGCCGGTGATTGATTTCTGTTTTCGTTGTTATGTCAGATATGATTTAAACGTAGTCATGTAGCCACAAAGTTTCAGACAAGAGGTCAAAAGGTCGCGAACTTTTCTAACCCAGGATTTCACAGCAGATTCTCTTTCATGCCTGCTGCGTCGAGGTTTTACAAACACCGTCTCCGCCTAGGCTTCGTCTCTCAGAGAGTGACAATACGAGGAAGGAAAATCAGTTCCCAGAGGGGATGTCAAACTTCTATTCTGGTTCAGAACCCAGAAATATAAACAAAGAAAACCATAATGGCAGATAATGGGAAGAGATTACAGTCTAGTTATTTCAGTAAAGTGATGCTTAGATGGTATCAGGGCTGGGCGATAAATCAATTTTATCGATCACTTGATGTTGATTGATTTCATGCTAACTTAAGCTCGCTGTCTCCTCTCATTAGCTCCAGGGTCCCACTTTAATGTTAGGCCACTGAGAAACACTTACAGCACATGCTAGCTACATAGACTACCACCTTCAGCTCCATATTTGGAGGATCTACATTCCAGTGGCGAAGGTGGACCAAAAGTAAAAATTGAGACATCATGACACTGCTACTGGGGGGGGGGGGGCTTGTGATTCCATACACTGATGGTTGTGGGCTGGGCTGGGTCAGAGTCCAGGACAGTTTTTTAGTCTCAGTCCGTCCCTGTGGTAGCTACCTTCTTAAACGACAACTCTGGTAGAATATCTCTCCTTGCTAAATGGACGATATCATTTTACGAGGGAAAGTACTGCCATTTGCTTATTTGAATGTCACGTGAGTTTAGATCATGCAATGTGAAGCTATGAGCTAACTAAAGAGCGCTAACATTAGCCCGCTAACACAACAATGCATGACACTGGCAATTGCAGCTCGCCTCGAAACAAGGACAGTTTTGTCCGCTGATTTGTAGAGATAGGACAGGGAGAGAGATAGAGAGAGATATAGGGGAGGAACGACATGCGGATCCACAGGTCTGATTTGAAACCGGAACGCCGCTTGGATTACTACAACCTCCGATCATGGTGCGCATGAAACAGCCACAAGGCTACCGGCGCCCCACAAATTAGTTTGACCTAAACAAAAAACATTTTTGGAGATGATCCCAGAAGGTCACCGGCAGAAGCACTTAGCTCAAGTTGAGAATGAAAAAGACATTCCCCAGAAATAAACACACCAGGCATTTCAATTTGTATCGTCTGAACTACGGAGATAAACGTATGTGAGTATTTAGAAGTTTGTGCAACAATCAATCATGGCCACACAGACAGAAAACAAACCAACACAACCGCACACACACACACACACACAGACACACACACACACACACACCACATCCCATTGTTGCCCGGAGGTCAGAAAGGTGTAAGAGAGGAGGTGGAGATATTGATTTCTCTGTCAACTCTCAGAGAGGAAACCCTGAGGGAGGCCTCGCATCCGCTTACATCGCTCAGCTGGGTGAATTAACCACATTTCTGCTTTGGGCTTAACAAAAAAAACACACACACGCATACCATTAAAGTGAAAACACAATCTGGAAGTGAGATGTTTGCTTTGAAAGAATTTCATGCCACATTTTCAGTTTTAGCTTTGAAGACTTTTACTGTGAAATGGAGCCAAACTCACAGACAAATACTTCGAAGATTTAGACATCAGTCGACTTCAACAAGTGAAATCCTCGGGACTTGAAGTCAGGGTGGGCATTAAAGAGATTAAGGCTTTTGTTTTATCCTTAATCTGACATGCAGACAACAGCACTCCCCTCTGCTGTCTCTCTTTGTGTGCCGCACAGCCGCCTGAATCAGGAAGAAGCAGCATTGCCCCGAGCTACAACCCCAAAGAAAAACACACACCCGACCCAACAGGGGGATTTACAATACACACTCATGAGTAGTCACATAACCGGAGCTCTTTCTTCTTGCTCAGTGGCCCGATTATTGTCTGTTTGTGTTTGAGGGATGAGTCACATCCACTCGTTTTGTGAACACAGAGCCCCAGGTCCATGAACGCACCATTAGCTCACCTATTTCTCTTTAATGACTCAGTGGACTTCTCCCCCGCCCCCCTTCCCCCGTCACCGGGTACTTATTGACAAGCCAAAGACAGAGGTGAGTTGTCTCCCACAGCTGAGAAAACATCGATGCATTGTGACTTCTCCCCTGTGGTATTTGGACGAAAAGTTCTTTAAAAGTTTGAAAAAGGAACAAAATGATTTCCCAAAGGTTAAAAAAAATTAACAACAGCAGAGAGGAATGGATGATAAATGTTGTCCTGCTTTTTTAGTCTTTGGAGATACTCGAAACATTTCTAATTCAACAGGTGTTAAAGATGAAATGATACACAGAGGAACACGATGAGCATGAAATAACTTTAACTAAATCATATTAACAGTTAAGGTTTGTGATTGATTGATTCAAACCCTTACTCCCCTAATCCCTTTTCACACATACACACCTGAAAAGTAGAAGTAGAAGTGATTGTACCCGACCTAAAAAGCCTCTGCATGTTTCTAATAAGCTCCACGAGCAGAAACGTGCTCAAACTAGGATCAATATTGGAGATGCTTTTGAAAAATGGAGAGAGGTTAGAACACAGAAAGGTTTACAGACCGATGCAGAGCTGGCTAAACACTGAAGCTTCAGTGTCCACCACATGGTGACCTGCGTGAGCATCCACTCTAGAGAGGAGGGGGCGGGGGGGGGACAGGCTTCCCTACTCGCTCATGTTATATGTTCCTACGTATTTCCTGCTGCGTTCTCTCATACGTTCAACACAACTTCTTGCAGAAACGTCACAAGGGGGTTAGGCAGGAAGAAGTGGGGGTTAAAAAATGTGGCCATGTGTGTTCACATTTGCACCTCACAGCAAAAAGTTCTGGACATTTCCTGAAGTATTGTGCATGTGTGAAAGAGACAAAGTCAGCTGAGTCACACTAAAGGAAAGTCTGGAGTGTTTAAAGGACCTCACTCAAAGCGTTTCACGCAGACGACTACATTAAGTGGTTAATCAAAATGAATTCCCAAAGAATCAGAAACGACAAACCCAATTTATTGGTCTGCTTGATGTGAAGGGAGAGCATTGTGTAATCTTCATAAGTGCTGCAGTGTGCCTGATAGTCGTCAAAGAAGGAAAAAAAACAGAGACAACCAGAGGGTTTAAAGAGTCACGAGAGGCTGCAATTAATGTAATCCTTTCTCTTGGCTTCAATGTCAAAGAAACGGGTGATCACATCTCGATCCTCCAACTCGTTCCCATTACACTGAGCTGTTTCTGCTACTTTTACCCCCAAAAGGACTTAGGCAGCATCTGTCGTAGATACAGACTACTCAAACTAATACTGTGTACCATAAACAAGCAGAGGCATGTAAGGCTTCTCCTGCCAATGATTCACGTCCATACACTGCGAACGCTGATGTTAACAGGTTGGAGTACACGTGTACACTTCTATACTAGAGGCAACACTGAAATATCTTGATTGCTTCTGACACTTAAAACAAGTTGAATCAACTCTTCAGATTCTGATGTGGTAACAAATCTTGCAAAACCAAATCAGGCAAGAAACAACAGAGGTGCTTGTGCATGTGTTTGGATGAGTGAAGAAAATGAATCCCCTGAAGGGCTCAGTGTTTCTTTTATTGACTCACCTTCTCAATCACCGCAAGCATGCTGAGGTCATCCAAAAACCTGAGCAGTGACTTTATCTCTAGAGCATCTTGAAAACAAATCCCTGCACGACGGGGGCACGGGATCAAAAGGGGCCCATGTGGTTGCACAAGAGGTGAAATACTTTCAAGTTGATCGAGACACAAAGAGAGTCTGGAGATGGCAAAGCCTGATAGAAGCGCTGGAGAGGTGAAGTCTTTAACCTTTCCAGAGGTTTCAATCAAGTGGTTAGACTTGCCAAGTTTGTTTTGGTATAGTCTGTGCTGATGTTTAAATCTGGCAGAAAGTTAAAGCATTACATTCAGTACATGTTACTTTTTTTAAGATGTATTTTTTATGCCTTTATTGAGACTGAACAGTGGACCGAAAACGAGGGGAGAGAGAGAGAGAGAGAGAGAGAGAGAGAGAGTGGGGAACGAAACGTCAGAAAGGAGCGACAGGTTGGACTCAAACCCAGACTGCCCGCTCTCTGTACATGAGGCAGGCAAACTCACTGTAACGAGCCGTTCAAATTCAAAATATACAGTCTATCAGCGCATCAGGCTGTCTGAAGTAGTTTGCAGTATGATCCAGCAGAGGGCGCTCTCAGCATGACTTGACCATTGCATGCACTCTTAACCTCAGTAAATGGAGACAGTACTGATGATTGGCGTGATTCAGGAGATGCAAACTTACACGAGGGACTCTCTGCAGACTGCGGCCCACTGCGTTAGTGGAGAGACACGAGGTCACTACAAACCTGCCACTCTCCAAGCTGGCTCGCAAATATTTGTGTGTACCAGGAACCTCTGTTCGCTCTGAATGGGTGTACGCGTCAGCAGCTAATATTGTAAATAAAAATAGAGCTGCACTCGATCCAATCAAGCTAATAGACGTGTGTTTGGCAAAGAAACATTTAAAAAAGCTCAGAAAATACCCAATAAACACACTCAACAATTACACGGACAGACCAATGGAAGATACAATCTAACTGGCTGATTCTACTTTTATTGGGAGTTATACTGGTTCACCTTCTACAATTAGTTATGTAATTATGTAGTTTACTTGATCCGTACAGTTATGCACAAAAGATCACACCATTGCTTCGTGCACAGTCAAAACAAGACACTTTATCTCTCTTTTACTTTTTGTACAATTCAAGATTCATGTTTTGAGAGTTTTGTGTGGAAGACTTGACAGCGATGTTCAGAGCCCTGACCTCAAACCCATCCGACAATTTTTGCAAACAATTTTGCAAGCCAGGTCGTATCAGAAAACAAAAGGGCCTGACTTTGCAATGCTCCTGCTGCTGAATGGGTAAAATTCTCTGCAGCCTGGTTGACACTCTTGTTGAGAGCCTTCTCTTAAGGGCGGAGGCTGAAGATGAGAACAAATATGGGTGTGATGTTTGTGTATGATCATGCATTTGCATATAATAAATTAGAGAGTACCAAAGAAGCGAGGACGAGTCAGACATAATGTTGCAGGCGAGAGGTTTGATGCAGTGTCATGTACTGTAGTATCAAAAGAAAGCTCAACTTGAACCTGTACTTGAGAGTCATGTTACATCTTTGCTGCACAGAAAATGTCACAAAGATTTCGCTTTCAGGAGGAAGCTGCCACTTTAACACTGAAATTGGGCCCTTTGGCGAGCAGCAGTCATATCTGAAGCTTTCACACAGTGAAATGTCACCTGTCACACGCACTCATCGTCTGCTGGTGCAGTGTGCATCAGCTTTGTCCGAGCCTGCGGGCCTGTGCTGTGGCTGCGGTCATGCCCTGTGACTGGCATTAACTTGGGAGATAGAGACCTGGCACCTGGTTTGAACCACCTATGTTTACCATCCTTCTTTGAATATGAGCCATAAGTGGATAGTGAACATAATGAGCTGCCTATTAGCCTTCAAAGATTGGCATTTAATTGTGCTGGCCTATTTAAAATCCAAATACTTACTCAGTACAAGGCTCCATGTAGCCAGTAGCTGTTCCCGAAAGTGAAGACCTTACATAGCATGTTGAAAATAAAGTCTTATATATCAAAGGGTTGTGGAACCAAGAGAGTATAGCGAGTTTCTAGAGAAGCAGGACTATCTGAGCTCTTCCTTTTCAACATGGAACTTCAAAGCTACTGTCCATAACAAGAAGCAAACTTGTACGTGCTCACACTTGAAAACCATCACCAGGAAAGACGCGAATAGCCGAGAATACACACGGTTCATTTATTCCATTTGATGCTCTTCTGTTGGTCTGTGCGTACGCGCTCCCGTGTGACGTTGGCATATTTCAATAGCCGATTCAACTGCTGTCAAACAGGGAGAAAAAAGGAGTGTA
Source organism: Tautogolabrus adspersus (assembly GCA_020745685.1). Lineage (NCBI taxonomy): Eukaryota > Metazoa > Chordata > Actinopteri > Labriformes > Labridae > Tautogolabrus > Tautogolabrus adspersus. The sequence goes on along the minus strand of CM036551.1, from coordinate 1,712,920 downwards.
AGAGGAGAAAGATGCAGAGAAGAACCAAAATGACAACAGAAGAGAAGACAGAGAAAAGCATGAACGTGAGCGAGAATAGTGATGAGCGAGGGAGGATGTGAGAAAAGACGACAAAAGAAGGAAGGCGTCGAAATGTAGAGGTTTTGATCTTTGGTTTGTATCAATTAAAATCCTACACTCAATTCTTTTTCTGAAAGTCTGGTCAACTCTATCAGTGTTTCTTTCAGTCCACTTGAAGACAAACTGACCCTAAACCTGGAGAAATGAATCAGCGCTGCACAAACACCTTTTATTTGTGTAAAGAAGAGACTGGAAGCAACAGAGACAAGAACATCTGGTTTCCAGTACAAACCTGCCCCCCTTGTAACCCATAACCTGTGTTTAGTGCAGGGAGGGATTCACACACAGACACAGTTCAGGACCTGTTGATTTCCCAGCATGCCCTGCTCACATTCCTGACCTCCTTCTGTCACTCTCTCACTTGACTCAGCCCCACACATCTACACACTCAGACCCACTTTGCACTTCCACGTTGATGTCTTTGAGTACAAACTGCACAGTCAAGTGTGATTCAAGGGTGGCTGACAGGAAACATTTCAACAAATAGAGGGAGAGATGTTTGGTCTGTCAATCAAACTCTTAACAGTATTCACACACATCCAACATCTCAACAACTTTTTTGTGTGGTTCTATTCCACATAGAGAGTGAGGTGACCTGACAAAACCGTGAGAGCCGGCACCCTGCAGAGTCAGGAATGTGGTGAGACGGCCAAAAGGGAATGATAAGACCACTTTCCTAAACCTCTTTGCCCCCATTTCTTAATCTGCCCCCCCGTAGAGACAGATGCAGTGGGATAGTGACAGAAATCCCATGAGCAGTTATTCCTCTTTCCTCAAGCAAGGCAGCAGTCAAGCCAACGATATACCCCGTTTCCAAAAATGATACTTCCTCATGAACTCCAATGAAACAAAGACATTGGCACAGTAGGGTTTGAAAGCACAAGGCATCAAGGGAAAAGAAAACCAGCTACATCAGGTTTAACCTCAGTTTTTTTTGCAACCTCTCACTGCAAGGTATGAATTTTCCCAAACAGCCCAAGTGTGCATTCATGCGAACACTTTCCAGAGTTGTACAATCATGCAAGAGAGGACTTTGAGACAGAGAAACCTCCAAGAGCCGGGGTGCATTACTCAAACTGGACCTTGTGGTATCTGGAGCAACATGGCTTCCTTCAGGCAGACACTTGCCTTTTATTAACTCAGTGGAATCTTTGGTTGAAATGCTCGTTAATTGGAAATGTTTAACTGGAGCTTCCAATCCTGTGCCCTAGGGCAGGAAGAAGATCCAAGGTAACCTTCAGAAGACCTAATCCACACAGAACATGACACAGTGTTTCAGATTGCAATGGATGCAGAACGAGCAGAAAAGCAGAAGACCCATGTTTGCTGAACAGACAAACTAATGAGAACAGACATGTAGATAAAGGACAGATAATATCTGACTTATTTGGAATCAAACTAGCATGGATCTCACTCTAAAATGCAATTACAACGATTGACAATTGTCAATTGCTGCTTTCAGTCAACAATCAAAGTTTTCAAAGGTCTCATGTGAACAGATCACACAAAAAAGTAGAGCAAAGAATCATTGGGGCCAAGTTGACATTCAGGTTATAAAGTTTGGTGAATTACTTACTGCGCAAAGAGCCTTTAGGTGGACTGATCCTGCTCTTGGGATGGACCATCTCCATCTTCTGGCTCTTCTCTTCTTGACTCTGGTTTTGGGCCTGAGCTTCAGTCTGGGTCTGGTTCTGTGCTTTGTCCTGTTGCACTGCGGCCGTTAGAGACTTCTGTCTGCTCAGGACCCCATCGCTACCTGCTCTCATCAGCTTCTCCCCCACACTCACCACCCGGGCTCGACCTGTGCCAGGGCATTCCTTCCTTGGTGAGGGCAGCTTGGATCCAGACCCCAAAGAAGGGGGGCGAGCCAGCCTGGAGGCTTTGGACATCCTGCAGGTCAGTATGGCTCCTCAGTCTTTCTCAGCCAGAGTGAGTGCAGCCGTGTCCTGTGGGCAATCCAGGGTTTCTGAGCAATCAGTGAGTGACTCTGTGACTCTGCAGCTCCAGCGTGTTGTAACTAGTGCAGGTAGGCTGAGTGGGCCGGAGACTGAGAGGGAGGGCACTTTTGGGAAGAGGGTGAGGGGTGGGGGGTTAATCAGTCCTTGGAAGGTGTTCTCCTCTCCTGGCGTGGCCTCCTGGGATCATCCTCCAAAGCAAACAGTGTGTGTGCTGGTGTGTGTGTAGATAAACCTGTAGAGTGACAGGGCGTGCTGTGCCAAAAGCAAACAGAAACTCAGGTCTCTAGTGTAAGCACATCCCGGCTTCTTAATCCCTCCTCTTCCTCTCCTCCCGTATTTCACACTCTCTCCTTCCCCTTCCCTGTCATTTTTTAGTAAATCTCCCTGCTCTCTCTCTCTCTTCGTCACTTGCACTCATAATATGGTTGTCAACTCTGCTCCTACCTCACGCCTTGTTATTCTTTCCCATGTCTCTGTCCTCTTGTGCCTTCCCTCTCCTCTCCTCTTTCGCTCCGGTTCACTCGCTCTTCTGTGCTGATGCTCAGCGGGTAACAATTCCAGCGCTCAGGCAGGCGGAGACCAGAGAGAGAGAAAGATTTAGGGACAGCAAGAAAAAAAGAAAAAAAAGAAAGGGCACGAGGGAGAAAGAGAAAGTGCCGGCAGAGGCTTTGTGGAGGAGCCCTTGTCTTCAGGTGCAGCTGCTCAAGCTGTTCCAGATGTGTGTGTGTGCAGCGCTTCACGTCATCGGCCAAGCGCTCAAAGCCACACTTTGGTACAATCCCCGGCTTCACCTCGTCCTACTTTTCCTCTTTCTTCATCTCTCTCTATGTCCGCGTCTTGTCCCACTACTCCAAACAGTCTGTTCTCAACACATGCAAAGAGATTTTCATGCAACCAGAGGCAAAAAATGCACCGCACAACACACGAAACCCCACAATCACTGCTGGAATTTACTGAAAATTAAAGAGCGCAAAGGAGGGGAGCGTTACAGCGTGTGTGTGTGTGTGTGTGTGTGTGTGTGTGTGTGTACACAAGAGACGCACAGTGGAGCTGTTCTGATCTCTTGCACCGAAGGCATCAGCTGTGACAAGAAAAAAATACAGCCGGAGTTTTCTCAGAGAGAGATGCAGCACGAAAGAGAAGATCAGAGCGTTTCTTCCTCTTTTTTTCTTCCCTTCTGTCCTTAAAAAATCCCTCAACTTTCTCAAGAAGCTTAGATATTGCTCCTTCTTGACAAATCACTACCAACATTTGTCTTTGTCTGACACAGAAATTTCCTCTAGAGTACAGTTATCACAACCAGAGCTGCACAATAACAGCACGAGTCATTGTTATGAGGGCAGAGAAGGAGGCAATGAAAACAACAACTTTAAACCATTAAGGAAAGAGTTTTGAAAGTGGGAACCAGTCTTGTTTCTTTCTGTAAAAGCACATTATGCTGACTCTCTGAAGTTGTCTCTGGACAAGTGCACTACAGTACAATCCTATAAACTTGTGCAGACAGGTCACCAAACCTGTGACACTGTAAGACGCCTCAGCATGTGAAATGCACATGTGGGATGCTTTCGCGTGCTCTCCAACTAAAAACCCAAAAATGGATTACAGCGAGCAAAAGGATCAACCGTGTCCAGCGCAGGCAACATGTTACAAAAGAGCAGCGATCCACACAGAGCGGTCCAGCACTGGCATGGATTTACACACGGATGATTTTACTAAATGCATCCCAGTTAAAAGTCCCATTATTGGAAAAGAGCAGGATGTGATGGCATCTCTTTCCGGCTGCTAAGTTTAGAAGAAGATGGCATGACTATATGCATGATAGGTTTAAAAAAGGGATTCAGAGGTTAATAAAAAAGCACTCGTGCACTATCAGCACAAGAGATTTGATCAGTTCCTCCACACCAAGCCCCTCTCTCTCTCTCTCTCTCTTTCTCTCCCTGTGATTGCCCTTTTGCCTACTAACCCCTCTGAGCACCTCAGACAGCCATCACTGATTGTATAGATGTGAAATACTAATCATACTTCAATGTATCTGTATAGCTTTAGATAAAGAGCAAAGCAGATTGACCTACATACTTTGCAGATGAACCGTTTGCTGACAAAATCGGCGGGCTAAAGAACCTCACGGGAGCCGCTGCGTGCATGTCTGATGGATTTTTGAGAGAAGAGAGAAAAGAGCAAAGACCAGAGAGACATTTCCATAAGATTAAATATCAGAGTTGTGCCAGATTATATTTGTGCGTCATGAGATTGGCCGCTATGTTTACAGCGTCGTAATACAGAGGATTACGTCAGACCTAAAAAAAAGTCTGACCACGGGAAACACAGGCTGCATATAGGCTTCAGGGAGGGAGGTAATGGTAACTTTCTCATCGCATGGTTATACGGCGTTGTGTGTGTGTGTGTGTGTGTGTGTGTGTGTGTGTGTGTGTGTGTGTGTGTGTGTGTGTGTGTGTGTGTGCTGGGAGTAAATGAAAGCCCTCTGTGAGGACTCCCAGGCTTGAAGCCAGTTCTGACTGTACGGTAGGAAAAAAAAAGCGACGGGAACTTGTTTCAAAGGCTTGAAATAACATGGCATTTAGGGATGGATATAATTTGAGTTTCCTGATTAAGCCTGTGATTTTGTGCAACGTGATAGATCATAAAGTATGTCTACGTATCAAATAACAAACCAAAACATTGACACACTATCCAGCCATGGAATCAATTTGCATTTCAAACTAGACCTGGAAAAAAAAGCAACCGCAAATATTCCGACTTAAACAACAACTTGTGAAAGATGATGATTGTCTGAGGGGTTGAATTTGGCTCCGACAATAATGACCTGAATGATAAAAGTGCCACCCACAGCCGTCTGAGCCACGAACGCTCTACCTCCAAAAAAGCTAAAGAGCCGACTAATGTTTCACTTTTCAAACAGGGAGGCGGCAGTTTGGGTTCGAGAAGTTTGAGATGTGGAGCAGTGGGATGGGCGGTTATGGAAATATATCGGTGCAGAAAAATTCCACAAGTTGTGCTTTTTGCCCCGTATGATTCATGCGTGTGTCGGGGAGGGGCTGCTGGACATATTTAAGGAGGTTGGTGGGCTCAGCGAGAGTTGTCTGAGTGCATCTGTGGTATTTCTCTAATTAACTCACGCTTCTGTCTGGGGGTTATTATTAAAAAAAAAGAGGAGGAAACGGTTATAAATGAGTCGCTGCCCATGACCCAAGCTGAGGCCGCTGTTGGTGTGAGGCGCGGTCTGTGCCGTTCTGAAGTTTATTTCAAAAATTTTTACTCAAGAATCTTACAATCACTCAAGCTGAGAGGAATGCAGCAGACCCTGAAAAATGTGATATAATTAGATTTAAGGGGTCACTCGCTACAACGCCTTAACTTTAAAGGAAGAATGTGCAACTTTTTGATCCAGTAGATGTCGCCCTTGAGCATCAGCATGAAACCAAAACAAACTGCTGTTTGGCCACACCTCCTCCATACTGAAGCCTCAGCTCTCCTCCACCGACACACCTCCAAACCCCCTCTACTCACGTTTGCACAAAGGAGTTTGCACCATAATTAAGCACTTAGTGAAAGCGGCGGACAAAATTGTCCCAGTCTCTGGTTGCATTTTTGTGTTAGCAGGCTAATGCTAGCGCTCTTTAGTTAGCTCGTAGCTTCACATTGCATGTAAATTGACACAGAATGACCGTGATCTAGAAACACTAACGTGACATCCAAATAATCAGTGAGTATGTTCTTCTTCGTCTCACTCATTGTAGACAGTCATGACTCAGAGACGTTAACAGAGGATAGACTTGATTTACGCTGTATTTATGTGTAACATGTCGCACATTCTTCCTTTAAGGAGTTTTATAGCCTCTTTCAGCACATTGTTTCGGTTAAACAACCTTTAGCCAGACTTGTTAGGTTAGCTTTGTTATGAGATAACAAGAAAACAGAAAAGTCAGCGCACTCAATGTGCTTTAAAGTTTGTAGTATCTGGGTAGAGCAGCAGCGTTCAGATCAACAACCACGTGTACAGCTTTCACTGAAACAAGTCCGTGGTTGATCTGTACGCTGCTGCTCACCCAGATAACTGACTTGTGCTGACCTTTCTGATTTCTAAAGGTTGTGCGCCTGAAGTTTCATTTCTGTTTGAGTTTGCTCCTTTTTTACTGTTTTGACGTTATGAAGTTAGCAACACGTTACGTGTTGTTGTCTGGCAGTGGCGGCTGGTCGCCCCAACAACACACAAGGACGACATTTTCGGACTCCTTTGTCGTTGTGACGTCATCGTGGCGTTGGCCCTAAAAGGGTCTAAAAGAATAGGGTGGAAATGATCAGTGAATTCATCACTATTACTGTAGTGCTTTCACACTTGCAGAAAACTCCTGATATTTGCAGGAGGAGCTGCATGTTTGAACGCAAACAGCCACATTTTCTCCTGACAGACCTCCTAGGTTTTTTGCTTTTTTTTCTGCAGTAAGTCCAAATGAGCTGATGTGAGAACGCCGCAAGATATAATCAGGAGAATTCACCTCGAGCCAATGGGAGGGGGGGGGGGTTTATATACTGTGACTGGAGTCAGTGCAGTGTATGCACACCACCGCTACGATCTCCGTGCTCTAATGAACCTGCTGCATTCTGTTTCCTGTTCTCCAGTATGTTCTTCTCCACTCTTTAGTTCAGATTGTGTGAACTACACGTAGCATTGATAGAAAGACAAATATTCTCATTATAGCGTCGTATAGAGGACTCTGTTGCTTCGTCCGCTACTTCCGAGTCGTTTTTCTTACGTCACGTTTTACCCTAGGAGACCCCTCCCTCCTGTCTGAAAGGAATAGTCTCCTGCTGTGAGGAGCATGTGTGAACAACCAGGTCAGGAGAATATCAGGAGCAGTCCTCCTGTAATGATCTAAAGATATTTTCAGGAGTGCATGTGAGAAAACGGCACGTACACACAATCATTTGATGCACTGCTCGTATAAATATATAGATTAAAGATTTAACGACAGAATGACTGGCTCTTTCTGGAGCAGCGTAAACCCAAAGGCTACGTTTTTACAGAACCTGGTGGTGGGCTACGTTGGAGGATTTGAGAAGAAATCGGGGGGATGGGTGAGCCGTGTACCTCTCTGCTCAGGATTAAGGTTGAGTCTGTTTTCCAAGCCCTCAGGGGTCGCTTGTTTCTCTTCCTACATTCCATCTCAGCGCTCCCTCCCGACCATATCATGAGTCATTACTGACTGTTACATTCACTCTAAATCAGCTGCTGTGTCTGGCTCTAAGGGCACACAAGCTTCACAGAAACACGCACACACTCAACTATGTTATTGAGCAAGTCGGGACCACCAGAACACCGACGAGCCGAGCCAAACGTGCAGAAAGGAAGAAGCGAGGGAGAGAAATACCACTGAAGAATCTTTGAAAGCAAACATTTTAGAAATCGCTGCATCATAAAGCAAATCTTTAGTACGTCTTAGAAAGAAAAGGAAAACACTGAGAGGCTCAAACTTGCACTGAGAGGACTCGAAAACTTTCTTCGGAATAACTCACCCTAGAAAACAATCAATATTCAATCAGAGACTTTTTACTAGTTCTCAGACCCTCGGAATCTGAACCTCTATCTGGAACATTTACTGGATCTTAAACTGGTCAACATACTGTGCTTCTTCTGCACACTAAGAATCCCTTTAACCCCCTCTGTAGGTCCAGCTGTTGAATGCTGAAGAGAAGTGACCCAAAGGAAGAAAAAGAAGAAATCTATGTGAGACAAAGAGACGCACTGACAGTTGGGACCAATTAGTCCTAACACCCAGCTGCTCCCCGGGGAAAGAAAGACACCCAACATGTCACATTATCTGCCGCATTAAGTCGCAGTGAACGCTGCACTGCTCAGGGCAGGCGGGCTGCCAATCACTCAGGTCGGAGGAGACAGAGGCCCGTGTCTCTGCCAGTATCATCAACTTTCAATTAAAGAAACAAGACTAATCGACGCGGCTCTGCAGAGTCAGAGACCATCTGATGAAACATGGACGAAAAACATCATGACAGCTTTGAGATTGTTTGGACCACTGAGGGCGGGGTGTCCCAAACTTTGCCAGGCCAAGGACCCCCATATAGTATTCACCTCAGACGGGGACCCCCTCTTGGCAGCATTTCCTAAATTCCTCGGACATTATGATGAAAAAATGTCAACCTGGAGACCAAGAACACATTTGGTCACTTCACTGCATTTCTTACTGAACATATTAAAGCCATACTGTATGTGTGCTGGCTCATAATGACACATGTTGGATGTCTAAGAGGCTTTCAGAGGTTTTGGAGCACAGTCATGTTCAGGTTTCAGGTTTGGAGGTAGGACTGACATAACAAATCACAGTACGCAGAAAAGTACCGGTCGTACTCGTTACGCTCTCTGTCCCAAACGCTCGGACAGAAATGGGGAAAAAGGTCTTTTGGGTGTTCTGCAGCCTCAGCCTGGAATCTGTTGCAGAGCGACCTGAAACTCAAGGAGCTGGTGTCCTTAAAGGTTTTTAAATCTAAAATGTAAGACCTGGAAGCAGACTCTACAGGATGTGGATGTTTTTAACTCGACTGCTTGAACTACTGACTCCAAGATTTGACTCATTAGATGGTTTGTGTGTTTTTGTGAATCGTTCTTTGTCTCTCTTTGTGTCTCCGTCTGTAACTTTGTGTTTGTGCTGCTCACTGTCTCAACCAGGTCTCCAGGACCAACCTGGTTAAATAAAGATTTAATAAGTAACAGTGACATAAAACAGAAAATAAATGCAGTAAAATGTGCAACAAATCTACGAGTCATACAGATGCTGTAGATGCAGCATCCTTTTAAAGTGACTGTGCTGAAATGTTGGGAACAGGCAAACTGCTTCAGGCAACAAAGTCATGCCGTCTCTTTCTGGTGGAAGTAGAAGCCCTTCTTAACATGGAGCCATAAGAGGATTACTGTAAAAGATGCTGAAACAGAAAATGTTTTTTTCCCAAATTCACTTGATGTGAAGCAGCAAACGGCACAAAATACAACGCTTAAAGAGTCAGCATTGGGTTGTTTCAGCAGCTTACAGTGAGAAGGGATTCTGCATTTAGTGCCACAGTGTGTCATCATGAGTTTTGACTCCGTCGTCTGTCCTGTCTCTGGGGCCCCCCTGTGGCCTTATGAATCACTTCTGCTCCTCGTCCTCAATGGGCATCGACAGAGAAGCATTCACATGCCCCCCAAAAAAAACCTAGACACTGTTTGGAAACGTCTACCTCTGAACTCGTACTTTCATCCAGTTTTTCCCTGAGGCAGTGGATAGGCATGAAGCTCACAGCCTCGTCCTCTCCTTTATATGCCTCAGCGTTTTAAGGAGAGTTCAGCTTCTTATCTGGACAGCCTGTCAAGTGTGCTAGTGGAGGGAAAAAAAGAAAGTGTCTGCCTGAAGTCTGTAAAGCGGATATGAGGAGAGACAAACCACACTGATGTAAATAAAAGCTTCTCCACTCTCTTTATGGCGTATTGATTTTTAGTTCGATGTTCTGGATGCAGGAGGAAACAGAGAAAAGAGAGAGAGCGATAGAGAGGAAGACAGAGAGGAGGAGGAACTGAACTCTGGAACTGCAGCATCTTTCTGGGAAGAAAAGCCACATTGATGGCATTGCTGCTATAAAACACGAGTAAACATGTTGATGCTGAGTACAGTAAGATGGTCGTACTGTCTAGATTTTATGGTCATAAATTGATTTTTTCTTTACGTATCATAGAAACGGTTTTATATTTGAGGACAAAATCCATCAAAGAGGACAAGAGAAGGTTTTCAGATGAAATGTGACACTAAAATAAACGTGTTTACATGTTGGTCATACAATATTCTAGTATAACAGTGGAGGGACGTGATTTCTAAAAGCATTGCTGAGCTGTGTTTGATTCAGCGCTCGGATGAAAAGGCTGCTTTTTGCACACATCACCAAAAAAGATGGCCATGACATGCACGGTCAAAACACGCAAGACCAAAACATGACTGGTCAAAACATGCACATGCAGAAAACATTCACTTCAGCACAGGAGACAAACAAAGGTCAAAATATTAAAATAAGTATTTTCATGCAAAATCTCCAAAATAATCCCGTTATCTAATCTCCCACCTGGTGATCTCCAATAGAGCTGATTTTGATGGACGTTTAGGCACACACACCCAGCGTGTGGCAGACACACGTACAAACCTTCACCATAAGGACCTGCTAGAACTTGTTTCATGTAAACAGCTTGAAGAGCTGAAGGAGTCTGTTAGAGACTCATATACGGGAGAGGAACGACGGTGTTTTCTGTGCAGGAACAGCTGCAGCTTTGGTCTCGTCCTGCTCTCGGCTCTTAAAAAAGGGGAGTAAATATTCTAAATGCACAGCAGCATCAACACAAGCTGGAACAGTTTCCATCGCTATAACAAACTGTTAGTCATTGATTGTTTGGCATCACCTTTCTTCGCTTGTTTAAAGTGAATTCCTGCACAGAAGTCTGATAACTAGTTATTTTAAATACCTGTTTCTACCTGAATCATGTGATGAATGTCACGTTTGAAAAGGACCAAAACTGGTCTATGATCTGAGCCACTAGGGGGCAGCACTTTTAGAAACATGCATACATCCATCCATCTATCCGTTATCTCTACCGCTTATCCCGTTTAGGGTCACGGGTGGCTGGAGCCCATCCAGCTGTCTTGGGTAAGAGGAGGAGTTACACCCTGGACTGGTCGCCTGTCAATCACAGAGCTGACATATAGAGACAGCTTCAAACCTACGGGCAATTTAGAGTCACAAGTTAACCTAACGAGCATGTCTGTGGAAAACGAGATACAATAAAAAAGTTGTTACTAATATCTGAGTGCTCAGTTTATAGACAACTGCAGCTCAGATAACTCAGAGAATTAAACAAGGCCTCAGAATTTCTCCGTAACGTGAAAGTAAAACTCGTGCCTGAGACCTGCGGTTGAATTATCCGCTCACTGAATGATATGAACCTAAACACAGTGAAGCATAAATTCTCAGCAGTAAATCTGCTGGTTTTGCAACCTAAAATAAATAATGTTTCACGCTGATGAATCCCTTTCTATCACAGAAACTGTACAGTGCCCAAATTTATGCTCACACCGGCTATTTCATTTTTGACCTTTCACATGTGAAAATGCCATTTGTCTAAGCGCTCTCGGGGGGATTGTGAATAATCTGTGTGTGTGTGTGTGTGTTCATGTCTGTGTGTACACATGCTTGCCAAGAAAGTAGATTTTCATACGAGGTTTTCGTGGCTCGAGTCTCTAAATCAAACTGACAGCTTTCAAATGACAGATTATCGTCCCCATAAATTTGCATACTTTCACCGGTGGAAACCATTTCATTCAACATCCCAAACGCATCAATCATTACGCTTATATTCTGTGTGGTGAAGCAGACTGGGTGGAACTGTGTGGAACATATGGTGGGAATTTTACAGTGGCAGAAATATGTCACTTATAATTCACCGGATTATGGCTTGTAAAAAAAATCTGATGTGTTTATACAAAATATGACCTCACCCCCAAAGCTCTCCGGGTCTATTAAACCCAATGACTAATTTCAAATATCTGTAAATCTTTATAACCTGTGTCTGCAAGGGCCAGATTAAGCCAGCCGGCCATGCAACGGTCCACACATCTTCATTTCATGTGGAAATTCTTTCATTCCTCACTGAGCATCTCTTCTGCGAGGCAGGAGGCCAAGAAGAGTTAGGATGGAGGATGACACATGAATATGAATGATGTTTCAAATTCTTAGTCATGAGAAAGTTAAAAACAAATGACGGTGCTGTGTGATGTAGAGCGGGGCTGAAAAGGATTACTGGAGTGTGAGATCAGACACATAAAAAGATCATTGAACCCATTTAAAATGGCTTTTTTAAGGTCGTACTGATATAGACCTGAAATGTCAGGTTATGGTGAAACTCCCAGTAGTGTTTGTAAAGGTATGACAAACATGTTTGATAAGAATCCCTGACTGTAGTTAAAGACAGAGTCAATAGGATACTCCTACAAAATAAAACACAGACTTATCCTAAAGTAAAGCTGCTCCACCGTCCCTTCTGGGCCTCCGTACATGTGTGCTGGTGACTGTGTCTGCAGAGACCCTGTCCTCTGACTGGATTTTACTGTTCTGGTTTGTTTTGGTTAACTCGGGATGTTTCTGGGCGGAGCTGGTGTGTTTCCTCCAGCCAATGACAGTGCAGCAGGTGAGTTTAGGAGTGGGTACAATTCAGAGATTGGACGCGATTCAAATCTGCGAATATGACCGACGTGGACGTAGCAGCAAAGAAGAGAAAATATAATCACAGTGAGGAGAAACACCAAGCGGATAAAGCTCGTTCTAAAACGAGGGTGAACCTTGTGTTGGCTTTTACCCGTGGACGTGGAGTTGGTCTGCTTCCTGTTGGACAGGCAGGTGACAAACACCGGCGGTTAGCTTGTGCTAGCGTGTGCTAGCTTGCAGTGTAGGTACAAGCAGTAAACGTACACACTACGTCCTGCAGTGAGTGTGAGCTTCTGGGGGCGATGAGCTCAGGAGGAGGGGCCACGTTTGAATGTTGTGATTACAAACTGAAACGGACATTTCTACTGACTCCACCTTTAAAAAAGAGTTTAAATATTAACTACATTCTGTTGTTTGCAGATGATACAGTAATAGGGAGCGACACAGCACCATGACCTGCACCAGTAGTGGATGATCTTTTAAATGTGATATCTTTTTTTCAAACTGAATGTTTCCAAAAACAAGCTCTCATTCAATGAAAACACAGACGTGGTGTCCAATAAAAGCACAGCAGCGACTGCAGCTCATCCAAAAGCTCAACCGGTTGGTTTGGAGTACGTGCAAGTTAATGTCACTTTTTTTTTTAAATCTCATGGTGGAATCTGTCCTTCCCTCTGCTATCATTACCTGCCTTTCTTTTGGAGATAAAAATAGGTTGGAACATATTGTTAAGGTTGTCGGTAAAAGCATTGACATTAAGATACCGGATTCGTCTCTAACCTTTTATAAGAGAGAAACATGGAAGGCTGGAGACTTCATACAGTGTCCTCAGCATCCTCTCCATGGTGAGTTTGAGCTCGCACCATCCGACAGAAGATTTAGATACTTAAGGACAGACATGGGGCCATCATGGACATATCAGTATCTTTTATACCAAACGGATAATGATCAAATTAATTCTTGGGGGTTCTCCGTGCTACTTTACCAAACTTTCAGCACGTCTGCAGAACATGAAAGTGTCTGCACAAGACAGTAGAAATAAAGCATTTTTGATAAATAACCCAGTGAGAACTTGTGCTTCAGTGCATCGGCTCAATAAGAACGATTTAGTATTATTCCTGCACCAAAATTCACAGCTTGATTTAACCATATTGTAATTTTCAATGTGCCTGTTTAAATTAATCATCAGTATCAGCCTCATAAACCCAATAGGAGGATAGTGGAGTATGTGCAGTTCCAAAAGTGCCCGTAACTATTGAGCAACACGTGGGAACAAAAACCACAAGTGAACTGCAGTGGCAGCAAACTCCAGCATCCAAGTCACAACACAACAGGAAGTCCTCCGACTGTACAGATAAATGCAAGCAGGCAGACCGGAACACACACACACACACATGCACACGTGTATGGACACACCAACACACAAGGCTTCAGTCAGCAGCGGAGTTTTGCTGAGCCGACAGCAGAGGCCGGGGGCATGACAAACACCGGAGAGAGATAAGCATCTGACGCAGAGGGACACAAAGTGATGAAGACACAAGAGGAGGGCGCACGAGAGCACTAAATATGAGGCTTTAAATAGGGGTGGTTTAAAAATAAATCAGGGACATTTGCAACACAATATAAATGAGGGACGGGGTGCAGATACGATAGTCATGCAGGTTGTCGAGTGTCTGGTCTTCGGACAAAAGATCCCGGTTCTTAAGCTTCGCTTCTCTTCATTATATAGTCCTTCTACAGGAATAATGAGCTCCAGTCTTTATGGCTATCCTCCATGGCCATAACACCAATTAACAGCCAAGCTCCTTCGCTAGAAATAGCACTGACTTGAACCTAATTGTTACAAAATGAACAAAAAATGCTGACTCTTCCTGCAACTGCCTGAAGCCGAGGCCGTGGACAACAGAGAGAAGAGCGATTTAAACTTGGAGAAAATGACACTTATAAAGCATTTGATCTGGCACAAAAAACGGCATTTAAAAACGGAGAAAAAGGGCAAAGGTACAAGACTGTGAACATATACTCCCTGAGTCAAGGAACTACACATCCCACAATGGATGTGTAGTACGACATGTTTATCGTTGCCGTGGAAACACCGGATGTCACGTCAAAGAGCCCCCTGGTGGCGGAATCTACACACTGTGCCTTTAAAGTGCCATTTTTTTAAAACATAAACATAAAAAATGATTTTTGGCATCAATAATTGTATCACAGGAGTCAGGAAGACGATATATTGTCATAACAATATTTTTCCCTTTCCCTGATAGAAAAGGAAAAATGGGTTTCTTAATATCTCTTGGTCTAATGCCACAACATATGGAGTTCATCGACTTAATCTCAGGCCTGCTTGATTGAAAGATAGGAGTTTCTACAAGTGTCATTTAGACAAAGAAGTTTCCAGAACTGCTGACAGATAGTACATGAGCTGACACTTGACAAAATTCAATCACTTCCTACGAGAGTCTGCTGCGCCTTGCAAACAGGAAGAGCAATGACACTACAGTGTGTCTTTGTTTCCCAGGGTGAATTCATCAGTATATCTTTTCAGCAGGAAAGGCGAGCTAACAAGAGCACTCGCACACATGTTTCTGGTTTGCTTTCAATTTCAGATCTCAGGTCAGGGGGTTTTAACGGACCCTCCCCTTGTCCGACATCTGCCCTGACCCTTTGCCTCGGTGAAGTTTTGTCTACACACGTTTCAGTGTTCAGGTCTAGTCGGGAGAGAGCCAGCTGGACCTTCTTAAGTGCATTTCCTGTGCTGTGTCAAGCTCCTGGTCTCCCTGTGCACACCTCTACGCTTCCCTGGGGTGCTGATGAAAAGGCTTAGAGGGAAAGAACTCCATAATGAACAAATTAACTCTCTCTGCGACGAAGAGACGCCCAGGGTGCCAGAGAGGCTGATTAAAGACTGCAGAGGGAGGAAGAGGGGGGAGAAATGTATAGAAAAAGAGTAGAAGAAGAAGGTGAAAAAAATCCTCCTCTTGAGGTAAAACTGGTCCTTCAATTTCTGGTGTCCCTTTCCCCCCCCGAGCAGAAGAGGGCTAGGGGAGGGCTTTGGCCAAAAACCCTGGAGTCTGATCCTCATTAAGAAGCACAAAGGACATCAAAGTCCAACCCTGAACCTCTATCAGTCAGGAGCACCCACAATCCCAGTGATATTAAACTCCCCGGCGCCATTCTGTGTCAAGTTCTGAGGCAGGCGCAGGGGCTCGGGTGACTCTCGGGTTGGGGGACTAAAAGGTCCTGAAGGTCAGTGGAAAGTTGGTGCTAACTTCTCCTCACCTCAGTTATTGGCTGCTGCTGAATAAGCTTTCTGCTGGAAGGAGGAAAAGAAGGAGAAGATAACTGGCAGCTGTTTGTAGATAATGAAAACTAGCAGCTGCCAGACACTGTAAAACATTTGAAACTATTTAAAGTGAAATACCAGACTGTCTTTGAAAGTATGTGGCCATAAAGTTTTGCTAAGGTTGCATTCACATCTGAGCTGATTGGTCAGTTTGAAACAAACTCTGGTTGGATAGTTCATTTGGTTTGAGGTGGTGTGAATGCTCAAAAGAACTCTGGTGCTGACCAAAGAACCAAACTCTGGTAAGGGGGTCCCAGTTCGCTTCCATGTGCACCAGAGTTTGGTTCACCGTATGTGAGAACGAACGAGGGAAGTGAACCAAATAGCAGTGCATTGTGGGTTAAATTTTGTCCGTCTGTAAATGATGTCAAAAAGGTTTGCCAAGCATGCTAATGTTAGCATTGCTAACAACATCTGCCCTCTGTTGTCCTTGCAGGTTAACATCCTAGGGATGTCACTTTTTCAATAAAACAACATCGAACAATGACACCATAATGTTCGAACACATTGGAACGCGCCAGCTTGGAGAGTTGCAGGTTTGTAGTGACCCCGTATCTCTCCATTGAAGCATTGGGCTTCTGTGTGCAGAGAGACAAGTCTCCCTCATGTGAGTTTGCATCACCTGAATCACGCCCCCGTTGCTTGTGTCATAACATAACTCTTCGTTTACTGAGGTCAAGAGTGCATGCAATGGTCAAGTTATGTTGAGAGCGCCCTCTGCTGGATCAAACTGTAACTACTTCAGACGGCCTGATGCATACATTTTGAAGTTGAACGGCTCACTACAGTTAATTTGAGAATTTTCTCCCCCAGGATCGACTTACGGTTCAAATTTGGAATAAAAAGTGACAGCCCTCACGTCCACATGCCTTTTGTTAAATATGCCAGTTTACCCTGACAGCCTAGATATCACTTTATCTCTATTTGATCGATCAAAAACCGAAATAAATGAAACGTGCAACAACGTTGGAACTTCACAGGCCTACAGTAGTTTTATGCTTAAATGTAAACGAACAGCAAACGTTTGTCCAACATTAACAACACTTTCCATGTGTTCGTCAGATACGCCTCTTGTTGGTTCTCTCCAACACTCACATATTCTGTGTTGGAGTCATTTAGAAACCTTCTCTCTGATTTAATGATAAAGACTCTCAAGTCTGCCAGCTCACCTAAAATCAGGAGTTAATTAAACTGATAAAGAACATTGTTTCTACAGAGTTCATTTGTAATTTCTTGAAATGCAGAGATACTTTAACTTCACAAAATTGGGGGGAAATAATCGGTTTCGTAACATTCAGACATTGAGTTCAATCAACAATCCTTTTTGCAGCGGTCTCTGGTCAGCTCTGCCTTCCAGTCACATTACTTCTCTCACTTTGAAGTTGTACAAGGTCAGCTGCTCATAATCCGTACAGCTCCTCCAGTGAAGTTAAGAGTCACTTTGGTACAGTGCTGGTATTAATACGAAGGTCGAACCTTTAAGGGTTCTCTATCTGAGTGTTACATTAAGGATAGTCTGAAGGTACAGGGGTGTATACTAACCTTAATCATTTTCACATCTGTTTTTATTTTATTATATGCTGCTGCGTTCTCACATCAGCTCACTCAGACTTTCTGCAGAAAAAACACTCGGGGTCTGGCAGAAGAAACTCCAGATAAAGTCCAAATTCAGCTGTTTGCGTTCACACGTGCAGCTCCTCCTCAGTTTTCTGGAGTTTTTCTGAAGCTCAGATAAGCTGAGTTTGTCCACAGGCTGCACAAATGGACTCTTGCGTTTTCTCATGAGAGATATGTCTATACAACAGGAGGTGCACATTGCTCGGACGGGCTTTAGGGAGAAAATAAATGCTGTGTAAACACTTAACCCAGGTGGTCCAAAATGTACAGCTGTGTAGAGTCAGTTCACTGCAGAGGGTAACTGAAGGGGCTGTTTCTATCACTGACACAGCAGGCATCAAACACACACCAGTAACTTCATTTCAACATTTGGGGATATGAACCCAAAATGTGGCCTTGAAACACCTGGAGGCTCAAGAGTTGGCAAAGTGCATGCATTCAAGAAACTGCTCCGTAAACACATTTTGATCCATCTATCATTGTCTAACCTTAAAGACTATTCAATGCTGCTTTTTGTCTGTAAAAAAGCGCAGAGTACAGGCGTGCAGGTTGTGTATTTTTTAGTCTGATTTGCAGTGATTGAATGAGAGCAGCAGAGAATAAAAGGACCTTGCTGACCTTGCCAAAAAAGGTCTGATGATTGCTGCCCCCTCTTTAGACCGCCGAGCTCGGCCATTAAATCTCTTACACAACTGCTCGCCTCTGCAGCCGCTCCTCACAGCCAAGTCTGCGTCAACACGGCTTTTCATACATAACACAGAGGGCGGCACATCGTATTTGATTTTAAATATCAGCGAGTCTCACCTCTAACATTAACAGCTGGAGGAGGTTTGATAAGCTGAGGGGAAAGGTAAGTTAGGCAACGAGGGCCCGGGGAATTAAAACATCGCAGTAATCAGTCAGAACAAAGGGGAGACTCTACAAGACTTCACTTGCTGCCTGAATTATTCCTCAAATCAAGAAGATTAACCTTAAAAAGGAGTATGACTCGATTCCAAGGTGCTGGCTGACTCATTTTAAATAAGGAAAGCTCTTAATTAAAAGAAATCCTTTGTCTTCAGATTAAAGATTGGATCAAAGGATCAACAGTCACTTGCTGATGCCAGCACCTCTCTTATTGGCATGCTGGTGTTTCATAGACTTCCAGGGAGTAAAGAGGATTAGCTGAACTTGTCCTGAACAACGTTAGTGCCAAAGACTTTACACACACGGTATTGCTTGTGTTTATTTCCTTATTCTATCAAATGAAAGGTTGCTGATACAGCTTTGGGTCACTGCATGTTCTGACACTCATTGTTTCTTATCATCCAAAAACAAAATCTGCAATGAGTTGGACTCGTCGATTATAGCGATGTGCATGTTCTGCTCTGGGAGGAAAACGGAGCTGATAAAACTTTTCAGGAATCTCTAGATGTGAGCTTTCCTCCCACAACGCCTCGCTGCGACCGCACCCAATCAGTGGCGTCCCTTCCACTTATAAACACCCACTAGTATCTTTTCACTAAACCTCCCATTCATCACACTGACAGGAGCGGCCTGCGGTTATTGACTGGGACTGAGTTTTTTTTTTTTTCCCGTCCACAAGCTCAGTTATCAAATGAGATACTGAAGCTAAATGTTTGCCGTGTTAAATGAGTGGTGTCAGAGGGCTTGTTTTTAGAGAAGTGAGTGAGTAGTGATCAGAAGGGTATGATAATACTGATGGACTCTTTACTCAGCAGCCTCTACCATCAGTGAGTGAATGTGTATGAATGGATGAGTTAATACTGATGGACTCTTTACTCAGCAGCCTCTACCATCAGTGTGTGGAGGTGTAGGTGTGACCTCGAGTTTAAAAGAGCTTTGGGAAGTCAGAAGACTAGAAAAGTGCTATACAAGCCCAAGTCCTTCTTCCATTTACCATTTAAAAAGAGCCATGAATCATTTCCCCTTCACTCCCTGAATGAACTAATGCTAACGCTATTAATTCCATCACAGCCAGAGGAAACCTTTTCCCACAGAATCCACCTTGTTTGAAGCCTCCGCCAACATCCAACGAAGACTTAGAACAACCCATGAAGAGGTCAGTGGAAACATGTCTTTATATAACATAGGATGTAAGCTTAGTAGCCGTCCTCTTACGGTCCTTTCATGGAGGCAAATATGTGATATGTGCATCATGCCGTAACAGTCCTTACAATAAGGTCTGCAGACTCATGATTAATTGTCTTTTAGTGCGTCTAGACCGACCTCAGTAGCAGCGACACAGATCCTCTGATTTGTAAAGCCACATCATTCACAGTTGGTCGTTAAAAGGAACCTAAGATAAGCCGAATAATCAGGTATCAACAACACACATAAGCATACGATTCATATCAAGCTTCAGTGCTCAGCCTCCCTCAAATAAACACCGCCTCATTTTCTCCCCCACCTCACTCTGTGATACTCTCCTCTGAACATGACCTCGCTGCAACTTCAAAGGAGAGACTATTTGACTTCCCTCTCATCTGTGTCCAAAACCATTTTTTGTCCCCTTTGCTCCTTTTGAAAAGAATAATAATAATTGTGATCGGGGCAGGCATCACGCATCATTAGTGCTCAGGGAGAGCATGCAGAGAAAGTTATTACACCTCTGTATCCCGACAGCACACAGTACAGCCAGATTGTCTCTAATCGCCAATAAACAAGTGCAGACTTTTAAAGACCGCTGCTCAGGGCGGATGACGAACAGTGCGGTGATCTGCGGCAGCTTTTGGGGGTTGTCATTTTAAGGGTGTACATTCCCATCTGTGTATTATCAGTTCTTAGACGCTTCCAAAATGATGATGGCTATAAACAAGACAGAGGAGTTTGTTTACTCCTGAGCTGATCCACAGGCGTGGAAGAGATGCTGCGCTGTCTGTGAGTGAGCTGCGGCTCAGCTGCAGCAGACAATAAGAAGCTTTAAGTGTCGGCTGCTGAGAGGCCCATGTGTCACTTGTTGCTGCAGAGCAGGTGAACTTCATTATCTCTACTTATACACATGCCATGAAATTCTGACCTGACAAGATGTGCTTCATTAGTTCTACTTAGAGATGTTTTAAAACCCTTTTGCAGCAAAGAGCCGAAGTTGGATTTGAAACGACGGCCCCTGCAACAAGGACTACAGCCTACACACGTGGGGCCCGCTGATGTTCAGCATGAAGCTGGTTTACTCAGTGTCTTACCGTCTTTGGAGATCAGACTATCGTTATAAATTCTCTGCTAGCTCTACATTGTGGTTTTTGTGAGCGTCATGAGAGATGACCTGAAATCAAATGGTAGTTACAGGTGACAGCCTGTAGAACTTCCATGGTGGCAGTACGAGGCAGCTTTCTCTGTAGACTACAGCTCTGTAAAGCGGAGCGGGGGGGGGGGGGACAGCTTTGTATTGGTTTGAGAGACTGGTGCCAAGTTGCGACATCTACTGGACATCTACTATGAAAGTCGCACATTACACTTTCAAATAGTATCGTAGGCTTTTCCCAAAGCTGTTACTGGCATCAGAACAACTCTCAGCTTAGGGTGGTTTCACACTAGGGACCCAGGCCCGGATCCAAGTACGCTTGACCCAAGAGTCCGGTTCATTTGATCGATGGGAACACAAAAGTATCGTACCGTACTCGGGTATCGTGCCCGAGTATGCTTGAATAGGTGGTCTTGGGCAAGAGTCATGTGCACTCAAGTACGGTCTGCGGGAGATGTGAACGTATCCGTGCTCGAACAAGAAAGTGGACCGCTATATGATGTCATTCTAAACGGCTGCTGGCGCTTCAATAAGTGTCATATCCTTGCAGCACGGGCCGGTTTCATCCTCATGGCTGCACTGTACATGTGGAAGTAATTAGAGGGTCGTTGTTGGAGTCTAATAAATAACATACACATCCACAGTTAGCAGGATGGACTCAGCCTGCGAGTGGTTGCCATGGTTGCTTCTTCGCAGATTTGCAAACTAACTACGTGCATACTGCCCCCTGCTGTATCGGACTGTGTACATACGAAGTGTACTCCGGTACGGGACGGTGTTACTGATGTGAACGCAGACCAGCGGGGGAGGGGGGAGCAATCGAGCTCAGTACGAAACAATCGTGCCTAATGTAGAAACGCTCTTAGAAAGAACGACAGATATTTCATCATGTCCTCTTCAGAAAGGAGTCCATAAGCAGATTTCAATAAGAAAGAAAAATCATGTATAGAGAAGAGGAAAACATCTGGTTCCTCTCCACATGGCACAAGCATCCCGCTGCTAAAGAGGCAAAAAAGTCATGAAAGGGTGGGTAATTAATTAGGCACGCAAAGTTTCGTGATGCGGCGCCGTTCAGTGAGACAGATATGATGAGTCACCCCGGAGTATTCTAGACTCAGGATACATCTCAGACTCTTACTGTAACTCTTTGTGAGGTCTCATCTTTTTTTTATTCATTCTCTCTTTGACTTCATTTCTCAAAAATGACCTTTATGTTAACTCTCCTCTCTAACACACGCTTGACTAAGGGAACTAAATGTCAGAAAATAGTTTACAAGAATAGGCTGAAGAGAGCGCTTTCACTTTCATGAGTATGAAACATTAGAGCCGGATACAGTGAATAGAGTGGCTGGAAAGATATGAAAAGGTCAGCAGAAAATGGATGAATTGTGAGAGTGCTGGAGATTAAACACACACTAATATATTTGAAAAGATAGCACTACAGTATATTAAGCTCTTCTGGGATGACTGTAAGCCTTTTGTTATCTATTTTCACGCTGATCAATGGACTTTTCAGCACAATAATCGCAATAAAATTCAATGCATGGACAAAGAAACTTCATGACTCAACACTTACCGTAACAGATTTGTGTAAAAGCTGAAAGAAATAACAATCAGAGTATCATCGCACTCAAACCTCCTGCCCACAGGCTGTGATTTAATGCCTCAAAGAATGCTCAGTATTCAGAAAACAAAAGACAAAGATATCTAGTCAAGGTTACAGCCTTTTATCAGACAGCGACATCCCTAGTTAAAGCCAGAAAAACAAATGCCTATTACTCTTAGGCAGAGAAGGAAGGCCACGGCGTGCCCTTAAATCGTTGTGTTTTTAACGCTAAGGGAACTTAAGAGCCCTTAAGGGACAGGGCTTTTAATCCAGTGTGAGAACAGCTGTTTAGTGTCTCAGGGGCCCGGCTATTTCCAGAAGGAGCTTCTTAAGTGCCTATCCAGTGTGATCAGCATCTTCAACAGGACTGACAGCCTACCCAAACATGGCATTTCGCACCTTGCCCGAGTGGACAGCGAGATGCTAAAAAAGATCACATTTATAGCAGTGATTGAACCATGTGTAGAAATACGTCTTAGGAAATTAAGGCCATGCTTTATCCTCACCTTCGTGACAGTTTGACTTGTTTTTCGCAGAGAGTTCAGAGAGTTATAAGCCTCCATGACAGCCCCCGCCCCTGCTTTCTCTAAAGCCTGACAGTGGCACTGACACCATCTGCATTCCTGTGCTAGTGAGGAGACACACACTGTGGTTATCATTCCAACACAGCATTCGCCTTTTATTCGCATAGGGACTGCTAAGTATGATAGTAGGCAGCCATGTTTATTGTTTGTCCTTCAAATCCCTGACAATGGGATACTAGCTGTGACATTGTGGTCTTAACAAGGGCATTGAGGAAACTCATGGTTATGCAAGGTCTCCGTCTTATGATGATAGACTGTGTTATGTTTGTTTTGTTGGCTGCAACGATTGCCGACCAAAACTCTGGCACCGTCCCCACTCTGTTTCTCCAACGTTTTCCTCTGTGCCCAGTCGTAACCGTGTTTCGGTTTAACGAATGACCCTGATAACTGGGGACTTTTGGCCTAATTGTTTACATTGATGTCACAGCAGCTGTTAAAAACGGAGAGAGAATCCTGCGAATGCCTCTTTGTTAAGTTTGTCATTACTCAAATGTGGCATTCGACTGAAAGTTGCCAGTTTACAAGGTCCCTCGTTGAACCGAAACGCCAATCTAGTTTCCATTTAGATTTGCAGCTTTCCATGTTGACTTCTTGTGTGGATAATTGCCGCCTTGGTTTATCAGCGTGTCTCCTAAACATTGTCTAGCATTGTAGTCCCTGCTGCTGTGCTGGCCCTCTCTCATTCCCTCTGGCTCTACACTGCCCCTCCTGTTCATGTGCATACTGCAGGACATGCACAGCCGGCGTGCCAAACAGACCCAGGGGACCCGAGGCAGCCAACAACTAACATGCAAACTCATAGTTAGAAGCAAGTGTGTCTACAGCCTAAATTGGCTAGCAAAAGAAGTCACTTCGGGGAGCAGCCTTCTTCTACAGTAGCTGACGCTGACATGGGGCTTGGACACCAGAATAAAGTGCATAACACTAGAGTCAGGAAAGCATAAAAGCATGAATGACTTAATGTGATTCAGCTGTAGATAGGAATGACCTGATTCGGGACATTTTTTTTGAGCTGAAAGAAGCGTGGCTGGAGTGGAGAATATTCTTCAGTTCAACCTTAGTCGCCTAACAAGGCTTAATAATCTGTGAGATCATGTGAATCAAGCGAGTCAGATTTGATTATTTACCAGGTTTCAAGATCTTGGGCTGAACCTCAGAAGTGTCCTAAACAGCAACCACTGGCAGCTATGGCTAGTTTAGATGGGATGACATTGATAAGCTAGAGTTGATTCAAAAAACAACTTATGAGGATGTTTAAGTATTGCTGCTGTATCTTTTTTATGTGATTCAAAGAGGATTTCTTTGTCAAGGGAATGGCTGTCACTAAAGGCTTTTCTCAATGAAAAACACATTTTGATTTTCTCCCGGCTTTTCCAATGATGACCTCTTAGATGAATCTGTGCGTCATGTATCAGACAACAACAATCAAGTGCATTATGTATCAAAAATGAAAAATTACTCCAAGATTTCTAGTGTTCTGCCAAATGTTTTTCAGTCAGGGAATCAAGCTTACTGCGAAACAGGCCGATAGATTTTGAAAGAACATAACCTCATCATTCCATTTTTGGACGTTTTGGATCAGCTAACATTTAATATCACTGATGACGCAAAGAGATTATCTAGAAGGAGTAATTGGATTGGAGATAAAAAAAGATATAACTGTGTGTCATCTGTATAACAGTGGTGGTAGGAATCATAACTCTGGATTATGTGTCTGACAGGCGGTGTGTTTGTGGAGAAGAACAGGGGGCCAAGAATGGGACCTTGAGGAACGCCACAATTAATTTTTTATTTAAATGTTACGAAGATAGAAAATCCAGCCGTGCTACTTTAAAGCACCAACATGCATGGGATTGAGTAAGATGTTCAAGTGCTCCACCTCTTTTCTTCATGGGAATTTTCACCAGACTGATGGGGGGAAAGCGGTTGGGGGAATTGATCATTAGGCCATCCAATGAGGAATTCAAATCCTCCTCCAGAAACTGTTGACATAATCTTGAAACACAGCTGAGAACCTGAGACGAAGAACATCATGACTCATGGTGCAGCTGTCCAGGATGTGAAGCAGCTTACTGAAAGACAAACCACTGTTTTACTCTTTGAATGTGCAGCTCTAGACACACGCACCTGTGTGTCAAAATCTAATCCAAAGCACAGCGCCTGTAATACCATTTATTTCTACAGTTATTCCATCTGTAAAGTTCCAGACATCTTCACATCAAGCGTGAGAACCAGGTGAGAGCTGTCCTGACGGCTCTCTGCAAGGAAAATATGACTCTGAACTCCTACTGTGACAACGGTGAAACAGATTAGCAACACTTTAAAAAAGCCATCCTCTAGGTAATCCATAACACAGTCCTCTGAGTCAGACCTTGGCCAAGGTCAATAGTCCAGCCTTCTAAGATACAAAATGTAAAACCAGATCAACACTAATTCAACCAAACTTCATTTTCCTTTTTGTCAGTTCACCCTCAGTCCAAACCAACCCAGTGTACAGAGCCCTAAAAATGTAGATTTTACAAAGTGATCTCCAATGGGCATACGTTCAGCTTTCCCAAAGCATTGACACACTTTGTAACCCTTTCACAGGCATGTTAGTTCTCACCAGTAGCACTTGTTAAAGGTTAAGGTATGTTAGAATCACCTTCTGCTCTATGTACCTCTACAACAAAAAGCTTTTAATGCACACTGAGGGAATCAACTGTTGCATTGTGATCCATTCCTCCTTCCCTTTGAAATCTATGCAACCTGCACAGAAGAAGATTAGACATAACTTGTTCAATCAAGCCAAAGCAATGAATGTGCTTCCCTCTGCCAAAAGCAGCAGCAACAGTGAGGAAGTTAGGAGTCAGCTGCATTTACCGTGGCTAAATAGACAGACAAGAGTACCACAGCTAGAACTGCCAACTTTATCAACACAGAGAAGATAAAAGCTGCAGTATACTGTTAGATAAATTCATGTTTGGAGGGACGCCAACACAATGAACATTGCTTTAAAAAAATCTTCAAATATGGAATTGGTAGATTACTGCTTTAACTCAGGCACCACCCACAGTATTCCCTCAAGGTAATGATGATTGTTCTCTGCAATGAGTGATGGATGAGCCTCTGTTCTGTTGCCATGCAGGTGTTATTTACATTCAGAGTATTCAAGGGTAGATGATTACAAGAACTTAATCCCTGGTCTTTAACCAAGAATGACTGTGAGTTTGTCTTCATATCTCCAAAGACAGAGAAGGAGATAAGAGGGAAACTTGACCCCTCTGTCACCTGCATCTGGACGAGAAAAGAGGCGGATTGGCTGAGTCAGAATGTGCCGTTTTCCTGCTGAAGCAGCCGTTCTGTCCTTCCACACACTGACCCAGCATGCCCTGCATGCAACCTGAGCTTGAACAGCACCAAAGAAATCAGCCCTTTTCACCCAGCTGCCTTCATGCACGTTGCTGAGTGCCTGTGACAAAATCACAACAAGCTGACAGAACAGCTGCCATCATGGATGCAAAATATATCAGGAGCTTTCACATGAGCTGTCATAAAAAACAGTGTGCACTGTAGATGCACCCCTCTGGAGGGCTTTGCAGCAAACTGGCAATTTTCCATTGCGCCCTCGCTCACGTGTCCTGTCAGTCAACCTGTCACCATGGAGATGAGCTAAGCTTCTCTGTGTCTCATGCTGTAGTGCATACACTGCAGCACACAGCAGCAAAAGGCTGAAACTGTCACACCTCACATGCAATCAGAGGAACATCTTTAAGCAACTTGTGTAATTAAAGCAAACGAGTTCACAATAATTGTGTCCATTAATTTGTAGACTGTGTTTCATTAAAGTGGTCTCTGAATGACTCCAAAGGCGAGGGTCACCTTACTAAGACGGATCATGAGGATAAAAAGTTAGCAGCTTCAGCAGCACGTAAAGGGCATCTGCCACTTCAGATGAGTGTATGAAGTGAGCACTGAATGGGATCACAGCACTGATGCACATGCAGAGAGTGAAGGTTCATCTAGTCACGCATAGGGAGGGTGCACATCACATCATGTAGCATATCCAGTGGCGTGCATGTCATGTGAGTAATGCAAAGATTTAGTATGAAACAGTTCTCCACAAGATGGTCTACAACATGGCTAAAGTTTTGCTCGACAGTATGAAGCCATGATTCAACATTTGTATGAACGTTTAATAAACTAAGGATGTTTTCTCTTTAATTCTACATCACAATCTGATTCCCTTTTAGGCAGCTGAGGTGTATCATGGCTACTTTAAGGTAAGACTGGATAAAGCATTGGTGAAGTCCATTAGCTTTAACTCTTCCTGTGTCCAGTCTATGACAACAAACATCTAAACATGAAGTTACTATGAGAGGCTACTGACAGCTTAGGGGAGGAAGAAGCAGGAAGAGTTTCCCACATAGGTGAAGCTGCTATTGGTAAAAACACAAACAAATGAAGGTCAGCAGACGTTCAACTCGATCATTTTTCTTACTGTGAAATTTGGGACTTCCTTTGTGTTGACTCGGAGGAAGGTCCGCGAACTGCACCCGGTGTCCCGACATGTCCGGTAACTATTCCACCACCTCTCAGGTCAGAGCCACGCGCGACCACCGACTGTGTGTCCTCCCTTCACCGGAGTAGGCTGCTTCAAAGTATCCGGTAACTTCCTAGCACGCGGCTGTAGTCTACCAAGCGCGTGGGAATCTTGCACACCTCTGGGAAGCGTCTGTCATTGACTTTCCCTCTGCTCCCTGTGTGTGTGTGTGTGTGTGTGTGTGTGTGTGTGTGTGTGTGTGTGTGTGTGTGTGTGTGTGTGTGTGTGTGTGTGTGTGTGTGCGTGCGCGTGCGCGTGGGTGCGTGTGTATGTGTGTATATGTGTGTGCTGCTGACTGTGTGCCAGTACTGCAGCAGCCCGCTCTCTCGGTCCACTATCACCTGCCCTGTGCTCCTCTCTCTCTCTGTCTGCGTCCTCCGGATACTTTCTGCTCCACATGAGACGCTCTGAAGCAGGGACAGGCTCCGTCTCTCCTCCCGCATTAAAAAAAAAAAAGACAGATACAAACTTTTCTCTCCCCGATGTCCACATGACTGCAGGGTTACGTCATCACTGTAAAGCGCTCAGGCCACATGATTCATAATAACTCCATCACATTGAGCCAACAGAAGCGTAAAGGCCTATCTCCACATGTTTTAGTAAAGTTCACTTCCAGCTCCTCCACTCTGGAAAGACCTTGAGGACTATATTTCATGTCAAACAAAAACGTTTTCACTCATTTCACATGTAATGATCAAAACCTGTGTGATATTGTCATCCTATGTATTTGATAATCAACACTTCATATTCATAAGGTCACAGTTCTTAGCTCCACTCGCTCTCTGAAGTTTTTTTCATTGATTTAAAATGAGATTTTGAGTCTCCTTTATTAGATAGAAACAAATCTATGTCAATCATTTCATGATGAAGTAGAGGGAGCAGGCTGAGTGGTTTTACTCGTTATTACAGCAGCTTTGTAATCGAATCAAACTTTGTGAAAGAGTTTTCCTGTAAATGTCTAATCCGGTCATCAAACACCAACCTGGAAATAAACAGGTCTTTATTTATTATTTATAAAGTCAGAGAACAATTAAGCACATTTAAATCGATACAACAGGGTGGTTAAAGTCAGCCTGAAAAGAAGTCTTTAAATTGTCTTCAACTTTGTCAGTGTTTACAGGGGGCTACAGCTCCACCTACTGGAGGAAAGGTGCAACGCCATGAGAGGGCTGGCTTCCTGTGGCCTCTGATACCAGGGGATGGTTAAAAACAATTCAGTCTGGTACAACTGCAGTACAAACTACAGGTCAGATATCTGGTCAATCATCCTTCTCAGTAAGAGGAACACACCTGAGGAACACATTCAGAGAAACACACCTGAGGAACACATTCAGAGAAACACACCTGAGGAACACATTCAGAGAAACACACCTGAGGAACACACATCTGTAACACACCTGAGGAACACACATCTGTAACACACCTGAGGAACACATTCAGAGAAACACACCTGAGGAACACACATCTGTAACACACCTGAGGAACACACATCTGTAACACACCTGAGGAACACATTTAGAGAAACACACCTGAGGAACACATTCAAAGAAACACACCTGAGGAACACATTTAGAGAAACACACCTGAGGAACACACATCTGTAACACACCTGAGGAACACACATCTGTAACACACCTGAGGAACACATTCAGAGAAACACACCTGAGGAACACACATCTGTAACACACCTGAGGAACACACATCTGTAACACACCTGAGGAACACATTCAGAGAAACACACCTGAGGAACACACATCTGTAACACACCTGAGGAACACACATCTGTAACACACCTGAGGAACACATTTAGAGAAACACACCTGAGGAACACATTCAAAGAAACACACCTGAGGAACACACATCTGTAACACACCTGAGGAACACACATCTGTAACACACCTGAGGAACACATTCAGAGAAACACACCTGAGGAACACACATCTGTAACACTTTGGGACTTTCCTTACCGGTTATATATACAGATATGTATATACTGTACAGGTACATCCTGCCACACCCATTTTCTTAGTGAAAGAAATGCACAGATTTGGTACAGATGTTTTCTTCTCCTTCAAACAGCTGTAATCTCTTTTTTTCATTCATAGTAACCATAAATCAAACCATGATTAAAAACACCTGAATATTCTGCTGATTTTTAACCAGTGTAAGCGATAGCGTCCTGTGATTGTTGTTAATACTTCTGTTATTTTATGTCTTTTAGTATTTCCAGATATCACTGGGGGGGGGGGGGGGGGACACCTTTTCACAGCACTTACAGAAATGTAAAATGTATTGTCATCTTTACGCTGAGTATGTCAAGACATCCATCCATTCATTATCTATAACTCTTTTCACGTTTGGGGTCGTGGGGAGGCTGGAAAAGCTGATCCCGGCTGTCATTTGGCGAGAGGCGGGGTTAAACCCTGGACTGTTTGCCAACCAATCACAGGGCTGACATGTAGAGACAGACAACCAGCCACACTCACATTCACACCTATGCAATTTAGAGTCACCAGTTAACCTAACGAGCATGTCTTTGGACTGTGGGAGGAAGCTGGAGTACCCGGAGAGAACCCACGCATGCACGGGGAGAACATGCAAACTCCACACAGAGAGGCTCCTGTCAGACGGGGATTCAAACCAGGAACCTCCTCGCTGTGAGGGGACAGAACTAACCACTGTACCACCGTGCAGCCATGTAAAGACAGAATAGTAAAAATGTCAAATATCTTCAACCTAACGTGTCAAATGTGTTTGTGTTGTTGTCACCATATGGTTCTAAATAAGATTTCTGCACATTAACAAATCAGAGGGAATTAAAGACACGCACAATCCCATCTTAAAACTCACTATCAAACTGTACTCATGGTGACGGTGCACTCTTCAACTGTAAAGCTGCATATTGCTTTGATGCAGCGCTGGTTACTCTCATACGTCACCTTCACTTCATCACTCTGTTCCTCAGCCCGACCTGAGTGGGAGGCCGTCACTTTCTGTTTGACACTTTTTAAATCCAGAACAGCTGACAATGAAAGGATGAGTAATGCATCAAGTCATCCCTCTTAAAAGATGGGTCTCATCCTCAGGGATGTATTCTGCACATATGTCACAGCTGACACAAGCATGAGGACAGTGGATCAGAACGTCAGTAGATGTCATTAGAGACGGGTCATAAAGCATTATACGACAAACTTCAAAATGCAAACATTACAAATGGAGGTTTTTTTTAGAAATTTATTTTAAAATACTTTGTCAAACATCCTAAACAGAAATGGAATAATAGAAAAACAACCCTCGGATTTTTCTCAAAGAAACTAATCTAACTCTCTGGACTGAAAGGACTTTTGTGCAAAAGAGAGGAGCTATACAGATTATACAGACGGAGGAAAACTCAAAAGCTCAGACATGAAGAGTATTTACACAGAAGAAGTTCAATCATTTCACCATAACCCAAACTGTCAAGAACAGGCTCACACACTTTCAAACATGTTCTGCCACAATCTGGCACTGCTTTACAAAAACCACAAAGTATGTGCACTGCACTTTATAAATCTTATCAAAATCATTCAAAGCATGTAGAAATCCGGCAGATCAGTGGTCACGTCTTCTACTGCATCAGTGTCGTCCTTTTTATTGTCATCATACAGTGTTCTGCTTTCACGCTGATCCATTCTGCTCAATGTACATTTTGGATAAAGATGCTGCCATAGACTTTGCCAGTTCCTCGTCTCGTTTCCTTTGCATCTGCGAGTTTCTGCACCAGTCCTCGTACTCGGGGTTGGGAAGAGAGTTATCTAGAAGAACGTCGTAGTGACCGTTACTGAGCCAACTCAGCCAGATCGCTGGTTTGGACGCATCCTCCTCCCCGAGATAGTGCACCATGGTGGAGACGGTGGGGCTCTCCAGGCTCCCTCCGGTCGTCAGGTGAATGTTGATGTTCAGCATCTGGCTCATGGCGAGGAGCTCGGGGTATCCGGCCCAGGCAGCATCCTGCGCCGCATTGATCAGGAACTCGCCTACGTCCCCTTCGATGATGGTGTTGAACTCGTCCAGGTGGTCGGCGATGTGGTGCACCGTCTGCTCCCTCAGCTCGCTGTGCTTCGCCTGGTCCCCGAACGTGGCCTTGCACACAGCCCTGTAGAGACAGTTGCCATCTGGAATGACGTGGTACCTGAATTTGTGCCTCTCCTGGAGGTACTTGTTTTGTTTTTCCACTTCGGCCAGGTACCTTGTGACTTTATCATTGATGTCCTCTTTTTCCTGTCTTTTCTGTTGAGGCAACTCCTGCAGAACGCTGAGCTCGAAGGCCCGTCTCTCCTCACATTCTGGAGCAGCTTTGCCATTAAAATCTCTTTTTACGGGGTCTTCAGGTTGAGCTGCCCTGGAGGGAACTAGCTCTTCTTCCTGTGACAAGGACCATCCGTTGCTCCTGAAGGGGGCGTGCATCACTGAAACGTTATCATCCTCACTTGCATTTCGACCAATTCTTTTGTTTTCTTCTGTTTGGGGTCTACAGTCACTGGAATGGTTGAAAAAAAGATTTCCAGCCACCTCTTGGTAGTCATCTGTCCCATTATTTATATGATCTATGAAGTCCACAATCACATCAGAGTCACAGTCATTACACAGGATACCTTCACCATTACTGCGTGAGTCAGGAGAGGGTGGTTTGGTCTTGGACTCCCTCACGAAGTGGATCGGAACAGACCTCTCCACTCCATCAGGTCGGCGGATTAATATCTCAGCGGTCGATGTGAAGTAAATCGGCCTCATAGAGGAAGCCTCGTAACATGAAAAGGCAGGCATGTTTGCGGAAGCAGCAGCAGCAGTCTCGCTCACGGGATCCCCGTTGGTGGCAGGAGTAGTCTCTGGGTGGGTAAATCCCCTTTTATCGGCCTCGGGGGGGATCGCTGGAGTCCCGTTCAGACGCTCCGACGCGGCAGATAAAGTTATTGTAACTTTGCGAGACGACCTCGGGTAGTGTGTCAGCGCACTGTTGTACAGCTGCATTTTGAAGGAGTCTTTTATACTGAACGGCCGTTACGAAAAGATGACAACAACATCTAAAAATACTCCCCGTGTCATCAACAACAGCACAGTTGTAGTGAACGTTTCCATGGTCCTGAGTCCTGTCATTGACGCGCACACACGAGCGGACAGTCCACTTTAGTCCTCTTGCGTCATGCTGTTGGGGTGCCTCCCTAATTTTAGACTTCAAACTGTTACAAGACACTTTCTGCTTCGACTGGGTCAAGTCAGACTCAATGACACCGAGGCGCTTCCTGATGAGGAGCCTTCAAAATAAAATCCTTATTCAACGAACTATATGATTTCATAGAGGAGAGACACTTTCTTCGTTTGTTCATTTGACTCATGCTTATTTAAATGCACCTTTAACATAGCCCACATGCTACACACGCTACCTGAATATTTCACCTCATCTTTTACTGGAGTTTCAAACAAGTCTACCAAAAGCTGATCATGTAGAGAGACTCATTCACATGTTCTTAGATTCAAGTGAAGTCCAGATGCTTTAGAAAGTCTGGATGTTGTTGAGAATTACAACCTGGGACACCCTGGTCTTATACCTGGATTGACCTCAAATCTTTGAGTGGTACCGTGAGGGAGGAGACAGAACTATGAATGTAGATCAGAGGCTTTGTAAGTTCTTGGGAGTGGGAAGAGTGGTGGCACTTATTATGTTGTGTCTTGGTTCCCCTAGACCGGGGATATAACAACTGTTGTCAAGAACAAGAGTCGTTTGTAATCTACATTTAATAAAGTTTCTCCAGTTTTGTCCTTAGCGGGTTTAGGTAACGATGACTCCTTGTTTTCATAGTCGACATGAGACCATTATTCTCCAAACATTCTTTTAGAGCATTAGATAGTAAATCTTTAATCTCCCATAAAGCTGTCTAAAAGTTTGAGGTCAGCCCATCCTGACCTGCAGCTTTGTTCATTGCTATTTGTTTTAAAGCGTCTCTAAATTCTTCTTGTTCATCTCTGAATCACGTTTCCTTAAAGTCTACATTCATTTGAGGAACGTGACGTTTAATAGTTTTGTTTAGAAGGGTTCAGAAAAGGATGTGAGGCTATCACCATGGGCACATGGCCCGACAAATATTCTCACTATAGCATCGTATAGAGGACTCTGCTGCCTCATCTGATACCTCCTGGATCTTTATTTTACGTCACGCCTTACTCAGGAGACCCCGCCCCCCTCCTGTCTGACAGGGATAGTCTCCCGCTGTGAGGTGCATGTGTGAACAGTCAGGTCAGGAGAATATGCGGAGCAGTCCTCCTGAAATGATCTAGATATTTTCAGGAGTGCAGCGGTGAAACCTGCTATAAAGAAGTAGTACCTACTTCTACTCAAATCTGTGGCGCACAGCAAGGGCGGAGTGGAACGAGCGACATAGGGAGATGTGCATCCAGAGCAGCTTTGGTTTATAACACAGGCAGAGTCGATGTGATATGCTTACAGAAACTTCACCGAAAGTAAAGGAGTAAACACACAGGGGGCCTCGGTTCTGCTTGAACTGGATTTCACTAGAAAAAACTGACACAGTCTGTTGAAAAAGTAATAGCACATGTTTTATTTGTTAACAGGAAGGAAAAGCTTCTTTTACTGCTTTTTCTGTTAGATTAAACCGGCGGGACAGCTCTACATATGTTGAGATCGTTTTATTCCGTTTAAAGGCTTTAAACATGTCATAATGCATTCAAACAAGCTGCAGTCTGTGTTTATTCTGTGTCCTTCATTCAACAAGAAGTCGTTACCTTGAACCCACTGAGAGAGTTTCTGTTACGACCCGGCTCGTGTGGGGAATGGGAAGCAACATAAAACCAGTTGTTTTTAGTAAATTAAAGTTATTTATTACAAAAGAATCAAATTGTGAAACACAACAAAAGGTGAGGCAAACTGGCCAACGAGTGCTGCTCAAATTAAAAACATAGTAAAACTGAAGGACTCTAAATAATTGTTTTAAATGCTAAATCTAAATAAAACCTAACTACACTTACTAACCAAATCGAACAACAAACAAACAGCACCCCTAAACCTAGTGTTTATACACAAATACAAAACCTAATGTGAGTGTGTGTGTGTCTACAAACATACTAATACCTGACCCAGTCGAACACAAAACGAGAGCCTCAGAATACAGAAGACAATAAGTTCTTTAAAGAACATTAACAAACATAGACAAAGACAACGAGAGGCACAGTGGCGAGCTTTAAACAAACAGAGCTGCGCCCCGACTGCTGGCTGACCAAGCTTCTTAAAGGTGTGTGTCTGCAGGGCTGTCCTCTGATTGGTTAATTGCCTCCTGCAGCCGTGTTCCAATCAAGCTTTTCCAGCAGGCAGCACAGGTGAACAAAATCAGGCCTGGAGGACACATTCACACACACAAACACTCCAAAACAGAGGTCAGTCACAAACACAGGAGAGGGGGTGTGGCTGGGGCCGTAACAGTTTCCTTTAAGTCAAAGAAAACACTTAGTCAGCTTTTACTCACCACAGATTCTTTACTAAATGTTAACATCATTAGAGTTCAAACTGTTTAACCTGAAGAGATCAAACTCAGAGAGTTCAGACTGAGAAACGTATCTCTGTGAGACACACACACACGCACACACACACACACACACACACACAGAGACACACACACACACACCCACACACACACACACACACACACACACACACACACACCCACACACACACACACACACACACACACACACACACACACACACACACACACACACACACACACACACACACACACACACATACACACACATACACAAAGCTGATTTCCTGTAAATGGAGGAGGGAGGGGCAACACGTGATCCGGGCTCATGGTCAACAGGTAGGGCACCTGAGGAGGCGGGACTTTGAAAGTGAAAGTGTTCAGTCAGTTTAGACTCCATTTTGAAATGGACAGAAGCCGAACAGAGAACTAAAGAGTGAAGCGGGGTGAGTGTTTATCCACAGTTTTTATATCTTCACTTCTGTAGTCTCAGTTTCCTCCTGAGAACTGAACAGAGAGAGTTTCTAATGACGTCACAACGTAGATTCATATGAGCTGTGTGTGTGTGTGAGTGTGTGTGTGTGTGTGTGTGTGCGTGTTCGTTTGCGTGTGTGTGTGTGTGTGTGTGTGTCTGTGTCTGTGTGTGTGTGTGTGTGTCTGTGTGTGTGTGTGTGTGTGTCTGTGTCTGTGTGTGTGTGTGTCTGTGTGTGTGTGTGTGTGTGTGTGTGTGTGTGTGTGTGTGCGTCGTTAGATCAAACTGGTTGAATGAGTGTTGGATCACATGAGTGTGTCACATGAGTGTGTGTGAAAAATGAGCGTTAGATCAAACTGTTTCCTGTTCCTTGTTTTGATCTCAGTGAGTGTTTCTGTTTTTCAGACTGACTTCAGATCAGAACATGGATGTGTGTTTAGAGGAAGAGGAGGACGGAGCAGAGTCTTCTGTACCCAGCTGTCTGTCTATGAAGAGTGATCGGTCCAAAGGTCTTCCTATGAACTTCAGTAATGAACCTTTACCTTCAGACATAAAGTAAGTCTCCTGACAACAGAAACCTGGAAACCTTCTCATCATCCACAGCTGCAGCCCTTTTTGTATTTACAGCTTCTTTTACAGCTTAGTCATCAGAGAGTTGATCAAA
Organism: Tautogolabrus adspersus; assembly: GCA_020745685.1. NCBI lineage: Eukaryota > Metazoa > Chordata > Actinopteri > Labriformes > Labridae > Tautogolabrus > Tautogolabrus adspersus. The sequence goes on along the minus strand of CM036551.1, from coordinate 1,676,938 downwards.
GATTCATAGAAATATAAAACAAGTTTGTCATTGCAGATTTGAGTCGAGCAGACAGAGAGCAGAGTCTCCTGTACCCAGCTGTCTGTCTCTGAAGAGTGATCGCTCCATAGGTCTTCCTATGAACTTCAGAAATGAACCTGGACCCTCAGACTCAAAGTAAGAAAACTTAACAACTCATTTTCACTTCAGATTTAATTTCTCCTCAAATCAATCTGCCAGCTTAAACTTTCTGATTTAAGCTCTAAAGACACGATACACGTGGTGAAAAACTACAACAGGAAACAGGAAACACTGAAAACTAAACACAGGAAACAGAAAAACAAAAAGATACCAAAGAGAAAAAAACTTTTAACCAGGAATAAGAAGATAAAATACACAACATGAGGGAGGAACATTACAAAATAAAACAGGAAGTGAAATCTTTACACTGAAATGAACCAAATCTGAAACTAAACAGGAATCATGACACAGAGATCTTTTCTGTATCACCACTGTGTGCATGTTGGTCATTAAACACAAGAACATCACCTCGTCTGGGTGCACACACTTCTGTTTGTTGTTGCTGTGGTATCTAAAGAGGTATTCATGTGATGCAAATATAAAACAAGTTTGTTATTGCAGATTTGAGTGGAGCAGACAGAGAGCAGAGTCTCCTGTACCCAGCTGTCTGTCTCTGAAGAGTGATTGGTCCATAGGTCTTCCTATGAACTTCAGAAATGAACCTGGACCCTCAGACTCAAAGTAAGAAAACTTAACTCATTTTCACTTCAGATTTCATTTCTCCTCAAATCAATCTGCGAGCTTAAACTTTCTGATTTAAAGAGAAATCATTGTTTTAAATCCTCCTCATTATTCCTGTCGTCCATATTTCCTGTTTATCAAATGTCGTCGTATTTGTCCAGTGTGTCACGTTCATCAGAGAAACAAAGGAGGTGGACCCAATAGCAGAAACCAAAAACACTTCATTTAACAAAAAGTCAAAAACAAGCTACTTCTTTAGAGATGAACAAAAATCCACAAACAGAGAAACACAAACGTCAGGGAGCCAGAGAGCAGACGAACCAGGAGCACGGGTAGGTAGACGACTGACAGTGAACCGACACAGAAGGGAAGAAACACGAAATACACGGGGCGATCAAACACAGGTGAGAGAGACAAGACACAGGTGAAGACAATGAGGGCAATCAAAACTGGAGGGAAACACAGAGGGTGCATTCGGATTGTCCCTCCTATCTACTTTCACTATCCACTTTACCTTAACGGAAAGGTGTTAGGAGAATTCATAAAGGACTTAGGGAAAGGCGATCGCGTTGTTTTGACAATCCGACCACATTTCCACTAGGCGACGTAATAATGCGACGGCGGCGGAGGTTAGTGACGTGGGTCTGCCGTGGTGAAACTACAATCTTACGAAAATGGACTACTAAAAGCTCATCTAAAAATCTTTCCCCTTCTTACCGGTGAAATAATCCTAATAACCACGAGGTTTCAAATAAAGGAATATAATCTACCAGGATACTTCACTGTGATCGTTTTACAACATCAGCATCACGTTCATAGTTCACCTCTGGGGTTAGGATTGTTCAAAGTTGTTCATATTATTGAAGCTTGGTAACTTCCATGATCTGAGTCCCTTTTCTTTTTTATTAACAAGGTTTTATTTTACAATTTCTCGTATGAATCAACATTAACAGCAAAGCATCTCCACTAAACATTATTCACCTTCTTCACACACACATAATATGAATAAAGAAATAAAATAAATACAAAGGCAGTAACAAATTAAAAGTCAAATCAATAAATAAACCAATTGCAGATTGTCTGCTCATTTCTCCTCCAACAGATCGTTAGTTTTCCTGAACGGTCGGATGAGCGAGTCGCTTTGAAAGTTGCGGCCGCAAGGAATTGTGGGTCGGCATTTTCTCATCTCCTTTCGTAAAGGATGGTCCAGTGGTTCCTAAAGGAGGTTATAAAGGAAGCATTGACCCACCTTTCCTTAACTTTTAGAGAATTCAAACGGCTCTTATCATGGCCGCCACTTAAATACTTCCGAGGTTAAGGAAAAAAGGATAGTGAAAGGAGATAGGAGGGACAATCCGAATGATCCGAACACACCCACAGACAGGAAGAAGCTCTAAAGACACGATACACGTGGTGAAAAACTACAACAGGAAACAGGAAACACTGAAAACTAAACACAGGAAACAGAAAAACAAAAAGATACCAAAGAGAAAAAAAAACCTTTAACCAGGAATAAGAAGATAAAATACACAACATGGGTCTTTTTCAAACCAGCCACTACACCCTCTCTCTACCCACTACCCCTCCGTTTGCGCGTCCACGCGGAGGGTCCGCCATATTAAGTCCGTCCCAAACCAATTAGCGGGGAGTGGTAGTGGGTTATTAAACCCTCCGCCAGCGAGTCTGCACCGATGCCGACTTTCGGATCACGTGTAACGCCTATTGTGTCCGGTCGTCATGGAAGAAGCAACCTAATCAAATGTAAGTTCTGTGAACGTGCCTACAAACACTGCTCAAACTAAGATAGACATTTAATATCGTCATACAAACATTAACAACTTCAAATGAGAATCAAATATCAGCTTACTCTTCTTTCTTCCTTCAGTTGAGGTGTTTATTTATATTTATATTTAAAGGCACTGTTGCAAAAACTATAGAATATTAAATCATGTTGCAGACAACTTCTCCCTGTTCATATTTATTTCTTCATTTTCTACTTTTGATGTCTTTGTCAAATCTCAATAAAAACTGAAGTTACAACAAATAAACGTTTAGCTGCTCTGATGTTTAACAACAGTATATAGTCTGTGCGTTCATTAAGACAACTTGTTCTATGAAATTACAATAAATTAACTGAACATTACATTATAAATTACAATGAAGAATGTAGGCTCCATCTGATAGTTGTGTTATTAGTCTACACTAATTTAATTTACTGGAGAAGAATAAGAAAAATATACATAAAGATTTTTACAGAATGCATTAGCTACAAAAAAAAAGAAGCTGTTCCCGCAAGACGCCGCTGAGAAACCATGGTAACACACAGTTCCTGTTTCCACCTGAGAGAGTGAAGTTTTTCAAAAAGCCTGCCGCTGTATTTCTACCCTACACCTTGATGAAGGGGACTTCATTCAGCTGCGAGTGTGACTTCTAACGGAGTGCACTCCATCACGGAGGGGGAGGGTGTAGGGGTTGGTTTGAAAAAGACCCCATGAGGGAGGAACATTACAAAATAATACAGGAAGTGAATTCTTAACACTGAAATGAACCAAATCTGAAACTAAACAGGAATAATGACACAGAGATCTTTTCTGTATCACCACTGTGTGCATGTTGGTCATTAAACACAAGAACATCACCTCGTCTGGGTGCACACACTTCTGTTTGTTGTTGCTGTGGTATCTAAAGAGGTATTCATGTGATGCAAATATAAAACAAGTTTGTTATTGCAGATTAGAGTGGAGCAGACAGAGAGCAGAGTCTCCTGTACCCAGCTGTCTGTCTCTGAAGAGTGATCGCTCCAAAGAAGAACCTCCATACGTCAGTAAAGAAGCTGGACCCTCAGACTCAAAGTAAGTCTTCTCACTAACTCCTTGTCACTTCAGATGTTTCCTTGTAGGGTGGGTCAGTCTCCTTGTAAAGCTGTAATCTAATCTAAGAGGACTCTTACAAACCTTTGAACCTGCCCGTTATCCTCCTACTTCTCATTAGTACGTTTATTAGCAACAGAAGATGGCGCTCAGCACGGCCCCTGTTTCAAAGAGTTTGTTATTGTCTCCGTTTAGTCTTTTCCATCCTCCTCTGATATGATACTGTGTGCTCATACGTAAGAAGGTATTTGAGAAAGCAGAGAGCCAAAGGAAAAGGCTGTGTGACAGGTCAAGTGTAGAGAAGATGATCAACTGAGTCTTTACTTCAGCTGAGGTTCAATTCTTTAGCTGGGACTTTTTGAAGAGCCTTTAAGACCTTCTTGCTCCAAAGCACCGGGCACAAACACTTAAAGGAATCATGGTGTTCATGTGTTTCTGTTCATGACAGCACTCAATATAACAAGTGAACAATGATTTGAACTGTACATTGAACTAAACATGGGAACATTTCTTTTTATGACAATTATCCACAAAGTGTGCAGCTCAGTTCTGTACTTGGACCCGGAGCAGGAGAGCTACTCCGGCTGCTACTCCGGAGAGCGAGTGTTTCCATCTTCACCACCTTGGGAGCGTTTCAAAAAACACAGATACTTTTGTCTGCTTTTCAGGTGGTTGATGCGACATGTTTTCCGACGTACGCTCTCTGCCCGCTGGTGGGAGTGTGCTCACCTGTGTGCGCACGCGTCTGTGTGTCTGTGTGCGTGCATAGGGGCGGAACTCCGCCTTGTGCGATACTGAGAGCAGAGGAGAATTGTAAACGCGTGACCATGTAGAGACAGACGTGACATGCCGTCGTGTAAATAAGATAAACATGAGGCTATTTAGTTTTTCTATAGGAAAGGTATCCTTAAATGACTTTTGTTGTGATCTGGTGCTACATAGAAATAAAAATAACTTCACCTTCAAGGGGGGTCGCGGAGCTACCCAGCCAATCTGATGTTTTACTGGGACCAGTAAATTCGTTTACAGTTTAGATTGTGTTTGATTAATCTTCATATTTCTATCAGAACGGTCCTGAAGGATCCCGTCTCTACCAGCTGTGGACACTGGTTCTGCAGACAGTGCATCACCTCATACTGGGACCAGTCTAGTTCACCAGGAGACTCGTCCTGTCCTCAGTGTGGAAAAAGATCCAGAACAGGACCTGGACTGCAGACAGTCAGTCAGAGCAGCACTGAACAAAGTAAGACTGTACACCTTTCTGCTTCTGTGATCTCCTCCTAAAACACGACTTTTATTGGTCAATGTAAAAAGTATAGAAATTAAAACTCTTTTTACTTCTTTTACAATAACATTTGAAAACAATAAGCAGATTCTATCATTCTCTCTTTCAGTAGATAGAGGTCTGCAGGAGGTTTTAGATCAACATAAGGTCAGTCTGAGGACGAGATGTGAACGTGTGACTGAAGGAAGTGATGAAACAGGAAGTAGAACCCTCCTCAACAGGATCTACACTGAGCTCTACATCACAGAGGGGCAGAGTGAAGAGGTGAACACCCAACATGAGGTGAGACAGATGGAGACAGACTCTAAAAAGAAGACCCTCCATGAGACTCCAATCAAGTGCCAGGACATCTTTAAAGCCTTAACCGACCAACAGGGACACGAGACAGAAGCTGAACCCGACCAACAGAAACACGAGACAGAAGCTCAACCCGACCAACAGAAACACGAGACAGAAGCTCAACCCGACCAACAGAAACACGAGACAGAAGCTCAACCCGACCAACAGGAACACGAGACAGAAGCTCAACCCGACCAACAGAAACACGAGACAGAAGCTCAACCCGACCAACAGGAACACGAGACAGAAGCTCAACCCGACCAACAGAAACACGAGACAGAAGCTCAACCCGACCAACAGAAACACGAGACAGAAGCTCAACCCGACCAACAGAAACCCATCAGAGTGGTTCTGACAAACGGCGTCGCTGGTGTTGGAAAAACCTTCTCAGTGCAGAAGTTCACTCTGGACTGGGCAGAGGGCTCAGAGAACCAAGACGTCAGTCTGGTGATCCTGCTTTCATTCAGGGAGCTGAACTTGATCAGAGATAAGCGGTACAGTCTTCTTGAGCTTCTCCGTGTTTTCCATCCAACATTACAGAAGGTCACAGCAGAGACGCTCGCTGTCTGTAAACTGTTGTTCATCTTTGACGGCCTGGATGAAAGCAGACTGTCATTGGACTTCAAAAACAGGGAGGTTGTGTCTGACGTCACACAGAAGTCATCGTTAAACACACTGTTCACAAACCTCATCAAGGGGAATCTGCTCCCCTCAGCTCTCATCTGGATAACTTCTCGACCTGCAGCAGCCAATCAGATCCCTCCTTCATGTGTTGACAGAGTAACAGAAGTACGAGGCTTCACTGACGCCCAGAAGGAGGAGTACTTCAGGAGGAGGTTCAGTGATGAAGATCTGTCCAGCAGAATCATCTCACACATCAAGACATCCAGGAGCCTCCACATCATGTGTCTGATCCCGGTCTTCTGCTGGATCACTGCCGCAGTTCTGGAGCACATGATGAGCACAGAGCAGAGAGGAGAGCTGCCCAAGACCCTGACTGACATGTACTCACACTTCCTGCTGGTTCAGACAAAGAGGAAGAAGCACAAGTATGATGAGGGACTTCAGATGAGTCCACATGAGCTGATGGAGGCCGACAGGGAAGTTCTTCTGAAGCTGGGGAGGCTGGCGTTTGAACATCTGGAGGTTGGAAACATCATGTTCTACCAAGAAGACCTGGAGCGGTGTGGTCTGGATGTCACAGAGGCCTCGGTGTACTCAGGAGTTTGTACAGAGATCTTCAAAACAGAGTGTGTGATCTTCCAGAAAACAGTCTACTGCTTTGTTCATCTGAGCGTTCAGGAGTTTCTGGCTGCAGTCTACATGTTCCACTGTTTCACCAACAGGAACACAACAGTACTGGAGGCTTTTCTGAAGCAAGAAAAACAGAGAGTTTCAACCCTGGAAATGTTCCTTAATAAATCAATAATAAAAACCCTGAAAAGTAAGAACGGTCACCTGGACCTGTTTGTTCGCTTCCTTCATGGCCTCTCTCTGAAGTCAAACCAGAGACTCTTAGGAGGCCTGCTGGGTCAGACAGACAGCAGTCCAAAAATGATCAAGAAAGTCATCAACAACCTGAAGGAGAAGAAGACCGATCTGTCTCCTGACAGAAGCATCAACATTTTCCACTGTCTGACGGAGATGAACGACCTCTCAGTCCATCAGGAGATCCAAGAGTTCCTGAAGTCAGAGAACAGATCAGAGAAGGAACTCTCTGAGATCCACTGCTCTGCTCTGGCCTACATGCTGCAGATGTCCGAGGAGGTTCTGGATGAGTTGGACCTGAAGAAGTACAAGACATCAGACCAGGGACGATGGAGACTGATTCCAGCTGTGAGGAACTGCAGGAAGGCAGAGTAAGTCCAGATGTGATGAGCATTATAAATCAGTGTCATGTACTAATTTACTTATTTTAATAAAAACTAAACATGATCCTCACTGTTCATCAAATAGTGTTCCTCTGTTAATGTTCAGGAGAAACAGTCAGTCGTAGTTTTTTAACTTTTTGTCCTGAGTTTAAAAATGTCTTTGATAGTTTTTTTGTGAACACATTCAGGAGAGAATTCCCAAAGAAGTGACTGAGATGTCTGATAGTGTTAATCCCTGAAAAGAGAGATATCAGATGCTGTGAGCGCCCCCTTCCAGCCTCTGCAGACATTACTAATCAATCATGAGCATCATCTCATCTCAGCAGGTAGATCACAGAAAAACTGTTCTTACAGGAGATCCTTAACCTCACTACATTTTATTCTTTGCTGACTTGTTTGGTGTCTGGATCATTCGGCAGCAGTCTCTGTATTTTCCCGTTTATAGAAGTGAGCCAGACGGCACGAGAATGAGATCGTCCTCCTCCAGAGTTACTGTTCAATGAGTTTCAAATGGTTTTCTCCTCCAGAGAGAGTCCTCTGAATAGATCACACTTCAGATCACAGACTATAGACATGATGTCATCCTAAATAAAACTCCATTTGTTTCCATTCATCTGTAACATTTAGTGAATGATTGACAGATGAAGAATGTGCAGGTTTGAAAACCAGTGATGAGACTTTTTGTGTCAGTGACAGATTCCACTGATGTGTAAAGTTCAGACCAAACAGGACAAACTGTTTAATCATCAGATGTGAGACGTAAATATCAAACGCTTCTTTTATAAGTCATATTTCTCTATTTTATGTGTCACAACAGACTTTCTCACTGTAGACTCTCAGAGACTCACTGTGACGTCGTGGCCTCAGCTCTGAAGTCCAACCCCTCCCATCTCAGAGAGCTGGACCTGAGTGAGAACACCAACCTGCAGGATTCAGGAGTGAAGCTGCTGTGTGAGGGACTGCAGAGTCCAAACTGCAGACTGGAGACTCTGAGGTCAGATCACTGACTGTAATATAGATATGAATATAATAGAAACTGAGTTTGAATGTATTAAAGGTTAGCAGCTTGAGATGCATGGTCTCATCTTTAAGGGGGTCCTAACACAAATATAAAGTAATACACAAACATCCAAAACAGCATTACTGAACAGACATACTTACAATCACACACACACAGACAGATATGAAATATATGATGGGATAGTTTTCAGCTTGTAGAGTTCAAGAAGAGACACAAAGGATGCAGGTGGGACCAGTCAGAGAGTTTATCATTAAAACACGTTTATGTTTAGTTTTTAAAACACTCTATATCCTGTCAAAGTGTTCCAGATTTAGGAATCTTCTTCATGCAGAGATTTCTGATAATGTGGAGAAAAGTTTCAAACTCTTCATGAAGATTAAAAACAACGTGCACATGAAGCCTCTGGTTTCCTCTGGTTCTGTTAAGAAGTCATCTTTTAATCTTTATTCAGATTAATTAACTGCAGTTTGTCAGAGATCAGCTGGTCTTCTCTGGCCTCAGCTCTGAAGTCCAACCCCTCCCATCTCAGACAGCTGGACCTGAGTCACCACAACCTGCAGGATTCAGGAGTGAAGCTGCTGTGTGATTATCTGCAGAGTCCAAACTGCAGACTGGAGACTCTGGGGTCAGATCACTGACTTTGTCATTCATTTGGATCATTTCAATCCACATCCTCCATTGTTGCACATTTCAGGATTTCCATATTTTCAGTATTTGTCTGATTTTAAATCTCTGGATATTTAATGATTTAGGAGATTTTTATTTTGTCAAGTTTCTGAATAATTTAGAGATTTGATGTGAACATGTTTTTATGACTGTTGGGGTTTTATGTAGTCAGTTTGGTTCTTACATTTATATTAATAATCATGATTCATTAATTCAATGTTCCCTCGACTTGAATAGAGCTTGAAGATCACAGAGATTCACAGCTCAGATTCTTTCTTTGGATATTTGTCCAACGTATTTATTGTCACATTTCAAACAATCCCTCAGGAGCTGATCAGGTTGTAAACCTTCCAAACATAAAAAGACAAAAACATGTTGATGAACAAAAGTCTTTTCAGAACATCAACATGCTAAATCAAATCAGTCTTAAATTTGAACTAATGAACCGTGCTTCTTTTAGCATCCTTCATTTGAACACAGAATCTAAGTTAATATAACAATTACATTCATCTGAGTTTTAGTGTTCATTCAGTTCTTTCTCTTTAGTTTACAATGTAAACTAAACAGTTACATGTGTTCATTATCAATCATCATTTATCCTTCTTTAATGATCTCATGTGGACCAGAATGCATCACTCTGAAATAATCAGCCTAAATGAAGTACATGTAAACGTTCAAACATTGTAAACAGATAATTCACTAAAAGTGAGTGGATTATACATTATTTTGATTCTTCTTTTATTCTTTATTCAGATTGAGTAACTGCAGTTTGTCAGAGATCAGCTGTTCTTCTCTGGCCTCAGCTCTGAAGTCCAACCCCTCCCATCTCAGACAGCTGGACCTGAGTCACCACAACCTGCAGGATTCAGGAGTGAAGCTGCTGTGTGATTATCTGCAGAGTCCAAACTGCAGACTGGAGACTCTGAGGTCAGATCACTGACTGTCATTCATTTGGATCATTTCAATCCACATCCTCCATTGTTGCACATTTCAGGATTTCTATATTTTCAGTATTTGTCTGAATTTAAATCTCTGGATATTTAATGATTTAGGAGATTTTTATTTTGTCAAGTTTCTGAATAATTTAGAGATTTGATGTGAACATGTTTTTATGACTGTTGGGGTTTTATGTAGTCAGTTTGGTTCTTACATTTATATTAATAATCATGATTCATTAATTCAATGTTCCCTCGACTTGAATAGAGCTTGAAGATCACAGAGATTCACAGCTCAGATTCTTTCTTTGGATATTTGTCCAACGTATTTATTGTCACATTTCAAACAATCCCTCAGGAGCTGATCAGGTTGTAAACCTTCCAAACATAAAAAGACAAAAACATGTTCATGAACAAAAGTCTTTTCAGAACATAAACATGCTAAATCAAATCAGTCTTAAATTTGAACTAATGAACCGTGCTTCTTTTAGCATCCTTCATTTGAACACAGAATCTAAGTTAATATAACAATTACATTCATCTGAGTTTTAGTGTTCATTCAGTTCTTTCTCTTTAGTTTACAATGTAAACTAAACAGTTACATGTGTTCATTATTAATCATCATTTATCCTTCTTTAATGATCTCATGTGGACCAGAATGCATCACTCTGAAATAATCAGCCTAAATGAAGTACATGTAAACATTCAAACATTGTAAACAGATAATTCACTAAAAGTGAGTGGATTATACATTATTTTGATTCTTCTTTTATTCTTTATTCAGATTGGAGAGCTGCAGTTTGTCAGAGATCAGCTGTTCTTCTCTGGCCTCAGCTCTGAAGTCCAACCCCTCCCATCTCAGAGAGCTGGACCTGACTAACAACAACCTGCAGGATTCAGGAGTGAAGCTGCTGAGTGATTATCTGCAGAGTCCAAACTGCAGACTGGAGACTCTGAGGTCAGATCACTGACTTTGTCATTCATTTGGATCATTTCAATCCACATCCTCCATTGTTGCACATTTCAGGATTTCTATATTTTCGGTATTTGTCTGAATTTAAATCTCTGGATATTTAATGATTTAGGAGATTTTTATTTTGTCAAGTTTCTGAATAATTTAGAGATTTGATGTGAACATGTTTTTATGACTGTTGGGGTTTTATGTAGTCAGTTTGGTTCTTACATTTATATTAATAATCATGATTCATTAATTCAATGTTCCCTCGACTTGAATAGAGCTTGAAGATCACAGAGATTCACAGCTCAGATTCTTTCTTTGGATATTTGTCCAACGTATTTATTGTCACATTTCAAACAATCCCTCAGGAGCTGATCAGGTTGTAAACCTTCCAAACATAAAAAGACAAAAACATGTTGATGAACAAAAGTCTTTTCAGAACATCAACATGCTAAATCAAATCAGTCTTAAATTTGAACTAATGAACCGTGCTTCTTTTAGCATCCTTCATTTGAACACAGAATCTAAGTTAATATAACAATTACATTCATCTGAGTTTTAGTGTTCATTCAGTTCTTTCTCTTTAGTTTACAATGTAAACTAAACAGTTACATGTGTTCATTATTAATCATCATTTATCCTTCTTTAATGATCTCATGTGGACCAGAATGCATCACTCTGAAATAATCAGCCTAAATGAAGTACATGTAAACATTCAAACATTGTAAACAGATCATTCACTAAAAGTGAGTGGATTATACGTTATTTTGATTCTTCTTTTATTCTTTATTCAGATTGAAGAGCTGCAGTTTGTCAGAGATCAGCTGTTCTTCTCTGGCCTCAGCTCTGAAGTCCAACCCCTCCCATCTCAGAGAGCTGGACCTGAGCTGGAACGAGCTGCAGGATTCAGGAGTGAAGCTGCTGCGTGATCTTCAGGAGAATCCAAACTATCGACTGGAGACTCTGAGGTCAGTCTCTCTGTGTTCTTTAGTAAACCCTCCACATATTTGAAGTTGAATTTATTTATTTTTAGGGACAATGTGATTGAACATCGTTTCAATAAAAGCATGAAACTGATGTGCTGCATAAAGAGTTTATATCTGTTGCTGGTTTCCAGCTCGTGTCTCTAGTTGGGCCTTTGTGTAAACAAACACATTAAACTCCACAACACTTTATGAGGATCCATTCAAATACATGTACCACAATATGACAATACAAATGCTTTAAAGCAGATAACATTACAGATTTAAGATACAATCTAAAAGTGGGTACAGCTCTCATTTCACTGTTCCTGTAAAAGATTTGAAGTGTGAGATGAATGTGATTTCAGGTGTTGGCTGTGTTGGCAGATCTTCAACACGTTCAAATCCTTCACCATCTAAGATCGTTATATCACACACCACTAGTTCAGGGGACAGATTGTTGATACACATCAGCTCATTCATATATTCAGATTCTTGTTCCTTGTTGGAGAAATCCTTTTCTGGGGTCTACACTACGAAGAGAGTTCAACATACTCAGGGTTTGTTTCCTGTGATCTGGCTTCACTAACCCTGACATAAGAGATGGTGCTGAACAGTCACATGAAGCTGCTTATCAACCTGAGAAGTAAACCCAGAGTTTCAGAGAGCACGCTCACATAAAAGGGGCGGAGTTATCTTCATATAACCTATCACAATCATCACAGAGTCTGCTGTCAGCAGATCGTCATATCTAACAAACTCTGAACAAACTATCTGAATAATATGAAGAAGTTGAAGACAAACAGGCTCCCAGAGACTAAAGTTACACCGCTGCAGGAACAAATGCAGGAAGGACAACTGGCAGAAACAAAGAAACATCAGAGAGTATTAATGTCCAAACTACGGCTTATTCTATTTTCTTCCCATCGTTAGTTGACCTTTGAACTGACCATAATAACTCCTGTTTCTTCTCTGAACTGAATGTGTTGTTCTGACTCTTTCATGTGGAGAGTAGAACAGTTTGAGAAGTTCTATTTCAGCTGCAGCTCTGAGCATCACAAACAGAGCGGCATGGAGACACTAAACATTCATATGAAGATATCATTCAAAAACAGAAGAAGCTCTTCATCATTTAACATCTTCAAAACAACTCAAAGGCTCCGGGGCTTTTTCACTCTCTGTTAAAGGATGAAGGATATCAGTAACAAACAATCATTACCTTTAAGGACTACATGTAAAATCAGACGGGACACAGGAAGTGTTTGTTGCTCTCTCTCCATCAGCTCACAGAGCTCCACCATCAAGAGATCTGATTGGTCAGTGGGCGGAGATTTTCACAGGTTGATCTCTTTCTAACATAACCTGCTCCGGAGCAGGGTTAACCCTAAAGTGACCTCGCTGACCCCAAATCCTGCTTGCAAGTTGTCATGACGACAGAAACTAAAATGTAAACATTACAGTAGCTACGTGTTCATCTCTCCCTCGTGAGCCTTCTGTCATCATTGATCCCTTTGACCATTAAATCTCTGTGAAAAACATGATTTCTAAAACGTAGTTCAAAGTAGCGCCCTCTACAGGCCTGGAGCTCCTCTGTTTGCTCTCTGTTGCATGTTTGTCCTGGTTGGTGGGTTTTTGACTTTTCATCCTTTTCTGTATTTGATGAACATTTACTGTGAATGTTTTTATTTTGGCTTTTTCAAACAGGTTCTTTACTTGATTAACCATGTCCCATAACTCAATGTAAAATCACACACTGAGACACCAATATGAAACCGTTCAGTGTTAAAGTTTAAAGGTGGAGTGGGGGCGGAGCTTAGTTACAGCGCTGTGGGGGAATCTCATAACTTCCAGCTGATGACGGGAGTTTGTGTAGAAAATGATTTCTGATTTCTGTGATCTCTCTTCTTCTCTCATTAGATGCTGATGATCTCTGACAGAATGTGAGCAAACAGGACGATGGTGGTGCAGAGAGGAGCAGCTGTGTCCTGATGATCCACAGACGAGGAACCTCCACCATCTTGTGCGTGGAGAAGCTCTGCAAGCTGAGGAGAGCTTCATCCATCAGGGACTGACAGAGGAATCACATCAAAGTTCATTTCAGTGATATTTCTAATGAATCTGTTCTCCACACATTACAGGAGTGGAAGGTCAAACATGAAACAGCTGGTAGAAATGTTAAGAGATCAAAAGCTACCAAGAAATGCTGCAGCTATTCTTCTCATGTGATGATTATTTAGAGAGAGAGAGAGAGAGAGAGAGAGAGAGAGAGAGAGAGATCCGCTGTTAGGTCTTTGAATGCTACACACAAATCTACAAACGATGTATTTTCCCGTTTTGTGCAGCTGCTTGCTGCAGATGTGATTCGGCTCTCTCTTGGTGTTGCTGCGTCTTCATAAGAAATCTCCCCACGCGTGGGTCACCCGCTGTGATAACGGGATCAGAACTTTTTAAAACGGGGGTTTGTTGTGTTCACGGAGCCACCGAAGACAATCGGTGCGTTCAGTGGGGTGTGGCCAGCGCTCTGTGTGCGTGCAGGCAGGTGTGAGTGTGTCAGTCATTGAAACTGTCCCGACCCCTCTTCAATAAATAAACAAACTAAAGAAGGTCACGTCTTCACTACATGACCATGAGTCAGGAAATGAATCAAATTCTGGAGTATGTTTAAATCTTCACATTGTTATCTATCTAGTAAACAAACTCAAATAATGACATCCTCAATGATATATCAGCTATACATAGACTACTTATATTAAAACAAACTTAGTAAACTCTGCAGGGCTGGAAAAGTGCAGAATCACCACAACTCTCCAGTCCACATGTTTCTACAAATATTGAGATGAGAGCATTCTTCTCTGTGTGAACATGTGTCTGATGAACATTTCAAACGTTTACATTGGATCATAACAGCTGATCAGAATGCAGGAGAATCAAAGTTCCTCACCTGTTGTATTAAACAGCCAATCAGCCCTCTATGTTCATTGAAGCATGCTAGCACAGGCCTTCATCAGATGCTATATTAGACTGTTTTGATGTCTCTCTCTGTTTCACCATACGTGTGTTTGCATCCCTGATCTTTACTTTGTTTGCTGCTTACTTCTCACATTTATCATTCAAAATAAGATGAATCCATTATTTGTATAAATATCTTTATTATAAGCCCTGGCTATATGTATGTCAATAAATCAGTGGAAACTATTTCTCTGACTCACACAGGATGAGCTCCAGCTGGAGCAGTGACAGCTAAATGAGGGACACATTCAACACTTCACAATATCAGATTGGGTCAAAGGTCATTTTTTCCAGAGTAACTATTTGTCCTTTGTGACTCCAGACTTCAGTGTGATGTGTTTGTACTCTAACTTCTGGAACTTGTTCGTCTGTATTTTTGACTTTTATTTCATGGTGTTCACACACATGCACAAATCTCCCTGCAAATTTCCCAAATTTTTCAGGGAGGGCTGCATGTTGGATCACACACGGATAAAGTCTTCGCACAGACTTTGCCTGGTTACATTTCTTTCTTTCTTGGGCTTTTTATGCCTTTGTTTAGAGATGAGACAGTGGATAGAGTCAGAAGTTGGGCAGAGAGAGAGAGAGAGAGAGGAATGACATGTTGGAAAGAAACCACATGTTGGATTTTCAACCCGGGCCATCCACTTGGACCATAGCTCATAGACCACAGCCTCCTTACACGGGGCGCGCAAACTACCCACTATAGGCTCCCGGCACCCCACCACCTGTTAAATTTCCACAAGAAGTCTGGGTGAGCCAATGCGTGCACACAGACACATTTTCAGCAAAAATTACAGATACATTAAGGCGCCTATGCACAGTTAACATCTCATTGTCATGAGAGCAGGAAAAAGCTTTCCTGCAAAACAAGGGAATAATAAGAACACTAATAAGTGTTCTTTTTTTAAACATGACGTTCAACAAAAAAGCAAAGCAGAAGTGGTGGACGAAGCAACACAACGCTATAATGAGAATATTTGTCTTTTGGCGTAATAGGTCAACCAGAAAAAGGTCAAATTGAAACTGATTCTCCTCTCTAGTGCTTTTATAGCCTACATGAGACAGGGACAGTATTCCCCTGAAACTGCCTAATGGAGCGACTTCTCCACCATATGTTTAACCAGCATCTTTAATAAGAACATTAAAAGTTTGATGGTTTGATGCAAGATCAAAAATAAGCTGAACCAAGTTAATAATGCAGAGCCATCACATTAACTCAGAGAAATAACTTGGGAGCATTTGGAAGTTATTCCCACTTAAATGGGACGACTGGTGCCATAAAATGAGCTAGAACTTTATTTTGAAGGAAGAATGACCTCATATCCGGTAACGTCATGCTGTCAGCAGCAGACTTGACGCAGCTCTCCGTTTACAGGTCCTGACTGGCACTGCGTCGTTGTTCGATCACCTTGTCGAAAAATGTAAAGGATCCGATGTGTCACGTCACTTTAAAAAAAGGAGCGTGGAGTGATTTGGCGGGAAACTGTGATTCCCCTTTTATTCCTCTAATGATCCGCTTTGAGGTGATGATGATTTTATTTGATTATTCTGGCATGCATAAATAATGTGCCCAACCCACAACAGACCTACAAGTCCCCATTACTAATACAAAGAGACCAAGGAGCAAAAGTAGACCCTTAATAATACTAATTAAAGACACCATCATAACGTTTCTTTCAGACAAATTAAAGTGTTCAACTTCATTGAAATTAAACTCGTAATAAATATTCGTGGTACCTACAGTCTCTAAATGTACTATAGGAGGTAGAGCCTTCAGTTATCAGGCCTGCTCGTGGTACCTACGGTCTCTAAATGTACTATGGGAGGTAGAGCCTTCAGTTATCAGGCCTGCTCGTGGGTCTCTAAATGTACTATGGGAGGTAGAGCCTTCAGTTATCAGGCCTGCTCGTGGTACCTACAGTCTCTAAATGTACTATGGGAGGTAGAGCCTTCAGTTATCAGGCCTGCTCGTGGTACCTACAGTCTCTAAATGTACTATGGGAGGTAGAGCCTTCAGTTATCAGACCTGCTCGTGGTACCTACAGTCTCTAAATGTACTATGGGAGGTAGAGCCTTCAGTTATCAGGCCTGCTCGTGGTACCTACAGTCTCTAAATGTACTATGGGAGGTAGAGCCTTCAGTTATCAGGCCCGCTGGTGGTACCTACGGTCTCTAAATGTACTATGGGAGGTAGAGCCTTCAGTTATCAGACCTGCTCGTGGTACCTACAGTCTCTAAATGTACTACGGGAGGTAGAGCCTTCAGTTATCAGACCTGCTCGTGGTACCTACGGTCTCTAAATGTACTACGGGAGGTAGAGCCTTCAGTTATCAGACCTGCTCGTGGTACCTACAGTCTCTAAATGTACTATGGGAGGTAGAGCCTTCAGTTATCAGGCCTGCTCTTGGTACCTACGGTCTCTAAATGTACTACGGGAGGTAGAGCCTTCAGTTATCAGGCCTGCTCGTGGTACCTACAGTCTCTAAATGTACTATGGGAGGTAGAGCCTTCAGCTATCAGGCCTGCTGGTGGTACCTACGGTCTCTAAATGTACTATGGGAGGTAGAGCCTTCAGTTATCAGGCCTGCTCGTGGTACCTACAGTCTCTAAATGTACTATGGGAGGTAGAGCCTTCAGTTATCAGACCTGCTCGTGGTACCTACAGTCTCTAAATGTACTATGGGAGGTAGAGCCTTCAGTTATCAGACCTGCTCGTGGTACCTACAGTCTCTAAATGTACTATGGGAGGTAGAGCCTTCAGTTATCAGGCCTGCTTGTGGTACCTACAGTCTCTAAATGTACTATGGGAGGTAGAGCCTTCAGTTATCAGACCTGCTCGTGGTACCTACAGTCTCTAAATGTACTATGGGAGGTAGAGCCTTCAGTTATCAGGCCTGCTTGTGGTACCTACAGTCTCTAAATGTACTATGGGAGGTAGAGCCTTCAGTTATCAGGCCTGTGCTTCATGAATAAACACAATAATTCCCAGTATACACTTATTTAATGTTGCCTGTTTCATAACGACACAGGGTGTAACTCTCAGGTTATAAGATTTAAACCGACTGATATTGACTTGTCGTCATCAGCAGGCTGCTGCATGCTCACATCTCTATTTTTAACTCTCTGACTGTTTCATCCTGAACACTTGAAACAGAGTCACCCTACCTGAGTTTCATATGAATGGGATGGCTTAATATAGATGTTACACAGTAGGGTCAGATTACTGCAGCAGTAAAGTCAAGTCACAATTCATACACATTCATACGGGAGCAACTCGGGGTTGGCCCAGGACACATCGGACACGTGGCTGCAGGAGCTGGAACCTGTTACTCTGCATACGTTGTGTTTCCTTCTGTTCCAGGCTTTATAAATATAATGAAATATTTTGAACATGTGGTTATCAAAAGGCCATTTACTTATATCACTCTCCTGTGTGTGTTGGTGCTTTGTCAAAGAGTGTTTTCCTCAGGTCATCTTAAAACAGACAGTTACAGTAAAACGTGAGTGTCACTCTCTACTTCACCCAGCTCACAGTTATGACATCATCTTTGGGCTTCTTCAGTTCCAGTATGTTGACCAGTTGCCAAATGTAGTGTGCAGGGCGAAACTGGGCACAGCGAGACACAGGCCTCTTTGACAGGTCATCTTACACTCTCATGAAGCTCTGAGGTTCATCACTCAGTTTTAACTCCTCACTCATCACTGTTTGCTGTCTGCACATGTCGGATGTTCTTCTTTGACCACATGCAGACGTAAACACGGACATATTGTTATCTACAAGTCCCTCTCAGGTCTGCGTCCTTCTGACCTCCATCAGTCAGAAGAGAACAGGGACTTAAGATCTTCAGTCTCAGTCCCCTTTCTTACTGACTGTTCCTAAAGTCAGAACTAAACTGGGGAAAAAGGCGTTTAAGTTTGCTGCTCCCTTTACTCTGAACGAATCACAAAAAGAACTGAGACTTAACAAGCTGCTCTCATTGGAGGATTTTAAAAGGATGATTTAAGGACTTGGAGGCAGACACGTCTGGCTGTAGATATTCTTCCTGGTGTGTTTGTGGGTCTTCTTGACAAATATTTGCTGTTTGAATCTGTGTTTTTTCTTTTAATGTCTAATCATGTCTCTGTGGCTGCTCGTTGTTTGCGTGAAACTGTAAATTGTGCTGCTGCCTGTCTCGACCAAGTATTTGTATAGGCTTCGTTCTCTTTGAACATCCCTGCACTTCCACATTCTGTCTTTAAGCTGCATACACTCTTGAGTAAATGCTTCATTGAGCCACCAGAGGGAGTCCGAGGACATTGTGTTAAATCCATGGCAGTTGCGTTGGAGTAAAATAGTACCACAAACACACGCGCGGAGGCGACATTCGGCTTAGCAGAGACATGAACGCCTGTCTGGAATAAATGCATGTACAGAGACGATGCTACAGCAGCTGTCGCAAGGTTGTGCACCGCATACAAATGAGAGCATTGATCTGTTTCCCTCGCTCGCTGTAGCCTGCTGTTGTCTTTATAGTAGCCTAACCTGAAAGCGCACAGCAAAGTGGCTCGGCGTGCGTATTACACAATGAAAGAGTGCAGCAGAGCTTTGGAGAGCCTAATGTTTGAAACAGAAAGAGAATAAAAAGCATCCCTCCGTCTCTGGAGGAATTCTGTACATTTGATGGCATTAGACCTTCTACATATTATTGGTCTATGCATTTTAGCTACACGAAAAAGCTTCAGGAACAAAACGATGCAAAGGAAAAGCATGCAGCACTACTCGGCTGTTATTACAGTAAACCGACACTTTAGGCACAACATGAGATTAAAGGCACAAAGTGCGATGAGCTACTTAAACACAGGTGTCAATGCAGCTGCTTTTCATGGAGCTTTTCATTTATGTAAGATGAAGCACGCGGTCCGCAGTGCTCCCCTGCAGCCTGTTGTTGTTGTTTTCATCCGGACGCTCCTCCTCAGTCTGCGCCCTTTCTGTCTGCGGAACTTACTTTAGAACAGCGAACTAAACGCTGCTGCTTATTTGGAGCAATTTGTGTTTTTTGGGGTTTTGTGCAGCACTGTAAAGCTTAACGACACTGTAAGTGTCCATGTCAGTGGAATAAGCCATGCTGATGTCAGAGATTTTTCCTCTGCCCCTGCGCGGTGGGAGGATCTCTGTGCGTTGAGTCACGCAGCTGTCAAAGATAGCTGTCACCCAGTTTCAGGATCAAACACACACAGTCAATGAGAAAAGGGCTTTGAGCCGACAGGACGCAGAGATCTCAGGTAACCCCCCCTCCCTCCTCCTCAAGTCTCCAAACAAGGACGACCACAAGAGGAGAAAGAAAGAAAGAATCCAATACGAGGGAAAGACGCGATTTTTGATGAATAAGGATTTTCGCATATTCGGATACACGCTGGGAATATCTGGAGAAACGCAGACACACACTACATTAACACAAAGGCAGTTTTCTTCTGCGCCTCTCAAGCAAACTGTGGGGTTTTTCGCACGGAGATGAAGTCGAAAAAAGGTAGGTTGGACTGCTTTGGAAGACAATGTGAGTGTAATTCTGTAAAGATACGCAGAGACGACGATTTGTGGAGCGGTTTTCCTCCTATGCAAACCATGCAGTCTATTGTTTCCTTTGCAGACATGACAGGGGGCTTTTCTGCCATGTGCTGGCGCGATGTCAAAAGACTATTTAACGCTAGGATTGTGCGTCGGTTTGTGATCTTCTACTTGTTTAAACCAAGTTTTCTCACGACAACACACGGCTGCTTCGCCAAGAGTGCTGCTTTGTTACCTCACGGTGTAATTAGGCTAACTTTAGATCTCTACGAGATGTCCAAAGTGAATGAAAACGAGGCTTTCCTTCAGCTCGTTTGAACCACACACGCTACATTTGTGTCCAAGTTTGCCCAAAGTGAGGATACAAGTTAAAGTTTGGCGACTATTGAGAGTTCAAGAGTTTGAAGTGTTACATTTGTACAAAGTGCAGACTTCAGAAAATCGACATGTTGCATCTTTTGTCTGTCCCCAACCAGATTAAACACCTTCAGCTGCTGCTTATAGTATCTTAATCCAAGTGGAGGCTAATGTTCATCCTGACCTCGTTGTGGGAAGTTGCTGCTGTTGCCTTGTTCGTGGACCTCGTGGTGCAGCGCGCACACACAATAGAAAACCTCTTACAAGTTGGTGAAACTTACTAAAAACAGTGTCTTCGTGGCGTGGGGTGGTGTTTTCTGCCCACTCTGTTACACTGTGGTGTTTCTGAGACAGTAAACTTTATGTGGAAGTCGTTGTTTTGCTTGTAGAAACTTTTGAATTGCATACAAAGAAGCACGCAGCCCTAGATTCTTTTGTTTAGTCTGGAGACGCTGATTTGCAACAGGTCTCCCCTCCCCCTTCCCCTCTCTCCCTCTCAGCCTACGTAATTACCTCATCCTGTTGGCCGCACACACTTGGGAACTTTCTTATTTCTTTCCCACTAGTTTGCCCCAGAGCAGACTTCACGGGATTCAGACTGCTCTTAGATTCAGCATTTTTTTAAAGGGGTTTGGTGTGCGTGCACGGGAAGCTGCTGTTACCAGCTAAAATAATCACAAATACATAAATATATATCTGCTTATTTATATCCAGGATTTGTGGGAATTGGACCCCACTTTACAAAAACAATAAACATTTATTCCTGACAAGAGATCAGAGTGGTTTCCAAACTCTAACCTATATAAGCAGGCTTGTTCTCTCCGACTAGAACACAAGTATGCTAATTAAAATGCCCAAATCATGCTTGATCATGATTGACTTTGATTAGACATGCCTGGGATCAACAAGGAAAGCAATTCTGTAATCTCTGCAAACATACTGCTGCTGTTCCTCCAAACCAAATCTCTCTTTTATCGTGCTGTGATTGTCCTTGTGGTCAGCCCAGTGTACACTACTTATCCGAGCATGCAAGGTGTTCTCTCTTTTTGTGCAGTAGACCTGGCGTGTATTTGTCGAGGCAGGTTTTATAACTGCCAGAGCATCAGACTAGCCTTTGTGACGTCCCCCCCCCTCCCTCCCTCCATGGCTCCCTCCTCCCCCTCACACCCTCCCTGGCTCCTTATATGAATCACATGGCTGAACTTGACAGCTTGCTTCTGACACATCAGCTGCCTCCCAGACAGCTTGTGTTTGGTGAATGGCTGCGGCAGAGCCGCTGAGAGGCCAACAACAGTTTGGCTGACATAAGAGGGATACATATTGTTCTTTGTTCCTGTTCTTACACACTCCTTTTTTTCCTCCTGGCTCCTGCTTGCTTTGCGCAGGTCTGATGATGCTGTCAGGGAGCGAGACAGATGACGAGGACAGCGTGGATGCCCCTCTGGATCTATCGTCCAGTGGGGGGAGCAGTGGGAAGAGGAAACGGCGGGGGAATCTGCCCAAAGAGTCGGTTCAGATCCTTCGGGACTGGTTGTACGAGCACCGATACAACGCGTACCCCTCTGAGCAGGAGAAAGCCCTCCTTTCCAAGCAGACACAGCTCTCAACACTGCAGGTACGGACCCAGAAGAGACAGAATCATGAAACACAACCCTAGAGTGTCAACAGAGTGCTGAAAAAGTAGAGGAAGCTAGTGTTAGCCTGACTGAATCATATCCTGTTGAAGCTAACAAAACATGACACATAAACAGAGAATTGAAGGTCATCCAAAGCAGCCTGATGTTGCAACTTGAAAGCCTGAGACAACGTGAGTAAGCGCACTCCCTGTGTGCTGCTGTAGGCTTGGCTGAGGCACTAGGACAGGAATTTCCCTCCCTCCAGCCCCTTTCCATCCCAGCTGTCTGGGAACAATGCAGAGTCATTTACAGGGGTTAGAGCTGCACGTCTCCCGGAGCTGGTTACAACTAGCCTGCAGGACCGAGGAAAGAAAGGAGACATGACTGTGATTTACTGCTTTGACAAAGAAGATAGCTTTAGATTGAAATATACAATAAAGAGAAGTCTAAACTTTTTATAAATATGACTTCACGAGATCTTCGAGGTCTGGTTTTAAATTCATTCTGATAAACAGGAAGTGCCCAGAGCAGGAAAAGTCCCGCCTTAGGTTAATCAATGTGTGAGGGACGTTGTTGTTTACACTTTCAGTTATATGACTCCATTGAAACGACAGGTGTCAACTGCAGCTGTGGGAAAGAGTACCAGCAGATTTTCTTAGAATGGCAGAACATCAGTGAGCCATGTGACGTGTCTTTTTTCAAAGCATGGATTTGTTTTGTCTTTCCCAGGTGTGTAACTGGTTCATAAATGCACGGCGGCGTCTTCTTCCTGAGATGTTGAGAAAAGATGGCAAAGATCCCAACCAGTTTACCATATCCAGGAAAGGCAGCAAAGCCGGCGACAGCTTTTCCGACAGCTCCCAGTCGCCCAAACACACCAGCCCAGCGGCCCAGTCACCCAAACACACCAGCCCTGCAGGGGGTACGGAGGACAGCTACGACCAACGCGTCCTCCACCCCTCCAGCTTCGAACCCGCTGTGTCCAGCATCCTGAGGAAAGCCGTGTCCCCCTCCATACACTCTCCAACCTCCGTGTCATCTTCTCCAGGGGTCATCCCCACCCGGCCTTCAGTCATCTGTCACACTACTGTCACCGCGGCGATACAAGCCCCTCCCTCTGTGCCGGGAATGAACTGCGACAGGGCGGAGGAGCTGCTGCAGCATGCACAGGCGCTGCTCAGGTGCAGGGAGGAAGTGCCGCTCATCGCCAACACCACCACCACTACCACCATCCTCGGCAGCACCGGCATGGAGGGCAACCTGAGCCCCCGCAGCGGGCTCTTCAACACTCCACCCCCCACCCCTCCAGACCTAACACAGGACTTCAGCGGCTTCCAGCTCCTGGTGGACGTGGCTCTGAAACGGGCCGCGGAGATGGAGTTGCAGGCCAAACAGCTGGTCTCCTAAAAGGGACACAGAGACAGAAGAAGAAGAAGAAGAGGGAAAAGAGACTGACTTTGTGTTCTGACTGTAGAACTCTTCTGGAGTTCAGTGACTCGTCTGCACGCGACAGAGAACAAACACATAAAAGCCTGATCATTTCTATTTTTGGTATACCAATCAAATTGACGAGGATGTTTTTTTTTATGGAGAAACAAACCGTATCGAGGTGCCTTGGCTGTACGTTGTTAATTCATTTCACATACATGCGTATGTATCTACATGTGTATCTTATTTGCACACAGGGACCAAAAAAAATGTTATCAGAGAAATGCTGCCTGTCTTATGTCTTTCCATTCGTACTGCGTCTCGTTAGAGAGAGCTGGAAGCGGCCCTCATCCACACACGTTTACTGTCACACATTTCAACAGATCCGTTCAT
Organism: Tautogolabrus adspersus; assembly: GCA_020745685.1. Lineage (NCBI taxonomy): Eukaryota > Metazoa > Chordata > Actinopteri > Labriformes > Labridae > Tautogolabrus > Tautogolabrus adspersus. The sequence goes on along the minus strand of CM036551.1, from coordinate 1,652,939 downwards.
GCTCGCTCTGCCTCGTTTGTTTGCACACTAAAGGCAGAGGAAGGTCATCTCAGTGTCTTAAACATACTTTGGCATCTATGACAAACTTATTCACTACTGTAGTCAATGTTACGTGTTTTCATGAGTATAAGTAGAGTTCTGATTTTGTATTTACTTTTAGCTATTTTAAAAGAAAATCTCTATGCTTTTGTTTTTTTTACTCCTTCTTCCCCCCCCTCCATCAAGGGATATTTCAGATGACCAATGTAGCAGGTTCGTAGTCTGAGCCTTCATCCCACCATCACTCAGCAGGGGGGGGGGGACAAAACGACGGCCAGTGGACTGGACAATTCAAACACTACAGATGTCTTTTTCTGCATTCTGCTGTTTTTACGTCCTGACTAAGACAGCATCTTTTCTAAAATCACCAAAAAACCCAACCTTTTCATGTATAATAGGACCATGTGTATAGTTAATGTGACACCATGCCCAATGATGTGATTTCTTTTCATACTGTGCAATGTTTGTGGCAAAGAGGGGTCACATGGGATTCAAATAAAGTTTTGTTTTTCTACATCCCAGACTCTCGGTTTGCTGTTTTTCCTCACTTAAATCCAACAAACATTTCTGCACGTCTTCTTGTAAATGCGTCGCCGCTCTGTGAAGATGCTTGATTCCAACCCTGAAGGACGAGGAGAGTGAGTCAGAGCGCTCGGTAAATACACGGAGCGGGGACAGAAATAGTCCCAGCATTCATGTCTTTCCACAGGGCTACCGTTAGGAAACATTCCTGTGTGTGAGTGAGAGAGAGGTTTACAACAGGCTCCTGCCAATTAGCATAATCCTGCATAAATTAACACCAGCAAACGGCAGACGTCAACACTTTCTTGCCAGCAGGGGCTTTGTGTGTCCCTGCATCTCAATAGAGTCGATGTAAGTCAATACATGAGGCAGCTTACAACAATTGAGTTGTGTGGTTGGTTCAAGGCTGCGACGGCAGCTGTTCCCTTCTGCTGCTGCTAAAGCTTCTACGTTAACCTCAACAGGATTTGTTGTCTAGGTTTGCTGGGACAGACGGCCTTTAATTTGTTACATGTGAGTCTCTGAAGCTCGACACATCTTGACTCAGATAGTTTGGATTCATAAAACTCAGAGAACATAATGCCATGTTTATTTATCAGATGTACCTCAAAGAATGATACTAATGATACTTGTTGCTTTTCATACTGGAGGCTGGAGCGTCCCTGCTGGTTTTTTGTTTTTCGTGTTGCCTGGCAAAGCGTCAGACTCTGGCGTGCAGGATGGGTCCAAACTCTACCAACAACCTTTATTTATATAAGACCAAATCCAAGTAACGAGGTCGGCAAAACGGTGGGTCAACTTTTAAGAAATTCAGTGATGGAAAAAAAAGACATCCAGACAGTTTTGGGGGTTATTATTTTGCCTTTATTGCAGCGGTGGGACAGTGGATAGAGTCAGAAATCAGGGAGAGAGAGAGAGTGGGGACTTACTATCTGGATTCGAACACGGGCTGCCCGCTTAGAGGACCTCTGTACATGGCTGTACACTAACCACTAGGCCAGGGTTTGTCAAAGTGCGGGTCGCTTTGGGGCACTACCACCCGGGCCTCTGAAACTCGTCGGTATGACCCAGAACATAAAGTATGTCTTTACTAGAGCGAGTATGAAAGGTCATGATGTGACAAAAAGATCCTCACCAGTCTTAAGAGCCCTTTAATTTCTTCAAGAGGGGGGTCCGTGCCAGAGGCTAATTTTATATGGGGGTCCTCGGCATGGCAAAGTTTGGGAACCCCTGCACTAGGCTAAGTGTGCCCCTACTGTTCAGGACTTTAGTGTTCATTTTGGCGCCCCTGAGGACACGCTTCAGTTCGGTACCCATTTATTAGCGTTTGCACCGTCAAAAATCGGGAAAAGTACCAAAGTAACTGATCCGTACCGTCCTACTTATTTTGCTAGACACTCTGAAAGTCTGTTGATTGGTCGAAAGAATCGTCACCACAGCAGTCCATATCGAACGAACACAAAATGCGCTATTGTATGAATATCTGAGTCATTTCAAGAAGAAAGAAAAATGCAGGACGTCCTCCATTGTTGCCCTTTTTAACTTGGTCATGTTCTTCTTCTTCCTTGAATTTATTGGCGGGCTTTGAAGTCACGCTTTTACATCGCTAACGCGGCTATTGCAATCAGACTTACACTCCGCTTACCAAACAAGGGTACAGCTGGCTGTGGTAACACAAACAGGATCAGGGTTTACCGTACCGAACCAAACCGGACCGCTTGGTGGAAAAGGGGCTTTGTGTCTTTGCTGATTTTATCCTGTGCTCGTGTGACGGGTTGTTTTCTGACCTCCTTTCTTTTAATGGTCAAACGTAACACTCACCGTGAAACTCCGTGTGTGCTGTCAATCTCGTCATGTGACTCTCAGCAGTTACAGGTTTAGAAAATGACCCTGTCGAAAATGTAACTTTAGCTTTTAGCTGACGGTCTAGTTTTCCTTTTAAGGTCATAAAGAGGAATTTCTGTAATTTTTCAACATCAGCTTCACACATTAAAATCTGGCAAGGCTGAGGGTTGAGAGTTGCATTCCTTGGGGGTAAAACAGACGTGCACAGAGGGCAGTCAGAGCCCACCAGGGTGGCGAATCCAAAAGGCAGACAGATTGGGAGACAGGCGCTATACAAAATCGACACCCACTTCCGCAGCCCTCTCTCGCCTGAACTCTGGCCACTGAGGTCAGCCCGCCTCCCCTCAGCACGACTGATGTGTGAATGACGAATCACCAGAAGCTGCATCCACAGGAGTGACGGGGCTAAAGCCAAGGCCAAAACGTGCCGTCTAATTATGGGGATCCGCCCCTGCAGGAAGGGAAATGCCCTGAGAACACACCGCCGCTCTGGCTTTTAATCCGTTTAATTACACTCATATTGAAAACACATGTAGAGACACAGGACAAAATGAACGACACCAAAATATGGCAATGATATATTTTTTTAATGCTGATAAAAGCTCATACACATGCCATCACATCAACAGTGTAGTAACATTAATTACAAAATGTATATTTGCTGAATATGTTATTTGATCGGGTGTTTTTTTAAGTCGACATTTACACGGGGAAACATTCACTTATATACAAACCCTTTCCTCTTTATAGAACTACAACACGAGCTTCAGAGGGACCAGGAGCGCTGGAGCCATCGACCACAACCCAGCACACTGGTGTCTAACTCCCTGCTATATCAGGAGTGTTATATTGATATGTAAATATAAACATGAAGAACAAGTCCATCGTTTGACGGACATTTCCAATACAAGTTCCAAGGTAACAAAAAAAAAAACGAGGAAATGAGTTTAATGGACAGAAAATGGGATTTATGTTGAACTAACGTTACTTTTTATGCATCCTCTCTAAAATGCAACGAGCAGACTAAAGGAAATACAAATCATACTGTACGCTAGAGTTGTAGTCAAGACCACGCTAACCGAGACCAAGTCATACCCGAGACCAAGACATTTAGGGATCAAGGCCGAGTCGAGACCAAGACCAAGACATTTAGGGATCGAGGCCGAGTCGAGACCAAGACCAAGACATTTAGGGATCGAGGCCGAGTCCATACATATCAATGAAAAATCATCAAAGGGGGCGTGTCACTCACTTAGTGTGTTACGCCGGGAAGGTTGCGGCCGTAACCCCGGATAATAATCTAATTATGAATGAATTGAAGTTATTTGTCCTGTTAGAAAGTGGCGTTTTTCTTCTAATCACAGTAATGACGTGGAAAAATAGCCAATCAGTGGTGGTCTTGATCTAAAATCTAGAGTCCGCCCAGTCTGAGACCGAGACAAGACCGAGTAAAAATGCTTTCGATTCTGAGACGAGATCGAGACCTTCAAAAAGTGATCTCGAGACTGAGATCCATTTCGAGTACTACAACACTACTGTACGCTTACTTCATTACCGGAGTTCATTCAAAACTAAAAACATCTGTTCAGTGGTTACCAATGGCAGGAATAATCCTTGACTTAAGTTACCCGATGGCACGAAACTCGACATGTGGACGCCAAAGTCCTGCTATCATGTCACCAAAACAAGATCGTGATGGTGGAAGTGGCTCAGGATTGTCTCCACATTCGAGCAGCTGACTGAAATACCTTGTTAGAGACGAGCTACGAGGGCAGAGATGTGCAACAGCAACACGGTTCAAAAAGATGGCATGTGCACATCCTCCCTTGTCTAAGATCGTGGGGATATTATATACAGGAAGAGACGAAGCCATGGGTAACACACACACACACACACACACACACTCTGAACACGCACACAAACACACTTCTTCCCCTGAGACTGCTGTTGTGCTCGACTATCGTATCAGAAATTAAGGCTGATCAGAGAAACAGAAAGGACAACAAAGAAACAAAGTGCCAGTCATGCAAAAAACAACAACAAAAAGAAACATGAACACAGTATAAGGGCCTTGTTGTCAGTGCATAATAATAATCACAATGTCAATCAACAGTCATTGTTCTAATCAATAAATTAAACATGGATACAAAAGATTACAAATTGTAGTTTTGTGTTAAATAACCTTCAAATAATTGCTTCATCGGAGGCAGAGATAGTGCACACACAGTGAGGAGAAAAGAGTCCCTTTGCAGTCCTTCAGTCTCAACGCTGTCGCTTAACCTCCTGTCGAAAAATGACATAATAAAATATAGTACAACTACCAGGATTGTACAAAAGATCAGCGTGTCAGCGTACGTCTCCAACACCAGAGACACGTTGAACGCAGCCCGTTTAGAAAAGACAAAAACGATCACCTTGTGTCAGACTCGGCATGCACGTCACGTCGTTATACTCATTGTTGTGTCTACAAACACGTGTTGCTCAGTTTGAAATGAGACAATAGGGGTGTCGTTTACAGTTTGTGGATAATGCTACCTCAATGTTCAATGAAAACTAGGACCCTTTAGACCTCGGAGAATAGGAAGCACTTTCAAAGATGAACAACTGAATCATATCACACACACACACTCTCTTTCACTCTCTCTCATACACACAGAGAAGGTTTGTGGCACTGCAGAACTGATTTCCTTCAGTGGATTTCACTCTTTGCAGAACTCTGCGAGCTGCTTCTGCCTCACCTGGAGGAGCAGACTTTTTGACTCTTCCTGCTGCTGGAAAAACCCTTTGAAGTTTATTTGTAAAAAAAAGTTTAAAGAAAGAGTCAGCAGCTTTTACCTACAAAATAAAACACAGACTTCTCCTAAAGTGAAGCTGCTCCATCGTCCCTTCTGGGCCTCCGTACATGTGTGCTGGTGACTGTGTCTGCAGAGACCCTGTCCTCTGACTGGATTTTACTGTTCTGGTTTGTTATGGTTGACTCGGGACGTTTCTGGGCGGAGCTGGTGTGTTTCCTCCAGCCAATGACAGCGCAGCAGGTGAGTTTAGGAGTGGAAACAATTTGGTGATCGGAAGCCATTTAGACCTGTTAATATGACGGACGTGGACGTAGCAGCAAAGAAGAGAAAATATAATCACAGTGAGGAGAAACACCAAGAGGATAAAGCTTGTTCTAAAACGAGGGTGAACCTTGTGTTGGCTTTTACCCGTGGTCGTGGAGTTGGTTTGCTTCCTGTTGGACAGGCAGGTGACAAACACCGGCGGTTAGCTTGTGCTAGCATGCGGTAGCTTGCAGTGTAGGTACAAGCAGTAAACGTACACACTACGTCCTGCAGTGAGGAGGAGGGGCCCAGTTTGAAACTTGTGTTTACAAAGCTGCAACGAATAAAGCTACTGACTCCACCTTTAAGGTGTTTTGAAATCAGATCATGGGCTTTAACAGAAAAAAATAAACATACATAATACATATCTATCACTCACACACACACACACACACACACACACTCTCAAACACACAGACGTGAAGCATCACTGCTGTGCTACAGCTGGCTTTTTTTTGTAAATATCAGGTCACTTAAAAAAAGGGACTCATATAATACATCTTTGTGAGTTCGGGGCAGGTGGAGGCGGAGTTACAGGAAGAGGAGGGGCTGCTACATCAAAGCTGGGACAACAAAATAAGAGAGAAAGGGAAGGGCTGGAAAATAAATAAATAAATACTTTAAATGTACACTTCTCATTCTGACATTTTAATTGACTCCAGAGTGATCATTAGAGTCTGAAAAAAAACAAGATAATGTCACGTTAGCACCCTAGCCTTACCGTTCAGTGCTATTGCCTGGATGGTACAGTGTATTGGGCATGTGTGTGGGCGTGTGTGTTTGTGTGTCTCATAGTCTGGTCTGAGCCTCGGGGATATAGATCTCGATACTGTCTGCGCTCTCTGTAGCAGAGCTCTGCCGAACCGAAGCGGCACGTTTGGCAGCTAGCAGGCGTTTGCGAGCCTCCAGACGCTGGCGCTCAGAGCTCTCCAGTGAGCGGTCCCTAGCCAGGGAAGGGTGGCCCTTCAGGGGCTTCTTTGGCACAGGAGGGGGCATCCTTCTCTCCTGGACAGGAATAATAAACAGTCTTTAATGACCTCTCATCGTGAAGCTGCAGAAAAAAATTGCAGTTAGGAGCAACAGAAGTGCAGCCAGCTCGGGTAAGGGTTAGCGAGAGCAATGTAGAGTCTGAGAGCATGCAGTTCTGAATGAGGTTATGGTTCACAGAGGCAGCCATTTGTGTGAGGGAGGCCATTGCGTGAGGTAAAAGTGACCATTGGAGGTGGACAGGCCCCAACGGTGCATGGCAGGTAGAGAAGCTTCTCAAAAGCAGCTCACTGTCAACAACAAGACAAAACACACAAACACCAGTGCTGACGTCAGGCAGGCAACATGACAGTAACAACGCACATCTGCATGCTACACCAAAGCTTCACTGTGAGTTATCCGGATTAAAACTATTAATGTATTGAAATGACATTGGAAATCATGCATGTTAGCTAAGCATTCAAAAAAAAGTGTTAAGATGTATCTGATCGTTTCAAAATGGAGTTAAATGAATTTGAAATCTGAACCTGGATTTCTGGCGGGGTCAGAGGTTTCCAGTTGTTGGCTTTTAGTTGGTGGAGTTCATCAAACTTCAGGCTGATGTTTTCGATGGACAGCTGGAGCATGTCCCAGAAACCAGCCAGGTCCTGGGAGATCGGCCGTGGGTGTGCATTGGGGTTCTGATACACACACATACAAACACACAGCACAGTTATATGCTAATCACACATTTTCATAATGATGCTGCAGCTATCGGATTGTTCATTTGTACAGTTACAAACCAGAGATAGCTTTGAAGAGGGTCAGATGCAATTAACAGTGAATTTGTACGAGAGATTTGAATCTAAACCCGGCGTGAGTTACTGAATACCCTTTGTTTTAAACCGTACTTCATCATAACAGTCTATTTATCTTTCTCAAATGCATCTTAAAGGTGCTCCACTGAAATAAATAGTTTACAAATAGAATTCTTCCAGTAAGAAATGATACTTCATATTGATTTACAGAGACATTTAAATGTGAGAGAACAGCAGCATGGCAGGTTTTGTTGTTGTAAATTATTAAACACAGGTACCTTTTATATCTGGGAATAAAGAGGAAACACAAAAGTAAATGTTTGTGCAAAAAACGGCGTTTGGCTAGGCATCGGATTGCAGCGACCGTGGGTTCAAATACGACCTCGGCCCTTTGCTGCATGTCATCCCTCACTCTCTCCTCCCAACATTTCCTGTCTCTCTTCAGCTTTCCTCTCTAATAAAGGAAAACATTGGCCCAAAAAATACTAAGATAAAGAGATTTTGGCTGCTTCAGTAGAGGAATCTACATACCTGCGTTATAAAATACCTCTTTATCAGGCTCTGGTTCTCACGTAGTAATTTCTGTTTATTGTGAAAGACAGTAAGGGCGTGCAGATGCACACTCTACACTAGATGCATAGTAAATGAGCGCTGGCCTGTCAGGATGATTTGTGCAGGATGATGTCAGTGTTTGGTGTGGGGGAGGGAGGGAGGGAGGGAGGGAGCATGCAGAGGATGAAGTGACACATACCAGATTCTCCTCACACAGCTCCCGGAACTGCTGGAACTTCTGGGACATCAGCAGCTGGGCACTCCCCACTGCACTGCGGATCTTCCCCAGGACTGCAGAAAGACACAGGCGCACATGCATGCAGCACACACACACACACACACACACACACACACACACACACAGAGAAGCACAATGCAATTACCCACAGAGCCGCAGACTGCAGCCATGTTGCAGCAATAACAGAGAGGCTGCATTTGTAATGCAGCAGAGACGATATGCTTAAATCCTGTTTTATCTGAACCTCATTCAGTCAGGGGAATTAATCACTGAAACGTGCTGAAATTGCAAATAATATAGTGTTAAAAATGATAATCACAACAACAATGTACAATTCTAAACACAATATGTGCTGCATGTTTTTGTTGCTGTCATGTATCCAAGAGAAACTCACAAAAATTGCAACATACAACAAAGAATGAAGGTAACATGAGGTAAACAAGGTTGTACTGCATGAAGGAAACAAATGCTCATCCCTGTTGAATCACACATCCTGGTGGAGAGAGGCTGCCGGTGCATACATTAGTCTACATGAAGACAGCAGGATCAGAAACTCAGAGGCGGAGTAATGAATCTGCATTACAGACACAATGTCTTCAAGCTGTGTGTGCATGTGTGTGTGTGTGTGTGTGTGTGTGTGTGTGTGTGTGTGTGTGTGTGTGTGATCTGGGAAAACATAACCTTGAGACAGGCTGCCTGTTCTGCACATTTCTGTGAAAGAATCTCTTCCCTGGAACCAAAATAGCACGCTGGCTGCATACGCAATGACACTTTTGGTGAGATGAGGAAGCCAGGACAGGTAGAAAAACAGTCCCTGCTGCCTCAGGCTTGTTTGCTCAGTGTGGTTTGTGCATGTAAGTGTATGTGCATAAAACACCTTTAGACATGTGTTCACAGACATGCTCTGCAGCGTGAATATGTGTGTAACTTCATGATCAAACAGTTGCCTGCAGGAGCACTGAGAGAAACTCCTTCACCGAGTCCGTGTGAGGGATCATTATACAGTGTGTCTTAAGGACAGATGTCTGGCCGGGGCCAGCAGCCCTCTATTGATAAATATGCACGGTATGTCTGTGGAGGCCAGAGGGCCTGAGACAGGAACAAGCAGCTATTGTGGGCCAATACCACGAATACCAGCACCCTCCAAATCAGAGGAGAGGAGAGGAGGTGAAATGGATCTAATATCAGTGTACACCAGATCTTCATATCCTGACGTTAAGGCACCTAGAAACCGTTTACATCAGATTTGAATATGGATGATCTGATCACTGGTGGAAGTCTCTAAGTATAGCCCTCAGCTTGAAGGGATATACGACTCGCCTTCACTATGAATGTCACTGAGTCGTAACGCCGGGACAAAGTGGTCCCACCTCTGTACTGAAATCGGAGGTAGTAACGGAGGTGTTACAGGAGCGAGACGCGATCAGAGGAGCCAGCGTGTGAATGTGCATGTCTCTGAGTGTTTGTGAAGCTTGCAATGTTCCTCTACACGGCGTGCTTCTGTAACGCCGTAAGGCAATGACACCAGTTGTGATTGCATCGTACTTCACCCCCTTCTATCTGCAAGTCAGCATGTAGCCTAATCATCTTTATTAGCCTATAATAAAAGCAGGTAATTAAAAAATTAAGATGTGGTCTTGCAGCAGAGAAAAATAAAATCCTGTGGACTGCTTGTGGGTCAAACATCTCAACCGTGTCCTGGCACTGTCTTATGCACTTCCTTTATCTGTACAGAGTGACGCTGTGCTGAAAAATAAACAGAACTGTCCCTCATTAAATCAATTCTGGGCACACTTGTCCCCTATTTTATGCAAATCTTGCTCTCCTGTATGCAAAACGTTTGCACGATTTTTACAAGCCACAGCAATAGAAGTTTTGAGTCAGACGTAATTTCACATTCATTGAGGCCTTATTTTGACGTGAATATTGAGAATGTTGCCCAGAACACAAGAGACAACACCAAACAAAGCTGTATCCTGAGTGATGAGACCTTAATGCATCTGAGTGTTTAAATCTGTTCTTAAATCTGTCCACTTGTGATCCAAACATTAACGATGCATAACAGCTCCCATGACTCTACTCACTCTCATCAGGCAGCTCAATCTCCATCTCATCGTGCTCCATTTGTCTGCACCACCCCTCCATGCGCTCAGTCTCAGCCTGCAGGAGCTTGAGGAACCAGCGGCCGTCACGGGGGCACACTGATCTCGCGACAGCCTCCAGACCCTCCACATCCGGCTCTGCCACGCTGTCCATCCACGGGTCCGGAGGGGGCAAGATGGACGGGTCGAAGCCCACGTCCCCGTAGTCGTCAGCGGCACAGGCGTGGTAGTGGTTCCCCGAGCCCTGGATGCTAACGGTGGAAGTGGCAGCATCGCGGGAGTGCTGGCGTGGCATGGTGGCGAAGTAGCGGGGCGGAGGAGCCGGAGCTTCTGATGGGTCATCAAGGTCAGCCTGCACGGCCGTGGTTACACTGTTGGAGCGGGTCATCCTGCGGTAACTAGGACAGAAGAAAAGAGCTGTTTAAGATCTGAATGTGTGTGACTTTATACATCGTGATTCTGAACATCGACACCGAATCAGAGAGAAGCTTTTAGCTCACACACAGTTCTTAGCCGTTCTCCTGGTAGGAAATACATTTGAAAGATCACAACAATCTCATCACTGATAGCGGTGAAAAGCTTTGGAAGTGTTTTGTGTGTGTGTGTGTGTGTGTGTGTGTGTGTGTGTGTCTTGTCACCTGGCTCATTCAGGAGCAACAGAGTGTGCAATTATCTGTCCCACCACAAACCCTGCTGAGGGGCTGAAGCACGTACACACATACCACAGACACACACTCAAACACACACACACCTGGGACCCTTCTCTACAGCTGGGTGTGCCATGTCGTATTTGGCTCAGAGGTTTTGTGCTGCTGTCGGGCGGCCTGTGCCAAGTCCCTCCACACTGTGTGCAGCAGCAGGCACACACACTCATGTGCGAAGATTAAATCAACACACTCACATTTGGCTGCGTTCTATAGAGCAGCTCACCATTCCAGTAATGAATGGGACGCCAGAGAGGCGTGGGTGTTTCAGGGGTTGGTGGGGGGGCTGGCCGGCCAACTGCGCAGTGATTGGACGAGGCTGCAGTTTAATCCCTGCAAGATTACAACTCAAAGTGGTACATGACTCAGAGCACATCATTTATTAACATTTAAAAAGATGTAGCAGATCATCGCTGATTGAGCCACTCAGGAAACAAGATATTCACTTTGATAGACTCACATAAGAGCTTTAAAGATTCAAAAAAGAGTCAATAAAGTGGAATAGTACAAGTCTGAACTAATCCCACATGTCATGCAAAAGTGTTTAATTATATCCAGTTACACCAAACATGCCTTTTTTTTTATAGTGCATTTAAATTATTTTGGTTTCTGCCGTCAAGTCAAATCAGCTAAAAAAGAATTTCAACCAGAAAAAGGAGTGCATTTCTAGAGTGTTAGATGCCCACAGTCACACACATGAACCTCAGCTTGACCTCCCTGCAAGACGACACACACAAATGATCACAGCTCCATCTCCGGACACATACACTCCTCCACGACTCTGCCCATTCATCTCTACCTCCTCCTCTTCCCCATTCATCTCTCCTCTTCCGTGAACAAAAAAAAAAAGGATCAAGAAGAGCAAGGTAGTGGCTTCAAGAAGATCAAACACAGTGTGTGTGTGTGTGTGTGTGTGTGTGTGTACACACCAGCAGCCTGCGTGTGTGTGTGTAAGTGTGAAGAGCAGTTAAAGAGTAACTCCTCCGAGCAGGTGTTCACATCTAATGACCTCAGCCTGCTTTCTATCAGCCCGCTAACAACTTCCTGCAGGGGCAGAAACAGGCAAGGCCAAACACAGCCCAGACAGAAAGACAGACGTATCAATACACAGGAGAACAAGGAAGGGCATTTCAAGAGAGGAGTCTGCATGGAGGAGCGAAGGGGCTATAAAACATGAAGAAGGTATGTAGGAGGGGGGGGAAAGAGCCAAAAAGTTCATGTTTCTTATTACATTCATGTGCTGAACATGACGGAAAGATATAAATCACAACATGTCCACCCACGTTCCATATCCTGCTGCTTTCAGAAGGCCTCTTCCTTTTTGAAATCTTAATATTTGTCCTCACAACTGCAGAAAACAGAGATCAATCCACAGACATGACACTGGAACACACTGAGGACTCTAGAAATACAGCCCAGGGTCTTACTTTGAGTAAAAAGAGGCCACAGAATACATGTTAGTGCTGCGAACACAGCTCTGTCCACACACTCGTGCATCTACGGAGCACAAACTGTCATTTTAAAGTCGCCCCTGAAGCTTCTTTTTGTTTTTCTTTAGCCGGTAATGACGGACCTTCAGTGAGCGACGACAGAGACAGAAGCACAGGGAGGTCTAGCTGTCCCTTCATTGACTTTTCAAGATGGTTGTGCATATGGTTTAGTCACTAGAAGCACCGGTCATCCACTGTGACCACAAAGCCATCTGGTGACCACCAACCAAAGACCATAAACCTGCAGGGTTCTCATTCGTGAATCACGGTTTATCCTTCAGACTTTTTCTGCTCATTTGTGATCAATTACTTTGCTTTTGATTTTCAAAATTCAATCAGTGCACTTACATATAGCAATTGATTTTAAAACAAGCTTATCAGGGAATTTATACGATGCTCCTCAGAATGGAAAAAAGTCAGGTTAAAACTAGCACACTGTTTGTTGTCTTCTCTTTTACCTCCGTCTTCCACTCCCTCTCAGTTAATCTCAGTTCAAACAGCAAGGTGAGGTCATGACCTGCTGCATATAAACACACAGTCTCTCTCTCTCTCTCTCTCGCTCTCTCTCACACACACACACTCCCACACACAGTCTCGCATAAGGAAGTTAGGGCACTGGAGCTACTCTGTAGGAGTTTGGCACTCTCACCGTCTGGGAATCTAATGTAGGGGGCATCATGCCCAGACCTCCCAGGTATCCACACACACACATATGCATGGGTGGACCGACACACACACACACACACACACACACACACACACACACACACACACACACACACACACACACGCACACACACACACACGCACCCCCCCTTCACACACACACACACACACCCACACGCCAACTGATAAACAACCAAGAAAAATACCCTCTCCAAACATTAACTGGAAAAATGCACAGGCTGTGCTGAGCAACATCCAAGCCTGAGTGGACTACAAGGTGTCTGCGTGAGTTAATGTTTGGCCTGGTCAGTCATCTGAGACCTCCCCCTTTCAAAAAGCCCCTCACATTCCCTGACACTGAGCGAGTGTCGGTGTTAAACTGCTGGACTCAGTCCTCACTTTGACCTTTGATTAAAGGTGATGTGTCTTTGAATTCCTGAAGCATGCCTTGGCTAGAGCACAAAAAACCAGGACCATGGCTAAATTTGACAAACTTCCGTTAGCAAGCAGAAGGTCACTGTTTTGACACAGTTGATGAAGGGAGACAAAGCAACCGTAAATGCCTGAGTGTCCAATCAGAGGCCTTGATGTGCCCCCCATGTGATGTTAGCTAATGAAAAAAGCAGCTTCTCTTCAAACTGGAAACATTTTGAGAGTCCGATCTGACAGTGCTGCAGCCTCTCTCTCAGAGCTCTAAACAAACCCAATAAAACTCCCTCCTTTTTTCTCCCTCCCTCCCTCCCTCCCTCGCCTACACAAACACAGCCTCAAAGTAGCCTGAATCACAATGACTGGAGCAACAGATGGCTGTCAACTCACCCCCTCTGCCTTCCCAGCTACCATGCACCACATCCTCTGGCCCAGCTGTCACTCTGGGCCCCCTGGCTGAGGGGGGCTCTGACGCCAACCTCCCCCTGATCTGGGGACAGCTGCTGCGGGGAAGCCAGTGCAGGGGGGCACAAGCTTGCACAGCCCAGTACAAACTTCTCTCTGTCTCCTATAGTCCATCCCTCCCATCAGACTTCTCCAGTTTCCCTTTTAAACCCTCCTTCTCCCTCTCTCTCTACTCACCAGCGCTCATCCTCCACCTGAATTCCTATCGACTGGAATTTAGACTGCTCCTCCGTCGGCTCCCCTTCCTCTGGATCCACCTGAGAGGAGGAGGAGGAGAAACTGTCAAACTGCATCCAAGAGCAGAACTTCAACAGAAACCAAAGCTGGTCCACAAACCTGGATCCCTATGGAGAGGCACTTGCGGAGCGCTTCCCTCTGCGCCTTGCTATCGGCGGAGACGTGAGCGACGGCAGAGGTTGTGGCGGTGGCCGTGATGGTGATGGTGCTGTTGGTGACGTGTTGGCTGGCGGGGCCGTGCACCTGAGCGTTAGCCGCCTCTATGGCCGCCGTCAGGGCTTTCATGCTGTCGATGCTCTCTGTTGAGTTGGACAGGCCCGGCTGGGAGCTGATGCCCGACCGCTGGCCAGAGCCACCGTCCATGTAGGCGTCCTGGGCCGACTCGGTGCTGCTCTGGGCCGTGATGGAGATGAAGGGTTTGGATGGGGTGGTCCGCGGTGGGACTGGGGGCGGCGTTTTCTTGTAGGTGGTGATGCATGATGACACTGTGAGGAGGAGACAGAGATAGAGAGATGAGACATTTTCCCACACGAGTATGCATCAATAACAGGAAGTGGAAACACAAAAACTCAATTTGTTGGGACAATAAGGCGTGGGCATTTTGGAGTCCCATCGATGGCGGTCTCCATGCTGGAAATGCTGTCTCAGCCTAACTTTCAGTCAACCTAACGACAGGCTGAGAGCTGGAGCTGAGGCGGGTTTTAAGCCGATCCAGACATGAGCTAATCAGACCTATTTGATTTTTTGAACCAGGCTGTAAACATGTTAATGTCTGCTGACTTCCTGTGCTTCTGCAGTCAGCCTCTAGTGGACACTCGAGGAACTGCAGGATGTTGCACTTCAGTATCAGCTTCATTTTGCTTCCTGGCTTACTGGTTGATTCTTCAACTGCAGGTTAGGCTACTTTATTTGTACTCGTAGGTAGATTTGTTTTTCCCTGAGTGAGTGGCTCTTCTCTACAAAGACAAAAACAGCACAGGATGAGTACAAGGTGAGAGCAGCGCTCCAGACTGAAATGGTAACCCTTATTAACCAAAACACAGTCATTAAAACAAGGTCAATAAAAACTAGATCATAAATCAATGAAGACGCAGTTAATGAAGAGAGTAACTGTTTATTTTGAATGTCTCTTGAGATAGATACTTTATTGATCCCGAGGAAAATTCAAAAGGGAAATACCGCTGCCCCCCCTCTCATACGTGTATTAACGCAAACAAAGATTGGAAGAAGCCCCTACATGAATCAAAATGAAACCTGTGCAATTAAAAATAGACTCATACAAAGAAGCTTACATAACCTGCGCAGGGATAAAGATAGATGTGACATTTAAACGAACGCTATGAAGAGTTTAAAAAACACCAGTAAATTAGACCGGTACATGAATAGTGTAGACCTCCTGAAAGTCGATCTTGTTTATGTACAACAGTGTTTGATAGAAGAGTTCATAGAAGAAGAAAAGTGTGAAAATACAGCATGCATGAGATGAGACAGACAGTGGATG